>CM076580.1:813754702-814354702 GCA_034641835.2 Pinus albicaulis
GAAGGGAAATATGTGAGTTGTATATTTTGGTTCAAAAAAAAGTTTATAAAAGTAAAGATCTTACTAGTTGTAATTGTCAATGACTCTAAGAACCATTTCCTGAATTCCTCCTCTTAGACCACAGAAGGAGTGTTCCTCACTATCCTCACCTTGCACATGAATAATAGAAAGAGAAGGAGCATCTTTCCTCTATTCTATATTAAAATGTGAAGATGAATTAGGAAAAAATAGCTTCCTATTGAGGGACTATCCTTAAAATCTCAAGAATAAACCCTTTTTCGGTCTCTAGTATCAATTTTCCAACATAAGGTTCCTTCCTCTTATTCTCCACCTTAGGCTTGATTTTACACTCTTAGAAGGAAAATGGGGTAGTTGTACATAGTAAATAGGAGGTGAAAAAATAGATAAAGCAAGCGTATGTATACATGTTTCTAGATCAATATTAGTGCATGCAATCCATAAAAATATTTTCAAAATAATTCTAAGGAGAAGTGAGGTATAGAAATGTAATTGATAAATGGTTTGAGGCCATGGAGTGTATGTTTACGATACAAAAAAAAATTATGCTATAGTAGATGCCCCTTAATATGCAAGGTTACAAAGGAATATGTCTATGGAAATACATTATGAAATCCAGGAGGAAGTTGTCAAGTGGGTCCAAAATGAGTTCAATAAACAGAAAACCAAAATTATAGTTGCAAAAATAAACTGATTAAAATATAAGTCACCTATTGAGGTGGAAATACTTGTGATTGGGTGTGTAAAATCATGGCCACCAAGTCAAGAGAAATGCAAACCCATGAAGTATATAACAAGTGATCATGGAAATGATAATAAGTACATAGTGGATCGATGCATATATAAGAGTATAAAACATGACCACATATAGATACATAGTGGACCTATGTCTCAATACATAGGAGGATAACCAAAGTGAATGAGGTAAAAAACTAATCCTCCACAAGTACCAATGTGAAATGTGTGTGGTATTATGGATACAACTTGGGTAGAAACATATAAGAGATGATATTGCTATAGCCTCAAGGTATTCAAACCAAATATTCAAATTTATCTACACCATCTGAATAGATAATTTGAAGTTTAACATTGGCGACACCATTTTATTATTGGTCATTGGCGCATACTATTAACAAATGTGATAAAAGCCATTGATGATGAAAATGGGTATCAAGATATCTAGTACAATCTAGCAAGTGTGAGTTAATGAGGTGACATTCAACACTTGTAGAACATATTAGTCATGGTACATTGATGTATTACCAATATTAATTGCAAGTGATACTATCACTAATGTCCAAATTCCCCAAGGCACTACAAATACTTTAGATACCGATCCTATAGAAAATGAGCAGAAGTTGATGGGAGGAGATTGATTGAAAGGAGGGAATTAAGGCATGCCCCATCATCCAACATGACGAAATTGAAGGTAAAATGATTTGGAGGGAATTAGATAAAAATTTAAAAGGAAATACCCCTACGTATGTATCTCACATACACCAAATGGAATATCATGCATCCGTGACCCTATGAGTGATGACCAATAATAAAATCCATTGACATAGTTGAGTAATTCTAGTGATGATGAAAATGGAATCTAAGGTATGGCATGAAAATCAAAGTGTGAATAAAGGTATTTAATTTGAAGACTTGGGAAGCCACTTAGTGAACAACTAGTGTGGAAATATCAATTGCTGAGAGTAAGATCACCTATCAATGATGAAAATAGACCTTGGGTACTTCTCTAGGTAAAATTCTGAGAGCAATTTGTTATAGTAGATAAGATTTTACTCACTAGTAAGAAAAATGTAGACCTTTAGAGTAAAAGATATAGGTTATTGTAGATACTAAAAGTGATTTAACAACTAGAAAGGATAATTGGGCACCCATTCCCACAAACTTGAATAAATTTCATAAAAAACAGTGTTTCAAATCCCATACGCGGGTATGCCCAGACTTTTCCGCGTGTATACGCGAGTCCAGAGATACTTTTCCGTGTATGTCATTAGAATCATTAAATATATATATATAAATCCCTATTTTCGAGGCTGGGTTGATGGTTATTCCTATAATTCAACCACCCCAGCCCGTGGCCAACTGTTTCTAACATATTGGAACTACTTTGAGGGAGTATAAAATCCCCTCATATGCATGGCCTAAGGGAGAGAGAAAATTATAGACATTATACTCTGTTGGAGCCCAATTCAAGTCTAATTTCCCATGCCTCCTACACTTCCCAGATTTTTACAGGAAACTCTTGTTTCCTGGAGATGTTCATCAGCTTATATGTCATCTCGTGTGCACAAGTCTTGAAAGAATTCTAGTGAGGCAAGGGCGGGACGGATCCAGATGACAGTCTGTTCGAAGATCGTGGAAGGATTCAGCTGATCTGTCCACCTTTCTATTATTGTACATGCTGTTTGTAATGAAGAAGAACCATCTTGTTCCCGAATTCACGTGTTAATATCTGCTTGCATATGTGAAAAGGTTGTTAATTAAGCATTTATTATTGTTTATATGATGTTTCACATGGATTAAACTGAAATTTAGGAAAGATACATGTTGTACAACTAGATTTCCGTGCATGCCTCTTCTTGATCTCCAGGTTGAAGAGGAAGAACGGTTGCTGGGGGTTTAGACCCCGCGGGATCTACATCAAACGTAGGATCTACGGGTGAGTTATACAATCTATAATATCTAGTTTTTAGCGTACAAGTGTGGTTGTGTGAGTCCTTCTTGAATAGCATGCCCTGATCTGTGGAGGTTTTTTACCCAACGACCTCTAGGGAGTTTTTTCCCGAAACAGAACTGGTGAATCTGCTGGGGATCGCATTCTTGTGATTCCCCTGTTGGGTGTTTTCAGCTATTTTAAAGGTTTCCAATAGTTTTAATCATTATTTCCAGTCCAGTTAGTTTTTTCTCAGTCAGACTAAAGACCTGGTTCTTTAGCCAGGCTTGATCATTTTTATTTTTTTATTATTTACCTTTCCATACGCTAGTTTTCCTCTACACAGACGCGTATACACGTAGGGTTGGTAAAAGGAAGTCGCGTATACGCATGTTTCCTTTGCCACAGTCGCGTATGCACGCTTGTTTCAAAACTGCTAAGTAGCGTATGCTTGGGCAAATTTTGAAATTTTTGATTTTTTGACTTTTTGGTCTTGTCTACCTGTGGGGACCTGTTCTTGTAGTGTCCTTTTAGTCTCTGGATTGTGTTGAAAGTGGTTATTGGTATTTTTCTCTCTTGTTCAGTTGAATACTGGCTCATTTGGCAAATCTCGTTTTTGTAGTGCTTGCATTTCTGGTCTGAGTACCAAGATCTCTCCCTGGGGATTCTTGGTTGTTCTGTTTAATCAGGACGAAGAGCTTCTGCTCATATGCTCTTTCCTAACTTTATGTCTTGCTCTGCACATTAATTTTTGCCTACTTTTCAGTTGGTTTTCTTGATTTCATTTGACTAGGTCTTGTTGCAATTTTTGAAGAGTCATTTTTGGGTCTTTGAAGTTTTGTTTGCTACAATATTGTGTTATTATTCTGGGCTAAGTTACTAAGTTTCTTGTCTTCCTTTTGCTCATATAAATCTTGCTGCTAAGTGGAACTATAAGATTTGGAGCATTTTTGTTGAAGTTTTGCTTGAAATTCACAGATTGTTTGGCTTGGGAATTGGATAGTTCTTCTTGGTCTCTTTGAAATCTTCTTTTTGTAAAATTCAAAAGCTCAAAAACATTTTGTTTTGACATTGCCTTTGTTTTGCATTTTTGTTTTGGTTTCTTTCCATCTTTTGAAGCCTTGTTGAGATTTCTTGCCTTCAGTTTCTGACTTGATTTGGGAAGGGAATTTTCATTGGTTTCTTTCTCTTATTTCGAGCATATTTTTGTGTCTTTATACTGAGAGTTTCTAATTTTGGAACTAGCTTTGTGGACAACCGGAAAAGTGATAGGACTAGAGGATTCTTGGAAATTTCTCTTTTCTTTGTTAGATTTTGCATCTTAGAATTGGCATGCTCTTAGTAATTTTCATTAGGTGCACTTAAACATTTGTAGTCTTTTCGTAAATTTTACGAGTGTGAGGTTTGATATCTGAAAAGAAAAAAAATAGTCTCGTAGAACCCGTGTAGAAATTTCTTTTCATCGAAAGGAAATTACTACATCTGCATGTAGTTTGGTTTTCATTAATTTCTTTTCTGTGTCATAAAACATCACGAGTTTCATTTCCATATTCCTTTGACTTAATATAACAGCCAACTAAAATAAGCGCATTAATTTAAAAACAACTAGCAAGTTTTTTATTAAGTGTCATACATCAACTAGCTAGGTTGTAGGGCCTCGAATTAGGTGAGTGGAGAGTTAACTCTCCAAGGCCCCTCAAACTAAAACCAAGAATTTTATTAAATGAGCGAAATACAATACCATTAGGTGGACCGGGAAAGCTCTCCTCCAGAGAGTCAAGCGCGAGGGGAAGTGAAGGTTGAGAAGAGAGATACCCCCTCTCTGATTTACTGGATCTTGCCTTAAGACCATTCCGCCTGGCTGCTGACATGGATTGGTGCCCTTAGTTGCCATTCCTAGGTACCACACAGGTGACTTCGGGGGGGAATACCCGTGGTACCTGAGGCAGACACCGTATCACTTCCATCAGTACTTCTGGAGGGTGCCCCGACGAAGCTTGGGTACTTGCACTGGCAAAGGCTGTTGTTAGGAGGTCGGTGTAACTATTTCTGTTACCTTCGCTAGTAGGTCTGGGCCGTAATTATCCCAGACTGCTTTCGAGAGGTCCTATTTTTCGCTTTCTTGTATTTTGGTGTCCGATCCTAATCACCTGGAGCGGAAATACCTGAAGGCTGCTTGCTTGGTTGCATCTTAGGGATTTTTGTAGTGAGTGCTCTTTTCTCCTAGCTTGCCTAGCTTTATACTTTTTTGAGTCTAATTAATCTATTAAAGTGGCTGATCAAGCACCTCGTCGATCGAGGAGAGTTCGGGGGTTATCTCCTGAAAGTGTAGAGCCTTCTTCAAGAAGGCGTAGGAGTAATATAGTAGGTGAATATCACCCAGTGGTATATGATGCAATGGAGAGAGATCCTCCACAGGGGCTTGAAGGTTTTGTAGTTGGTTCCGGTGTTGGTTCTGAGAGGAGCGCTCCACTCACCTCGAGAGTCTTATTTCCGGGAGAAGAAGAAGTAGAAGTAGAGGAAGTATCTCAACTTTCTGAATCACTTCCATCTCCTCTTCCTCCTGATTATCCGTTTGTTGTTGAGTACATCAGACCCGAGTTTGAAAGACCAGAAAGTCCTTATCCATATTATTCATACCTTTTGATGGCCACAACTGGGAATGCGGCTTCGGCTGTGAGTGTTGCAGGCATTCAGACTCCTGCTTCAGTAGAAGGAGGAGGCACAATTGCTATATCTTTGATTGCTTCTAGTACTGCTGTGTTTGGCTCTGGTTTCACCCAAGCACAAGCTTCTCAATCTGGTCCCTTTTGTTTTGGAATGCCCATTAGTGGGATTCCTTCGTTTTCCTTTTCCACTGCTGCAACTGCGTCTGCACCCATGTCTTCCATGGCTAGTGGGTCAGCTTCTTTTCAAGGGTTCCCCTTCGGAAGTGGGCATATTCCTAGTTCGAATCCTTCCTTAGGGTCTTTTCCTTTTACTTCTCAGACTCAGAGTTTTAACCCTTGGTCTGGAGGTCAGAGTTCGACTACCTTTACAGGTTGGAACCCTGTATTTACAGCAGTAGGGGCAGGGAATCAGTTTCTCACTGGTCAATAAGGGAATGTTTCTTTCCCTTCGTCGAGTGCTTATCAGGATTTTTCCCCTCTTTATAGTGCTTGGAACCCCTACCAGGGGGTTTCCTCTTTATTCACTACTTCGGGGGGGGGGAACTGGTCCAGTCTATGGTAACTCTACGTTGGGAGGGGGTCCTTCTCCAAATGTTGGGTCCTATGGCCCAACATTTTCTATGAGTTCTTTCTGGCAACCTGGTGCCTCATCAAATCCAGGTTATTCTTTTCAGAATGTTGGGAATTCATCCCACCAAGGATGGAATCCTCAGGCTCCTCCTCGTTTACCTTTTCTGGCAACGTTGAACTTGCCAGATTTGTCGAAATTGATGAATGATTTGATCCTATATAGTTCGGGTTGGCCTCCAGTTCCTACCAAACTACCTTCAGACATTCCAAGTTTGAAGGCAAGAATGGAGAGGACCCAGCTGATCATATCACCACTTTCCATTTATGGTGTTCATCTAACTCCCTGATCGAGGATTCGATTAGGTTGAGGTTGTTTCAACGCACCTTGACTGGAATCGCTGCCAAGTGGTATATTGAGTTAACTGGGGGCAGTTTTGCTACTTTTGGATATTTGGCTATTATATTTCTAAATCATTTCCAGTTTCCTATCCGTTATGATGCCGGGACTGAACTCCTAGCTAATTTTAAGCAGGACGACGCAACCCAAATTTCTGATCATATTTAGGAATGGCGGAGAAGGAAGAGGCTCATTAAAGCTTATATTCCAGGAGAATTTCTTTTGGAATGGTTTTTGAAATCTCTGCAGGCAGATATTTCTAAGGATGTATCCCTCTCAGGGGTATTTTCTGAGGAGCAGGCTATTTTTAGGGCCCAACAGCTTGAATTGATATATTCTCAGTCTGGTGTCCTTCATAAATATTTGCCTAATGCTCCTCGCTCCAAATTAGACTTATCCAAGACTAAACTTGGTCCTTATGGTGATGGAATTATTGGTTCGATCAATAATGGTGCAGCTAACCTGCTTAGTCAATTGCAACAGTTGTCTATACAATCTGCTCCTTTTGGTCAGGATGTGCCTGCTGAGTCATCACCTTCTCAATCGTTGTCGATAAATGCCGTTCAGAATTCCGACCCCAAAGGAAATCAACAATCTGAAGGGAAGAGGAAGGGACGTAATAAGAAAAAGGGCAAGAATGGGAAGGGTAATGCAAATAAATCCAACGAGCATGTTGCTGAGGGTCCAAAGTATAAAAAGAAAGTGAAGTTTCCATGCAAGTTATGTGCTGGAGACCATGTTACTCACCTTTGCCCTAAAATTCAGGATGCACAACGCTTGTTAGCTCAGCAGGGTTCTTCCAGTTCCCAGGCTATGTTTACAAACCCTTTTCCCCAAGGGCAACAGCTAGTTGTTGGCGCGAATCAAAATACTGGGGCTTCCTTTGGGGGCACCCAGGAAGGGGAAAATCCATCAAACATATACATGATGAGTGCTCACGTGGACATCGCCACGAGATCCCGTGATTATGGCGAAGATGAGTCTTCGAAAGCCAAGGGTGCTCCCGATAGTACTGAGCTGCTTCACATTACGAGACCTGCTGTTGAGCCTATACCTCGGATGCCAAAAGCATCTACCAAGCGTACGACGATTAATCCAAATGCCAAGGCTGCCCAGAACTACTCTATTGTCGAAGATCTGGCGCAGAGTCCTTGTGCCATGTCCACTCTTGAGGTGCTCTAGTCTTGTCCTGCTCAGCGCAGTGCTTTGCTCTTAACTGCTATTGGGGCTGTTGATCCAAAGAACTCTCTTGTGATTACATTCGATATGTCTAATTTTAAAAAGAGACTCCCCCATCATATGGATTTTCATATCAAATCATCATTTCAGAAATTCAATATATTTCGAACGGTCGTTGATGAGGGCGCTTCCACGTGTGTGATGTCTCTCGCATGTTGGAAGGGAATTGGATATCCTGCAGTTGTTCCATCTGCTACTCTTGTGACTGCGTTTGATGGTCATTCTCACAGGCCACATGGTATTATCCCAGATTTACCCATTTGTGTTGGGGGGAAAACTGTAAATATAGAGGTTGAGATAGTTGATGCAAGCTTGGACTACAACCTTATGTTGGGGCGAAACTGGATTTATGAGATGGATGCCATTGCATCCTCATTATTTTGGATTATTTGTTTCCCTCATGAAGGGAGGATTGTTACAGTGGATCAACTAGACTGTTCTCCTATAGACCCGAATGCATCTACTGACTCAACTATTCCAAAGTTGGATAATGCCAAGCTGCCTGTTGAGAATTTAGGGGTTGGAATGTATTCTTATTTGATGGGTAATTTTGATATTCCACCTCCTACCGTTCATATAAATGCAATTTCATCCTCCAGGGCTCCTATTCGAAGAGAGTTCTTCAGAACTCATTATTTTTTGGATCCCTGGACCTTGCCTTCCCCTACCTCCACATTAGCGGAAGGTCAAGTGGGTGGAATGGCATTTCCAATGTATGAAACTGAGATTGCTTATCAATCTATTGTTGACTCTACAGAGTCCATTCCAACTCCTCTTTCTCTAGAGGAATTGGATGGCGATGTGGCTTCGGCTTGGACGCTTAGTTCTTCTTCTGCCCAGGATTGCCTTGATACCACTGTTCCATTTGAAGAGGCCATCGTGGAAGCTAATATTGGTATAGATAGATCGTGGGATGATTTGCATCATCAGTCATACTTTTTACCTGATTTGAGCGAAGTTGAGTCAAGCTTTCCAAGTCCTTTGTCTCCTGGTCCTGTTCACCCAGTCCTGAACCCTTTAGCACCAACACAGGTATATGTTGAAGGGAACATGGTCACATTTATCCACTATCCTGATGACAATACTTCCCATGAATCCAATGTTATAGAGAATGTCTTCATCGGAGCTGAATGTTCCCCTGAAGAGATTCAGATTTATACCGATCTCTTTAAATAGTTTAGGGATGTGTTCGCTTGGTCTTATGAGGAAATGCCTGGTATAGATCCATCTATTATTCAAAGATAGAAATCAAGACTCATTTAAAATGCTGCTAAGCCAGATTGGCAAAAATTCATCAGTCAATCCAGCTCAGAAACTACCAATAACTATCAAAGTCGAGGTGGAGAAGCTGCTCAAGGCAGGATTTGTTTACCCTGTTCCTTTGACTGAGTGGGTTTTGAATCCTGTTCCCGTGGATAAAAAACAAGGAAAAATTCGAGTTTGCATTGATTTCAGAGACCTTAATGAAGCATTTCGGAAGATAATTACCCCACACCACGATAGACGGTTTATCAAGAGAGCGTGCGGCATACGAGATTTTCTCCTTCACACGGTTTCTTCTGACATGTTCCATTACTATCCGTCTTGGAAGACGGTAATAAGATTTCAGCATTTGTCCTGTGGTACTTTGCTTGCATGAAGATTTTTCTTGGTTCAAAATGTTGGGGCTACATTTCAGCAGGCCATGTCATATGCCTTCCACGATATCAATCATAGTATCAAGGCGTATTTGGATGATTTAGTTGCTCGTTCTCGAAAGAGAATTGATCATCCTGCTCACCTCCATCAAGTATTTGAACGATGTCGTTTCTACAAGATTAGGTTGAATCTGAACAAGTGCGTTTTCGCGGTTACATTCGGTCAGTTATTGGGATTCATTGTGTCTTCAGAAGGGATTAGGGTAGATCCCTTTAAGGTTGAGGCAATACTTCGGTTGCCTCCCTCATCATCTATTGGTCAACTTCAAAGTCTACAAGGAAAAACTATTTTTCTTTAGAGATTTATCGTAAATTATGCTGAAGTTACCAAAGGATTTATGAGATTGTTGAAGAAGGGAGTTCCATTCTTTTGGGATGACTTCACTCAACGCTCATTCGATGCTTTGAAAAAAGCATTGACCTCTGCTCCTTTATTGAGTCCACCTGATTATAGCAGGGATTTCCTTTTCTATCTTGCAGCAGCAGAATCTACCATTGGTATGGTTCTAGTTCAGGAAGATGATGCTCTTGTAGAGCATGTTATATACTATCTTAGTCAAAGCTTGGTAGGACCCGAACTCCAGTATACTTCGATAGAAAAACTGGCTTTAGCAGTTGTTCATGCTGTGCAGCGACTCAGACATTATATTCTTCTACGAAAAAATTATGTTTTGGCAGCAGCCAATCCATTTCAATTTTTTTTCCCAAGAGGGAGTGATTAAAACAAAATTAGATATCATGATTTATGAATTTTATCTTAAGTTTATGTCTGCCAAGTCCAAGAAATCTTTAGTTTTCGTGGAATTAATCTCTGAGTTGCCTTGTGGAGAAGAGATAATCTATGATGAATCCTTCCTGGATGAACATTTGTTTCTCATTTCTCCACAGGATCCTTGGTATGGAGATATCATTGTGTATCTTTAGACTACAAAGTTTCCCTCTACTTTTTCGAAAGATGAGTGCCTTAAGTTGTGTCACTTGGCTAAAAATTACTTGATTATTGGTGATGATTTATACCATTGAGGGGTTGATTCAATCCTAAGATGTTGCTTAACTCTTGAAGAAGCTGAGGTTGTGCTGAATGATTGCCATAGTGGAGCTTGTGGTGGTCATTTATCTAGGCTTGCTACAACCCAAAAAATCTTGCGTGCTAGATACTTTTGGCCTTCAATTTTCAAAGATTGTATGGAGTCAGTCAAAAAGTGTCATCTGTGTCAAGTCAATACTCGAAAAATGCGCGCTCATCCAGCTCCTTTTTTTCCAGTCATTACTGTCGGTCCCTTTACAAAGTGGGGTATTGATTATACTACTTGTAACCCACCTTCGGCTAAAGGTCACAAGTATATTATTGTAGCAGTAGACTACTTTACGAAGTGGGTCGAGGCTATGCCTACTTTTGGGAATGATGGTGAGACTGCAGCTCTTTTTCTTTTCAACCAGGTTATTGCTCGTTTTGGTATTCCTAGAGATATTTTCACTGATCATGGCAGTCATTTTCAGAATAGCATGATGGCTGAGTTGGCTCTAAAATTAGGTTTCCGGCAGGAGCATTCATCTCCGTATTATCCTCAGGCCAATGGGCAAGTGGAAGCTGTGAAAAAATCCCTGAAGACCATTCTTCACAAGACAATTAATAATGCTCGATCCAACTGGCATATCATGTTGTATCCTACACTTTGGGCATACAGGACATCAGTAAAAACTGCAACTGGCTTTACTCCATTTCAACTAGTTTACGAGATGGAATCCATATTTCCCATTGAATGTGAGATTCCTTCTCTTAAGTTAGCTGTTGAGCTTCTTCCTGACACTTCCAGTCTTGAAGAACGTCTCCTTCATCTGGAACATCTCGATGAGCAGCATCGGGATGCCGCCACGATGAATGAGGCGCATAAGAAACGAATCAAAGTTCAGTACGATAAGGCGGTCAAACCTAGGGTTTTCTTGGAAGGCGACCTTGTTTTGGTCTATGCCCAAGAGAAGGATGCCCTGGGCGCTGGAAAGTTTAAGTCTATGTGGTATGGCCCCTTCTTCATTAAAAAATTACTTAAAAAAGGAGCATATGCCTTGGTTTATTTTGAAGGAAATGAGTTGCCGAAGCCCAGAAATGGGCTCTATTTGAAAAGGTATTATGCCTAGGCTTCGGCCTGGCATTTTGCTTTTGTATATAGTAGTTTTTATATTTGTACATATCTGGTTTTTAGGTCTTTGATGTGATGGTGATGTTTTTGATCTGCTTTGGCAGGTTGTGTCGAATGTCATGAGTCATTATGGTTTTGCCGATGGTGCTAGTAGACACACCCGAAACTTGGCTTCCAAGGTTTGGGTACTTCATCATCCATCCGGTCAGCTGTTACTATCAGGAGGAGTCTGCATTGGTCCTGCTTCCAATAATATAGCATAATACACTACAGTTATTTATCTACTCTCAGAGGAAATATCTTTGGGTGTTGATTCATTGGTAGTTTTCTTGGACTCCCAACTGGTGGTGTCGCAGTTGAACAATACTTATTGGGTTCGCGATCCATTTTTACTTCGGTTGTTTTTGAGGGTACATTTGTTACAAAGATAGTTTCAATTTTTAACATTCATTCATATTCCTCGAGCGAACAATTGGATGGCAGACTCATTAGCTAATCAAGAAATTGATTGGCATATTAATCATTCCATACATAAAAATTTAGTCATCAAAAACATCATGCATTTTTATACATTTGTCACATCACATCATAAATCGCTGTATATATATATCTCATTAGAGTGTTCAAAAACTATACAAAATTTGGATCCTTAAGTCATACAAAATTAGGGCTTATGCCCGATCATGTTCAGTATCAAAAAATATACAGTCATCCAGTAATCATATCTATCTACTCCTGTGGTCCCTACCCAAAATTCGTGTTCCTATAGAACACGATCGCAGTGGCGACTCGGCGGAATAATCGCACCCAGTCACGTGGTACTCCCACTACCCATATCTGGATGGCCTCAGGTAGATCTTCCACTGCAGCCATAGGCACTTGGTGAGTTAAACCCTCCAAGTTCCTCTGTACAGCATGGAGGGTCTTGTCTGGGCCTACAGTATCCGCCTCGCCTCTGCGGCACTTATGCCATGGGTAGCCCTCAAGACAGACTGGTCCAATATCTATATCATGATCATCATAATATTGTAAATCATTTTTAATCCAATCAAAAACATGTTTTGTTTTCACATTTTTTCATATATATTGAAAAAATCCAAAAAAATCATATAAGTAAAAAATTGCAACCTTACCGATTGTGCCCCATGCCACGCCAGGTGGAAGGACAAGGTCTGGATCACTGCGGAAATCCATCCTGGCATAGGGGTATTCCTACACGGCGATGATTTTTTCTCCCCACCATTGGAAGAACTCGTCATCCTAGGTGGTTCGGGGAACTTCACTTCCCCCCAGTCTCTTCATCAGATCTGACCATCAGGCAATTCTTGGGTCTCTTGGGCTGTTGATTGAAGAGATCACTTTGGGTCGAAGCCCAGGAATCTTCTCAAAGAAGAATGTCATCAAGATGGTCCCATACCCGAAATGTTTTGTTTTTTCTTTCTGGATGGAAGTCAGTTGTTGCTTCATGTTCATTAGTAGAGCTGTACACCAATCATACAGGTGAGCTAGGCATTCCACAGCTATGCTCATCTGAGTCCTAGATGCCTGATGCAAAGAAGCAGATCCTGCTACCTTGCCAATGGTGAATAGGAGAATTTTCATGTGTAGATCTCTCAAATATTTTATAGCAATCTGAGTCCCTACTTTCTTGGACCCCTCTACACAATAGACGTGGACATAGTCATCCACGGTAAGCCCTCCCAAAGGCTTGCTGTGCAAATCTACTGGGTCTCCCCTCCGTGAGTGTCCAGTGATGAAGTAGATGTCTTTTACCTCTATGTGTATGGGAATTTGATCTATCATGAAGCAATCTTCCTCCGGTTCCCAATAATTTACTAGTGTTTCAAGTAACCAGACATTACTCTTCATATTTGGCATTTTTAAAAATTTGAGCAATCCACAATTTTGGAGGATATTGAGCGATAATTGATCTTGAATTACTTCATTATCGATTGCACTATGCTCACGTTCCCTCCAGGTGATAGTCATCCTGAAAAAATTCATTCATTTTTCCATTAGAAACGCTTTTTTACATTTCGGGTTGTGCATACGTGACTTACCCTGTACACAGTGGCATATATACGCGGCTTGGTCCATATGAACCTGCGTATGTGCAGAGCCCTAAATTAAAACAAATATTTCTACAGTGAAATTTCCAAATTTTAACTCTATTAATGGAAAAAATTGATAATAAGGATGGATTAAGAACTTACCTAACTGATTCGGCGAAGTTTGATCACTGATTGCTCCTGTTTTGATGAAAGAGGGTTTTTCTCCAGAGCTCTTTTTCCCAAATCAGAAAGTAACAATGAACCAAATATGAGGTAACATGTGTATTTATGCCCAGAAATTGAAATTTTTTGCAAAAAATTGTTATGCTTATTTTTTC
Source organism: Pinus albicaulis (assembly GCA_034641835.2). Taxonomy (NCBI): domain Eukaryota; kingdom Viridiplantae; phylum Streptophyta; class Pinopsida; order Pinales; family Pinaceae; genus Pinus; species Pinus albicaulis. The sequence goes on from CM076580.1 coordinate 813,768,491, forward strand.
AATCTATCTTAAGCTGCATAACCTGGATGCTTGTAAGTGCCTAGATTGGTATATTTTCAGGTACATTTTGATGAAGTTGAGATTTTTTTGGTTTTCGATCCATGACTGCTGACCTGTCATGGAAGGTATATGATCTTCACTGGCATATAGGTTAGGAAATTCACTTTCCGTTGCATTTTTCATACTAGCCTCCATTCTGATCACTTGCCATAGGGTCGATCCCATCAGGTCATGAGTATTTCACCCATTTCACTCGCCGATTATTTAATCATGACTTGGTGGTAGAGCCTTCCTTTACATGGGCTTCCTAGTTAGTTCCTCGCTATCACTTGTTGCCCATGCTACATTTTATGTAGGCTCGGGAGTCCTCTTTAGTCCCGCCATGACTTATGTGTTGAAGCTTCATTCTTCTTCTTCCTCACTATCATTTTTCTGGCTATTACCCTAGAGGCTCCCTGGTGTCGTTGAGTTGTATTACTGCATTGCATATTGGCTACTTGTTTATCCTAGCCTTTAGCCGGCTTCATTTGGACTCAATGTTTAAGCCAACTTTTGACCTTGTCTATCTGTACAAGTTAACCATTGCATGCACTTAGCTATCGTGACTTGACACCCTTTTACCCATGGATGGAACATTCCTCTGAGTATCGCTTACCAGTTTCCGCCACCTTGCATTGAGCATAGGATCGTTCCAATCCCAGGAACTAGTGCATATGTTTCTTGATACTCGTTCTATCCATTGTACCATAGCATTCTTTTATTCTTTTTCAGGCTTATTATATGAAAAAGACAAAAAAATCAAATATAACAAAAAGAGTGGGAACGGGATGTTACTTCGTAATTTGATGGCAGTACAGTATCAGTTTGTCGCCCTTGAACAAAGCACATACACTTATATATTTCCTTCATTTTGGATGGTTTTAGTTTTGACCTAGGTTCAGCTTTTGCCTTGTTTCACTGGTCAGTTCTCCCCCAGTTGGTTATCTCTTCCAATCATATCGAGAGTTTGTTTTTGCCTCCTGCATAACAGACTTATACAGTGTCATTTTTTACTGCCATGGTCATCACAAGTCGTGCTTTTGTTCAAGGGAAGTTTAACCAGAGTCGGCCATTCTACGGTGTCTATTGACTCATCATTCAGTCGACCTTCCTGGTCTTGTCAGTATCTTGTTCTATCACATCAGATGTTTTGGTCTTCTGCTCGTGCTGGTTTGAGAAGGTCTCCATTGAATTCTTGCTGGCGGGTTTGTCTCTCATCGACTACGACATATTTCTTAGAGAGTAAACCTAGAGCCACACCCTGGCCCTATTTCCATCATTGATAGGTGACCTTGTGCTCGGCATTCGATCATCATTATGGGTCTTTGACTGAGTGGTTACCCCTGTGTTCGACGTCAGCATAAATTATCACACTTGGGATTCGTGCAGTACCTTGATTTCCATTTGACCCTATCGGTGGATATCTTGCCTCTATGTCAGATTTAATTATTGGTTGGTTCGGAGGGTTTCTTCCATACGCTAGCTTCATCTTGTGCATGTCGAAAATGTACTTCGGTTTGGTTCCGTCACTCTGCTTCATCTGATTCCTTCCAAATCTTGGCCTGCGGGTTACACTCGTGCTGGACTGATGTGGGATGCCTTAATGCCTTCCTTCCAGCAGATCTTTTCCCATCGAATTTGACTCATTGCTCTGGGAATAAGGTCTAGAGTCTTTTGTCAGTACCTTAGGGTTTGCAGTCATCAGTGGCAGACTCTTCACTATTGACAGTGGGGATTCATCAATGCCTCCTGATTGGTAGATTCTTCCAAGTGTTCGACTTCAACTCATTCATTCGCACTTGTTAGATTGTACTGGGGCACCTTGACACTCATTTTCATTATCGGTGGGTTGTCTCGCGTTTGTTAACGGTATACATTATTGACTGGTAATCAAACGATTTCTCACATGGTCGACTTCAGCTCATTTATTCCCATTGTGTAGAATTGTGCCATCGAGATCGGTGAAGACCTCGGGTTGCATCAGCATCTTTCGGTTCACTTTTGACAGTCCATTCAGTTTCTACCAGTGATGTCGTCCACCCTTATATGTTGCAGTGTCAGTACAGCAGCATCTTATATGTTGGCTCTCGAGTTGCGTGATTGTACCATGTGTTCCACCCCTTATGATTTGGTACCTGCAGATTCAGTTACTTTTGTGATCAGCCATCCATTTTCAACACTATTGATCAGTTTGGTATATGTGATACTTGGACATTCATTCTGACTTGTAATTCCGGGCCGTGCTCAGTTGATTCATTGTGTAATTTAAGTTTAGCTATACTTGTATACATTCTGGATCTATTTATGTACTTTCTATATGGATATATTTTTGACTGAGCATGGGTATGCCTGCCTTAGACATGAGCTTACTCTCTGTTTTCTTTCATTGGTTTTTGGCAGGCTGAAATCTGGTGAAGTCCTCTCTTGTCCTCACGAAGTTCTTTCTATGCACATAATACATTTCGGCCATCATGTACCCCTTCTGACCTCATATATTAGGGGGCATCTGTTATAGCATCATTTTTCACCCTCATGTGATTCATGATTGTCTCTTTGGCCTTGGGCACCCATTCCCACAGACTTGAATAAAGTTCATAAAAAACAGTGTTTAAAATCCCATACGCGGGTATGCCCAGACTTTTCTGCGTGTATACGCGAGTCCAGAGATACTTTTCCGCGTATGCCATTAAAATCATTAAAAAATATATAAAAATCCCTATTTTTGAGGCTGGGTTGATGGTTATTCCAGTAATTCAACCACCCCAGCCCGTGGCCAACTGTTTCCAACAGATTGAAACTACTTTGAGGGAGTATAAAAGCCCCTCATATGCATGGCCTAAGGGAGAGAGAAAATTATAGACATTATACTTTGTTGGAGCCCAATTCAAGTCTGATTTCCCGTGCCTCCTGCACTTCCCAGATTTTTACAGGAAACTCTTGTTTCCTAGAGATTTTCATCAGCTTATATGTCATCTCGTGTGCACAAGTATTGAAAAAATTCTAGTGAGGCAAGGGTAGGACGGATCCGGATGACGGTCTGTTCAAAGATCGTCGAAGGATTCAGGTGATATCTCCACCTTTCTATTATTTTACATGATGTTCGTAATGAAGAAGAACCATCTTGTTCTCGAATTCACGTGTTAATATCTTCTTGCATATGTGAAAAGGTTGTTAATTAAGCATTTATTATTGTTTATATGATGTTTCACATGGATTACACTGACATTTAGGAAAGATACATGTTGTACAACTAGATTTTCGTGCATGTCTCTTCTTGATTTCCAGGTTTAAGAGGAAGAAGGGTTGCTGGGGGTTTGGACCCTGCGTGATCTACATCAAACGTAGGATCTACAGGTGAGTTCTACAATCTATAATATCTAGTTTTTAGCCTAAAAGTGTGTTTGTGTGAGTCCTTCTTGAATAGCATGCCCTGATTTGTGGAGGTTTTTGACCCAACGACCTATAGAGAGTTTTTTCCCGAAACACCTAGGGTGTGTTGGGTATAATTTCCAATTTTTTTTCTTGTTGTGTGCCCAAAATTTCCTTAGTTTGTTTCATGAAAAGGATCTTAATGAGTCTTATGATTGTGTTTTAGGTATTCATCAGATCAAAATGAAGATTACATGGAGGGAAACAGAACATGAAGAACAAAACATGATTTCCATAAATGATCTGGGTACGGTAAGAGCCCTCAAAGACCGTGGGTTGCTAAAGTACTTCAGACTGTTGGGTATGAGGAAAGAAAGGGAACTATTGGAGTTCCTTGTTCGTTCATTGGACCTGGAGATACAATATTTTCACATTGGGGACAAAGTGGTGCAAATATTAGTGGAGGACATTTATTTTATCACAGGGTTATCGAGGTGAGGTTCACCCATTTCTCTTTCAAGATTTGCTCTTGGAGGATAGATAGTGAGAAATTACATACTGTAGCACTACCATCTTGGGACTTAAACTAGTAAGGATGGGAAAATAAACATATGCTATGTACGTGATTTTCTTTTGAGGACCATCCTATTCATTATCACAAAGCTTGCCGGTTCCACTACACTACATGTGGTAAACATATCATACATGTAGTATGCACCAGAGTTCTTGGAACCAACCGTTTCTAACTGGGCTAAATATGTCCTCTTTCAGATGAAAGAACAACTGACCAAGGAAAAGGGAGGAAGGGAGAATAATTTCAACTATGGTTCGATCCTGATTTCTTTTTCCTTAGAGAGGATTCCATTGATGCAACCCCAACATGTTACACTGGGTATATCTGGCCCTAGAGATCTAAGGATGTAGATATGGGTAGAGTTAATGGCTAGACATGTTGTTCAATCGACCATCATATTATCTACTACATTCTTAGCCTGGTTCAAACGACATTTGGTCACCATCGATGATTGTGCACATGCAGACGTAGAATTCAGAGGAGATCCAGACTTGGTTCTACCAGATGATGCTCAACGGGGTGCAATTGGTAAGAATGTTTTGACCGTGTTTTTTTATTTTTCTAAGGTTTATAAATGTTTTTGTATTTTGATGTTTCCCAAGACTAAAATAAATTTTTGATGTATGTAGATGTAGGTTGAGTTTGACTAGTGGGTCAGCCAAAGTAGAGAGCATATGAGCCATCAGAAAGGGCTGTTAGGAGAGAATTCCTTCAGGATTTGGCTATGACTGAGACTCTTGTTGAGCTACGACAACACATAGAGGGGTTGACTCTCGAGATTATAGATTGCTGGATCGAAGCATTACCCATGAGACTGCAATGCCACACTACTGGTGTTCCTAACCGTTGGTTGCGGTTATTGCATAGGATAGCTAGATCAGTAGCTTGTTATCACGAGCATCACTAGTTTACTTTGAAATTTTGCATACATTTTGAGATCATATGACCAATGTGTATTGGGCACAAATTTTGTAAAAACATATAACTATCTATCTATTTGTTTTCAACGTTTTCCTATGTTTATTGTGCAATCCTATTCAATTATGTGATGTGAATTGAAAATATGTCTTTACATGTGTTGCAAATGTCTTTCTATAACATAATTAGCTAAGGAATGATTTAATGTGTTCAAGTTTATGGAAATGTGTTGATATTGAACGAAATCCAAATTTATTTCCAAAAATCGAACTCTTAAGAACATACGATGCAGTTATGGATTTCTGACAGTATAAACACTAGTAAGTTGCAGTACCACAAGTTGTGAGTCTAACCTAATGATGATGCAGTTAATACCAAATTAAATGGCATCAGGGAGGAGTTTTATCAACGCGTTATACTCAATGATAGTTTTTGTAGATCGATTGATACAAATCTCTTGAAAACTCACTAACTCACCGTTCGGAGCGAAAATTCCCCATACCAAGGAATCGATGGTTATGATCTAGTAATAGTACTATCAGAGGGAAGGTCGTAGAGAAGCTAAACCAAAACTAAATACTTCTTTAACTTGGATTTGATGAATTCCAAATCAAACTCCTATAAAATGACTATCCATTTTGAATACTTGCCCCCCAACAATTGACGTGATAGAATGTAAGTCATGGTGTTTCAATCTAAAATGACAATGGTCTTCCGAAACATGATATAATGGAAAAATATTTGGACAGCTTGAACAACTACCAAGGCAATATTTTCAACGTATGAATAATTCACTTTCGTATCATTGAGATTACGACTCAAATAATATATTAGATGTTTTGTCACATTTTCTTCTTGGACCAATACCATAGCAATGGTCATATCAACCATGACGATATATAAGAAATAATCACTTTGATAATTTGGGGGATACATTAATGACTCCCAAACAAGTGTATCCTTGAAAAAATCAAAAGGAGCTTGCACAACCTTATCCCAATGGAAGGGAATCCCCTTTTTCAAGAGCTGAGTAAATCCTTTATCCATTTCGGCGTAGTTGGGTATGAACCTCCTTAGGAAGTCAGCCTTTCCTTGAAGTTTCTGTAACTGAAGCAAATTTTATGGGGCAGGGAAATAAATAATGGCCTGCACCTTCAGTGGGTTGATTTGAATTCCTTCTTTTGAGACGAGGAATCCTAGAAAACAACCAGAACCAACACAAAACACACATTTATGTGGATTGAGGCATATTTTATAGTGTAGGTAGCATAGAAAGATAGCTCTCAAATGCATCGGGTGATCAGTACAGTTTCATGAATGCGTTGGTAAATCATCTAGATAAGGTTGAAAATTTTTCTTGATGTCATTGAAATCATAATCCATTGCTCTCTAAAATTTTATCCCAATGTTATTTAAACCAAATGGGAGTTTCCAATAAGTGAGTGTGCCCAAGGGACAGATGAATGTTGTCCTCTATTAGTCCTTTGGGTGGATATTGATTTGATTGTAGCCATAAAATCCATCCATGAATGCAAATATTTCACATCTAGTACAATCGTCAATAATTTGGTTCATAAAGGGAGTAGGATAGTTATATTTTGGACAAGCAAGATTGACATCTCGTTAATCAATGCACACTCTAATTGTCCCTTGTTTCTTCATGACAGGAACAATTTTGGAAACCGAATCAGTTAGCGGAAATGGGTAAATGAAACCAACATGAAAAAAATTTCAACTTCTGCTTTCATTGTAGCAGCCTTCTTCGGATGAACAGGACAAAGGCGTTGATGTACTGGTTTGACATCAGGGTACATGTTAATGATGTGTTGAATGATACTAGTATCTATGCCTGGAATTTCCTCGTAAGGACAAGCAATTATATCATGGAATTCATGAAAGAGAGAGCGATAAGTTTTGAGTTCTAATGGAGAACAAGAAACACCGACATGATTTTTTTCTAAACTGTCGGGTTTGGTCAAAATAGTGATAGAAATGGTTTCTTCAATATTTGATAAATTTCACTCTGATTCGATTGCATTAATGGGAAAAAAATTCGAAAATAAGTTTTTATTGATTGGTGATATAGTTCAATAAGATTATCTTCTTCGTAATCCTGAAGATGGGAATGATTATGATGATCTTCCCATGGTTCTCCTTTTGGCATCATGGATTCCACAATTCTCTCATTGGTCAAGAAAGTGGATGAAAAAATATCAGATGGAGTACCAAAATTTAATGAACGATCGACCCAAATGACTAGCGACGATGATTTGAGATTCGCCGTCCAAGCCATGTAGATTAATTGATATGTCAGTTCATTTGGGTTGTGCGGCAGGAATTCATCCAATGTAACAACTTCAGAGTCACTTGTAATATTCCTCAAGTTAGATGGAGTGGAAGATATCATGTAGCAGGTCTCTATGCTTGCAATTTCTGCCGATGTTGCAGGCGACGGTAATGCAAAGGTTCCCATGAGGGAAGAATCATTTAAGATTCATACAACAATGTTTTGAATTTCTAGTTATGGTGCGTGAACTAACAGAATGCTTCCATTTACCTGGGAACTAGAGGCAAAGAAGGAGAGTTGATTTATGATTGTGATAACACCTTTTTGAGGAAAGGCGATCATTCTAAAATATGTAGGGATGATCAAAATAATAGAATATACACATGGCCTTTCAAGTAAAATGTTGTAGTCAAGGGGTCCATCAATGACCTAAACTTCAACAGTTACTAATTACCCCCAAGTTCTACATGCAAGTTATTGATGATACTCAAGGCTTATATGTATAAACCTCAAAAGATTTCAACGTCATAGGCGATTGAGATAGGTGCGGTGAGCTAAGTGAGTTCCAACAGTTTAGAGACATAATGCATGTAGATGCTCCCTCATCAATAATAGTACAATCAACGAGGTGATTGAGAACATTTACTTGGATGGAGAATTCCAATTCTACTAGTTGCGGCACATAGCCCACATAATTAAATACTACAATATTGGAATCTGTCGGATCGATTCCACTAATTGTCGACAACAAAGCCTGCTTCTGGGAGGGAAAATTTTGAAGTACCTCAAGCGTCGACATAGCTGAAGGGGATTGAGCCAAATATTCAACTATATTATAATTTTGAGCAGCTCAGGATTGAGGATTGAATGTCGATTTATGGATGACTCCCTTTGATGGCTTTATTGTTAACTCAGGAATAGCAGTTGGTGGAATAGATTCCATAGACGGATTCGTGGTCGAGGTAGTAGGTTGATTAGTAGCCTGACTACCATAATATTTATTACGTGTTGACACCAAAACATAATTTTTTGGCTTCTTGATAGATAGAATAGGCACTTGGGAACTAGAAGCTATATCTATAGCAACCAAATTTGTGTTTGGATTCAGAAATGGATTTGTTGTAATGTTCCCAATTTTTAGCCACAAGCTAAAAATCGAACATTATAGTTGCACATTTTATTTTGCATAATAAAATGGGGAAGGAGACACCTTAGCCCCTTTTGGATAAATAAATAACACTCCTCGTATGAAAAGGAGGAGAATAAAGCAACTGAAATAAACACCTGAGGGTGTGAATGGAACCCAGCTCACTTGGATTAGTCATCTTTGACTAAAGTCAACAGCTCTGCCCAAGGAGGAGAGGCTTCCTAGAGAAGCTATGCAATTTTGGAGGGAAGATACTCATGTGAGGGTGGAAACCCTAATTGGTGGGACCTTGGTGGAGAAGAGTTCCTTTGGTTTATAAGGAGGAGATGGCAACCCATTTGAATACATGTTTTAGAGTTTCAGACTTGGGTCTGCAAAGGCTTGCATCCCCAGGCTGTTTAGTAGGGTGATGGTGCCCTTGGGCACTAGGGTATTCCCGGTCGGGAATCCCTACCTCTTCCTCAAGGGAGGATGAGGAATGAGCTGACTTTCCTCAATCCGGCATTGGCCATAGCTACTACCATAAGCTATAGCATTATTTCTGCAGCAAAGAGGATGTTGTGTTGCTGGGGGCAACAAAGGAGGAACTCATGGAGTCTCTCTTGTCTTGTTTTCTTCAGTGGAGAAGTGATCTATTCATTGGAGGAGTTTCAAGGAGGATTCCTAGGCTGTATTTCAGATCATTGGCATGAGGCCACACTTCCATCATCTCCCATTGTGCAGTCCATGGAGGAAACTGCGTTATTTTATGGAGGCAGTGAGAGAGGGTTTCATTGGGCTCATTAGGAGTGTGTTTTTGAGACAAAGGGATCAGCCCTTTGTATTGGAGACATTATTAGAGGAGGGCATATACATTTTATATTATCCATAGCCTCATTCTTATTTTGGTTCATTTGCAGTGACAACTCAGTTGTCACATTTTTGTATTCTTCGGCATTTCTAGCAATCTCTCCTAGATTGGCTAGAAATCTTGTATTTCAGCCCATTTCTTTGTTGCTAGGATATTTCTTGTATTCCTTCAGCCACATATGTATTTTATTCATGTTCAGTAGCTTATACCTTCATATACCCTGCGTAGTCACTGCTCTCCGGCATTTTGTGGAGTTGCAGCAACTCATGTATTTCATTGTTCATGTATTGGAGGTTGGTTCTTAAGGCTTGAGTGGCTTTTCCTTCAAATATTTCTTGTATTTATTTGCTGATATATCATAATATCATGATGGCTGTAGCATTTCCCTCTTATTATGTATTCAAAGTTTCAGAGTTCATGTTTATGTTCTTATGTTGTTGTAAGCTCTCTCATTGAGCATTGTTTTAGACACCTAGATTGGGGAGATCTGAATAACCCATCTAGAGTTATTTCTTTGAGCTCATTTTCTGCAAGGGAGTTTTATATGAGTTTTTCTAGGGCATCCCAATGGTGGTTTGTCTTATTTATGCAACATATTCCTTATACAGCGTCCTGTTGTACTGTACAACAACCCTCCCCATTTTTAAATTTTTAGAATAAATTTCATTTAGAAATAGGTCCCCTTTTTATATTTCTTTCTAGATAGAAATAAAATATTTAGAAAAAATCCGATCATTTTAATTAGAAATAAAAGATTCATCGATAAAAGGATACATTGCATATTTTTATTTACAAAGTGTACAAACCTTTAAAAAAATTTCCGATCCGATGAGAAACAAAGCTTTTAATCATATCAAAAATATTATATAAAGTATTTATATTTAACAATATTCGATATGTATAGTAATCAAAAATCAAAAAATCGGAGAATTCTTTAAATTCTATTTTCGCTTTGTAAAATTTCGATGCGATGGCAATCAATCGCAATCGCATTTCGGATAAAATTTAAAGTGTTATGTTTGTTTTACATTCTTCCGATGCGATGTGATTCATCACAATCGATTTTCAGAGAATTAAAACAAGATATTCATTTGGTTGAAAGACTCCGATGCGACGGACCCCAGCTCATCGCAATTGAATTATCAGAGAAACTATTTAACGATTCATTCCATTTGAAAATCCCCAATGCGCTCTTCACAATCAGAATTTGGCATAAGTCTTATTTCATTTTTCTTTTAAAGGAATCGCGATGAGAATACAACTTAAATATTCATATATTATTATTCATCGCATTCCAAAGATTCAAAAGGTAATATATTTACACTTATTTCGAAATATGCCAATCTCTGATTGTACGTTGACATTAATTCACAAATCAAACAAATACTAACGATTTGTTTTGTTATTGAATGCATGAATGTGACTCCCTAGAGGGAATTTAAGTTTTAAACCATGGATATAATAAATGCAAATTAGAGAATAATCCTTTTTTATAGATGTTTTCATTATTGTGTTTTCACCTTGGCTGAAAGATTTTCTCTGTTGCAAAACAATAGAACATCCAATTTTTCCATTCGCAGAACAAGAGAAACACTGCCCTATACTGAAATGTCGAAAAGATTCAGGAAATCTAAAGCCGCCATCGCTGCAAAAGATCTTGTGTTCACTATGCCGCCTAAAGAAAAACTAGCAAAGCTTAAGCTGGCTGTAGGTACCTCATGCCAGGGACTTGGTAAAATGACATGGGAAAATGTATACAACTTACTTGAAAAGGAAAACCTTAAAGTTGTTGAAGCTAAGGCTACAGTTCCTGACGAAGCCGACTCAGACTCTGATTTTGAAAATCTTCTTGGTGCATTATCAAACTCATTTCTGCACCGAGTTACAGCTCGGGCAAACATTTTTCCATATTATGATGTTATTAGATGGGTAGTTGATAATGTGGCTATCAAATACATAACCTTTGTTTCAGCTTCTGGAGAAATATTTAGGTCATTCAAACCAGAGGACATCAAAGCGATGTACCACCTTCCAGACCCACAAAATTTTTTTAACAAAAAATTTATCAAGGAATTTGCTGTGAATCATGAAAATCAGTCATAACCAATTAAAGAATGGAGAAGGGTTCCTGAAAAGCACAGACATGAAGCATCAGGTATGTACTCTGTGGAGTCTCTTTTTCCTCCATACTGTTATGCTGTAGAAATGATGTGTAGATTGTTTGGAAATGATAACTCGGCTAGGTTTTCCATTCAAATGGTGCCATTAATACATTCTGATGTTAGTTTCAAGATAATGGATTGGGCTATCATTCTTTCTGATAAGATAGCCAACAGAATTCTTGAGTATAGGAAAGACAAAAATTCATGAAATTCCACTCCTTTTCATTTTTGTGCTTATATCCTAGATGCCCTTTGTTTCAATTCTGAATTCCCCTTATTAGGATGGAAATGGAACCCTAAAGATCCTATTCCAATTCATATATATCACAAGTTATTATGGAGGGGGAATTTCAAAAGCCATGTTTATAGAGTCTGTCACGGTTTTCTTATTCCGATTTATCAAACCATTTTTGGCTTATTCCCTCCTAGACTTTCCGAAAAAGCTAAAGTTGATTTGTCCTTAATTGGAGATTGGTTCAGAGAGGAAAAGTTCACATATATCAGAGTTTTCGGAAGTATTGTAGAACCACACATCCTTCCTTTGTATGTTCTAGACAAACTATTAGCACAGGAAATTTCTTATCAACTGACAGTAGAAGGCATGTCTAGAACTTTGAAGAATAGCAAAAAGCTTATGTGGCATACTTTTCCTTTTAAATGTGGTGACTATACTATCAAAAATTTTGTCCATGCTGAAAAATAAGTTTTTAAGCTAACCAATCTCAAGCTTTCAACAATCCCAAGGAGGCAATATGATCCTAGGAAGGTGGCATGTGATTTTACTACTTCTGTTTCAATTTCTCGGTTCGAACATGAACCAGATATGTTTGATGATTTATTTGTTTCTGTAAATAAAATGTCCCAAGTTTTTGATTTGGCCAAGTCCAAACTTCAGGCCGAAGAAATGATTAAATTTTTGTTATTTAGAAGTCAGAGGTTACTCAAAGTTCCTCTGGATCAGTTGAGAGTTTCTATACAGGAATATGAATCACAATAGAAAGAAACATGGAATACATCTGGCAAAGAAGTAACAGGAACTAATCTTGTTTTACAAAAGGAAGATATTAGCAACAAAGTTGATACTGAAAAGACAGAAACAACTGCTAAGATTAATGTACAACAGTCTTCAGCCCATGCAAGAAAAGAAAGCATAGGCACTGATGCCAATGTGCATACTGAAAAGGGAGGCACATACAGTAAGAATATTGAACAGGCACCAAAACATGATATAAACAATAGTTCAAATTCTCAAATTGAAGGAGAAGAAGCTACTAAACTTATTGTTTCTCCTCATTTGCTGAGCCAATATGAACAATTTTCCCAGCAAATAGGATAACAGAATAATCCCCAAGTTAATGATCTGAAAGACCAGGATATAGAAATCATCCCTGAAAATCCCACAGGTGAGATCATGTTGAAGATAGAAGAAATCCCTCCTCTAGATATATTTTATAGTCCTAAACATAGGGTTGTTGTGAGAAAATAGAGGAAAAGGAGGAGAACTGATCAAGATGCAATTTTGACATCGCAGGTGGAATTCATGAATATTGTTTATAAGAATGTTGAGGTGAATCCATCTGAGGATCTCACCAAATTATCCCAATATGCAGGTGCCTATAGTGCTGCTACTATAGACAAGGCCTCTGAAGTTACACAGTTAATGAAGCAAAAGGATGTGCAAATAGCCATGTTAGAAGAATAGGTTACAGAGAACCAACAGAAAATCATTCAGTTAGAACATCGATTGTAGGATGGAGAGCTCAAATCTAAACAATTAGAAGAGCAACTTGTTGTTGAAAAGGAAAAGATTGATCAGCGGACTTTAGAAAAGAAACAACAGCTAAATCAAGAAATAGAAAAATTACAAGCTCTTCTACAAAATGAGCAGACTTCAAAGGTTGAGCAAGAGAAGATGTTTCAATCTAAATTAGACAAGTTTAAGAGTTATCCTAATTTGGATCAATTCAAAAATGAAGCCCTGGAGACAAACAAGTTATTGACTCAACAATTAAATGAATTTTGTCTAAAGGTTGTAGAAGCAGAATCCCTATGTGAATTAACATCTTCCTTGGTAGATGAAGGAGTCAATCTTAAAATTGAATTTGATGAAGCGGATGAAAATATCTCTAAATTTATTTTATGGAAAGACTCAGAATCAGGAAGAAAAGCAAATCTTCCCAAGATTATGGAGAGACATGAAGAAATTATTTTTGCAGAATGGGAACAAAATTTAATCAAAGTAGAAAGAGCTATATCTAGAGCTAAAAGCATAATGAACAATGTAACATAGCTGGTGAATGATAACCTATATGCAATCAATTTAATTTCAGATTGAACCCCTGGCCAATTACCTAGGGTAAAAGAAACTGATCACAGATGGAAATAAGAGATAATTAATAAAAATCAGTAAATTGGCCAACTACAAGGAATATCATGGGATACAATGTGGACCTATCTTATCAAGACGCATAGTCAACAAACAACAATAAAATTTCTTTCAAATGCCATCGATTGTATCATTCCCGAATTCTCTGATGCCACGTATACAGAGTGGTTGCACTCAAAGCTTAGTCATCTAGAAGAAGTGAAGGAAATTCTCAAAATATGCCATCTGGGCACATCAACTGCAACATATAATCAATGAGTTGGTTCACCTCAAAATCACATTTCTGTTCTAGATTTTTTGATTTAGATAGATTGTAGGAATAGTTTTAGTTATTTTGTTAAGAACCTATTTAAACCCCTTTCATGCATTTAGAAAGGGATCCTGAATTTGTATTATTTTGACTTGGAGATTACATTTCTGTACTCCATTGACTATTATATTTTTTATAAAGGATCACATCTGGTGATTCTGTGTGAAATTGCCTTTAAGAATTGCATTTCTGTATCTTGGAGTTGATTTTACATTGAAGTTGCTAGATTTGGATATCGGATTGCATTGGAAAGTATCAAGATGGATATGGTATTTCTATATATTCACTGTTAGTTTTCTTATGTTGTGTGATATTCTCTTTTAAATTGCTATCGTTTATGTGTATTCGCTTTACAATATTTCTTTATACATATCATTTCTGAGTGTGTAGAGATATTTATCTTTTACAGTATATGCAAACGATATATAATGATGAATGCAATATGTTACTATAACTCTGTTTAATTTCTTAAACAGAGTTATCTTTATTTGTTACTGCATATTTCAATTAAGCTATAATACATTTTCATGGTTATTGGTTAATTGAAACAATTTAAAGTTGTATTCACATTTGATGCCCAGGTTAGTTTTACAATTATCTTATCAGTTCTAAGTTATTTTAAATAGTTTTATTTCAGTCATTTAGTCCCATTTTCCCTTCATTCAATCATTCCATTACCAACCCATTTAAATTACTAGGAAACTGGTCCTATAAATCCAGTCGGAGCCACCACACCAAGCGAAAAAGGAGCTATCCTAAGGTCCTGACCAGGTGGTTATCCCCCAATGTTTGAAGCAGCGATTTTCAAGGCTTCAACACATCCTTAAGGACCCTGTAGCATAAATTTCTGAAGTGGAATATTGCATATCCATAGACAGAGTCTGTGAAGGGCCAGCTAGCCTCAGGATCTCTCCCTTCTTTGGAAGGAGACATATCTTGTAAATGCCCCAACAGTCAATCTCTGGAATGGACTTGTAATAGCTCACTGAAAAAGGAATTGGAATATCTTAAGATATTCCTGATAGAGCAGCAAGTTCCAG
The DNA here is from genome assembly GCA_034641835.2 of Pinus albicaulis. Classification (NCBI taxonomy): domain Eukaryota; kingdom Viridiplantae; phylum Streptophyta; class Pinopsida; order Pinales; family Pinaceae; genus Pinus; species Pinus albicaulis. Next base: position 813,783,573 of record CM076580.1, read on the forward strand.
ATTTGGAACATTACAGTGGTATCAGAGCATGATCTTGGCTCAGCCTGTGCCCAAGATCTAATGTCATTAGCAAGAGGAGCTTCTCTCCAAGGAGAGGAGATTGACAGAGGAAACACGAAAAAGGAATGATGGAAGAGGAGGTTTCCCTTATTCTTTTCCAGACCATTGAGGAGATCACTGAAAATCTTGATGAAAGGGAAAGGTGGAAGATTTTTTTAGAGGGTTTTTTGATGAGAAAAATCCTAGCTATTTTTCATGAAGGGTGTGGGCATTCAGCCACACATGTAGATCCATAGCGTAATCCTTTGTTCACTTGCATTGCAAAGGAGTAGAGGAAGAAATGAGGCCATGGGAGAAGCAGCGCTGCAACTCAAGGTATGGCTCATGATTGTTGGTTTGAAGGTTCCATTTTTCATTATCATGCAAATGCAAAAACATGTGATGCATTCACTAAGGGTTTGATGGAAAAACTCGGTGAATCTCATTGTGTCATAAACACAAACACTTTGCATACATTGGGAAGAACCAACAGCGCTGTCACATTAGGAGGAGATCCATCACCACATGGAGGTGAAAAGGGAGCCATTGCTTCCACTAGAGGAGCCCTTGTGTCTTTGCAAGGAGTTTCAAATATTTTTACATGTGGATACCAAGACATAATTCTGAAGCCATATGCAACATTTGTTGGGGATTGTGAGATGGAGAAAGAAGAGAAGGAGAATCAGCATGAAGGGATGAAGAGCATGGGACTGTACAAAGGAAAGAGACTACACTGCACAGAGGAGAGAGGGACAAATCAGTCCACTCATACATGCAGTCTATTTCAGATATTGATGTCTCACTTTTTGGAGGCTTTCCACCTAGGAGGCCACTTGATCTAGAGATGATGAGAGGCATCATGCTATTTGGTTCACCACTCTTGGATTCCGGAGAGGTGGAGACATTGGAGGAATCCATCACAGCGTAGAGATTTTGGGGATCAGCACAAGGAGGAGGGATACACTCTCTCACTTTCAGTACCACCCATTCTCATCAGTTTCACGGCACAGATAGAGTTGTTGTATGGATGGAGGATAGCATATTCATGATGTCGGATGACTGCTCCGTAGATTTGATGTGAGGAAGGACTCTTTCATGCATTGGAGTAGATGGAGGCCACTCCTGCTTACATTGCCCAGGATCGGGAGATTCTTTGAAGGTGATAGTTTCTCATGGGAGGCTCATTTTCAGAGAGCATCATTTCTATTCGAGCATGAGTAGCTGCATGATGGGCATGGAAACAAATTGGAGGATGACTTTGGCATGGGGGATGTCAAAGTAGCAGGCAGCAATGTGAGGGAGCACCATATTCCAGAATACCAGCGTTGTCTATGTGGAGGATTGATCCAGGATGGAGGACTCAGCTTGGATGAGTATTCCCCAAGATCTCGGTGCATGCATGATTCTTGGATGGTCTTGATGGAGATGGCAGATACTTAGTGGATGATATGATCATCTATCATCATGGAAAACTCTTCTTGACTAGAATTTCTAGTCTCAAGGAGAAACTATTGCATGCAACACATGAGGACTTCCTAGCTGTGCATTTGGATGCATATTTTTCTTTGCTAGAGGAGTTCACTTTGGAGAGAATTCATCATGATCTTCATCAGCATATGGATAGATGCATAGCCCAGTTGATTTTGGAGAGGTTGGCACAACCATTCCCTTACTCATTGGAAGAAAGAGAGAGCATTCAGATGAGCCATTTCAGCTCAAGAGCTCTAGTAACATTGTTACCGATGAAATAGGTAACCTGACCTCAAAACGGGAACTCTAGCCCAAAAAGACTCAAAAAACATGAAAAAACACCCCAAAAACAAAAAAAAGTGTATTCCAGAACGCACTTGGTTTTTTTTTAAGGTCAAATTTCAACATTTTATAAAATTATGCTAAAAACAAAATTGTTTCTTGAAAAAACGATTGAAAAAACACCCTCAAAACAAGACCAGTTGATGCTGGAATAACAAAAAAAAAATTGTATCATATTTTTGACATTTTTAAAAATAGAAATAACATTTTTTAATTTTTAAAATTCAAACATTAAAAAAAACCTAAAATTTAAGAAAAAAATAAATTTAAAAAATAAAAGCATTTTAAAGCTTAAAATTTAAAAATATATAGGAATAAAAAAAAAAAAAAAACAAAATAAAAATTTTAATTCAAACATTAAAAAAAACCTAAAATTTAAGAAAAAATAAAAATAAAAAATAAAAATAAAAATAAATTTTAAGATTAAAATTTCAAAATATATCGAAATAAAAAATATAAAAATAAAAACAAAATAAAAATATTAAATTAAAAAAAAAACAAGTTAAAAAAATAAAGAAATTATAAAAAATAAAATATAGAAATTAAATTTTAAAAGAAAAAGAAAATGTTTATTAAATTAAAAAAATTTAAAAAATAAAAATAAAAAATTAAATTTAAAGAAATATATTAAATTTTAATAAATTAAAACTTAAAAAAAAAACATTATTTAAATCAAAAGTAAAAAAATGAAAAATTAATTAAAAATAAGAAATGAAAAATAAAATACAATAAAAATATTAAATTTAAAAATATATATATTAAAAAACAAATAAATTATAAAAAATAAATCGAATTTAAATTATAAAAAATAATATATATATATATATATATATATATATATATATATATATATATATATATATATATATATATATATATATATATATATATATATATATATATATATATATATATATATATATATATATATATATATATATATATAGATATATATATATATTAGATTTTATTAAATTAAAAAAAAAATGTTAATACTAAAATAACAAATTAAATTTAAAAAAAAATTATTAAATTTTAATAAATAACTGAATAAACAAATAAATTTTGAAATAAAAAATAAATTTTAAATATAAAGAAAAAAAAAAAAAAAAAACATTGTTAAAATAAAAAGTTAAAAAACTTTAAAAATCAATTAAAAATGAAAAATAGAAAAAAACAAATTAAATAAAAATATTAAATAAAAAATAAATTAATTTGAAAATATTAAGTTTAATTAAAAAAAAATCTAATTTTAAATACACAATTTTAATTGAAATATAAAAATATAAAAATTTTATGTAATTAAAAAAAATAAAATAAAATAAAAAAAAAAATTAAATTCAAATAAATTAAAAAAAATATACAAAATTTATTAAATTTTAAAAAATTAAATGAAAAAACTAAACATAAAATTTAATAATAATAAAAAAATTATGAAAATTAAAAAAAAAAAAAAAATCAATTAAATAAAAAAAAAATACTAAATTTAATAAAAATTATTAACAAAATTTAGAAAAAAAAAATTAAAAATAGAAAAAATGAATAAAATTAAAAAATAAAATAAAATAAAAAACAAAAAAAAATTAAAACAAATTAAATTTCAAATACAAAAATTAAATTAAAAAGAAATAATTTTAAATTTTTTGAATTTAAAAAAGAATTAAAAAAAAATCAAATTAAAAAAAAATATATATTAAAAATAAAAATAAAAATAATTTTTTGGTCATGGTGGCGCCGCCAATCGGCCTCCCGACTAGGTGGCGGCGGAGGGAGGCTGATTCCGGGAATCGCATTCCCGCGGCGTGAGGGCGATTCCTGGAATCGGACTCCCGCCGCGGGAGGGCGATTCCCGGAATCGACCTCCCGCCCAGGTGGCGGCGGAGGTCGGCTGCTGGGCAGGCGGGGGGCCGCATGCAACCTCCCCGCCTGCCAAGCGGCCGGCCTCTGCCGCAACCTAGGTGGGAGGCCGATTGGCGGCCCCACCACGATTAAAAAATTCTTTTTTTTTTCTTTTTAATTTTTAATATTTTTTTTTTTAATTTGATTTTTTTTTTTTTTTTTAAATTCAAAATTTTCAATTTCAATTTTTTTTAATTCAAATTTTTTATTTTAAATTTAATTTGTTTTAATTTTTTTTGTTTTTTTTTTTAAATTTAATATTTTAGATTAATTATTTTTTAAAATTTAAAATTTATTTATTCAATTTTTTTAATTTTAATTTAATTTTTTTTTTTTTAATCTTTTAGTTTATTTAGTTTTTCATTTTTAAAATTTATAAATTGTTTCATTTAAAAAAAAAAAGAATAAATTTATGGATATTTGTTTTTTAATTATTTGCACTTGGTTTTTTTCATTTTTTTTTGTTTTTTAATGATAATTTTTTTATTTTAATTTTCTTTTTCAATTTTATTTTTTATTTTTTTATTTTAATTTGTTTTTTTTGTTAATTTTAAAATTTGTATTTTTTTTCTTATTATTAATAGTTTTTTAATTTAAATTTTAAATTTTTTTTTTTTTCTTTTTCGTATTTTATTTTTTTTAATCTAAATTTTAATTTTGTAATTTAAATAATTTTTAAATTTTCTATTTAAATTTTTTTTTTTAATTATATGGTTTTTTTTAATAACTTAGAAAAAAATTGTTTTTGATGTTTTTTTTTTAATTTTTGTTTTTTTTCTTTAAATTATGTGTGTTTTTTTTTAAATTTTGTCATTTCTTTTGATACAATTTTCGAATTTTTTTTTTTTTTTTTTGTTTAAATTTTTTATTTTTACGAGTTAATTTTGTTTTTTTTTACATTTTTATTGTTTTTATATATATTTTTTAATCTAAGTTTTGTGTTTTATTACAAACATGAAAATCACCACTCTAAAAAAAAAAGGTTGATGTTGCACCAATACGTTTCAAAATTAGCATGAAAATCACCGCTCTAAAAAAAAAGGTTGATGCTACATCAATACGTTTCAAAATTAGCGTGAAAATCACTAACATTTTAAAACAAATATTCATACTTCATAAATAAAAATATTAGAGTGTCAAAAATGTGCACAAAAAAGGGGGTGATTCTGCATCACCACTTTTCAAAATCGGGTGTTTTTTATGCTACCAAAAAAAAGTAGGTAACAGTGCGGTTACCTATTTCATCGGTAACAGTGTTTAGTGCATGATGGAGGGGGTATAATTTCATATTTGTATTGTACTTCTTTTAATTGATTGAGGAGCATGATGTATCAAGGGGGCTTGTTCCTTATTGAATTTTTCATAAGGATGTACTTGCAGCTACTTGTAGCCTTGATTTTGGCTATTCTTATGATGTTTTGTGGGGGAAGCCACATGCTTCTTGGTGTGCACCATTGGCACCAAATTGTGATTTCATGTTTCATATTATGAGGAGATGTTGTGGCAGCAAACAAGTGGCTAGTACAACACTTGTTACTTTTGATTTTGAGGCAGGCCAAGGAGGCACTACGCAGGTTCCATGAGTGGAACTTTGAACCACTCTCTGGTTGTCATTTGACAACTTTCTTCTACTTTGTATTGCTCCTTGTACTTCTGATGTTGTACACTCATGAGGAGCATTATTTGGAGATTATTGTATGTACAACCCATTGGGAGCATGATTCTCCCCATTATATATCTTTTATGTTGCAGGAGATACCATGGTCAAACCATGATTGCCACATTGCTACTTGTGCCTTCTTGTGGGAGGGACCACTTGGAGAATTTGCAGAGGCATTTCATGGCTGATTTTCTTGATGGGGTAGCTTGGGACATTCTTGGAGACTATACCATTTCAGCCCAAGGACAGAGGCAGCCCCATGAACACTTCAAATGGAGAGAGGGCCATCATGAGAAGCACAAGCAAAACTCTCCATTCAACCCCAACACATTGCAGAAATCAGGGGTGAGATTTTTACTTGGATGATTGCATGGATGAGAGGATCATCATTGGGAGCATAATTTTCCCATGCATATCATCACTCCTACCTTAAGGAGGCCTTAGCACAGAAGGAAGGATTCCACTACACCTTCTATCTTTCCATGAGGAGCATTGTTGGCAGCTTGCATACTTGGGAGAGAGCATTGGAGGATAGTTTCATTGCAGCACATTTGAGCAGTGGTGGGACCATTGATGAGGAGGCCACAAGAGAAGAAGGGGGAGAAATTTTTTTTCTCTCTATGCAGTTGCTTGAGGGCAAGCAACATGTGGGAGGGGAGGACTGTAATGTTCCCAAGTTTTAGCCACAAGCTAAAAATGGAACATTATAGTTGCACATTTTATTTTGCATAATAAAATGGGGAAGGAGACACCTTAGTCCCTTTTGGATAAAGAAATAACACTCCTCATGTGAAAAGGAGGAGAATAAAGAAACTAAAATAAACACCTAAGGGTGTGAATGGAACCCAACTCACTTGGATTAGTCATCTTTGACTAAAGTCAACAATGCTGCCCAAGGAGGAGAGGCTTCCTAGAGAAGTTGTGCAGTTTTGGAGGGAAGACACTCATGTGAGGGTGGGAACCCTAATTGGTGGGACCTTGGTGGAGAAGAGTTCCTTTTTTTTATAAGGAGGAGATGGCAGCCCATTTTCATACATGTTTTAGAGTTTTAGGCTTGGGTCTGCAAAGGCTTGCATCCCCGGGCTGTTTAGCAGGGTAATGGTGCCCTCGGGCACTAGGGTGTTCCTAGTCGGGAATCCCTACCTCTTCCTCAAGGAAGGATGAGGAATGAGCTGATTTTCCTCAATCCTACATTGGCCACAGCTACTACCATCAGCTATAGCGTTATTTTTGCAACAGAGAGGATGTTGTGTTCCTAGGGGCAACAAAGGAGGAACTCATGGAGTCTCTCTTGTCTTGTTTTCTTCAATGGAGGAGTGATATATTCATTGGAGGAGCTGCAAGGATGATTCCCAGGCTATATTTCAGATTAGTGGCATGAGGCCACACTTCCATCATCTCCCAATGCGCAGTCCATGGAGGAAACTGTGTTATTTTATGGAGGCAGTGAGAGAGGGTTTCATTGCGCTCATCAGGAGTTTGTTTTTGAGACAAAGGGATTAGCCCTTTGCATTGGAGACATTATTAGAGGAGGGCATCTACATTTCAGGTCAGCCATAGCCTCATTCTTGTTTTGGTTCAGTTGCAGTGACAACTTAGTTGTCACATTTCTGTATTCTCCGACATTTCTAGCAATCTCTCCTAGATTGGCTAGAAATCTTGTATTTCAGTCCATTTCTTTGTTGCTGGGCTATTTCTTGTATTCATTTAGCCACATATGTATTTTATTCATGTTCAATAGCTTATCCCTTCATATAACCTGTGCAGTCACTGCTCTCCGGAATTTTGTGGAGTTGCAACAACTCATGTATTTCATTGTTCATGTATTGGAGGTTGGTTCTTAAGGCTTGAGTGGCTTGTCCCTCAACTATTTCTTGTATTTATTTGCTGATATATCATAATTTCATGATGGATGTAGCATTTCCATATTATTATGTATTCAGAGTTACAGAGTTCACGTTTATGTTCTTGTGTTGTTGTAAGCTCTCTCATTGAGCATTGTTTTAGACACCTAGATTGGGGAGATCTAAATAACCCAGCTAGAGTTATTTCTTTGAGATTATTTTCTGCAAGGGAGTTGTATATGAGTTTTTTTAGGGCAAACCAGTTGTGGTTTGTCTTATTTATGCATAAGATTCCTTATACAGCGTCCTCAAGGACCCTATAGCAGAAATTCCTGAAGTGGAATATTGCATATCCATAGACAGAGTCTATGAAGGGCGAGCTAGCCTCAAGATCTCTCCCTTATTTGGAAAGAGAAATATCCTGTAAATGCCCCAACAGTAAATCTATGGAATGGACTTGTGATAGCTCACTAAAGAAGGAATTGGATTATCTTAAGATATTCCCAATAGAGTAGCAAGTTCTAGATTTGGAACATTACATTTGTCAACAGAGCGGATGCATGCAAGGTCTTAATAAATTGTGAGACTTCGGTTTGGTGAGGATAATCTCGAACAAATTTATCCTCATTACAAATGATGAAAGGGTAACAAGGTTTCTGATTTCCAGTTTGTTGATCAGATGATCATTCCTGTGGGGTATAATTTTGATTTTTCTTTGATTTCCCCTTTTTCTTACTTGTAGTTTTCTTTTCACTTTTTCCTTTGTTAGATGACATGACATGAATTTCAGAAGAAGGTTCCAGATTAGATGTAGTAGAGTGATGTGTTCTTGTAGTACTTATCATACCATCGTCAGCATGAGAGTCCTTAGATGGAGGAGGAACATTAAAATTAGATCGTGGCGCATTGGGAATTTTCTCATAGAGCGTGCCAGACTGAGTATAAATCAAATATAAGTACTGGGCATGAGAAATGACCTGATCTTCAGTGACAACGTTACCCTTAGCTACATCCTTAGTTATATATGGTAAAAATTACTTAATGAACCACTCAGTAAGGAGCTGATTGGGAACAAATGTCTTGACCATCCTACGATGATGACACCACTCATGAATATGATCAGAAATTTGAGTTGCATTAGTCTATTTAAAATTATTCAAGAATTCCGTTCCAGTTTCATATCATATGGGTAATTGGAAGTGGGTCAAAAATATAGTAGCCAGGGTAGTGAAATTATCAAATGAAGCTCTTGGTAACTCAACGTACCATTTCGCGGCTGGACCAGTTAGCGTATACTGGAAAAGACGTAGTTGAATGGAGTCATCATTTAAGGAATTGGATGAAAATCACAAATGATAAGTCATAACATGCATCAACGGGTCTTCTCTATGGTTTCCATTGAACTTAGGAATATCTGAGGGAAATTTATGAGGTGTCACTGACCACTAAGGAGCATAGCTGATTCTATCATTTGTAAGCCAGTTTAAATCAGGTGATTCTAAAGTTGCAACAAAGGGAAAATTTCGATTTAAGTCAGGCTGAGCATAGCCAGGGTATGATGAAATTTCTTGGGTAATAGGCCTTTGAGCACCAACATAAGAAATTTTTTGCTGGTAACCCAGATAGGGGTTGTTTTGATAAGAAAATGTTTGAGGATTCTGTTGACCAAAACCTGGGTAAGATACTTGTTGTTAGAATGAGGGTTGTGGCATTTGCGCTTGTGACTACCAAGGTGTCTGTACACCAAGATTATAATCCAAACTAGCATATCTTGGATTCGGTTGTGAATAGGTAAAAACTGGTTGTGGCTGTGACATCCCATAATATGGTAACCTAGCTTGTGAATAAATAATTCCGGATACAGGTGGTTGTTGTAAACTAGCCGAAGGAGTTGGAGTCTGTGGGCCCAATACTTGAGGGTATTGGGTGGAAGGACCCCCCTGAGATGGTTGAGGTACAACACTCTGAGCCTATAATAGGGGTAAGGATGTATTAACAAGTGGAGTAGATGTGGGTGCAACAGGTTGAACCGGTTGATATGATTGCACGATTGTTTGTGGTTGAACAGGCAGAATAGGTTGCCACTGACAAATAGTTTTTCCGACATTAGGATGACCATATAAAGATGAAGTAATGTCAAAATGGGTGACCATAGGTTCCCCCCCAACATAAGGAGTATAATAATATGGAATATATTGTTCTCCAAATGCCAGGATTCCAATTGAAATTGTACTGGATGGAATATACCTAGATGGACTAGCTTGATATTGCACTGAAGATTTATAGAAAGGATCAAGTCATTCAGTACTCATTAGAGATGTACCAGATAGAATACCAGATGATGACATGGGTGAATTCCATGGGTTTGAGTATGCACCAGAGAAGGTTCTAGATAAATATTGGTAACCAGGTGGGATGGAAGGGCCACCATATAGATGTGAATCTAGTGATGTGGTGAACATAGACAGGGTAGCAAGATCAGGTGTTGTTAGAACTAGAATAGATGGTAAAACCGTAGATGTTGTCTCAACCATGGTCATACGACCCAATGTATACCCTATAGGATCTACAGGAACTTGAATTGACACAGGGTCAAAGAAAGAAGTGTGAGGTGATTGAGGAAAATTCTTGTAAATATAAAGCTCCGATCCAAAATGAGTTGAGGTCGAAGGTGTTTCATCTTATGGTATTTCTTCAATCAAAATAAAACCAGGTGGAAGGATTTCGCCGTCAGGACTGAATTATATTTCAAGTTCTTTACTGCACGATATGGGAGACTCAATGGATATAATCGATTGTGGAGCGACTGATACAAGAAAAATTTTTGGTTGTCAACTTTGGAACCTAGATGTTATGGTAAAAGAATGATGGGATCCGGATCAACTTCGTGTTGAACAACATCAGGATTGGGAGGTATGGTCTCACTAATTAGATGGATCGTGACCATAGGTAGCTGTGAGGACTCCGTCTCAACAACAGTAGATGAACCAGGATTTGTAGGAACAACTCGAGATGACTCTGGTATATGTGAGGATGATGTCACACCAGAGGTACTGATAGTACTAGTTTTAGTAGAACGATGTCACCTTCGCTGACCAGAAATGGCTTCTAGTGGTAAGGTGGTTTAAGTGATATTCTATGAGAACTATGGGGAAAGGGATGTTCTTCTTCCATGATGACTGATTGATTTTATGACCAAAAATAAATAAACAAAATAAAAGGGTAATTCTAGGAAAAATGTTTACCAAGTAATTGTGAACTGCAGAATACTTCCTAGCGAACCAAGAAGTATGGGTAGGCAATCTCCCCGAATGCTGTGTTCGGTGTATCACAAGTTACAAGGTGGATGACTCAGCTACCTATGGATGGATAACAACCTAAAATTTTCCTCCCAAATATACTTGAATGTACGTGGAGGCCTAAGTCCATATTAGCACTATCTAATGTGAAACCGCACAGTGAGAGCACCCCCTTATACTTTTTGTACTAGAACACCGCCCTATATACCCGAAGGTATGTGGAAAAGCTCTAATATACTTACGTACGTGGAGTGAGGTATCACACTCAGAATGTATCACATACAAGTTAGAGATAGCTGTTATGTTTAATGACGCTAGAACACGTCTCTAGCCTAGACCTTATAAATGTTATCGTTAATGTTCCAATACTTTCTTAGGTAAATTGATGTAAATTTTATGTTGATCTTGTTTAAAAGTTTGTGTTTGAGGTTCACTGCGTGATGTAATGGAAATTCCTAAAAATGCAAACTAAATGATAAGAAAACTTTTCAATTTATCTTTTTCAATGAAAATCCTAGCTACTAAGGGAAAGAGCAATCCATTTTTGAGCAAAAAACAAAGAGCACAAACTAAATGCAACTTTCCTAACTTATTCCTATGCAACACACATAATTCACTATATGCACATGCATGTTTTTCTTTTCAATTCCCTTAATGTGAATGCAAGAAATGAAACTATATGCATAAATCAATCAAACACGTGTTTTCTTCTTTGATAAACGAGGAATGAAACAACAATTTCTCTTTTAGCAAAATGAATAATAGAACTACAATTTTCCTACAGGAAACGAGGAATGAAACAATAGTTTCCTTGTCGAAAAAAAAAATTTGATCTAATGCAAAAATAAAATACTTTGAATTTGATTTTCCAATGATAAAGAAAAACACTAAAGAGACATTGAACAAATTTAATTTCAAAGGAGGAAGAACAAGAAATTTACTGGTCTTGAAGAGGTATCATACATTTGAGAATAAAACAAACACGTGGCGGAGAATGATAGCAATGAAAAATTTAGATGGAATTTTATTGGCTAAGGGGAAAACAAAGTCTCTAAGGGGAGACAGTGCATTGCAGAGCACCCTAGAGTGGGAGACAGTGCACTGCAGTGCACTGTGTCTTGACCAACAGCGCATTGGGCACAACAAGGATTGAAAAACCAAGCAACAAAACACACTTCTAATGCAGTTTATTCATTCAAATGTATAATAACTGAAAGTAGATGCTACTTATGATGATAAACATAGAACCATGAATAATAGGATACTCCCCAGTGGAGTCACCAATTTGTTATGCGGAATTGTGATCTATAGATAAACCAAATTCCTAAGTGTGGTGTTTGTCACTTAGAACAACAGAGGAAATAATTACTATCACTTTCTCTAAAACAAGAAGATATACATAATGATAAAGGAGCCTACTTGTGATTATTTCGCTTCTCCTTCTCCTTCTATCACTATTACCGTCGCTCTCAATCCAACTCAAGTCGCTAGATCGATTCCTGCAAACACATACAAAGAACAAAAAACAACATGAAATATACAAGATGTGTACTTATCTTAAATCAAATTGATTAGATATGAAATACATACATCATTCAAGAATACATTGCACAATAAATAGAGACATATGTATGGGAAAATGAACAACAATCTTTATTAAAGAGTAGTAGGGGAATATTACAACCAATGGACCAATTTGTTGTCAACCTGCTCCAGCTTCATTCCAACCTCATCACATCCAACATCATACCGATAGCATATCAGTACTTTCACTCTCTTATCAAATGAGAATCCAACATCATAACTTTACCAAATTTCTCCCCTTCCTAGCACTAGGATGAGTGCTCAATTTATATGGAAACTAATGATATTTTCTTAATGAGTGACATTCTAATAATAGGAAAGACATGTTTCCAAGTTCAGAGGTGCTAGATGGAAACTTGGATTCAAATTTTGACACATATGGACTCTTCTAGAAGGCACTGGCCATGTGGATGTTCTTGGAACAATGAGAATTCCACTCCCAGGTGACCAATGCACCCTTGAGTGCACTGCAGTGCACCCTTGCATGGAGGATTTGGCACTGCAACAGAGTTAGTCCCTTGCAGGTGAGTGTTGGTGAGTCAATAGGTGATATAACATATACTTCAAACCTTGGAACTTTCACAATAGAAACCATGAATGAAATGTTCTTCTCTTAGGGCATATAACAACTGAAATACAAGGGGATGATAGACCCTATTTCATTGGTCCTGGGGATGATGTCCAGTTTGACCAGGTCTTGGGGGATGATGTCCAAATTGACCTATAATATCGACATCAAAAATTTGGATTGAAGCTGAATATGGAAAGGCAGCTCAGGTTATGCTTCATATCCTATAAAATCCTAGTGTGTGGTATAATATAGATGGGAAATGGATATGTACTTTATAAAAATAGAGACACATAAATATTGTTACCATCATTAGTGACTTATGTAAGTGCATTGTGCATTGTATGAGTTCACTAAGAATGATGAAGACTTATCTTCCCAAAGTTTCTTTGGAGAATTAAACTTAAAATTTTTTCCATCCATAACACCAGAACCAGATCACTATCCATAACAGTTGGAATTCGATATTCTACAACAAATTATTGTGAAATCATAAAACTGGTGACATAGTGTTTATTGTATAAAATTATCAGTTTCACTGTCTATTGAGGTATTAGCTTCATCGAGCGAGTACCCTTAGGTAATTCTCGATCCAAACAAAAAAATTGGCATTTTCCTACACTCACATTCTCTCCCTTTTCAGTGAAATTTAATGAAGCTTACACTTTTTCAAATCCTCCCAAATCTATGTATCTAAAAGCTATCCAAGAGGATCAATATTTGTGCATAGGTTTCCATCAAACCTTGTTGGATCTTGTGGTATAGTAATTAATTTGGTTCTTATGGCATGTAGGCCTATTTTTTCCTCTTGATGGTTCTAAAAATTGGAAGAGTGCTTGAATAAGAGTAAATTTTTCACTTCTTGTCTGCCCCACCACTCCGACCTTCATTTCTTGTAGAAAAGTACACGTAATTCCTTTTAAAAAAAGTGGAAGATTTGAAGCATAACACACATGGATATCACAAAGATCTATTGTTCCTTTTATTGACCAATCAGAGTTTGGCCTTGACTCCTCTATGACGAGGGGTGCCTTGCTGGGAATATGTGAATATGTGAATATCCTTTGCATTGAAATAACTTCGTTCTCGACATTACAGAAGAACCAAATCACCTAGTCTTCTAATGAACTCAGGTTCAACCCATACGTTATTTGCAAACCAACAATGCTTGCATCAATGAAACCTCATGGTAAAGAAACCAAGAAAACAAAGGAAAAGCTAAATACAAAATTTGACAGAAGGTCCAGCCTCAAAGAATAACCAATCTATGGATGCAACAATGTGAAAATTAAGTCTGGAAAAAACATCAGTTGAATGTAAATTTGTGTTAATGAATCACTCTTACTGATCAAATCATATGATTATGGTTGCATGAGAGATTTATTTAGAAAAATTTTGAAGAACTGGAGCTTTAAAAACCCCCACCAAACATGCTAATTCCATGGCTGTCACTATATAATATTTCTACTGGTACTATATGGAAATTGCAGCAATAGGTAAAATCACAAGAAAGACCTGCTAAGCAACCTGAGACATAACTAAAGTGATTCCCACAAGGTGTAAAAATGTAAAAAATAAAGCTCCAAGTTGAAAAGGAACTGTTAGGTCTACTACACTCTATTATGTTGATGTATGATTCAAAATGAACCCACTGGGATTTGCATCAAATAATGACATTGGTGCATGGAAGATGCACTTGTGCATGTTGCTGAAAATAAAATTTTCTGCCTTAAATCTAGCAACTGAAAAAAGGATTGCTCTTAACAGAACAAATAATGAGCTGCCCAATGCCAGGGAAATATAGATCCCAATCAAAAGAGAATTTCTAACTGGAGGGTTTCTATCAAGTGTTACATGGTACACCCATACCATCCAATAATCAATACCTATTTGTAGTAGTTGGAATATTTCTTGTGATAATAACATGATAGGTACAAAGCATATTTTGTATGCAATAGTGATGTAAGACCAAAATGCATATGCACTAACTTTGTCTGTCTCTCTTTCTTCTTCCCAATCACTCCCCTTCCTCTATTGTATGTGGAGTAGTATCATTCTCTTGTAATACTTTTAGGTTAAATTCATCCATTAAATTAACTTTAAAATTACCTAATTATGTTGTAACAATGCGTGATGATATGGCTTTTATATAAGGACTATTATTAGCATCCATGTCATTTAGATCCTTTTGGTGTGCACCAACCAACTCTAAAAATTCTGAACCTGACTTCATATTATTGCTATAACTTCCAGCTTGGACAGTCTTACCATCTTGCATTACCTAAGACTTAGATGAAAATGTAATTCTGACCCATGTCGATATTGTGAAGGCTGTTGTAGGATCGTTGTGCAGTGGCTACGCAACATTGTGCAACGAACAATCTAGGTAGCACTTGTTTGCAACAAATTTTCTCAATGGGGATGAGCCTATCAATTTGATTGATTACCTTTAGTGCTTGCTTGATTTCTCATTAACGCTGACTAAGAATTTTTTTACAAATTTCAATGAACCCTTCATTGCAAAAATTTAATGATGTCAGATAATGAATTTGAGACTATGACAATAGTAGTAGTCATAGGCTAAACTTATTCAAATAACTGAAAATTAAAGTACATGGAAAATACATTTGACGATGAAAACTACTAACTCTAACATTGGCTCCAATGGGGATGGAAACCTGTTGTATAGGTAAATCCTCTCTGCGGACAGAGATGATCCCTCTAGCCCTAGAGTGGGTCTAGAATCAAGGGAAACAAGATACTTTCCTATATTATAAATGAAACATAGATCGAAAGAGATGGCCTACCTTGATTTGATGCTACGATGTTGCTCTTCGTCGAAGCTACTTGATCCTTCACTTTTCCAAACTTGATCTCCGCTGCTACCAACATTCAATTACCTGCACAAGTGACCATGAAACACCAAGATGCATACAAGTGCAATATGAATGTACAAATATAACCTATCTAAAAGATCAAGGAATGCTAGAATTATTAATCATAAACATGAACAAGGATGGAAAATAAATATCAGTTGTATCATATTATTAATAGAATAGGAGTTACAACCTGCGCCTTGATGTCAAAGCTCTCCTTCAACGGGTCCAAATCTAGGCACATCTCCAAAGAAATTATTTTGAACTTAGTGTGATAAGGCTAAGGGCTCAACTCTCTCCTTCAAAGCTTATGGAAATCTTCAAAACTCTCTCTGCTATGCTATATTCTATTCTAACTCGCAGAGGCATTGGATGATGATGAATTTATAGAGATGGAGGGAGGGACATGGATCCACTTATGATGGGAAAATGGATTATCTCTTTGAGATTTTCCTCTTTTGTAAGAAAAATATGCCCAAAGGAGGAAGCTCGGCCATATCCTGACCAACAAACATCTAGCTCTCTGCCCTCGAAGATTCTTGGCCATGAAACTTCGTTTCCATTTTTAAAAAAAATTCCAAAAGAATATCGGCGTGGGTGTGAGGTACATACTAGTGTTGATCGGTGCTACTCACAAGCTTAGGATGGGTCATCGGCATTGTTGAGACACATAAAGTTTGTGCTGCTCCAAAAATATGGGTTTTTAAGGAACTACTCCAGGAATAATCAACAAAGAGTTTGTTCTTCAGATTGTAATGGATGCAAAGGCATATTTTCATGATGGAAAAAGTACACAGGGATCATTGTAGAGGTTCTACAGGATCTAGGAATAGGGATTATAGGGACAGTGAAAAAATGATGTGTAACAGATGCCCCCAAAGGAATGAAGGTAGAACAAGAGTGTGGGGTAAAATTATTTACGAGAATGTTCCAAGACCAAGACGCTGCCATCAGAAAACTTGTGAATCAAGTACATATATACAACTAAAATATCTGATATAAATACATGAATATGAGGCATGGATGCAACCATACATAGAAGAGATCATGTAATAGGATCCATGGCATGGACACAACTATCCAACAATAATAAGGAACACAAATATGGACTTCGGTATGGTAACGACCATGTAGCTAGAAGATTCATGTATACAGTCATGAGTAACTCATGTCACCTCGCAACCTGGACTTTATCAAACAAAATCTAGGGTCTTGCGCTCTGTCACGAACTGATCAAGTAAAAATTTAGGCATGTGAATGAGTGAGCTGAAGTAAAAAATGCAAGAAAATTGCCTTATTACTAGCCAATGATGTAAACTGTTAACAGGCGCGAGAGAGACAACCAATAATGACGATGAACCTCAAGGTACTAGAAATACAATCCAAAAGATGTGAATAAGGAACTAAAGTTGAACACTCATGAAATCATCTAATCAAAGGCTAATGGGGTAGACCTGTCATCAAATGTGAAAAACCTACCATTAAGGCATGGAGACTCTAAGGTACTGAAAGGAGTCTCCAGATCAACTTCCCGGATAATGAGATGAAGTCGACAGGAAGCGATCCATCGAAGGATGGCCATGATGTATCCCACATCATAGACATGAGACAGAGGAACAAGATGGTTGTGAATCAATATCGAATAGAGAATTAGGTAATGAAACTACAGAAGGAACTACTCTTGAACATATCGACGACACGACTCCGGAGCTTGGAAGTATTTGAATCAAATGGAATCAAAGGTCATGTTGAAAATATTGGTAATTGAATGAGAGGAAAATAAATTTCCCAAACCCATGGAGGCACAGTGAATAATTTAGGATGTACCCAACCTGACACAAACTGTAGACAAGTGTCATGTTCAGGAGTGACATAATGCCGATGCAACTGATAAATACTTCCACTCCCCCCCCCCCCCAAAATCATTTATGGCGAGTACCCTAATTATTTTTAATACAAGTTTAAAGGGGATAAAATATGATGGTCGTATAATTTTTTCCTTCAGACAAATCCATCCTAGTACATTTTACGAGCCCTAGGAAGGAGGAACTCGGTAGCATCATAATGATGAGTTCAATGTCGTTAAATTTTAATGAGTCCGACAAAGGTGAAACTCGACACCTTTTCATGTTTAGAGAGTTTGAAAAGAGGCTAATAGGAAAACTCCATAGGGCCCTTTTCATAGATATTCCCTCGAATCTGAAAAGGTAGAAAACAAATTTTGAGAGAACCTCTTAGTCATGATTGGCTAAGGTATTCCTTCTTCGTAAATATTTTATTCTAGCCTGAAAAAGGGGTAAACGTATACTAGGTAAAAAAAAATTTGTTTACTTTAACAAGTTCAAAATGATAAATAATCGACAATATTTTCATTTTTCGAGAGTAAAAAAAGAGATTAAAGATGAATCCACCTGAAGGAATGAGTGGTATAAAGGATAACAACTGGTTCTGGTTATGGTGAAACTACTCAAAATATGTAAAAGGTCAAGAGGCTATCTAACAAGACCACTCATCGTTGTGGTTCCTCGGGAATGGGTAAAAAAACCAAGTGATGGTGTATGATCCACCATGTAGATGGTGATGATGGAATGAGAAAACCAAGGGTCATATAGAAAAATAGGCTGATAAAATGGAAATCATGAGAGGTAAAATGAGAATGGTTTCATTTTTACACAAGCTTGAAAACATGGAAAACTATGCTTGGAATTGGTTCCATTTTTCCACAAGATTGAACAAAGATAAACTATGCTTGACACTACTTTCATTTTTACAGAAGCTCGAAACATGGAAACTATACTTGGAATAAGCTTGCGTGCCACAAAAATGGTGACTCAATTCAAGGTACATGCCCCCCAAGCTTCATTTCATTCACCCAAGTACACTGCTGGTTACTACCAAGTGGATGGAATCAAGGTTCAGTTACGAGGTCAAGTGAAAGAATCGACTGATATTTTACAAGATCTAATCAAAGGCTCAAATTGAAAGGGGATTTTTTTCATTTTTTAATGAGATTGACACAGTAAAATAAATATTCTCATAGGGAACTATTTCATTTTTTTAACGAGTTTGACATAGTAAAAGAACTATCCTCATGACACCTTGTTTCATGTTTTAAGTAGCTTGACACAAGAAAAGGAACTTTTCTTTGAAGACTTTGTTTCATTTTTTAAGGAGCTTGACAGAAGAAAAGGAACTATGCTCCAAAGAGCCTGTTTCATTTTTTAAGGAGCTTGACACAAGAAAAAGGAACTATGCTCCGAAAGGCTTGTTTAATTTTTTTAAGGAGCTTGACACAAGAAAAGGAACTATGCTCTGAAAGGCTTGTTTCATTTTTTAAGGAGCTTGACACAAGAAAAGGAACTATGCTATGAAAATCTTGTTTCATTTTTTAAGGATATTGACACAAGAAAAGGAACTATGCTCCAAAAGGCTTGATTAATTTTTTAAGGAGATTGACACAAGAAAATTAATTATGATAGGAAGAGATTGTTTCATTTTTTAAGGAGCTTGACACAAGAAAAGGAACTATGCTCCAAAGAGCTTGTTTCATTTTTTAAGTAGCTTGACACAATAAAAGGAACTATGCTCCAAAGAGATGATCATGACATATAAGAGGTCATGGATTCCAAGAGGTCTCATTTGATGGGAGAAAAACACTCTAGAAATTGGGATCCAACGCCCTTAGTACATGGTACATGACGACACTATCACTGGATGCGGGCAATGAATATGTGGCCACATAATTAACCTTTGGTAGGGAAGATAACACTAGTGTATAAGGAACATTAAGGGATGATGGTAGGATAGGTGTCATATTAGGACCAATGAAAGAAAGCTGATCAATAGTCACAATCCGACATTCGTGTGGAAAATATATCACACAAAAGAGGGAAGAGACAAGCGCTCCCATGACATAAGTATAGTCGCGCCCCAGGAGTAAATTAAAATCCAAGGGGCCTTGGATAACAATCACATCTATATAGACAATGTTTCCTCTCAAAGTGATAGGAAACTTTGGAAGGATCCCTAATGGTTGACTGTTTCCTCTGTTAAAAGCCAAAAAATTCTAGGTAATAAGCATAAGCTGCAAGAAATGAAAGCTTTCCAATTATTTGAGGATAAAATACTAACATATGCACCTTATTCTATAATCGTGCTAGGTATGACCACATTTTAAGCCTGCACCATGATCTCAAAAGGCACGTATGAAGGAAGACGATATCCTGCTAGTAAACTCCAATCAAAGGAAGCGACCAAGCTACATGGAGGGGGTGCCAGCGGAATGGGAAAAGAATCCCCTTGCATTACGGGATCAGGAGGATCAACCTCTTGGACTGCATGAATGGGAGCCAGAAAATCACCCTCCTAGACCATGGGAACGGGAGGATCTCCCTCTGATCCTAGAGAATATGAGGAAAAAAAGAGAACCTGAGTGGTATGAGATCCACTCTCTATGGAAAAGACCTGATGAACTGTAGGTGGAATCAAGTTGAAATTTTCCTCAACCAATGATTGGTTGGGAATGGACTCATGATACTGAATTTCAGAGAGAGCGTAATTGATGAGAGATGAATCTCGATTAGTTAATTGATCAACTAGCAGAGGACTCAAAGAAAACTTATAGTAACCAACTGGAAGACAGGAATCAGAAGCCACAAATTTATCCAACACTTCAGAGGCTTCATCCATATAAAGACATATGTGAATGGGATGGTTCTCTTGACATATCTTATAGGGAAATTAAATCTTACCCTATTTCTTATGAGTCTTAATATCTCTAGCTGAGGGTTCATCACCAACATGATATCCATAGGTTGATGATGAAGGATGGTGAATCGTACCAATGGACCACACTTCTAACACCTTGGGAATACCAGGGAAATATCTAAGAAGATGGTCACCCTCACATAAATTTCAAGGGAATTTGACTTTACGAGATAAAGTGGGAGGTTTTTCCATGTCAATTTCATTGGTAGCAATGGTTGCTAGTTTACCCCCTAACTTATTTTCCTTCTTCTTCTTCTTAGCCACTTGGTTACTGTAATCCAGGTTTTCACCAAGAGAAGAGGAAGAACAAGGTGAATAAATAGGCGAAGAAGGTGAGGGGTCAACCTTAAGATCAACATGGGGTTGACATGGTTCAGGCGGATGAGAACTTTGTTGAGAAGCAGTTTGAACATTCAAAACCATAGGGGTCAAAAATAGCCAAACCGACAGACCAATGGTTAATCCCGAGAGGGACAGCATTTCCATGTACGGAGCACCAACATTTCCAAAAGAAGGAAACATACTAGGATTTCCATATGAGGGTACTCCTTGGTTGGTAAACTCAGGAACTATTGCCATTAATCTAAACCTAAGATTAGCTAAGGATATGCGCATGGGTAAAATGTTATCATGGCCGATAAATTTTATAAATTAAACACAAAATGAATCAAAAAGGGGTAAACTAGGCAAGAGGGTTTACCAAGTATCTGTGAACTGCAATATACACCTTAGAAAATAATTTTAACAAGGGCTTAACATATGGCAGCCAACCTCTCGAATGTTGTGTTCGGTGTATCACGTTTACAAGGAAGTATACTTAGTTACCTATGGTGGGTTTACAACCTAGTGGTGTCTCCCCAAAATATACGCGACGATATGTGGGAGTCCAATCCGTAGTAGTGTTTTCTAGTGTGTAACCGTTCGATGGGAGCACCCAAAATATACTTATCGTACGTCAGTATACTTCTGTACATGGGACGAGATATCACCCCTGGATTGTAACACAGACTATTAATGAAAATTCCTACGTTTCACGACGCTGAAACACGTCTTTAGCCTAGACCTCTAAATGTTGGGTGTTAAGTTCCAAATACACCTTAGGTTAATTGAGGTTCATTTTAAGTTGATATTGATTACAATTTCAACTTCAAGGCTTAAAACGATTGTCTCTGAACATCTATAATGAAAATACTATGAAAAAATGATTCTTTCAATTCGATGAACACTATCTAGTTTAGGGAATAGTTTCAAATAGCAATGCAACAAATGAAATTTTTTTCGAACTAGATCACTAGCACAATCCCAATCCAAAACAAAAAATTCAAAGATATGAACTAGGCATTTTTTTAAACTATGAAATTCTAATCTATGCACAATTTCTTTTTATTTAGATGAATAAGAATGCACGCAACGCACTTCTATCTTTCAATCATTAAGCAATGTAATCTAAGTTCAATGATGAATCTCAAAAACGATTTTTGAATGCAAATTTTCTAATGCACTTTCAACGAAACACAAATTTTGAGATGAATGAAAAATTGTTTTTCTTTGTATGGATAAAATGAAAAAAGACACAAAAAGGAAGAACACAAACACGTGTTTTGCGTATCCCAAATGAATTGCTCTAAATGCCACAAAACTTAAAGGGTCAAAGAACTAAAGAGATATTCTGATTCACTTGCTCAAAACAAAGACTCTTTGATTTTCACACTGACTAATGATACAAAGAAATATCTTTAAGTTGAAAACAAGAAATGTGGTCTATGCTTGAGATGGATAAGTGAGAATCAAATGCTCACGGGATGGTAGCTTGAAAACCCTAATCATAGAAACCAACCGAAAAATCAAAATAGCCAAATCAAAAGGTTGGAGATAGACACAAAACTGACCCAACAAAAGGCTTGGAACCCAACAAAGCATGCAACCAATCAAATGACTCGAAACAACTAGAAAACCTAGGATGAAGAGGAAGCATAATTCGAAATAAATGAGACCAAAAATGAACTGAATGAGAAAATCACGTCACTGAACAGAAGATAAAAAGATAAAATTGAGCAGAGAAAAGAATCTTGAAGGGTAAGATACACCAAAACTTTAATGAAGAGAAACCCTAAAAGCGATCACACAGATATCATCATGCTTGTGAGGCTACACCTCACGCTGGAAGGGAAAAAGTGTGACTGTGTTAAAACATTTAGCACTGATCAATACCTCTGTCACAACAATAACATCATCGATCAATGAAAATGATTAGAAAAAAATGGTTTTTCTAAATCAAGCCAGGCTTATCACTTCAGAATAAGGATTTATGACTATAAGCAGTCATAAAATCCAAAAACAATGGAGAGATGGGTATTCAACAGATGATGGATGAAAAAATAAAAAACCTAGAGAGTGGAAAGAAACTAAAGGCAATGATTCCCTAGTGGAGTTGCCAACTTGATGTATAAGTAAATCCTCTTTCTGGACAGAGACAATCCCTCTAGCCCTAGAGTGGGTCCAGAAACAAGGGAAACAAGATAACACCTACTTTCCTAGATTATAAATGAAACATAGATCAAAATATATGGCCTACCTTGATCTGATGCTATGATGTTACTCTTCGTCAAAGCTACTTGATCCTTCATTTTTCAAAAACTTGATCTCCGCTACTACCAACATTAAATTACCTGCATAAGTGACCAAGAAACAACAAGAAGCATACAAGTGCAACATTCATATACAAATATAACTTATCTAACTGATCAAGGAATGCTATAATTCTTAATCATAAACATGAATAATAATTGAAAATAAATATATGTTGTATCATATTATTAATAGAAGAGGAGTTACAACCTGCACCTTGATGTCGAAGCTCTCCTTCAGCAGGTTCGAATCCAGGCATGTCTCCAAAGAACTCATTTTCAACTTAGTGTGAGAAGGCTAAGGGCTCAACACTCTCCTTCAAAGCTTATGGAAATTTTCAGACCTCTCCCTTTTATGATCTAGTATGTTCTAACTAACAGAGGCATTGGAGGATAATGAATTTATAGAGATGGAGGAGGGGACATGGATCCAATTATGATGGGAAAATGGCTTATCTCTCTGAGATGTTCCTCTTTTATAGGAACAAGAGGCCCAAGGGAGGAAGCGCGGCCATATCTTGACCAACAAACATCCAGCTCTCCGCCCTTGAAGCTTCTAGGCCATGAAGCTTCGTTTCCATTTAAAAAAATCTTCTAGAAGTAGATCGATGCAGGTGTGAGGTCCATACTAGTGCTGATCGATGTTGATCATAAGCTTAGGATGGGTCATTAGAGCTGGTGAGACACATAAGGGTTATGCTACTCCAAAAACATGGGTTTTTAAGGAACTACTCCAAGAATGATCAACAGGGAGTTTGTTCTTCAGATTGTAAGGGACATAAAGGAATATTTCATGATGGAAAAAGTACACATGAATCACTGTAGAGGTTCTCCAGGATCTAGGAACAAGAAGCATAGGTACAGTGACAAAATTCTGTGTAACAAAGCCTCCTAGCAAGGTGCCAAGAAAAAAAGCCACAGACTAGTAGCATATTCAGACCATTGTGCATTGGAGTCAAAAATTGAAACTGTAAATCGATTCACTGACTTCAAATGAACTAAATAAATTAAACTTGATTGACTGATCATTGCACTCCTCTTCTTTATCATTATTAGTCTGTTGAGTATGTTGATCAGGTTCAAGAGGAAAAACTTGCTGCATTTCTTCATCGACCTCTGCCTGATCAGTTTCATCTTCAACTGTAGAAATCATTTCCCATTGGGAATATTCATGAATATTTAGGAAATATACTTCTTCTATTTTATGTCCTTGACATTTGGATTGAAACTCACAAAGGGATTATTTAATTTAATCATCCATACATTCTTCATCCCCATAAATATTTTCTAGATATTGGAATAAATCTTCAAAACATGCACAACATGTTTTAGCCAGAGGCAGAGGAGGAAAAATCCTTAAAATGCTCATAAAATATTGTGTGAAATATGTAAGAGAACACAAAATAGCAGGTGGAAAACCTTCATACCAGGATCTAGCTTTGTCTTCTAAGGTTTCCATGAATATTTTCATTAAATATTCCTCAGGAAACTTAACCCCAAGCTTATGTACATGCATGTGAAACTTGATTAAATGAAGAGCATAATCTTCTCCTTTATTATATTTGAATAATGGGAGATAGGTTGACCAATAAACACAAGCCATATGATTTGGAAATCCAAGAATATGAGATCTATCTGTAGGAGCATACCTGACTTTGTTATTGCAAATGAACCCATCCTGAAAACATTCAACCAAAATTAATGACCTTTGACAAGTGGAGCCACTGTGAACATTTGATCTTCTAGATCCTTTGAAATTAGACTCGCTAGGTGAATGGTTCAACCTTCATATGTCCAACTGTTGTTCACCATCAACAATTATATCTAAATTATGATGATATTTTCTCGGGGAAGATGAACTGTTCAATCCCCAACAACAATGCCACTATTAATATATTCTGACACATAAGAAATAGTTAATAATAACTTAGTCTAGTGTAGAGTTAGGTAAAGTGTGTTTCTTTACCATGTACAATTGTAGCTTATAATCTGACGGTCACAATTTTTAGTGATCCGACAGTTATCTCTCACCTCGGTATTAATGACACTTGATCCATGGCTTAACACCCGATTGGTCCATGATATATATTTAAAGAGCATGGAGGGTCATTTGTCCGGTAATCATTTATGAGAGAAACATATGTAACTTTTCTTTTTTTATTAATAAATTGCCTGAAGTGGCCGTGTTGGCTCAGGCAGTGGACTGTTTCCCTCTTTGAGTTTTTTAACCACGTGATTATACTGGTGTATTGATTTGTGATATGTTTGTGAGCGGTGACCTTTAGTTCTTGATCTAAGGAACTTACCTTGTAAATTCCTACATGGTATTAGAGCTATTTTGAGGGCCGCGTCCATTGTTGATCAAAATTCGAAGCCAGTTTGACTGCATGCGAATACCATTTTGTAGATCTATTATTTATGAACATTTTTGGGCTTGGAAAACTGCTCGGGTTTGTCCAGATCATCTATTACAGTGAGGGAAGCCATTTGTTTCATGCAAAAAGGTTTCTAGCTGCCTAAGTTATGACATTTTAGATCTGGAGGTATAAAGCATATGTTTTGCAGTTATATTTTTTAATAGTTATGCTTATTTCGGTTCCCTCTTTTTATTTTTGGTTTTTTACGTTTTATTTATTTGCTAGATCTATACCCTCTTCTCTATGTATGCTCTTTGTTGTGCGCTACGTGTGATCTCGGCAAATCAGGAACAGGAAAAAGGGATTTTTGTTGCTACATATGCTCTTTCCCCGCGTCTTTGTACGATCTTGGGAAATCAGAAATAGTAAAAAAGTGATAGTTTCCGATAAGGCTAACCAAAAATCTAACATTCTGCCATAAGGCTTTGCATTTCGCTTTTTTTTTGCTCGGTTTTTGTGTTTTTTTGCGCAGGAAAAGGCACGTACACCGAAGAGTGAAAAAAAAAAAAACCTTCCTCCTTTCATACAATAACGTGATCCTTTTACTATCTCATTTGGTGAGGGGTTAGTTTATGAGAATAGAGGTCTTGGGTTCAAGTCTCCTTCTCAAGCTTCTTTTGTAAAAACATTTTGTTCAAAGGGGCGGAATTTTTTTTTAAAAGCCGCACTTCATCCTGTTCCCGTAACTATTCAGCATCTACAACTCAGATTTTTCAAAAGGCATAACTTCTTCATCCATAAGCCATTTTTCGAGTCATTTCTTTTGAAACGGCCTAATTTTTCAAGATATTTCCATTGGAGCAGTTATTTTCAATTTTTCTCAAATTAATTTTTTTTTTAAAATGGAAAGTGCATGCTCGGTTATTCTTAACAACACCAATTATTTCCAATGGCTACCTCACATGGTACATATACTTAGAAGTAAAGGTCTTTATAGAATAGCTGCAGGACAAGAAACTAAACCTTCTGATGATGATAAAGCCTCTAAATGGGAAAATAAACAAGATCAAGCACCAGGGTTGATAGGAATTTCCATTGCTCAAGATCTTCGATTTCATATCCTTGACATTGACACCCCTGATGAAGCCCCGGAAAAGCTAAAAATTGTTTTTGGCATTCAAAATCAAATCAGGGTCCACCAGCTTCAAAATGAGTTGCTTACTTTGGACCCCAATAACTTCTCCTCCATTGAATATTTTTTGTCCAAATTCAAGACCCTCAGAATTCTTTTAGAAGGTTGTAAGATAAAAAAGGATGATGGTAGCCTCATTTATTGCATTCTTGCTAAGCTTGGCCCTGCATACTTTTTTTTTGTTTATGCCTTCCATTCCACTAGAGAAGCCATCATTTCTTCAGAAATCACCTACAAGAATCCCTCTTTTGATGCCTTTTGTGATTCTTTGATAAGAGAACAAGAAAAAATTTTACACCTTGGTCTTATCACTGCTGGAAATGCTTCTAAGAAAGCCTTAGCAGCCCAATAACAACCATATCAAAAGAATCCCAAGAAGCAGTATCCTAAAAAATATGGTCCTAAACCAAACAAGGGCCCTAAGCAATTTCAGCCGCAAATTGAAAAATAAAATCACCAAAATAATAAGGCAAATCAAAACAAAGGGAAGAATACAGATAGACATTGCAACTTTTGCAATCGAGATGGCCATATAGACTCCAAATTTTTTAAGAAGATGGAAGCCTTAGAAGCAAAAATGAAGAAGCACAACATCAATTTGGAACACTCTTCACCTTCATCTTCAGGCATGGAACTTTCTACTTGTGGTTGTCAAGCATCAAGATCTAGTTATGCATTAAATGTATCTTCTTCTTCTCCTTCTCATGAGTGGCTTATTGATTCTGGAGCTTCTTACCACATGGCTAAAAATGAATCCATGTTTTCTTCTTTTAAATGATTGCAACACCAAATATATTTATGTTGGTGATGACAGATCTCTTAGTGTTGTAGGATCTGGAACCATTCATCTAGATAATGGTCATTTTAATGATGTACTATGTGTTCCTACCTTGTCATGCAACCTTCTCTCTATTTTTCAGATAACTCATTCAGGTGAAGGGAAAATATTAGAATTCTCACCTCATGATGTTGTAATCAAGGACCTCAAAGATCCTAAAAATATTTTAGCTACTGGCATTTCTGATGATTCCACAAGGTTGTATAAGTTTGACAACTTTGGGTCATCCTCTCTTCCCTCCATTTTTGTTGCTCATAATGATGATGTGAGCAAAATTTGGCATGAGCAATTTTGTCACTTAAACTATCGCTCTCTTCAAACTCTATATAAGGAAAATATGGTGACAGGTCTTCATATGGTATCTTTCCAAGATGGTGTTTGCTTTATATGTGTACTCGGAAAACATCATCAAGATAGTTTCGACAAACGTGCCTCTTGGCACGCTTTAGCCCCTTTGCATCTTGTGCACAATGATTTATGTGGTCCACTTCTTGTTGTTTCTTTCTCTGGTTGCAAGTACTTCTTAACCTTCATTGATGATTTTTCCAGACGCACTTGGGAATACCTCTTAAAACTCAAGAGTGAAGTTTTTAACATGTTCTTGGCCTTTAAGGCCTTTGTTGAGAAACAATATGGACATCAAATTCTTAAGTTAAGATCAGACAATGGCAGAGAATATGTTAACAAAAAATTTATCAATTTCTGCACTGAGCATGGAATTCAATTGCAACATACTGTTCCATATACTCCACAAAAAAATGGTGTAGCTGAGAGGAAGAATCACACCTTAAAAGAAATGGCTAATTGTATGCTTCAATCTAAAGGACTTGGTCTCAATTTTTGGGCAGAAGCCATTAACTGTGAATATTACATAGTAAATCTCACTCCTACTAAGGTTTTAAAGAATATAACTCTAGAAGAAGCTTGAAGCTCAATCAAACCAGATGTAACTCACTTTCGTGTTTTTGGAAGTGATACTTGGGCCCATATTCCAGATGCAAAACATAAAGCCTTAGAACCTAAGAGTGAAAAATGAATTTTTGTTGGATATTCTGAAGATGTCAAAGGATATAGACTTCTTCATATTATCATTAGAAGAGCTGTAAAATTTGATGAAAATATATCGGCCTGTGAGCCTAGTTCGGCAAGTGTGAAACCTTTAGCCTGCAAGCCTGATTCGGCATATGTGCCACCTCTCTCTCTCTCTTCTATTTTTAATAGCATTCCTTCTAGTTCAGATGATGACAGCGAGGACGAAAATCTTCCTCCACCTCTTGAAATTTTTCCTTATACTCCACCGCTTCCAAGATGGGTCTGCTCTACTCAGGATGCAGCAGGTTCTCTTGCAGGTGACCCTGCTGATTGACGACGTACACATTCTCAGTTCAAAATAGATTCTTCCTTATTGGATCAAGTTCCAGAAAAAATTGATCCAGAAACCTTTGAAGAAGCATCGGATCATCCAGATTGGGATGAAGCTATGAATGAAGAGTATCGTTCCTTATTGGAAAACGATACTTGGGATCTTGTTCCTCTACCAAAAGGAAGAAAACTTTTCAGATGCAGATGGGTTTACAAAACCGAGTTTGGACCAGATGGAAAAGTGGATAGACATAAATCTAGTCTTGTTTCTAAAGGATTTTCACAAGTTGAAGGCATTGAATATACTAAAACCTTGTCCCCTGTTTCCAAAATGAATTCTATCTGCCTTGCTCTTTCCCTTGTTTCCTCCTTTAAATGGGAAGTAATCAGATGGATCTTAAATCCACCTTCTTACATGGAGATTTACATGAAGAAATATACATGGAACAACCCCCTGGCTTTATCCAAAAATATTCCAGCCTTTTTTGTCACCTTCGTAAGTCTCTCTATGGTCTCAAACAAGATCCTCGAGCTTGGTATGCCAAAATGGATAGATTTCTCTTAGATAATGGCTTTTCTAGGTGTCATTATGACAACATTGTCTACACCAAGAAAGTGGGTAATTCCTTCACCATCCTTGTTTTTTATGTTGAAGATCTTATCCTTACTAGTAGTGATCCAAACCATATAAACCATGTGAAGTCTAGCCTCAAAAAGAAGTTTGAAATGATAGACTTAAGACACTTGCATTATTTTCTTGGTCTTCAAGTCTTGCAATCCAAGGAAGGCATTACCCTCTCTCAGTCCATGTGATCTTCTACAACACTTTCACATGGATGACTGTAAGCCACTTTCTCCCCCTTTCACTGGGTCAAGATTTCTACTACTGAAAATATTCAAATCACAGCCATCGTATTTTTTACATGTTAGTGATGACTATGGAGTCTATAGCCTGAAGTAGAAGCTGAATCCCATATGTCAATCATCTAGAAAACCCTCATAAAACTTTTTCATTTACTTTAGTCTGCCCCGTGACAAAGTAAAACTTGTGAGTCATTATTTTTTCTAGCTTCAAATTTCTACTAGTCTCATTTCATCACCAAAACACAAAGTCCAAGTCTGTTTCAAAAGCCTCCCCTATGTTAGGAAGTGGCGCTTTAAGACATTTTCACCCTTGGAAATCATCAAAAAGCCAAAAAGCCTCCATCTGCTACAGACCAACCATGACTGACCTCTCACTTTGCAAATGAAATTGACAAACAGCTCTAAGTCGCGCCACTTACACCCCTAGGTCTCAGCACTGCACAAACCACAGTCTCAAGCTGACTATTAGGTGTTTCACAGTGTTTTATGGATTCTACAAAGGCAGGAAATATAACTTCATCTCAGGAGGAAATGCTTGAATCTACAGTTAGAAGAACAGCTGCTTCTAAATGTAACATGAGCTTGAGATATGTCTGCAAAACAGAGAGCCACTCATCGAGACCTTGCAGCTCTTTCCAGCATGAAAATCACCGGAAGGGAAAGACACCGCTGTCACAGCAAACTGGTAATTTGTCATGGCCCAGAACCTCCTTCATTTACAAGCAGAGGGTTAGGGCGCCTCCTTCATCTACAAGCAGAGGGCGCTAGCCAGTATTGACTTTAAGGATTGCAAAAGCCCAGGTTGCTTGTTACTAAACAATGAAACACAGACTCTAGGTTTTTTGAGTGTAAGTGATAATCATAGCAGGCCTAAAATCTGAAGTATGCAAATTAAAAGGGAAACAGAGTTCAGGTCTTGCAAAGAAAGTCATTTTAAGTTTCCAAATCATAAGAATTGTTAAACCTTAGAAAGGCATATCATTGGTAAAAACCATTCTGATCATAAGCAACCTGCTTTTCCACAAGACTGATTTGAAGAAATGCTGACAAATCATGTCATCACACAGGTAGGAGAAAAGTTGTTTGTTTTTCAAAGGATGCTGACTTAGACTATCTTTCAAATAATTTGTCATAAGTTAACCAAAGTGAATGCTAACTTTTCAGTTTTCCCCTCAGAGCAGTACAGTGAGACAGTGACACTTTGACTAGGGTTTTTTCTGAAGCACAGTAGTGTTTGCAAGCAGAGGTGCCAGTATTGATGTGTTTCAAGTTGGTTTCTTACCTTCATAATCCAAGAAAAACCTTGTCATGCAGCCTTAGCAAATAATCTTCAGATACTTTGCTTAGTGAAGAGCCTCCTCCATTTATGAGCAGATGGCCAAGGCATTTAGTGTTGTTGAAAACTGATTGGTCAAAAGGAAGCCAAGCATTTGTCAAAAAGGCTATCCTTCATAAACAAAGTAAAGGACACTCATCCTCCTGCTCATAAGAGAATGCCTTCAAACAACTAATCACAGTAGAAAATAAAGCAAAGTACAGTTGGTTTTCCAAAGAAAGTCTGCTCCTATAACAAAGTCAAAGATACCTTGCTGGTATATTTTGAGCAGAGGAAAAGTGTTAGAAAAAGCGCCCTCGAGTATAGACAGAGGATGAAAGAGTTTAAGTAAATTCCACTGAAGTAGTGTACCCACAGTCAAAAAGAGGCTCAAATATTTCATCTCAACAAATACCAAAGGATAGTAAAATTTGCTTGGCTGTTGAATCATCATACCTCTGCCACAGTGAAATTAGGGTTAAGGAGCACCCGGGCAGTTTGTTTCAAAATTATTTTCTGATCAAACAGAGATGAAATTTACAAAATTGAGAGAGGTTTTTGTCCCTCATAGGTTCAAGAAGAAAAACCTTCTTCAGTTTCTACACAGGTATCATGGTTTATGAGAAATGTGAAAAATACAGATGTCACGGGAGAATTTCTGCACTAGGATTCATCATTTTGACCAGTGATGGGACAGTCAGTTTTTGAAGGATCAATTGGACTCCAAATGAACAAATTCAAGTTTCTATGGAAAATATACTTCCATAGCTTTCCGATGAGCCATCTCGGGCCAAATTCCGACAAAAGGAAGGCATCCAAAAGTAGCCTGCAATCAACGCTATGTTTTTCTGCACCAGCATACACCATTTTTGACCAGTGATGGGACAGTCAGTTTTTGAAGGCTCAAATGAACACCAAATGAAAAAATTCAAGTTTTTCTGGAAATAAGACTTCCACATCTTTCCAACGAGCCATCTCGCGCCCAATTCCGACACCGGGAAGGCATTCAAAAATGGTCTACAAACAGCTCGATGCATTTCTGCACCAGGATTTACCAGTTTTGACCAGTGTTGGGAAAATAAATTTTTGAAGGATCAAATGGACACCAAATGACAAAATTCAAGTTTTTCTGGAAATTAGACTTCCACAGCTTTCCAACGAGCCATCTCGTGCCCAATTCCGACACCGGGAAGGCCTTCAAAATGAACTGCAAACTTGCGTGACTTGCCTGGAAAAGGGCGCGACGTGCCTGGAGCGAAAAATACAAAGGGCCATAACTAAGGCGCGACGTGCCTGTAGCAGCCTGCGGAACTCCTGTAGAAATGGTAAAAAATTTGCCTAAAAACCTTAAAAACTCTTTCTAGAGCTGCTCAAACAGTTAAACAAGGGCTGCCATCCATTTTTTAGGGTCTTGCTACAATTCAAGGAGATGTGTTAAATGCTTTGAAGAAATTTGACACTGTGGGAGGTTAGAAGAGTGATTCATTAGTTTCAAGGAACCTAGAGCTGCCCTCAAGGCCAAGATGAAACCAAAACCTCTGTCAGCATTTTTAATGGAGAAAAACAGTGTGTAGGAGGGTTGATAGTTTTGTTTAAACACTCGAGTTTTGCTGTGGTTTATGCTTGCTCAAGGAGAACATAGTGAGTGGTGAGTTTTTATTGATGTATAAAGCCCATTAGACCACTCTCAAAACAAGGGTAAGGGATGAAGGAACTGTTGAAAAGGGATGAAGGAACTGCTTTAAAGCAGAAATTCAGGGTTTAATAAATGAAACAAAGGC
This sequence comes from Pinus albicaulis, assembly GCA_034641835.2. Taxonomy (NCBI): domain Eukaryota; kingdom Viridiplantae; phylum Streptophyta; class Pinopsida; order Pinales; family Pinaceae; genus Pinus; species Pinus albicaulis. The sequence continues at coordinate 813,816,257 of CM076580.1, forward strand.
CCAAATTTCAACCACAAAGAAATCATCCATATATCGCTGGTCATTGTTCAAAGTTTTCCCTGTGCAGGGTGAAGAGCAACTGGTACGCTTCTTTTTTACAATAAACTATTTTATATGAATGGGTTGTCACTTGAGGTATTGACAAAATTATAGGTGAGAATAGTGAATGCAAAGGGATCTTGATTAGGAGAGATGCTCATTGCTACAAGGCCATTTATCCTCCCCTGCACCTTGGAGCAATTCCTGCACTGCCAACACAGTGATCTTTGACTGTGTTTTTACATTTTGGTTAACACTGTGCTTATCATTAAGATTGTTTGTTGAATGGCATGCAGAGGGAGAAACACAGTATTTGGAAAGGTAAAAAAATGACCTAATTTCATGAACAGTGATCGCTGTATAAATGTTTTTGATTCAAAAGAAAACATCTTTGTGGGGTAAAAAAGGACAAATAACCACTGTTGATTCCTTTGTTCTATAAAGCAGATTCAGTGAGTAAAACCACCATTACATTTGGAGGTCTTGTCGAACTTTGTGTGAGCAGCAGTAAAGTATAAGGAGAGCAGTACTTTGGTTAAGAAGAGTTTATTGTTGTTGAAAGCTATAGGTCATTGAGCTCACACCAAAAAATAAACTCTGCCACCTAGCCCTATGTACAAGTGACTTTTTTCTATGGGAATGCACTAAGGTTTACTGTGTTCATATTGATTGAGTTTATTGGATTGATTGGCCCAAACAGAGAACAGTGTTGTTAAATCAAAGGGGTCTTTGTTTTTCCTTCCTCTACGAAGACAAAGGTGTCCTATTGCCTCAAACACCAAAGCTGGGTGCCCAAACACAAGAAAGTCCTCTTGACTGTGTTTTCCTTTGATTGATGGTATAAGTCGTTATGAGTACTGGCTGATTTATATGCAAAGATAGGAAAGGAAGCATTCTGAAGGTGCAGAGGTCTTATATTGAAAAGGGCATTCACAATACATTTGGGAACATTGTTGATTAACCAAACAGGGTTTGACCTTTCATCAAACAGAGTCAGTGAGGAATTTGCCACTATAATTTCAAGGTGTTGTCAAGATGATATGAAAAGAGCAGTGAAGTAACATGAGGACAGTGTGTTGTTTAGAAAAGAGTTTTTATTGGTATTTGAAGTGCTACCAGACCTTTGTTAACACATCAAACATTACAAAGCCTATCTCTTTATACTATGGACAGTCACCTTTGACTGTGTAAGATATTTATTGTTTGACTGTGTTTGTGTTATTAAACATATTTGGTGAGCTGTATACAAGGAGGGTAGTGCTTTGTTCAAAAAGAAGTTTATTGGCTTTTAACTCCTACAGGCCTTTGATAACACCTCAGAAGCATTTCAAAACTCTGCCACTTTATCTCATACACACAGTAACTTTGATTGTGTAAGATACATTTTACGGTTGAATGTCTTCATATTGGTGGATCTGCTGATGAAGTGCCTACAAGGAAAAAAGAAGGTCTTGAACTAAAAGTACGGTTGTTGCATTCCTCTAAAAAACAAGGGTGTCTTATATCCTCAACACATCAAAGGAAAAGTGACTTTACCACAAAACACAGAAGCATCACTTTGGCTGTGTTGTTATCCTTGAGTCTACTTGTTGAATGACATACAAAGCCAAGAAAAGGTATTGTTTGGAAGGAGAAGGGATCTTATACCCAAGGAGGACATCACACACAACAATTGAACCATGGTTGCCTTGATCAAAACAGTGACTAACAGAGAAGGCAGAATTTTGTTTGAGCAGCAAGAACATGATGAACACGGCCATGATAGTGACGAAGCAAGGGCAACCAAGAGATGATAACACAGCAGCATCCTGATGAGGGCAAGCGAATACAAGACATGGATCACGAAGGGAATTCTCCAAAGTATGTGCTATCTACTTCTCCTAGGCAAGGGGCCATGACTTCTTCACCAAAGCCAGAATGCCAAATATGAGACAAGGCTGCCCAAGACAAGCTCAAGAAGGCTAAAGGGAAGCGCCCGACATGGAAAGTAAAAAAAGACACTTCAGAACTTCATATTTTGGTTTCTGCTTCCGAACATATTGCCAAGGACCCTTGAGGGTCATACACGCCAATTTTGGGCAAATTTTGACACAATCTTGTTTTTTCACATTTTTTGGGTTTTTGGCCGAAAACTCATAATTTCGCCATTTCAGTTTGATGAGTTTTCAAGGGAGGAGGATGATACCAATGGATGCCATAATTCCATGAGCAGGTCTCCAGTGATTTTCAGGGCATTTGAAGATCATTCGCCCCCTCAAATTGGCGAAAAACACCCTCTTTTTGCACATTCTGCCCGCCATATCAGCAGTCTGCTATTTTCTGGGTTTTTGCACACAGGTACAGTTTTGAGGGACTTCCAGAGATCATATTGAGGTGATTTTAGTTGCGCCGGAAAGCAGACATAGAGAGCTTTCCAACGGGCCATCATGAACCTCATTTCGACACCGGGAAGGCTGCCATTTGCCTTCAGCAAGTCAGGGGACCTTTTTCAGGCATAAATATGAAGTATTTTTGTAATTTTTGAACCTCAAAATATGCTTTTCCCAAATGTGCGTTAAGCTATTTTTATCCTTGGGAAATGATGTAAAGTCAATATAATTTCCATTTTTAGCAGTTTTTTAGATATTTTATGGGATATTTTGTGCCTTGGGCTTTGCAAAGCCTCAAGGACAAATTTAGATATTTTGACTTGGCCAATGGGATAGCTAGTTGCTCCATGAGGTTTTCCTTCCTCAAGCCTATTTATTCCATGGATTTCATTGTAAAAAAGAGAGGATGAACTTGAGAGAAGAATTAATACATTGGTCATATGAGGTTTGAAGAATACACTTGAGTTATGATTTTTGGACTGCCTCTTGGATGCTTTTGAGGAATGATGAAGGATTGTTGATGGATTCCTTGACATGGTAGAATGGTATAGTGTTTCTTAATATGTTTTTGTCTTCTAGTTTTCATTCATAATCCATATTTCTTGCTGCTATAGATCAGTAGAGATTGATTTTGAGATATGCCCATGGAGGCACCTCAAAATCCCTGAATCTTCATAGCTTGATGTTTTCTCCTCCCTTAGTTATGCTAAAGAATTCTTAGCTGCTCTTTAGTAACTTAAGGTATTGTTGCTAAGTTTTATTCATAAGTTCTATGTATGTTAAGTAGGATGTATGGTTTGCCCTACCTACCTATAAGCTGCCCATAGTTCTGTCCATAAAACTTTCTCTTTGACTGATTTGTTGATCATCTTGTTGAACCAAGGAGGCCTAGTCCCGATCTAGCCCTTTGCCTAAAACTATGAAAACTTATTTGTCCAAGTGCCCAATGACTTAGAGACTATGTTTAGGCGTTCCGACATAGTTTATGAGTTGTTATTTTGTCTCATGTGTTTTCCCCAAAGTCTGATAGCCTTTTCCCGAAGTTAGAGGGTCTTATACCTCTATGTATGGCTGGAATGTTTGATTTCTATGTGTTAATTAGCTTATAGTTATACTTAGCATGATTAATGGTTTGCTATTACATGTTTATTGTCTGCTATTAACTAGTTACACTTGAAATCCCTTGTCTTTCACCAACTTGTTGTCCACTTAATCCATTTTGCCTAGAGATCCCTTCTACCGTGAATCAAATCGGCCCTACAGCAGCTTTACATCATCACTTCATAGCTTCCTTGACCTGTTTGACCCCATAGACCAATTTATCTACATCTTGTTATCCAGTTTATGTATTTGATCAGTTTCATTCCTCACAAACTTAAAAAACCAAAAAACTAAAAACATACTTCATAACTAGCCTAATATCAAAACACCGCAAGTAAACACACCGACATCTTTTTCACTTATAGAGAGAGCCCTCTCTGAGTCCAGGAAGGCTAGGTCCTTGGGCTCCAAAGCTTGGTTTGATGTTACATCGTCATTTGGCTAGCCAATCGGCCAAATCACGGGACCCTAACATAATTGCGATCACGGTGGGACTTATTGAGTACATGACAGTCTAGCAAACTTTTATAGGCTCCTTAGTCCTTCAACTTTTAACTTAAACCATCAGCCTCTAGAATCATTTAGTGTAAACTCTCTGTTTCACCATCTTAGCAAAGTGATGAATCAAGTTTATAACACTCTTACATCCTAGGCTGCACATAAAACTCAGAAAAAACCACAAAAAACTCCCTTAGATTGGTTTTTGTCAAGTACTGGTGGTGGACCATACAAGTATATCTCAAACAACTGACAATCCACCTGGCGACTCCACTAAACTTCTAGTAAGCCTTACTACTTTTCAAAACTCTAGGCTACTATCCGATAAACCTATCCCATCGCTCACTAACATAGCGGGAGATGGTGGGACACTGAGTACATAATAGTCCAACAAACTCTTATAGACTCTTTAGTTCTTTAGGTACCATAAACAAGTAAGCAGTCCCTAGACCCATTTTTTTTAGAGTAAACTCTTTTTGTTCTCATCACCCTAGCAAAGTGTTGAAACAAGTCTAGGATACTTTAACAAACCATAGGCTGCACATAAAACTCAGAAAATCCAAAAACATTCTCAGAGTAGTTACTGGTGGTGGACCATAGCTATCTTCACAAGAACAACCCAGTTCCACCTGGCGACTCCACTAATCCATCCCTTTTATTTTGACCATCCTTCACCTTAGTAGAATTTTAGAAAATCACTCATCCAAAACATTCACCAATACCATTCTCTCTAAACCCTGGATCTAAAATCTGGCTTCACGAAGAATCAATACCAGAGCCCATCCAGACCCAAATCCCCCTATCATAGTAGATGACCGAGAAAAGAGTCTGTGGCAAGCTTCTGAAACTGACCATCTAGCTACTGGTAGATCCACCCGTAGAGCAAGATCTGTACCTAAACATCGCACTATCCTACTAGATTCACCTTTTGAACTAGAGTCATCACAAGCTCTTCCCAGAAGCAAATCATATAGTAAGGTAAACTTTGACGATCTTGAACCCCTAGACCCACCACAGAGTACTATTAGAGAAGCTTCACCCACCACTCCTCCTGATTTCCAGCTTCTTTATCAATTTGGCTCCTATCATCCCAGATCTGCTCAAAACCAAATCACTAGTCTAAGTTCATCCACCACACCTGGTCAAACCACCACTGTTCAAACCACTTCATTTCAGCCTACTAGTCCTCATCTTGCACATCATCCATTACCTCCAGTCATGGCAGCCTGGTACGCACCTTTGGTGTTGCCACCGCCCTTGGCTCCTCTCCCAAATAAATATCAAGACAAAATCCCACACTTTACCGGAGAAGACACCACCACAGCTCAACAACATGTAAGTAGGATTAGTGATGCTTTTGAATACATGGAAGTACACGACGAAACCGTCAGAATGAGAATATTCGCTCAAAGCCTGGGTGGAGAACCCAAAACATGGTTTAAAAGCTTGCCTCCAAACAGTATCCACAACATCCTAGAACTCTGCCAAGTCTTCACGAACAAGTGGGAAGTCCGAAGGAACCCTATTCAAATCCTGTCAGAATATAACAACCTAAAACGGGAAAATGGGGAAAGTGTCCAGGCATATTGCACTAGGTTCAACAATGTGTATAACGCCCTCCCACCTCACTTCAAACCCCCACTCGGTTTAGTCTTGGAAAAATTCCCCGAGGGTTTTGATCCAGACATGACATATCATCTGAGAGACAAGGATCCCCCTACCCTAGAGGAAATGCAACAAGTAGCCATAAAACAAGAAGCCAATTTAGCAGAAAAAAGAGCTAGGACTAGATTAGAAAGAAAAGTCCCATATAGAGATGAGGTATCCAGTTCATCTCCTTCCTTAGATCCTAGAATAGATGGCTTGGTCAAATCCATGACAAAGATGTGGGAAAAAATGAGTGAAAAAGTGCCTCCTAGGGAAAACCAACTAAACCCTCAAAACCAGAACCAAGGCTTTAGAAAAGGTCAGTCTCAAAATAAACCAAGAGGAAATGATCAGCAAATCAGACCATCCTTCAGTGAGAATTATGTTGATAAAGAGGACAAGGATACTGAACCCATTGATGAAAATCATTGGAACCTCATAGGTTCTGATAACGAGAGTAAGGTTTACCTCACAGCAGAAGAGCAAGAGTTATGCTATCCAAGTCAGGAAGAAACCAATGATGAAGATCTCGAAGATCCTGTCATAGATTTTCAGAATGCCATTATAGAAGCTCATAGGCAGTATAACCTTAGAAGTAGAAAAAACTAAGACTCCAAGAAGGGTAGCCCTGACACTGCTAAAACCTCTGACACCATCCCTAAAAAAGCCATGGATAGCAACAAAATTATGGCCAAGAAAATTGACCAAAACAAGGATAAAGCTATTCAAACAAGTCTTAGCTCAGATACTCTTAGCACCTCTACAAAAACCCCCGAAGTAACGGTGTCAAACAAAGTCCCGAATCAGAGTCAGCAAATTAAGAGCATAGAAAAGATCATGTCCGAAAAGCTGAAACAAATCTGCCCAAACTACAAACTCCTTTTAGTTTCGAAGGGGAAGTTTCCGAAATAAAAATTACCATACCCCTTACTGAGCTAATAACTGTAGATAGGTATAGATCTCAAATTTTCAAAGTTTTTGACATAGGGAGCGAAGCAGATACTTTAAATCTAACTGAAAACAAACCCGAGCGCTTATTCGGCCCGAAAATAGAAGGTCAATACCAAGAAGGGTCTGTTTCTCCTTCCTATGTGAGCCTGAACATACGGGACAATATATTACATAATGCCATGTTAGATTCGGGTACCTCCTATAACCTCATGCCTAAAGCAGTCATGGAAAACCTGGGACTAGAAGTAACTCAACCTCTGGTAACTCAAGCAGTCATGGAAAACAATACTCCCATTTATTCCACTCATTCCAATTTAGATTCTTTTATCTTATACAATGAAAGTGATATAGACAAGCAGATAATGGAAAAGGAAGAAGCTCTCAAACCATCAGAAACACATTTTCCGTTACTAGATGCAGAAACTAATAACCAAAACTTTTCTGATCTTTCTCCTGTTAATCCTGCATATCATAAGTCAGAAAATATATTTGTAAATCAAGTTGAAGAAAAGAAATCTGGCAATCCAATGTACATGGCTGGTGACATTGCTTATGTTAATGATTCTCAAATGTTTGATCAATATGTTGACTTATATGATTTCCAAACAGAAGCTAACTTTGCAGAAGATTCAGTTTTTGATTTTTGGGAGGAAGCTCAGTTTCATAAATTTGAGAAAAGTAAACAGCCATTACCGGTCATCTATGACACTCATGAGGAGAACCTTGAAAGTTTAGAAGTAAGTGAAGAGTCTCGGACTTTTTGCTCTACTTCACTTCAGCCCGTCAGAGATAACATGCACATGATTGGAAATCAACATTTTTTCAGCTTTGATGATGAGTTTGAGGAAGATGGTGAAATTCTTGAGCATATTGTAAATGAGAATCCTTTGCCTGAAATAGTTGAGGAAATCATTTTGGACATAGAATCTTCCTTAACTCCAGATTTTCAGTTACCCAGTTCCATTGAGTTACAAATTGCAGATGAAGAAGTAGAGGTTGATAAACACATGGGAGTTGTCACACTATCCTTTCAAGATAATTTACTGTCAAAGTGTATCCCCGCCCATCAACCTGATGACCTTCACACAGTTTCCAGCCCGCCCTATCAAAACACATCAGCTTGGATTGAAAAATACACTGCAATACATGATGAGTCTGACAGTTCGAGTGATTATGAGGAAGAGTCGTTTTACCAGGGAGGTCCCAAATATAGCCAAGTGGAAGAAAGAGTAGTCCTAAATGAAGCCTATATCTCAAAACCTCTAGATCAGGTATTATTCCAAGATCCATTTGTTGTTTTCCTTGAGAAGTCTGAAAGAGTAGTCTTGAATAAATCCTATGTATCAAATCCTCTAGATCAGGTATTATTCCAAGATCTATTTATTGTTTTCCTTGAGAAATCTGTAGGGGTAGTGGGTTCTATCATAAACAAGTTGCTACCAAGAATGAGAAAAAACTTAAGCTCTACTATCCAGAAACAAACCAAATGGGAGTGGCCTTTTCATTATTTCCGCATCATGAAAGAACTAAACCAGAATCACCCATGTGAGCATTTACTTGACTGGTTGCATTGGAAAACAGAGTTCACCAAACAAATGTCTATTGTGCACAGATTAGATCAGGATAGAAAGACAACAATAGAAAATAAGCTTAGCCTGTGAGCACCTTTTCATTTGTAGTTTGTTTGAAGAAAAAGTGAAAAAGCAGAAAATACAAAAAATAGTGAAAAGTAGAAAAAGAGGGCAGTTTCTAAAAAGCAGTGGTAAGGCCCCATGTTCAAAAAAAAAAAAAAAAAAAATAGTCCTTCGGAAAGCGAGCAAGTCTAAATGCCGCTACTAGTACTTCAATGTCTTGTTCAGCTATCTAGCCTAATCATAGATGAGCATGTTTAAATTTATTTGCTGATAAGTTAGTGAGTGCAAAGATAGTCAACATTGTGTAAGATTGACTTATCACAGAGCTTAGATTAGGGAGAGATTCTGGTTCCACATGCCTAAAACAGAACCAAAGAGAGAAGCTAGGGATGAAAAACACATTGTATATCTTAGCCCCGCTTGTCTAGTTTCCTTTTTGTTGCAGAATAACATTTGTGTGTAGCTTGTCTTTTATGCCGCAAATGCATGACAAATCAGACTGCCTAATCCTGATTTGATCATTTTTGAATTTCATGTTTTAGATTAGAGAATAAAATCCTGTCAAACTGCTTAATATTGACAGTCAATCTAGCTTTAAGTAGAGAAATGAAGGAGTTCATCAGTTTAATCTGAACTCCCGGCAGATATAAGGTTAGAAATAGATAGGTTCATTTTGCAAAAGAAAAAATATGCATTGTCAAAAGGCAGCTAGTTCAAATGCGCCAAAGTGAAGAAAAAATGTTAGGAAAGATAGTGGGGTAGGTAGAAGTATCATTGATGTTAACCATGCTGTCACTTTTCAGAAATAACATCAAGAGAAGGGTAAATTTTGCGCCAATGGATAAGGCACTGATCTTCATAAGCCAAAGATCTGAATTATGGACACCTCCTGACGAGGAGATGCCCTCCCCAAATGGAGCCACTGTTAGCCATCAGTATTTTTTTACATGTTAGTGATGACTATATCTATAGCTGAGTTTTCTAGAAGCTGAATCCCATATGTCAATCTGTCATCTAGAAAACCCTCATAAAACTTTTTTTGCCCTTCTACTTTTAGTCCGCCCATGTCAAAGTTAAAACTCATTATCATTATTTTTTCTAGCTTCAGCCCTACTGGTCTGCCCATCAGCTCCAAAAGGAAGAGTCCAAGTCTGTTTCAAAAGCCTCCCCTATGTTAGGAAGTGGCGCTTTAAGACATTTTCACCCTTGGCAATCATCAAAAAGCCAAAAAGCCTCCATCTGCTATAGACCAACCATGACTGACCTCTCACTTTGCAAATGAAATTGACAAACAACTCTAAGTCGTGCCACTTACACCCCTAGGTCTCAGCACTGCACAAACCACAGTCTCAAGCTGACTATTAGGTGTTTCACAGTGTTTTATGGATTCTACAAAGGCAGGAAATATAACTTCATCTCAAGAGGAAATGCTTGAATCTACAGTTAGAAGAACAGCTGCTTCTAAATGTAACATGAGCCTGAGATATGTCTGCAAAACAGAGAGCCACTCATCAAGACCTTGCAGCTCTTTCCAGCATGAAAATCACCGTAAGAGAAAGACACCACTGTCACAGCAAAATGGTAATTTGTCATGGCCCAGAACCTCCTTCATTTACAAGCAGAGGGTTAGGGCACCTCCTTCATCTACAAGCAGAGGGCGCTAGCCAGTATTGACTTTAAGGATTGCAAAAGCCCAGGTTTGCTTGTTACTAAACAGTGAAACACAGACTCTAGGTTTTCTGAGTGCAAGTGATAATCATAGCAGGCCTAAAATCTGAAGTATGCAAATTAAAAGGGAAACAGAGTTCAGGTCTTGTAAATAAAGTCATTTGAAGTTTCCAAATCATAAGAATTGTTAAACCTTAGAAAGGCATATCATTGGTAAAAACCATTCTGATCATAAGCAACCTGCTTTTCCACAAGACTGATTTGAAGAAATGCTGACAAATCATGTCATCAAACAGGCAGGAGAAAAGTTGTTTTTTTTTCAAAGGATGCTGACTTAGACTATCTTTCAAATAATTTGTCATAAGTTAACCAAAGTGAATGCTAACTTTTCAGTTTCCCCTCAGAGCAGTACAGTGAGACAGTGACACTTTGACTAGGTTTTTTTTCTTCTGAAGCACAGTAGTGTTTGCAAGCAGAGGTGCCAGTATTGATGTGTTTCAAGTTGGTTGCTTACCTTCATAATCCAAGAAAAAAATTGTCATGCAGCCTTAGCAAATAATCTTCAGATACTTTTCTTAGTGAAGGGCCTCCTCCATTTATGAGCAGATGGCCAAGGCATTTAGTGTTGTTGAAAACTGATTGGTCAAAAGGAAGCCAAGCATTTGTCAAAAAGGCCATCCTTCCTAAAAAAAGTAAAGGACACTCATCCTCCTGCTCATAAGAGAATGCCTTCAAACAACTCATCACAGTGGAAAAGAAAGCAAAGTACAGTTGGTTTTCCAAAGAAAGTATGCTCCTATAACAAAGTCAAAGATACCTTGCTGGTATATTTTGAGCAGAGGAAAAGTGTTAGAAAAAGCGCCCTCGAGTATAGACAGAGGATGAAAGAGTTTAAGAAAATGCCACTGAAGTAGTGTACCCACAGTCAAAAAGAGGCTCAAATATTTCATCTCAAAAAATACCAAAGGATAGTAAAATTTGCTTGGCTGTTGAATCATCATACCTCTGCCACAGTGAAATTAGGGTTAAGGAGCACCCGGGAAGTTTGTTTCAAAATTATTTTCTGATCAAACAGAGATGTAATTTACAAAATTGAGAGAGGTTTTTGTCCCTCATAGGTTCAAAAATAAAAACCTCCTTCAGTTTCTGCACAGGTATCATGGTTTGTGAGGAACATGAAAAATACAGATGTCACGGGAGAACTTCTGCACTAAGATACACCATTTTTGACCAGTGATGGGACAGTCAGTTTTTGAAGGCTCAATTGGACTCCAAATGAAAAAATTCAAGTTTCTATGGAAAATAGACTTCCATAGCTTTCCGATGAGCCATCTCGGGCCAAATTCCGACAAAAGGAAGGCATCCAAAAGTAGCCTGCAATCAACGCTATGTTTTTCTGCACCAGCATACACCATTTTTGACCAATGATGGGACAGTCAGTTTTTGAAGGATCAAATGGAAACCAAATGAAAAAATTCAAGTTTTTCTGGAAATAGACTTCCACATATTTCCAACGAGCCATCTCGCGCCCAATTCCGACACCGGGAAGGCATTCAAAAATGGCCTACAAACAGCTCGATGCATTTCTGCACCAGGATTTACCAGTTTTGACCAGTGTTGGAAAAATCAATTTTTGAAGAATCAAATGGACACCAAATGAAAAAATTCAAGTTTTTCTGGAAAGTAGACTTCCACAGATTTCCAACGAGCCATCGCGCGCCCAATTCCGACACCGGGAAGGCCTTCAAAATAACTGCAACCACACTGCTCGAAAGCGCGACGTGCCTGGAGCGAAAAATACAAAGGGCCATAACTAAGGCGCGACGTGCCTGTAGCAGCCTGCGGCACTCCTGTAGAAATGGTCAAAAATTTGCCTAAAAACCTTTAAAAACTCTTTCTATAGCTGCTCAAACAGTTAAACAAGGGCTGCCATCCATTTTTTAGGGTCTTGCTACAATTCAAGGAGATGTGTTAAATGCTTTGAAGAAATTTGACACTGTGGGAGGTTAGAAGAGTGATTCATTAGTTTCAAGGAACCTCGAGCTGCCCTCAAGGCCAAGATGAAACCAAAACCTCTGTCAGCATTTTTAATGGAGAAAAACAGTGTGTAGGAGGGTTGATAGTTTTGTTTAAACACTCGAGTTTTGCTGTGGTTTATGCTTGCTCAAGGAGAACATAGTGAGTGGTGAGTTTTTATTGATGTATAAAGCCCATTAGACCGCTCTCAAAACAAGGGTAAGGGATGAAGGCACTGTTTTAAAGCAGAAATTCAGGGTTTAATAAATGAAACAGTGGCCCAAATTTCAACCACAGTAATCATCCATATATCGCTTGGTCATTGTTCAAAGTTTTCCTCGGTGTGGTGAAGAGCATAATCAAGGCTGCCTTTTTTACAATAAACATATTTTTGTATATGAAGCTGTAAGTTGTCACTTGGAGGTATTGACAAAATTATAGGTGAGGAATAGTGAATGCAGGGGCAGTATCTTGATTAGGAGAGATGTTTGCTTGCTACAAGGCTATTTTATCCTCCTCAAAACACCTAGAGCCATGGCACCTTGCACTAACACACTGATCTTTGACTGTGTTTTTACATTTTGGTTAACATTGTGCTTATCATTAAGATTATTTGTTGAATGGCATGCAGAGGGAGAAACACAGTATTTGGAAAGGTAAAAAATGACCTAATTTCATGAACAGTGATCGCTGTATAAATGTTTTTGATTCAAAAGAAAACATCTTTGTGGGGTAAAAAAAGGACAAATAACCACTGTTGATTCCTTTGTTCTATAAAGCAGATTCAGTGAGTAAAACCACCATTACATTTGGAGGTCTTGTCGAACTTTGTGTGAGCAGCAGTAAAGTATAAGGAGAGCAGTACTTTGGTTAAGAAGAGTTTATTGTTGTTGAAAGCTATAGGTCTTTGAGCTCACACCAAAAAATAAACTCTGCCACCTAGCCCTATGTACAAGTGACTTTTTTCTATGGGAATGCACTAAGGTTGACTGTGTTCATATTGATTGAGTTTATTGGATTGATTGGCCCAAACAGAGAACAGTGTTGTTAAATCAAAGGGGTCTTTATTTTTCCTTCCTCTACGGAGACAAAGGTGTCATATTGCCTCAAACACCAAAGCTGGGTGCCCAAACACAAGAAAGTCCTCTTGACTGTGTTTTCCTTTGATTGATGGTATAAGTCGTTATGAGTACTGGCTGATTTATATGCAAAGATAGGAAAGGCAGCATTCTGAAGGTGCAGAGGTCTTATATTGAAAAGGGCATTCACAATACATTTGGGAACATTGTTGATTAACCAAACAGGGTTTGACCTTTCATCAAACAAAGTCAGTGAGGAATATGCCACTATAATTTCAAGGTGTTGTCAAGATGATATGAAAAGAGCAGTGAAGTAACATGAGGACAGTGTGTTGTTTAGAAAAGAGTTTTTGTTGGTATTTGAAGTGCTACTGGACCTTTGTTAACACATCAAACATTACAAAGCCTATCTCATTATACTATGGACAGTCACCTTTGACTGTGTAAGATATTTATTGTTTGATTGTGTTTGTGTTATTAAACATATTTGGTGAGATGTATACAAGGAGGGTAGTGCTTTGTTCAAAAAGAAGTTTATTGGCTTTTAACTCCTACTGGCCTTTGATAACACCTCAGAAGCATTTCAAAACTCTGCCACTTTATCTCATACACATAGTAACTTTGATTGTGTAAGATACATTTTACGGTTGAATGTCTTCATATTGGTGGATCTGCTGATGAAGTGCCTACAAGGAAAAAAGAAGGTCTTGAACTAAAGGACGGTTGTTGCATTCCTCTAAAAAACAAGGGTGTCTTATATCCTCAACACATCAAAGGAAAAGTGACTTTACCACAAAACACAGAAGCATCACTTTGGATGTGTTGTTATCCTTGAGTCTACTTGTTGAATGACATACAAAGGCAAGAAAAGGTATTGTTTGGAAGGAGCAGGGATCTTATACCCAAGGAGGAAATCACACACAACAATTGAACCATGGTTGCCTTGATCAAAACAGTGACTGACAGAGAAGGCAGAATTTTGTTTGAGCAGCAAGAACATGATGAACACGGCCATGATAGTGACGAAGCAAGGGCAACCAAGAGATGATACACAGCAGCATCCTGATGAGGGCAAGCGAATACAAGACATGGATCATGAAGGGAATTCTCCAAAGTATGTGCTATCTGCCTCTCCTAGGCAAGGGGCCATGACTTCTTCACCAAAGCCAGAATGCCAAATATGAGACAAGGCTGCCCAAGACAAGCTCAAGAAGGCTAAAGGGAAGCGCCCGACATGGAAAGTAAAAAAAGACACTTCAGAACTTCATATTTTGGTTTTTGCTTCCGAACATATTTCCAAGGACCCTTGAGGGTCATACACGCCGATTTTGGGCAAATTTTGACACAATCTTGTTTTTTCACATTTTTTGGGTTTTTGGCTGAAAACTCATAATTTCACCATTTCAGTTTGATGAATTTTCAAGGGAGGAGGATGATACCAATGGATGCCATAATTCCATGAGCAGGTCTCCAGCGATTTTCAGGGCATTTGAAGATCATTCGCCCCCTCAAATTGGCGAAAAACACCCTCTTTTTGCACATTCTGCCCGCCATATCAGCAGCCTGCTATTTTCTGGGTTTTTGCACACGGTTACAGTTTTGAGGTACTTCCCGAGATCAGATTGAGGTAATTTCACTTGCGCCGGAAAGCAGACACAGAGAGCTTTCCAACGAGCCATCATGAGCCTCGTTTCGACACCAGGAAGGCTGCCATTTTCCTTCAGCAAGTCAGGGGACCTTTTTCAGGCATAAATATGAAGTATTTTTGTAATTTTTGAACTCCAAAAATCTGCTTTTCCCAAATGTGCGTTAAGCTATTTTTATCATTGGGAAATCATGTAAAGTCAATATAATTTCCGTTTTTAGCAGTTTTTTAGATATTTTATGGGAGATTTTGTGCCTTGGGCTTTGCAAAGCCTCAAGGACAAGTTTAGATATTTTGACTTGGCCAATGGGATAGCTAGTTGCTCCATGAGGTTTTCCTCCCTCAAGCCTATTTATCCCATGGTTCTCATTGTAAATCGGAGGCTGAACTTGAGAGAAGAATTAATGCATTGGTCATATGAGCTTTGAAGAATACACTTGAGTTATGATTTTTGGACTGCCTCTTGGATGCTTTTGAAGAATGATGAAGGATTGTTGATGGATTCCTTGACATGGTAGAATGGTATAGTGCTTCTTAATGTGTTTTGTCTTCTAGTTTTCACTCATAATTCATATTTCTTGCCGCTATAGATCAGTAAAGATTGATTTTGAGATATGCCCATGGAGGCACCTCAAAATCCCTGAATCTTCATAGCTTGATGTTTTCTTCTCCCTTAGTTATGCTAAAGAATTCTTAGCTGCTCTTTAGTAACCTAAGGTGTTGTTGCTAAGTTTTATTCATCATTTCTATGTATGTTAAGTAGGATGTATGGTTTGCCCTACCTACCTATAAGCTGCCCATAGTTCTGTCCATAAAACTTTCTCTTTGACTGATTTGTTGATCATCTTGTTGAACCAAGGAGGCCTAGTCCCGATCTAGCCCTTTGCCTAAAACTATGAAATCTTGTTTTTCAAAGTGCCCAATGACTTAGAGACTATGTTTAGCGTTCCGGCGTAGTTTATGAGTTTTTAGTTTGTCTTATATGTTTTCCCCAAAGTCTGATAGCCATTTCCCGAAGTTAGAGGGTCTTATACCTCTATGTATGGCTGGAATGTTTGATTTCTATGTGTTAATTAGCTTATAGTTATACTTAGCATGATTAATGGCTTGCTATTACATGTTTATTGTCTGCTATTAACTAGTTACACTTGAAATCCCTTGTCTCTCACCAACTTGTTGTCCATTCAATCCATTTTGCCCAAATATCCCTTCTACCGTGAATCAAATCGGCCCTACAGCAGCTTTACATCATCACTTCATAGCTTCCTTGACCTGTTTGACCCCATAGCCCAATTTATCTACATCTTGTTATCCAATTTATGTATTTGATCAGTTTCATTCCTCACAAACTTAAAAGACCAAAAAACTAAAAACATACTTCATAACTAGCCTAATATCAAAACACCGCAAGTAAACACACCGACATCTTTTGCATATAATAGAGAGAGCCCTCTCTGAGTCCAGGAAGGCTAGGTCCTTGGGCTCCAAAGCTTGGTTTGATGTTACATCGTCATTTGGCTAGCCAATCGGCCAAATCACGGGACCCTAACATGTACTACCCCTGAAGTTGATGCTACCTTATATCGTCAACTTGTTGGTAAAATTCTATATCTAACCCATACCCATCCTAACCTTTCCTTTGACATTGGTATTGTTGCTTAGTTTATGCACCAACCTCATGAAAGTCACTGGAAAACATCTAAAAGAATACTTCGATATATTTGAGGTACAGTTCAGTTTGGGATTCATTACAGTGCAGGAGAATCTCCATTGTTGATTGGTTTCACTGATTTTGATTGGGCTGGTGACCCTGATGATTGAAAATCTACTGCAGGATATGTATTCACTCTTGGTTCAGGACCTATTACTTGGTCTTGTAAGAAACAAAGTTCCATCTCTCTTTCTTTTGTAGAATCAGAGTATCATGGTGCAGTTGAAGCCAGTAAGGAATCCATGTGGCTTCGTCAGATCCTGTCTAAATTTGGTCTCCATCAGCAGCATCCAACTACACTTTGGTGTGATAATCAGAGTGCCATTCAGCTATGTAAAGATCCGGTTCAGCATCAGCGTATGAAACACATTGAACTCCACATACACTTCATCATAAAGCTCATTCATGATCGTGTTCTTGAAGTGCAGTACTTTCCAACCAATGATCAGGTAGCCGATTACTTTACAAAGGCTCTCACAGAAGTGAATTTTACCAAACTTCAATCCATGCTTGGAGTTCAGGAAAGTTGTCATTAAGGGGGGATAGGCTCTAATGCCTCCTTCCTTCTCCTATTGTGTCACTTTTGTAAATCCTTCAATCCTATCCCAATTTGTTCTTAAGGGGGGATGTTAGGATATTTCGACACATAGGAAATAGGCTCCTTTTGTGTCACCTTTGTAAATCCTTCAATCATATCCCAAGTTGTTCTTAAGGGGGGATGTTAGAATATTCCGACACATAGGAAATAGTTAAGAATAACTTAGTCTAGTGTAGAGTTAGGTAAAGTGTGTTTCTTTACCATGTACAATTGTAACTTATAATCCAATGGTCACGATTTGTAGTCATCCGACGGTTATCTCTCACCTCGGTATTAACGACACTTGATCCATGGCTTAACACCTGATTAGTCCATGATCTCTATTTAAAGAGCATGGAGGGTTATTTTTCCAGTAACTGTTTATGAGAGAAACATATGTAACTTTTATTTTTATATTAATAAATTTCCTGAATTGGCTGCGTTGGCTCAAGACGTGGACTGTTTCCCTCTTTGAGGGTTTTAACCACGTGATTATACTGGTGTACTGATTTGTGATATGTTTGTGAGCAGTGACCTTTGGTTCTTGATCTAAGGAAATTACCTTGTAAATTCCTACAACTATGTTAGCACTCCATAAATACATTTAGACTAAAAAATGGATACAAAGGTAACCATAGGCCTCTTTGGGCTAGAATCTGGCCCTTTCTAACCAGAGGGATCTCCCTCACTCAAAATTTTCCAAATATAAAAAGCAATGAAATACAATGAAATATCACCAAGACCGGGTCTATAGGGATAGCTTGATCGAAATAATGTTTTAAAAAAATTCAGGGGGAGGGCCACTACATGAGACAACTAGTTCAGGTTATAGGTTAAGACATCAGTGTATGCATGTAAATCTATTGTGATAGAGGCAAGTTAGATATGTTTCTAAAATACAACATATGAAAAACAAATTGAATGAAATCTAAAGAAATAATAGAAAACATAACGATATTTAACCACATGTGTAGATAATTAATAAAAAATGAATTCTACAACATAACCTCAGATAAAATATTGAGAAGAAGTTTTTAGAACTCCTTAGTTTCCCAATTCTGAGAAAGGAAACCAAAGAGGTAACCACATACCAACTTTTGACTTGGTATCTAGCCTTACCAAATCAGAGAGGGCTCTCTAAAAATTAACCTCATAGCCAATGGAAGTGACTGGAGAGTATTAGGGTTTTAGGCTAGTTATCATCTCAATAGGGTTTTGATTAGGGTTTGCTGGATAAGAAGCACCAGGTTTAGGAAGTAGGCCAGGTATTCCAAAAGATCAGTTGTAGACATAGAATGAGGCGATGTAGGTGTAAACAGTGACATAAATTGATCTATCATTGTAGTATGGTGAGAAGAAAATCATATAGAAGGACATAAGTGAGCATAATGAATTCAATTTTTCAGAGGATGAAAACACTCATGTGATAATCTCAAACAAAACAAACCATTTAGACAATGTATTCTATTTAAAAAATTAGGAGATTAACACAAGAAGAAATGTATATGGCTGTTAGAAACATATGATAATCAAATGCATAAGAAAAACTGAGGAAAAAAAGTGTCACCAACCACAACACATGAATCCCATAGAAATAGTTGCAACTTCCTGTATATTATTTCTGCCAAAATCAAGTACACCAGTTCCAAAATGTGTGAACTTCAAGTATAAAACCCTTTGATTGATTTGTCTCTCAGCACATATAGAAGAAAAACATATTTCCCCTCTAAGGGGTTGAATCCTGATCCATAACATTTGATTCATGCATATATTAACTCATTACCAAATGCTAGGGAAGTTGTAAACAAATTTCCCCTTTTTTAGCTAACTGATTGAGATTATCTCTCAAAGCATTGATCAAAATATTATTTACAATGATAATCATTAATAAACCTATTAAAATCATATAAAAAAATGATTCAAATATTTATATCAACCAAGTTTTAATTTTTACCTCCATGTGTAGTGAAAAATATCCAAACACAGAAACTCATCAACTTTCTCAGAAACACAGAAAATGTCCTTAGCAGAAACAGAAAAACTTTGGCTTGATATTTTGATGACTTGAAAAAGGTTCTGAATGTTTCTGAAGGCTAATGAAGAAATATTAGGATGTATACTATACCTTGGGACCTTTAAGTCATCCAAAATCATCATTTTAGCCCCCTCAAAATTGATTTTAAAATCAAGTGTCCAGAAACGCAATGAATTTTTGAAAAGGTGGTAGAAAGGTGTAAAAAAGGCCTTGTTTTATCATTTGCTACAAATTTATCATTCCTAAAGAATCATCAAGTATTTTTGTGGTATCCTTGTGCTTTAAGCTATCCAACCATGCTTGAAATTCTTGATTCTAACCCTTTGAGAAAAAGCGCAACAGTTAGTTGTTGCGTTTCTATACATTGAAATTCTGCACTTTTGTAAAACCTAGGGATCAAAGAGGAACTAATATCTATTTAAACATAATAAATTTTACAAAGCAATGAGAGGTTTATGTAGATAATGCTATTTTTGAGAACAAAATCTCTCATTTTTTGAAAATTCACCTTGTTGGGTGTGGAGCCTGATTTTCATCCTGATTCAGAGATCCTTGTTTTAGCTGGATGTATACCCCAGGAAAACTATACACCCTTGCTTGCGGGGGCCTGCAGGGGGGACTTGTCCCCCTCGTGGGGTCCAGGGGGGCTGACCCCCCGGCTGGGGGGTCCGGGGGCCAGCAATCCCCTGGTGTGGGTTTCGAGGGCAGCGCCCCCGAAGCTAAAAACAGATGTAAAATTGCCTTGTAAAAGTATAGTAATTTCTAGTCAATCTGGGCCGTTCATTAGGCGAATGATCTGATGGTAGAAGTTACATTTAGTTTAGGGTTTTTGACCTAGAAGGCAACCCCTCTCTTTGTATGAGAATATTTTATTGCGGTTGTGTATTATATGTGTATTATATGAGTGGGAAATAGATAGGGAGACTATAAGAGAGAACAGAGGATATTACAACAGATCTGCTATAGGTTTTGTCTCTTCATTTTGCTAGATAATAGAAAGGAAGGACTGGCTGTTCGGGGTGGACGTAGCCCAAAATGGGTGAACCACATATATCTGTGTCTCTCTGGTTTTATGTGTTTTGTGTGCTTTTATTTTCCGCATACTTTATGTGTTGCATTGCTCCATAATATATAATTTTTCTAGCAACTAGTATTGGAGCCAAAGGTATATTTGGCTGATAAACACGCAGGAAAGAAGGGTTCCTGGTTCGAGTGGGAGCAATGGTGGAAGATGGTAAGTTTAGGGTTGAGAAATTTAACATCCAAAACTTCCTGCTGTGGAAGATGAATATGGAAGATTATCTGTATCAGAAATATCTGTACCTACCATTGAGCGGAAAAACAAAGAAGTCGGTGGCCATGACAGACGCGGAATGGAACATTATCAATAGAAAGGCACTCAGAATAGTACGGTTGTGCCTTGTGGCATCAGTCGCCTTCAATATTTCAAAGGAAACAACAACAGAGGGTTTGATGCAAACGTTGGAAAAACTATATGAAAAACCCTTGGCCTCAAACAAGGTATTTCTTATGAAACAACTATTTAATATGAAGATGTCGGAAGGTGGATCTGTTGCAGACCATTTAAATGATTTTAATACAGTTACCAGTCAGTTAAGTTCTGTAGGGGTAAACTTTGATGATGAAGTTAGAGCTTTTTTATTCTTATGCTCATTGCCAGAGAGTTGGAATGGTTTAGTAATGGCCATTAGTAACTCTGTCTCTGGTTCTAGTACTTTATATTTTGATGATGTTGTCGGTGTTATCCTTAGCGAGGAAATGCGACAGAAAATCTCTGGTGAGACATCGGGTAATGATTTGAGTGCAGAGTCTAGGGGAAGGAGAATGGAAAGAAGAAAGAGCTTAGGATATCGCAGTAAATCAAGAAAAGGCAGATCCAAGTCTAGATCGGGGATAGTGTGCTTGAAATGTGGAAAGAAAGGACACCTAAAGAAATACTATAGATCTCGGAAGGGAAAAGAAGGAGACACGCAACAAGAAAACAATCATGAAACAAATGTGACAGGTGATCTGTTACAAGATGCTTTGATACTTTCTTCGAAAATGTTACTGATTCTTGGGTAGTAGATTTAGGGGCCTCATTCCATGCCACACCTGATAAGAAATATTTTCATGACTATGTTCAAGGATATTTTGGACAAGTCTATTTGGGTGATGATAAACCTTATAAAATTGTTGGAATGGGTGAGGTTCTTGTAAAACAACAGAATGGAAACCAATGGCTATTAAAGGAGGTAAGGCATGTTCCAGATCTAAAGAAAAATATGATTTCAACATGGCAGTTAGGCGGTGAAGGTTGTGTGACAACTTTCACAAATAAAGCTTGGAAGGTCACCAAAGGAGCCCTAGTAATAGAAAAAGGTGAAAAGGTTAGTACATTGTATTTATGCAATGGTATTTCTAACTATGTTAATGCTTTAAATTCCAAAGGAGCAGATGCAGCATTATGGCATCATAGGCTCAGACACATGAGTGAGAAGGGGATCAATATTCTTCACTCAAGAAATTTGTTGCCAGGTTTGAAGAATGTTGATTTGGATTTCTGTGAAAATTGCATTTATGGAAAAAAAAAGAGAGTCGGATTTCTCAGAGTTGGGAAAGAAAAGAAGAGCGAAAAATTGGAGCTTGTGCATACAGATGTATGGGGACCTGCTCAGGTATCATCTCTTAGTGGCTCTCGCTATTATGTTACATTTATTGATGATGCAACTAGAAAAACTTGGATTTATTGTATTCAAAATAAATCTAATGTATTTGATACTTTCAAGAAATGGAAAGCTTTGGTTGAGATTGAGACAGGAAAGAAGTTGAAGTGTCTCAGATCAGACAATGGAGGTGAATATTGCGGCAAAGAGTTTGATAGGTACTGTTCAGAGCATGGAATTCGTAGAGAGAAGACAGTTCCAAGAACACCACAAGAAAATGGTGTGTCAGAAAGGATGAACGGAACAATCATGGAGCGTGCAAGGTGCATGAGATTGCATGCAGGATTGCCTTTACAATTTTGGGCAGATGCTGTAGATACTGTTGTTTATCTAATAAACAGAGGGCCTTCAATTTCCTTGGATGGTGGTATTCCAGAGGAAGCATGGACATGTAAAAAGGTAAACTACTCTTTTTTAAAGCCTTTTGGCTGTGAGGCCTTTGTCCATATTAATAAAGAAAATAGAACAAAGCTTGAGGAAAAATCAAAGAAATGTACCTTTATTGGATACGGTGTTAATGATTTTGGTTATCGCTTATATGATTATGAAAATCACAAAATCATTAGGAACAGAGATGTAATATTCAATGAAAAGGTCTTGTATAAGAATCAGTTGCAGGAAAAGAAACAGGAAAAAGAAAGCAAGGAATACATGGTTCTTGATGAGATAACTGAAAAATTAAAGGTGCCTGAAAATAATAATAATCAACAACCACAGCAGCATCAACCACCACAATAGCAACAGGCACCTTAAACACCTGAAAGTGGTGTTAGAAGATCTACAAGGATAAGTATACCCCCTGAACGATACTCTCCTTCATTATATTATTTATTGCTGACTGATTCTGGTGAACCCCAATGTTATGAAGAAGAAATGCAGGTTGAAAGTAGAAGAAGTGGGAGCTAGCCATGGAAGAAGAGATGGAATCCTTAATGCATAACCAGACTTGGGACTTAGTTAGGTTACCTGCAGGTAAAACTACATTGCAAAATAAATGGGTTTACAGGCTGAAGGAGGAAGATGGAAAAAAATAGAGGTACAAAGCTAGACTTGTGGTGAAGGGATTTGCACAGAAGAAAGGTATTGATTTTGATGAAATATTTTCTCCTGTTGTTAAGATGAATTCAATCAGAACTATCTTAAGTCTTGTAGTAGCAGAATATTTACATCTTGAACAGTTAGATGTAAAGACAACATTTCTCCATGGAGATTTGGAGGAAGAGATATACATGCAACAACCAGAAGGATATGAGGTCAAAGGGAAAGAAAAATTGGTGTGCAGGTTAAAGAAGAGCTTGTATGGCTTAAAACAGGCTCCAAGGTAGTGGTATCTAAAATTTGGCAAGTTTATGTCTGAACAAGGTTATACTAGATGTCACTCTGATCATTCTGTTTATCTGAAAAAGAAAAATGATGGAAGCTATATTATATTGTTATTGTATGTAGATGACATGCTTGTTGCAGGGTCTAACATGCAGGAAATAAATATGCTCAAAAAAAATTGGAAAATTCATTTGCAATGAAGGATTTGAGAGCTGCAAAACAGATCCTTGGTATGAGAATAACCAGAGATAGGAAAAATCGAAAATTAACACTATCTTAGAATGATTACATACAAAAGGTGTTGAAAAGATTTAATATGCAAAATGAAAAACCAGTTAGTACACATTTCGCTAGTCATTTCAAACTTAGTAAGGAGATGTGCCCAAAGACCCAAGAAGACATGGATTATATGTCTAAAGTTCTATATGCATCAGCAGTTGGAAGCTTAATGTATGTAATGGTCTGCACAAGGCCTGATATTGCACATGAAATGGGAGTTGTAAGTAGGTACATGAATAATCCAGGAAAAGAACATTGGATCACAGTAAAATGGATTCTCAGATATTTGAGAGGTACCACAAATCAAGCATTATGCTTTGGTGGTTCAAAAATTGCTCTACAGGGATATCTTGATGAAGATATGGCAGGTGACAGAGATAACAGGAGGAACACTACAGGATATGTATTTAATGTAGGTGGAACAGCTGTCATTTGGGTTTAAAAAATCCAAAGTGTTGTTTCACTTTCAACAACAGAAGCAGAGTATGTTGCTGCTACAGAGGCTAGTAAAGAAATGATTTGGTTACAAATTTTTATGGGTGAATTGAGTAAGAAGCATGATATGGGCATGTTATACAGTGATAGACAAAGTTCCATTCATCTTGCAAAGAACTCAACATTTCATTCCAGGACTAAACACATACATCTCAATTACCATTTCATATGGTCAGTATTGGAAGATGGAGAGTTGAAGCTGGAAAAGATACACACGAGCCAGAATCCTACAGATATGCTAACAAAAGTTGTAACCAGGGAGAAACTGAGAATGTGCTCAGTTTCAATTGGTCTTCAAGGATGATGATGAAGATGAGAAACCACCAGGTCCAAAGAGGATTCATTATCCAGAAAATGAAGTAGCGGTGGAGTTGCTACAATCAGTCTCAAAGTGGGAGATTGTTGGGTGTGGAGCCTGATTTTCATCCTGATTCCGAGATCCTTGTTTTAGCTGGATGTATACCCCAGGAAAACTGTACACCCTTGCAGTGGGGGGGTGTGGGGGAGGACTTGTCCCCCCTGCAGGGTCCAGGGGGGCTGACCCCCCGGCTAGGGGGTTCGGGGGCCAGCGGTCCCTCGGCGGGGGTTTCAGGGGTAACGCCCCCGAAGCTAAAAATAGATGTAAAATTGCCTTGTAAAAGTATATTAATTTCTAGTCAATCTGGGCCGTTCATTAGGTGGATGATCTGATGGTAGGAGTTATGTTTAGTTTAGGGTTTTTGCCCTAGAAGGCAACCCCTCTCTTTGTATGAGGGTATTGTATTGCGGTTGTGTATTATATGTGTATTCTCTAAGTGGGAAATAGATAGGGAGATTTTGAGAGAGAATAGAGGATATTACAGTAGATCTGCTATAGGTTTTGTCTCTTCATTTTTTTGGATAATAGAAAGGAAGGACTGGCTGTTCGGGGTGGACTTAGCCCAAACTGGGTGAACCACGTATATCTGTGTCTCTCTGGTTTTATGTGTTTTGTGTGCTTTTATTTTCTGCATAAATTTATGTGTTGCATTGCTCCATAATATATAGTTTTTCTAACAACTCTTCATTTGGTCAGAAACCTCTTTTGAAAAGGATGACAAAAACAAAGTCAAAAGTGCAACGAATTTTCCAGAAGCGCAACAACTGAAAGGGTTGAGATTTTGATGATTTTGGGGAAGTTTAAAATCCTCTTGATGATTTTATTTAATATCCTAACCTATGTATGACACCCTTGAACCTTTAAACCTTGCACTATTATCAAATTTCTCTCCACAAAACTGAGTTTAATCATGACTTCCCAAAAGCACAACAAGAGGTGGAAAACTAGGGTGTGTCAAAAACACACTATTTGAGATTTTTCTGATTTTTCAAGCACATTATTTGTCTCCTTCAATTTTCTTATGATCATCTAATATCCTGAGCAATCGCACAATTTTTGAAAATTTGTTTTATGATTCTTGAAGAAAAAGCGCAGCAAGAATTCACTACGTTTCTGTAGGTTACATTTGCATAAGGGATTTCAGATTTTATTGGAGCTGATTACTCTCCAACTTGTTGTGAGACTTGATGATGCACCTGGGAGGCTATTTTTTTCTTTATTTAAGGTAATGGCAAAGAATCTTGTTAAATCATGATGGTAACCTACCTCTTTCACCTTTAAACAAAACCATAGGCAACCTACCTGCTCAAATGATTTTCGAATGCATTTTGATGCATTGAAATCTTGCGTATGGGTTGGCTCATATATAGGGATATATCCTCCCTTATACATCCTCCTCTCACAGGTACTCACCATTTTTATATATTCACTTTTGATACAAAACCCTAGTTTCAAACAAGAAATGGCAAGGGATTTGTTCTGCAAAACAGGGCTAGAATCACAACAACTTGAGGGAAGGGAATGGAGGGGATGGGGGGTAGGAAAATTTCTTAGAAAATTATGGGAGGTAGGTATAGGTGTTAGGAACACAAATAAAGTGTAATTTCCCAAAATTATTGAGAAATAAGTGGAGAAAAGGGGAAAATTTAGACTTGTGCCAGAAGCGCTGCACCAAGTTGGGTTTGTTAAGGGAAATGGTGAATATGAGGAAATATGAGTGTGAGGATTTATGGATAATGTTTTATGAGGGTAATAAAGGATATTTAGACTCAAAAATAAGGAAAATCCCTTTCAATTGAAGCTATAGACCATATAAAGTAGAAAATGCAGCAAGAAAGCGTAGCAAAGCCCTAGGGATAGATTTCAATCAGTTATCTGAGGAAAATACTGCATTGAGGTTTTGTTAAGCTCGAATTACTTGTTTGATGAAGCTCTAAATAAAATAAGATGAAAAATTAACCTTTCCTTCTTCCCTTTAGCGTCCAAATGAAAAGCGCAAAACCTCCTTCAGAATCGTAGCAAGCTGATAAACAAGGGAAGTGATAATGAAATTCAAACTTCTGATGGATATGGCAGCTCTTCAAAGTGGTGGAGAGGAGCTCTTGGAACTTTAAAGGATACAATGAAGCTTTGAAGTGTGTTAATGCTCATTATAAATTGAAAATTTGATTTTTGGCTTGATAATGGATTTTGACAAAATG
The DNA here is from genome assembly GCA_034641835.2 of Pinus albicaulis. NCBI lineage: Eukaryota > Viridiplantae > Streptophyta > Pinopsida > Pinales > Pinaceae > Pinus > Pinus albicaulis. The sequence goes on from CM076580.1 coordinate 813,842,609, forward strand.
ACTTTATGATGTGATTGGTACTAGAAGCATATTCTTCAGTAGGAAAGTTACATCTCCATGTGATGTAGATTTACCTTTGATTATTTTGATGTAATTTATTCCCTAAGTGCTAACTCTCATGAAACCTTACTAATTTTGCATGATGAATGACTTTAAATGGAATATGATGATCACACACCCAAATTAATGAGTATGATTACTGACTAGACCAACAAGACACTCATGACACTTTCATGATCAACCTTATGAAACCATGACTTTTTATTATTAGATTTTAAATAATGACACTTGATGAAGGAAAATGACCTACAGTGACTCAATGACTCATGAAACAGATTTCGAATTTACCTTGATGACCATGACATGCGAGTAGAATTACACCTAGACAATGACTTAGGACCATTTGACAACCAAGAGAGATGTCAAATTTTATTTGAAAATATAAAAATTTGACCATAAGACTCTAACTATAGTGGAAAGAGAAAATTTAATCACTGTGACTATTAGAAACTAACAGAAGGTAAGGATGAAGCACTTAACATTTAGTGTATTTCATCACAAATTTTACAGTTAAATAATCCTCTATTCAAAACAGTAATAGACAAATTCTGAAAGGGACAACTGTTTAACAATTTAAAGATGAAAGAAGCATAGTGTAACACATGAGAATATAACAATAGCTAGAAATCATACCACATAAATCTTTGAAATAGTTCAAATACACATATCACTGAAAATTAAAACAACGAACCCACAACATAATAGCCTTCTCTCATAAATCAAACCTCTTCATCATATTGTTTTATAGCTTAAATAAAATATTACATGATAAAAATTGGGCCAAGTTCAATGTATCCACTGAGTGGATCGAAACTAACATAACAAGAAACATTTGTTTTAAAAATAAAATGAAATTAAAAATAAAATTGCAATGGCAATGCTTTTTATCTAATATTTTTAACCTATCTAGATGAAAATCCTATCTTCAAAATATATTATCATGACATCAAAACTTCAGATTGAAGTTGAATATAGAAAGGCAACTCAGACTGTGCTTCATATCCTATGAAATCCTAGTGTGTGGTATAATATAGATGGGAAATGGATCTGTACTTTATAAAAATAGAGACATAGAAGTATTGTTACCATCATTAGTGACTTATGTCAGCACATTGTGCATAGTATGAGTTCACTAAGAATAATTAAGACTTATATTCCCAGAGTTTCATTGGAGAATCAAACTTAGAAGTTCTGCCATCCTTAGCACTAGAACTCGATCATTGTATATAACAGTTGGAATTTGATATGCTACAACAAATTACTGTGCATTCAAAAAACTGGTGACATAGTGTTTGTTGTTTAAAATTATCAGTTGCACTATCTACTGAAGAAATAACTTCATTGAGTAACAATATGCGAGTAACCTTAAGTAATTCTCGACCCAAAAAAAATATTTGGCATTGTCCTACACTCCAATTCTCTCCATTTTAAATGAAATTTCTTGAATCTAACACTTTTCCAAAGCCTCCCAAATCTGTGTTTCTGAGTGCTCTCCAATAGGATCAAGATTTTTGCGTAGATTTCCCTCAAACATTTCTGGATATTGTGGAACAATACTTAATTTGGTTCTTGTGTCACGCAGGCCTATTTTTTGAGATATCAATGTCATCAATAATAATATTTCCTCTTGATGGTTCTACTACCTGGAAGAATTCTTGAATAAGAGTATATTTTCCACTTCCTGTCCGCCCCACTACTTCGACCTTCATTCCTCCTGGAAAGTGCAAGTAATGCCTTTCAAAACAAGTGGAAGATGGGAAGCATAACACACTTGAAGATGACAAAGATCTATTGTTCCTTTTACTGGCAAATAAGAGTTTGGCCTTGAATCCTCTATGACGAGGGGTGCCTTGATAGGAATATGTGAATATGTAAATATCCTTTCCATTGAAATAGCTTTGTTCTCCACAGTACACAAGAACCAAATTACTTGGGCTTGTAATGAACTCAAGTTCAACCCATTCGTTATTTCCAACCCAACAATGCTTGCATCTATGGCACCTTACATTAAATAAACCAAGAACACAAAGGAAAATCCATATACAAAAGTTGACAGAAGGTCCATCCTCAAAGAATAACCACTTTATGGATGTAACACTGTGAAAATCAAGTATGAAAAAAACATCGGTTGAATGTAAATTTGTGTTGATGAATCCCTCTTCCAGATCAAATCATTTGATTGTGGCTGCACGAGAGACTTATTGAGAATTTTTTTGAAGAAATGGAGCTTTACAAACCCCCACCAAACGTTCCAATTCCCTGGCTGCCACTATATAATATTGTCATTTTTACTATATGGAAATTGTAGCAACAGGTAAAATCACAAGAAATACCTACCAACAACCTGAGACATACATTTGTTGATTCCCACAAGACGTATAAATGTAAAAACTAAAGCTCCAAGTTGAAAAGGAACTGTTAGGTCTACTGCACTCTGGTCTATTGACGTCTGATTCAAAGTGTCCCTGCTAGGAGTTGCATCAAATAATGACATTGGTGCATGGAAGATGCACTTGTGCATGTTGCTGAAAAGGAAATTTGTCACATTAAATCCAACAACCAAAAGAAGGATCACCCTTAACAAAACAAATAATGAGCTACCTAATTCTAGGGAAACATAAACTCCAATTAGATGATAATTGCTAACTGGAGGGGTGCTATCAAGTATTACAGGGTTCACCCATACCATCCAATAATCACTACCTATTTGTATTAATTGGAATATTGCTTGTGATAATAACATGACATGTACTAAGTGTCCTTTGTATGTAGAAGTGATGTAAGACTAGTATATAGATGCACTAACTCTGTCCATCTCTCTTTCTTCTTCCCAATCACCCCCTTTCCTCTATTGTATGTTGAGTATTAATGATTATCATGTAATCCTTCAAGGTTAGCTTCAACCATTAGATTAGCTTTCAAATTAATTGATTGTGTTGTAACAATGCGTGATGACGTGCCTTTGTTATAAGGACTATTGTTAGCATCCATGGCATTTAGAGCCATTTGGTGTGCACCAACCAACTCTATAAAGTCTGGACCTGATTGCAGAATATTGCTATAACTTCTAGCTTAGACAATATTACCATCTTGCATTACCTAAGACAACTTAAAATGAAATTCTGACTCGTGTCTATTCTGTACAAGTTGTTGGAGAATCGATGCGTAACGTCTGTAAAAAAATGTGCAATGAACAATTTGGCTAGCACTTGTGCACGAATTTTTTTTTCAATGAAGATGAGCTTGTCAATTTGATTGATTAACTTTAGCACTTTTCTTGAATTCTCATTAACACTGATTAAGAATTGTTTTACAAATTTCAATGAACCCTTCATGGAAAAAATTTAATGATGTCAGACAAAGACTTTGAGGCTATGACAACAACAATAGTCATAGGCTCAACTTATTCAAATAACTGAAAATTAAAGGACATGGAAAATCCATTTGAAAATGAAAACTCATGACACTAAAAAACTCGTTAATCATTTGGGATTTTCATAATCTTCCTAAAAAAAAATAATATTCAATTTTAATAATAATATACGAAAACTAAATATAAAAAAATTGATATTAATAAATGAATGGTTTGTAGTAATATATACATATAATTCTAGAAAATAATTTTATATAATTAGGAATATTACCTTTTGAATGATTATTTTTTGGTGTTGTATGTTTTTTCTATTACAAGTTTGACATATCTCATTGACCATTGCTCTGGAAATGCCTCATGTAGTTTAGATATAATTTTGTCCTTAGAATCATTGGATTGATTTTTGTATTGTAAGTGGAAAATATGTCTATACATTTGTTCCACTAGATCCCTCATGGTTTTGTAAAAAAATCCCACCTCCATCACCACTACGGATGAGCTAAGGACCAATTCATTGTCATTTACATGTGTAATATTCCAAAATAGGAAAAACGGGAATATTGAACATAAAAATGGAAAATGCAGTAAAATTAAACACATCAAATACATGAGAATACCACTAAGCCATTTTATTATATGCAATAGCAGAAATGAAGTACAAGAACTTGAGGAAGAGACACTCAAGCTAGGCCAAACAAGCTTGAAATGATCTTAAACATCAAGACAAGAAATTTTGTTGTTGCACCAACTTCTGGGAGGTTGTGACTATGCAATTTTGCTGGAATAAACTGTTGTTGGAAAATAGGAATGTGTAGATCTGTTGATTGGGTGCTCATAAAATGTCAGGATTAAAGATCTAGGATTTCTAGCACAATTCCAAGATAACCCAGAAAGGGTTTCTGGAAATGACAATGATGAAAAATGCAGCCCTTGGGCTAAATTACGCACGGCAACTAGGAGACTACTGGGAGGTGGCTGATCTGATGAGAAAATAGCTTCTACTCCTCCCCACTAACTTTTCGGATGAAATAATTCTCCCCTCACTAAATGATAAGCTCAAAAACTTGGGTTATTAACCCTCCATTGAAAATGCCCTCCTGGATTCTACAATTCCTGAAGGAGATTGGGCTATTGATATGGGCTGAATATTGGCCTAATTCCGGATGATGAAATGCAGCTCAAAGAACCTCTCCTGAGTTGGCACTTGAAGTCCCCCAAGGATGAGGGTGGGATTTCCACTCAGAAACACCCTTGTGCTAAAAAACACAACAAACTTTGCTAAACAGCTGAAGTGTGCAGAAAGTCATAAAATACATTACATAAGAAAGATTCATTATGCCCTCTATCATTTCCATCCTCTTCCTTATATGATTTGTGAGCCTTCACCCCCTTGGCCCCACTCAATAATGATGCTACTCTCATGGAGACTCCCCTCTATTATGACTGCAATGTCCTCCACTATCTCCACTACCTCCATGACTGCGTTGTTGATTTGGTCAAATTGAGCCCATCCACATGCATTGACCGAAATTCACACCAAGGAGTGGTTTATTCATCTTGATCCTATCTAGATGCAATGATCCACATTCGCATTAGAAGTGGTTTTATTCCTACTAAAGAGATTTATGGGTGCCTCTACCCTCTTATTCATCTATCTTATTGACAAAAACAAAATTTAATATTATAACTAGCTAAAAGCTAATTAGGAATATTACAATCCTCTCCTCCCAAATTTTGCTTGTAATCAAGCAACTATAAGGATAGATGCTGCAAAATATTCTCTCCTTCCTAGGTCGCATCCTCATCCGGCAGATTCCTCCATCGAACTAGATATTATTTATTCACCTTGTTCCTTAGTTACCTCTCTCATGTATCCAAGATAGCTTCTAGTTGTAAAAACAGATGGTTCTCATCAAAAATAGGTGGGAGATCCGTAGCGGTAACTACATGTTGTCCAATGGCCTTCTTGGGGCATGAGACATGAATAATGTTGTGGATCTTACCCAATGGGGAACTCCGACTCATATGCTACTTCCCCAACATGACGGATGACCCTGTATGGTCCATAAAAATGAGGCTTAAGCTTCTCAGCCTCCTTCTCCTTCAATGTATATTTCTTGTAAGGCTGAAGACAAAGATAGACCAAATCATCCACCTCAAAATGTCTCTCCACCCAACCACGATCTGCATACAAATTCTGCCGATTTTGGGCTCTAGAAATGTTGTCCTTAATAATGGAGTATATCCTAACTCTCTTAGATCCACACTTTTGCTTTAGGATCCTTGCTTGCTCCAAGAATCACATCAAAAAATGATAAAGCATCATGACCATCTAGAGCCCAAAATGCAGACATACCGATCAACATATGAAATGTCATATTGTATCAATATTCTCCCAAGTGGAGCTAGCGTAGCCATGCTCTCTGCTGCCCCGAAACATAGTTTCACAAGTAGCATTCCAACCACTTGTTTACTATCTCTATTTTCCCATTTGTATGGGGCTAAAAACTAGTACTCGGTTTCAACTCAGTACCCACCAAATGGAAAAGCTCCTTCCAAAATCCACCCATGAAGCAACTATCTGTCTCATTGACTATGGTCTTAGGAAGACCATGAAGTCTGAAAACATCTCTAAAGAAAATCTCGGCCACTTGTGAAGTAGTGTACTAAGAAGAGATGGCAAATAAATGTGAATACTTTGTTATTCAATCAATGACTACAAAGATACAGTCCTTGTCCTATATTGTGGGAAAAACGATAATGAAGTTCATAGAAATCCTCTCCTAGTTCCCCTTCGAGATAGGAAGAAGCTATAAAAACCCTGTAGGATGGTTATTTTCTCCTTAATTATTATGGAAAACTACACTCCCTGATATTCTGGAGCACATTCTCCTTGGGACCCTTCCATGAGAATCTCTCCCTGATGGCCTGATATTTCTTTGTGAAACCTTGGTGGTCTGAGAGTGGTGAATCATGTGTGGTACACAAAATTTTCTCCTTGAGCTTAGAATATCTATTCAAGAAGATCTGGTCTCAGTAGTAGATGACCTCATCCATCACTCTGTACCTCTCATTGGTCACCTACCCATTCAGTACCTCACATGTGAAGCGTTCTTTGGAATACTCCACCAACAACTAGGCCTTCCAATCTGAATCCACACTCATCAATGACAGCGCTACTAGTCTCCATGATAAGGCATCCACTGCGACATTTCTCTTCCTTTTAACATATTAAATGTCAAAGTCATACGCCTAGATTTTTCTAACCAATTTTTGTTGCCTCTCTTGCAGCTACTTCTGCTCAAGAAAATACCGAAGACTGTGGTGGTTAGTCTTCACTCGGAAACTGTTGCCTACCAAATATTGCCTAAATTTTTCCAATGCATGCATGATGGCCAGAAACTCCTTCTCATATATGGAATAAACCCTCTCATGTGGTAGCATCTTCTGATCCTCCAAAACTATGGGATGGCCTCCCTACATTAATACTGTGCCAACACCCTCCTCTAAAGTATCACATTCCAACACAAAGGGCTAGGTGAAATATGGCAATACCAACACTGGAAAAATGCTCATTACCTCCTTGAGCCCATAAAAGGCCCCCTGCATAGTGTTTTTCCAACCAAAGGCTCCCCTCTTAGTCAAATTTGTTAGTGGTGCTGCTAGTTGGGAGAACCATTTAACAAACTGTCGGTCCGGTGGCTTCCCTGGTGGAATGCCTCCAAATATTTTAGAATAACAGTCTAGAATAGACTGCATATTTGAGTGGACTATTTTTTCCTTGCCTCCTACCTCCAACTTACACAGTCCTATTACCCATGCTATTTCTCCTTTGCACAAATTATCTTCCATCTTATGTGTTGAGACTACTTGAGGTGGATAGGTGTGCACGCCCTTAATCATTTGGTGCTTATCTCTCTTCTTATCTTTCCATTCCATCTTCAAGGTCTCCCAATCTATGGTGACCTTCCCCAGCATGATCAACCACTGTACACCCAATATCACATTGATTTCAGGAATATCGACTATAAATAAGTGATCTGTCAATGTGTATGTCCCCAGAGTTACAGTCAATTCCAAAACATACTTCACACACTGCATGGTTCTAGCTCGTGGAACCAAAACTGAGAATCCTTCAAAATCGGGTATGTCTCTCCTTTGCTATAATATTCTCAACTTTTCACATAATATTTGGAATATTATAGTTCTTGATTTTCTTAATAAATTAAGTAAGTAAAAGGGTGGAGGGACCAACAAACCTCAAAGATGAATAAAATCCACTTTTAATGTGTGTATGTGGATATTCTAGATCTAGATCTAAAATCATGGAGTAGTTGAGCAGCTCCATTAATGGAGATCATGTCTCATTTATGAGATATATTATGGAGGATGAAACAGTCAAATAATATCATGGATCTTAAATATAAAATCATGAGGATATTTGATAAGGTCAACTGAGATCATAGTGCATTCAAAGAAGATCATGAAGCACCTATGATAAGATAGTGGAGGAAGTGGTGCATTTAATGCACATATGATGGAGAGGGTGATAACCCCATGTGAACTTGATGGAGGACATGAGGCCAAAACACAGTCAAACATGGAGACTAAGTCCACATGTACAATGTAGATTTGGAATGGGCCTAGGCTATGGAAGGCTCATCCATATAATGAAGATGAAGGCACAATGGAAGGCATGATTTGGATTATTCATTTCTTGATCTGTTAAGATCTAGATTTATCCTAGGACATTTCTATGCAGGCTTGGGCCGTTTAACAAAGTTTGCACTATTTTTTAGCACAGGGTGTTCTCGAGCAGGAATCCCACCTCTTTCATTGAGTAGCTCTTGGAAGAGGATTGTTCTTCATTCCTTATCAGGCATTGGTGCCATCTTCAGGAGGTTGTTTCTAGCATTAAACTAGGAAACCAATGGAGGATTCATCCTACCACTTTGTTCTTCACATTCAGCCTTTTAGGAGCAGAAGATCTACATCCGGTGTTTAGGCCATTGTGTTTTACCTCCATGTAGTTTCAGTCCCTTTAAGGATTGTGCAGTTAATTCCTGTAGATCTATTGGAGGAAGGAAGTTTCCAGTAATTCAGCTGGAAATCCTGTGATGGATCATCTCCTCACATTAGATCTATTTTTTCCATCATTCAGGAGCTGATTTGACACATCCATCAGTAGGCTATTGAGCCTCCCTCTTCGATAGTGCATTTTTCTAAATTTGTTTTTCATCCAACAACTATTTTTAGTGGAGGAGATTGGAGGAGCTAGATCTTGAGCTTTTAGCCCAATGATCTAGTGAAAGGGTTATCCCTTCTTGCATAGATCTGATTGTGAATCATTGTAGCCATCATATCATCAGATCTAGCTTCAGATCTGCATTTCTAGTAGCATATATGTGAATCCCTAAGAGGGTGGTTTTCTTAGACTCGCAGATCTGAGAAACCCTTTCTGGGTTATCTTGGGAATCCATCATTGAGCTCATATCTACAATTTCAGCATCATTGGAGCCCTCATTCTGCCTAGATCTGACTTTCTATCTTTTAGGAAGTTGTAGTCCCAACAGTTGCAGCAGGGACAATGTAGTTTACCTTCCAACAGTTTAGCAGTTACGCAGTCCCTCTTGAGAAAGCATTGCAGGGTCATTCTAGGCCACCCTTGTGGCTTGAGTGTCTCATATTTTGAGCACTTTTGTACTTGATTTTTCACCTCTAATATAATAAAATGGCTTAGCTATTTTGGTGCATTTTGATATGTATATAGATTTATTGTTTACTTTGCTGCAATTCTTATATTGTGTTTCAGTATTACTACATTATCCCTTTTGGGATATTACAGTGGTATCAGAGCATGATCTTTGGCTTAGCTTGTGGACACTTCATCTTTTGCATCAAAAGAAGAAGAAAATAGATGATATCTATCATGAAGGAGGATAATTTTTCCACTCCTTTCTTTAGATCCATGCAATATCTCTCCAAGGAGGTCAATCAAATGAAGAAGGAAATACAAAAAGAAGATCCAAGAAGAAAATTTGATGAGGAAGTTCCAAGCACTTCCTATCAACAGAAAGGAAGATCGGAGAATAATAGATCTCCTCATGGATCCACTATGCCCACTTTCTTTGGAGAAGGTGAAAGGTGTAGAGATGAAGAAAGAAGAGAACCTTAGACTCATGAGACTCTCAATCTGTATCTTGAAGAGTACAAAGGATAGTCTAGAGCATTCAAAGAGAGTCTAACTCTCCAATAATTCTTCCAAATCAAAGAAGAAAGAGGATCTTATAGCATCAATAGAAGGAAGAGGCACAATAGATTCTATTTTCCTACATTTGATGGATCTTCCTCAAGCACTGTTAAGGCTTGGAGGAAAGATTTAGATGCATTTTTCAGGCTACATCTTGTAGCTTAACAAAAGGCTGTCCAAATTGCAGCACTTCATCTTTTAGGTGAAGCCAATGATTGGTGGTTTGGTCACATGGAGCATGCAAAGGTGACTAAATATTCATATTTCTTTCACAAGTTGAGGAAGAAGTTTGATGTGAGAAAACTAGAGGTGTGTGACAAAGACACATTTCCTAAGGAAACAAAGGAGGATGTCAATCTTGTCACTATGGACAAGAAGTCGCTACATTCACCACCAGCTACAGAAGTACTTGCATCCGGAGAAGAGACACTTGCAACCTTGCAAGATAGTCTTGAGCTCTTGACACATAGAGTCCCATGCATGATTCAGGAGATGTATGAGGAAGAGGAGGAAGATTCCAGTGCTTGCACACTTGGAGAAAAGTAGTCATCACTCTTACCAGCAGTTGGAGACACTATTGTCCCGGTTGGAGGAGATCTTTTGTTCTAGCAAGATATTCCCACACATCAGTTGCTCTAAGGTATGCATGAACTTTCATCACATATTGTTTCAGTAGATCTTATTGAAACTTATGAGGACATGCCATCAAGGCCAATGCATAACCAAGGGTTAGAACACAATGCTGATTTGAAGAAACAACATATCACAGCACAAATCACCCTTGATCTAATCAAGGATGAGATTAAGAACTATCCCAGTTCATCATTGTTGAGCTACATTCAACCCTTTGAGTAGAAGTGTAGAGTTTTAGAAAATGGGATGAGCATGATCCTATGTACAATAACTGGTTATGAGATCAATATTGTGCCTTGCTTTGAGACAACACATGTATTACCATGCAGATCTACAACGTTGTCACTTAGTAGCTATGAAAATGAAGAGGCCTCATCATTCTTGGAGCATTCTAAAGGTAGCTTCACTCGTGAAGTAATGGAGGTAAAGATGATAAGTGGTAGACATATTGAGATGAGAAATATTTTCTCCTTTCTAGATGAAACTTTCTCAATGAGCATCTCACTACTCAAAGAGAAAATTCTACCTACAACAAATCCAATATTCATTGGTTTTGGAGGGCCTTTGGTGAAAAGAGAATCTCTTTGAGAGATATCATTAGAGGTGCACTTAAACATCTCATGAAGTGCAAAGTTCTTTATCAATTTGGGGAGGATGGTATTCTACAAAGGGAGGATACCATGATTATGCAGTACATCATTTATCATCCACATTGGGATGAGTGGGTGAGGATGACAAGCAAGGGGTTGCATGACCACTTGCAGATATATGACATGGGCCAACAAGCTTTGTTACGTTGGTTTCTCTTGGGAGAATTTTTTCACTACCCAAAGGCTCCTATTTCTTTGATCCATGCCTTGAAAAACACTTATGAAATGAAGGAGGAGGCATGGTTGCGCTGGCTACTCTTGGGTGAGTATGGTTACCACCCAATAGATAATATTTTTCTGATTCATGCCTTATGTATCAATGATAGAATGCAACAAAATAAGGCATGTTCATTTTGTGTTCCCTCGAGAGAGATTGGCCACCACATGACATATCCTATGTCTATGTGTTTTGTATTGTGTAGAACTTGGCATGATGCTCTCATGATGTGTATTGATGGTGTTTTCTTGTATTGGGCTGATGTGACATTCCATATGTCTATCAATATGTTTTTACTCCATGATGCACATGAGGAGGAGAGAAAGAAGCAAGATCTCTTTTTTCTTTGGTTGCTTTTGGGGGAGTTTGGCTTGTCCATCTTACATGGAGGAGATGGAGAATGGCAGCAAAGGGCCTTACTCTGTTGTCTACTATTGGGAGAATATGGTTTGACATCTTTGTCTACCCATATATCTCCTTTTCTTCTTTTGCATAATTTTTGAATGATGCTTGGATCCAATAAGGCCAACAGGGCTAAGGATGAGAGCACGTCAATGCACAATCGAATTCATAAAGCATGGGATGATGAGATGTATTGTCAGATGGAGCTTTTCCTTTGTGGAAAGAGCCAATTTATTTTATGTGTCTCATGTATTAATGATGATGTTGGACACCATGTGGTTGTCACTTAGTACTTCAGGTGGAAGGAGGACATCTAACCATACAGTTGGAGGTCATTCAGTATATTTTTGAAAGACAACTTTGGAACCAAACATGCATAACACATTGCAGCAAACGAAGGAAGTCTTCCTTATGTGGATGCTATTTGGAGGGTAATAGATGGATTTGCATCTACTTTTGGAGTTGCTTGAGGACATGCAACATTTTTTCGGGTGGGGGGGGACTGTAATATTCCCAATTTTTCAAATCATATTTGGAATATTAGAGTCCTTGATTTTCTTAATAAATTAAATAAAAGGGTGGAGGGACCCACAAACCTAAAAGATGAATAAAATCCACTTTTAATGTGTGTGTGTTGATATTCTAGATCTAGATCTAAAATCATGGAGTAGTGGAGTAGCTCCATTAATGGAGATCATGTCTCATTTATGAGATAGATTATGGAGGATGGAATAGTCAAATAATATCATGGATCTTAAATATAAAATCATGAGGATCTTTGATAAGGTCAACTGAGATCATAGTGCATTCAAAGAAGATCATGAAGCACTTATGATAAGATAGTGGAGGAAGTGGTGCATTTAATGCACATATGATGGAGAGGGTGTTCAACGCATGTGAACTTGATGGAGGAAATGAGGCGACAACACAATCAAACTTGGAGACTATGTCCACATGTACAGCACAAATTTGGAGTGGGCCTAGGCTATGGAAGGCTCATGCATATAATGAAGGTGAAGGCACAATGGAAGGCACGATTTGGATTATTAAGTTCTTGATCTATTTAGATCTATATTTTTCCTAGGACATTTATATGCAGGCTTGGGTTGTTTAGTAGAGTTTGCAGTGTTGTTTAGCACAGGGTGTTCCTGAGTGGGAATCCCACCTCTTTCACCGAGTAGATCTTGAAAGAGGATTGTTATTCATCCCTTATCAGGCATTGGTGCCATCTTTAGGAGGTTGTTTCTAGCATTTAGCTAGGAAAATAGTGGAGGATTCATCCTACCACTTTGTTCTTCACATTCAGCCTTTTAGGAGTAGAAGATCTACATCCGACATTCAGGCCATTGGGTATTACCTCCATGCAGCAGTAGTCCCTTCAAGGATTGCACAGTTCAGTCCTGTAGATCTATTGGAGGAAGGAAGTTTCTAATAATTTAGCTGGAAATCCTATGAGGGATCATCTCCTGACATTGGATCTATTGTTTCCATCATTCAGGAGCTGATTTGACACATCCAACAGTAGGCTATTGAGCCTCCCTCTCTAACAGCACAGTTTTCTGAAGTTGTTGTTCATCCAGTAGCTATTTTCAGTGGAGGAGATTGGAGGAGCTAGATCTTGAGCTTTTAACCCAAGGATCTAGTGAAAGGGCTAGCCCTTCTTGCATAGATCTGATTGTGAATCATTGCAACCATCATATCACTAGATCTAGCTTATGATCTGCATTCCCAGCATCATATATGTGAAGCCTTAATAGGGTGGTCTTCTTAGACTCACAGATCTGAGAAACCCTTTCTGGGTTATCTTGGGAATCCATCATTGAGCCCAAATCTACATTTTCAACATCATCGGAGCTCCCATTCTGCCTAGATTTGACTTTCTATCTTTCAGGCAGTTGTAGTCCCAACAGTTGTAGTAGGGAGAGTGCAGTTTACCTTCCAGCAGTTTAGCAGTTACGCAGTCCCTCTTGGAAAATCATTGCAAGGTCATTCTAGGCCACTCTTATGGCTTGAGTGTCTCATATTTTGAGCATTGTTGTACTTTCTTTTTCACCTCTAATATAATAAAATGGCTCAGCTATTTTGGTGAATTTTAATCTATATATAGATTTATTGCTTACTTTTTTGTAGTTCTTATATTTTTTTTCAGTATTACTACATTCTCCCTATTTGGATATTACATCTGCACTAGTTGGGCATCAATAAAATTGTGGGTAGCCCCACTGTCTATCAATATTGACACGTGTTTCCCCTAAACTGTGCCTCAAACTTTCAATGTCAAATACTTGGTTACTCCCTGCAAAGCTGCAAGGGCTCCTCCAATTGGAGCAAAAGATCCATTTCCACCCCTTGGTGATGGTGGATCCTCTCCTGGTACCACAACGCTGGTGTCCCCTTTCGTCTCCTCTTCTTCTTCCTCTTCACTATCATAGAACACTTCAATATAGTGTGCCTTTCGAGCAGCACATCGATGCGTTGGTGCCCATGGTTCTTGGAAAGTGAAGCAAAGATAACTCATCCTCAAATCTCTTTGTACATCATCACTAAGAGGTCCTTTGCCTTGGTTCTCCTTTGGGGGAGGAACCTTCACATCTTTCCCCTTTGACTGAAAAGTGGGTTTTTGCTGGAATGGAATTATTTCCCTTGGAAAATAATATTGTAAGTCTGTAGCCCTCTCAATGGCATATTGGAGAGTAGTTGGTCTAGTGGAATTCACCAATCCATGCAAAGGCTCTGCTAGCCCATCAATGAACATGTATACTTTCCTAGCTATAGACAGATCTGGCACCATGAGGGAAAGTTTTAGGAATTCAGAGATATAGGTCTCTGGATTTCCCGACTGCTTGATCTTAGCTAGCTCAACAAAGTGTGCCTCTGAAACTCTTCGGTCAAATATTTCTACCAACCTCTGGGTCAATTTTGCATATGCAGTCACACTTGCATGCCCCAATGTAGATAAACCGTGACACCACCATTCATGTGGTTCACCTTCAAGGTGAAATACTGCTATATTAATAGATTCAATCTCTGATACTTGGTTCAACTGGAAATATATGTCAAATTTTTCCACCCAAGTCTTGGTTGTGCACTTAGATTACCCATCAAAATCAGGCAGAAAGAATCTACCCATAGTATGCTACAAATCATTTTTCTGCATGTACCCTCCACTTCTGTTGTTATTAAAGGGTCTTCTATTATCCTTGATCTCAGAAAAATCTTGTAAGATTAGATGCTATTTTAACCTTTGAGATTGAGATTCATATTCTAAAAAGTAATCACCAAGAGCCTCCTGCTCTTGGGGTCCTCCATCCCCACTTCCCACTTCTAGGACTGTAGGCATGGTGGAGCATTGTGAAACTTGTTGTATTGTCGGTTTCTCACACCAATGATTTGAAGTTCTGGAATTTTCTCCATGTTTTAACCCTCTTGGGGTTTCCTTTTGTCTTTCCACCCTCATCTCCTTGATTTATTTGGAAATATCCTGCATAGTTTGGAGAAGAAGCTTTTGAAACTCTTTCTCATCCATTTCTCCTGATATTAGAGACTTTTCTTTGTGTCTTCTTAGTTTTTTTTTTTATAATCAGACTTGTGACCTCTATTAATATACCGCTTCTCCCGATCTGTAAGAGGTTCTTCTTCATATTTCATAGATGTAGTTCCCCACAGGCTGAGCCAAGATTATGCTTTGATACCACTGTAATATTCCAACATAGGAAAAACAAGAATATTGAACATAAAATTAAAAAATGCAGTAAACATCAATACATCAAATACATGAGAATATCACTGAGCCATTTTATTATATGAAATAATAGAAATGAAGTACAAGAGCTTGAGGAAGAGACACTCAAGCTAGGCCAAACAAGCCTAAAATGACCCTAAACATCAAGAGAAGAAATGTTATTGTTGTAGCAACTGCTGGGAGTTTGTGATTGCATAATCCTGCTAGAATAAACTGTTGCTATAAAATAGGAATGTGTATATCTGTTGATTGGATGCTCAGAAAATGTCGGGATTAGAGATTTGGGATTTCTAGCACAATTCCAAGATAACCCAGAAAGGGTTTCCAGAAATGACAATGATGAAAAATGCAGGCCTAGGGATGAATTATGAAATGCAGCTGGGAGACTGCTGGGAGGTGGATGTTCTAATGAGAAAATAGATGCTACTCCTCTCTACTGACTTTACCAGTGAAATGTTTCTCCCCTCACTAGATGATAAGCTCAAAAACTTGGGTTATTAAACCTCAACTGAAACTGCCCTCTTGGATTGTGCAATTCCTGAAGGAGACTGCATTGTTGATAGGGGTTGAATATTGGCTTGATGCCGGATGATGAAATGCAGATCAAAGAACCTCTCCTAAGTGGGCACTCTAAGTCGCCCGAGGATGAGGGTGGGATTTCCTCTCGTAAACACCCTTGTGCTAAACAACACAACAAACTTTTCTAAACAACTGAAGCGTGCAGAAATTCATAAAGGAAAATACATAAAAAATATTCAGAATTCCCTCTATGGCTTCCATCCCCTTCCTTATATGATTTGTGAGCCTTCACCCCCTTGGTCCCACTCAATAATTATGCTACTCTCATGGAGACTCCCCTCCATTATGATTGCACTGTCCTCCACTATCTCCACTACGTTCATGATTGTGCTTTTAATTTGGTCAAATTGACCCCATCCACATTCATTGACCCACATTCACACCAAGAAGGGGTATATTAATCTTGATACTATATATATGCATTTATTCACATTCACATTAGAAGTGGTTTTATTCCTACTAAAGAGATATATGGGTCCCTCTGCCCTCTTATTCATCTATCTTATTGACAAAAAACAAAATTTAATATTCTAACTAGCTAAAATCTAATTAGGAATATTACAACATGTTCTATAATTTTTATTTTCTTAGAAGGAAATTGATCTTTTCCTTCATTATTTCTCCCCATAGAACATTAAAAATATATGACTTAATAGATTGTTTGAACTTGTCCTGAATATGGCTCCCTGTTGGGATTCGAAACGTCGACGAATTTCCTATAACACTGTGGATAATCCGGATAGCTTTTCCTCCATATATGAATTAATGGATTGTTTGAAACATGTTATCTAATATTCTTAAGTATATTATTAATGAAAAAAAAAAACTCTTATTGAATAATATTTTTTCATTCACTTGATTCATCATTCTACAAATTTTCTATCAGGATTTAAGCTCCCCTGCACTTAGATTATAAATAATATTATTGAACTTGTTCATTTTGTGGCTCTACATGACACCCACCCAACAATACATATTAGTTAAACTTACTTTTTTTTTTCAAGTCAGAGAAGCATCTTATATTACGATAAAACAAAAAATTACATCACAGTGTGCTGGTGTACCAGACTAGAAACTAGACTAGCTACAATAGAATAAAGCCTTGTTCTAGAATCTAGCTAAGCTAGCCCAAAGGATCTTTTGTCTATGATATCTCCTGGGCTTATTAAAAAAATTTACTTTTCTACTGACTCTTAAATAGTTACACCATACTGGAGGCCTGAGCATAAATTTATCTTTTAGATCCATATTTACAAACCTTCTACTTATTCTATAAGTATACTTTGGCCTCATTATCCAATCGACCAAATATTAAAAAATTAAAAAAAGAGACAAAATCATTTATCCAAGGACAATGGTGGAGTCTCCTCTCCACTTGAACCAAATGTAGCTGTAAAGTTTCTCCATTGGGGTTGTTGTCGCTGCGGCTGTCTCTCCTGCTCTCGGTGGTGGTGGTGGCTTGCTGCTGGCTCCCGCTACATATTTGAACTTATATTTCATTAACTTGGTCGAATCCCCATGTACCTGTCCCAGTGTAATATCTATATTGTGGATATACTTCAAGTAAATTGAAAAAAAAATTGTTCATGTCACCAATTCGATCATCCTGTAGGCGTTCGATATTGACTACCCTCTAGAATACCTCCTCGACTCCCTTCAACCTCTATTCAATTGATTTCATTTGAAGATAGTATTCAATATGTGTTGTCTCAAAAGGGTATTGACCCAAGTTCAAAGTTAGGTGTGCACCAACAAAACCCTCTTTTTTCGGCCCTTTTGGCAACAACCTGCTGTGCAGATCATAGCCTCACCCAAGGTAATATTAGGGGATGTCAGAACTAGTTTTCTTCATGCACAGGGAAACTGAAGTGTGGATCTACTTCTAAAATTCTATTGATGCTTATTTTCAATTGCACAAATGAATATAACTACTTTAATAGTTTATATTTCATTCATCAATTAATACTAGTGTGCACTGTGCCTTTATCCTCAAAACACTACATAAAGAATACAAATAACTTCGCAATGTAAATAATAAGAAATTACACAAATAAACATGGCGATGCTTCAAAAAATCTTATTCTTTTATTATGATAAATCTCTTCAATACATACACTTATTCTACCTGCACACACAGTGGCAAGTGGTATGTGCACAAAGTTGTAGACTCTTCAAGGCCTCCGCACACAGCTGCAGAGCCTTCCCTTAAGACCCAAAAATAGACTAAATACATATAATCCAAGTGCTTGTGCTCATCAACTATTACACTTACTTAATTAGACTCAATATTACATTTTATTATATATCATTTACATACATTAAATACCATAGTCCACATATCATGAGTGGACAAAAAATAACAAATAAACATGAACCCTTTACAAAAAGGGGGGCTTCGACCCGCCCTGAAGCCCCAAACCTCTGTGCGGTAGATTCATCTTCTCAAGACCGCAAAATCCACTTCCATAAAATGTGGAGCCATTGACTCAAAATTAGACCAATTTGGGCCATGCCCAACAATATGTTGCTTAATTATTTCCTCCGCTGCCTTGGCTTGCAACTTTCCTACTAATATTTTTACATGCCAATTTTTTTCCAGTGTTCTCTGGTACTATTAGGGTCCTATATTACTAGTGTATTCCCTTATTTTTGTTAGTGTAGCCCCCTTATTGTTATTTTTGTACCCCTATAATCCCCATATTGTTATTATTGTGTCCCATACTAGCGCACTATTGTTATTGTTGTGCCTTTACATTATTATTGTTAGGTCGGCTAGGATTATATTGTGACCCCATGGAATCCTATATATAGAAAGGAGCTTTTTTCATTTGTGTCATCCAAGAATTATTCATTTATGTAATGTAAAGGAGGTTTCCACCTCAAAATGGTTGATTTCTAAGGTGTTTATCTCTCTTTTCTTCTATTTTGGGAGCTGGTTTCAAAACATTTGGTATCAGAGCTCTGGATTCTAGGGTTTCATTGCTTCAAACATGTCATCATGGAAATTTTGCTACAAATTTTTTATACGAAGGTTCAGATGCTAAAAAAAAATCCCATTTACGAATAAATCCTGAGGAACTGTGTGTAAAATTTTCATATCTTAGTTCGTAATAATTTCAGAGATATAATCTGTGGAAGATAGGGTTTTTACAAGCTCCTGAATTTCATCTCAAAGAGGTGACCTTGGGAAAATAGTCATAACTATCCCTTTGAGCATTGGATTGGAATTCTATAAAAGTTAGCCAAAATTACACTGAATTTTCTTTCCCCTGTAGTGATTTCATAGCCGAAGGAGGAAACAGTGACACGTGGCACACCACACAAGTTCACTATACCGAACCAGTCCATAATTAGGTCATTGTGGGAGATTGGGCATAAATTTTCCTTGAAGAATCCAAATCAGGATAGACCTATGGAATTGGAAAGAAGATTCATAGGTATACTACAATACTGAAGATAAAATCTCAGGGATTCAAAATTAGAGAGATACATCAGTTTCAATATCGATCTTCTCAAAAGCAAGAAATAGGTGTATATATTTTTTTAAAATTGCGTAAGTATTGTTTGAAAAATCAATTTGAAGTGATTCCAAGGGCATATTGAAGCATAAATATCATTATTGGGTTCTAAAATTCCCCCTAAAAATAATTCAACACCCATTAATCCCTACAAAGGCTCTACTATGACTCATGAGGAGGAATAAGTGCAACGTGATATATCAAAATTACAAGACCAAGTTCAACAAATTTTTCTCTCGCAAAAAGTAAAAAAAAATGAAATGGGAAGTTTGAAGAAAGGTTTGAAAGCTAATATGGATGGTTTGAATAAATGAGTGGAAGATAATATGGATGGTTTGAATAATGACATGGAATCTAATATGGATGGCGTGGAAGATAATATGGACGGCATGGAAGCTAAGATGAATGGTATAGAAGGCAACATAGAATCTAAGATGGATGATTTGAAGAAAGGTGTGGAAGCTAAGGTGGATAGTTTGAAGAAAGGCATGGAAGCTAAGATGTATCATTTGAATAATGGAATGGAAGCTAAGATGGATGGTATAAAATTCAACATGGAAGATTTGAAGAAGGAAATGGAAGGTTTGAAGGAAGGTTTGGAAAAGTTGCTACAGAAAAGCTTCCTAATGGTGAAAAGGTAGTAGAGGAAACTCATGATGGGAACAGAAGAAATTTTCATCATGATTTCATAGACTCTAATGTTGGATTTAAGACCCACCATATTCCAAAGATATATATGAGGAAGTTTTATGGCAAGGATCCGATAACTTGGATACTACAAATGGAGCAATAATTTGAGCTCCATAATACGCAAAACACACAAAAGGCACGCATTGCAACTTTATATTTAGAAAAAAATCAGTTTGTATGGTATCAATGGATTTTTTCTCACAAAACACTGGTCACTTGGTCATTTTTTATAGAGGAAATGATAGCACATTGTGAGGATACAAAGAAAAACACCTTCTTTAGCCAATTGATAAATATCAAACAAAAGGGTTCAATGATGGAGCACATTGAGGACTTCCAAAAATTGAATATAAGGGTAAATAATATTCGAGAGGAACATATGATTGATTTCTTCATAGGGATTCTATAGGATAAAATCCAACATGAGTTTCACCTTTGGGAACCTGATACATTGGAGGAGGCCTTCAGGTTGGCAAGAAAAATTGAAGCATTATTATGGCGACAAGGAAGCCTACCACTCACAACTACAAAGATGGAAGTGTTTCTACTCCTAGACGTCCACAACCTACAAGGTTGAAACCACAATAATTGAAAGTAAAAAGAGAAAAAGGTCTTTGTTATAGTTGTGATAGAAAATACACTAAAGGTCATAAGTGTGTTGAGAAGATAACATTTTACATAGATTGTGAAGAGGAGGAAGAAAAGGAGCAAGAAAATTCAAAAGAAGAGGATATACCCTAGAAACCAACCTTAGAGGAAGAATAAATGAATTTGAACATATCTTGTAATGCATTGGCAGGAATTGAAACTCCTCAAACTCTCAAAATAGAAGGACACATCAAGAAGAAAAATGTAATAGTGATTATTGATTTGGTTAGTACCCATAATTTTATTAATTTTAAGGTAGCTAGGGAATTGATTTGTTTCCTATACCCAACACTAGAGTTTCAAGTGATGGTGCCAAATGGAGGAACAATAAATTTCTTTGGAAAGTTACATAATATCAAGCTAAACATGGGGGTATATGTATTGTATAGTCCAATGCTTTCCATTCCAATGAGCGGTTCTAAATGTTGTACTAGGAGTACAATGGTTACAATCTTTGCGGATGGTAGCTTTTAATTTAAAAAAAAAATTCTTGAAATTTTCTTTAGAAGGAAAGGAAGTTGAATTACGGGGTATCGTAGGAAGCTGGGAAAGATACTAAGCTTTAATGTCATGTTAAAGCTTCTGAAGAAATAAAAAAGAGGCGTCATTGCATAATTATGCTCACTAGAAGTTCCAACATCAAAATCATCTATTTCTCCAGATATCGAAAAAGTTTTGTTTTATCACTCAAAAAAAGTGAAACATCATTTGACATAGTCTTAGAGGTTCATGTGTGAAAGGTATGGTCATAGAGTTCATTTTTCATTAGTTGGTAAAGGAAAAATTTAAATTTTTTCTTATTAGCGTATCCTAAGGTCCAAACCCACCCCCATTCAAGTCTTTTCATGTCACATCAATCATTATTTCCTAACATATTTCATTTCGCAAGCTTATGAATCTAAAAAGGTCATTTTAGCCAAGATTTCCTCTTTTCGTAGAGAATTGCACAGTAAAAACATAGTTTTATCTATGAAACTGCTGATACTTTTGTAGCGAAACTGCCAGGAAATACACTAAGTACGCCACAAAAAGAGGTATTCTTGTCTGTCTTTTCAAATCAGGTGCTAGGTGTCAATCAATGATTGAAAGGGTTAGGGTAGATGCCATTTAATTCAGTTAGGGTTAAATCAAGGTACAATGGTCATGGCTAAAGTCATTATTACTATTTTAAGCATGTATGAGTCATGATTATGCCATGGTCTGTCATCAAAACTTTAAAACATTACCAAATTGAGTCATTTTTCATTCTCTGCTCCATCTTTGCATGTTATTGAGCTCTTGAGAGCTATTTAACTAAGCTCAAGCTGTGGATGACATTTTTAAAAGTTTGCATGTATCACTGATCAAGCGAGGTAAAGAAGACACAAAAGAATTGTGGCTGCAAAGAGGAAGACCAACAAAGATGGCCATTGCCTCAGATATGCGCCATCAGACATGAACTTGATTAATGAAAATCCAACAACTTCAGAAGTTTTCAGAAGAACAGGGTGTTTGCAGTTTTGCCAAAGACTGCAAGGATGCCATGTGCAGGTTTCTAAGGAGTTTTCCATCAATTTCAACGGGACAACTTCAAAGGTGGGGATGCTAAACCTCACTGTAACTCTAGAGACCATTGCAGCAGCAACAAGAATTCCTAGAGGAGGATAACAATGGTTCAAAGGTTTCAAATTCACCATGCAGGACTGTAAGGAATTTATCAAGCCAGAACATAGTGAGATTGACCTTAGAAATTCCATTCCAAGTAGCTACATGAAAGACAACTTCTCAACGCTATTTCTTATCATTCATAAGTACTTCACCTGTGAAGGGAGGTATCATATGGTTTATTCTTACCACTTTAGGCTTCTACTATATTTTTTTGGTAATAAATCTCTTGATCTACCTTTTTACTTATACAAAATCTTGAAAAAATGGCAGATAAAGTTCAAGCTAAATCTGAAGGAAATGAAACCTCACTCTTTCATCATGGTTTAATCAAGTTGTTGGTTTTAGAGGAGCTAAAAAAATTAGGCAGAGACTGGTCATCTTTTCTATTTGTCAGTGGTTTTTAAGTAGATGCCATCACTCCTAAAAGAACCCATAAACATAGAGATATACCATCACCTTCAGTGGTAGAGAAAACTAAGCCTTTAGTGGCAAAGCAAAGTGAACCAGTAATCATGGAAACCGAGCCATTGCAGAAAGTTGATACACTTTCTGTTTCACTTGTAAAACAAAAGCAAACTGTGAGCAAACCTAAAAAACAAAAGCCAACTATGAGAAAAAATGGCAGAAAAAGGGTTACAATAATCCAAACAGTGGTTAAGGGAAACTTAGAAGACATTCTACATGCTATTGATATTCAAGAAACTCTCATATTCCAAGCTGAAGATATTGATGAGGGAGGAAAGAAGCTCAAGAAAGCCAAAATAGCCAAGAAGTTAGAGTTTGAAGGTGAGGATGCAAGATTCGTGTTTCTAGCTAGGAAACCAATGATAAGATATGCCAAAAGGGTCTTGGAAAGCAATAAAGAAGCTCAAAAGGTCACTGACACTTTCCAACCACCACCAAGCATCATTGACCTCTCATCACCTGCAAAAGAAGATCTAGTCATCAAGCAAAAGAATGGAAAGGAGAGAATCATTGAAAAAAAAAAGATTGAGGTCCTTAAGGAGCAGTTGAAGTTATCAAATCATGAAATAGTAGTATTGAAGAAAGAGGCAAGGAAACATAATGTTCAAAAAGTGCGGTTTGAGAAAATGAAAGAGATTTGGGAAGAGCAGGTCATTACTGTGTCAAAATCATTGGACAACACACAACAATTAATCAAATGGACTCAGTCACTGAGAGGAGAGGTGAAGCATATTATAAAAATTAACCTGCACTTACACTCTAAGAACATGACAGTGAAGGACCAGGTCAAAGACCTCCAAGAGCAGTTAGAATTGATCCATGAGGAGCTGGAGAAGAAGGGCTTAAAGATTACTGTGGTTGAGGAGCCCATAGCTTAACTCATCATTAATGAAGAGGAAACACCTCAAGAGTATTAAGTTGAGTTTGATTATGTTTTATAAGGCTTATGGCATTTTGAAGACCAAGTTTCTACAGTTGGAGGTTACCTTTTTGAGACAGGGTCAAAATCTGGAAATTTTACAGTTTTTTACAATTTCGTAGTGTTTCCTAGGCTTAAAGCTAGGAAAACGCTATGAAAAACTCTATAGCTTTATTTTTGCTTCTAAAAACACTTTTTTCAGCTTTCAAGGAGGTAAAATGGTGGTGATGATGTGTCATGTCATGATGGACACCATGGAACAACAAAGAAGCAGAAATTTTGAGTGCAAAATCCATTTTTTGGATTCTACGAAAGCTAGCTATGAAACTACTCTGTGTTCTTAGCGAGCTATTTCTGAAGGTTTCTGAGCAGTTTAAAATCATTTTTGGACAGGTAGACACATCCAACAGGTCAAGGGACCTTGCCACTAAACATTTATGACTTGAATACAATGCAGTGGAGACAACTCATCAGCTAAAGCTTTCGTTGAAGATAATGTCTTGTACTCCTGAAAAATAGGGTTTTGTTCCACATGATTAAAAGGGTTTTTAATATGTCAAGTAGTGATCAACTATGTCATAGCCTATTCAAACATGTGATGCTTAGTTGTCACTGATATGTAACTATTTTAAAGATAAGGTAGTCTGATGTAATAAATAGGATTTTGAGTCCTATTAGGAAAAGTCATCTTTAGAGTGTAGCTATCATTTTCTTATTAAAAGACATGGTTTTTCTATTATGTGAGGTGGCATAGGAAAATTTTGATGAATCCAACCAAGAGGCAGATCATCCTTGCTGTAAGAATGTCTTTTTAAAGGTATATTATCGAAGTTGTAAAGGGTTGGAGATTTTTTTCACCATACTGATGCTTTATGTAATTTGACTTATATCAGTAATACACAGGACTTCTTCTTGACAGACTTGAGATTCTCATGGAGTTTTTAATGTCTTTCTGATCTATATCTTTAAGTTTACCACTTGCAGTACATTTCATCTTTATTACTCATAATTCATTTGTTTATGCTCTAACTTCCTTTATTGATGAAATGACTATGTTTCCTTATGTTCTATGTCTGATTTTCCTTTGTTAAAGACTCTTATATACCTCAGCTTCCATGTCAAGAAACCTTGCCACTGAAACTACTGATTTGTTGACTCCACAAGTTCAATATTTGCAAGCCTGCTTTCTTTTCAACCTACATACACAAAAATTAAGTTACTTTTCAAATAGAGTTAGCCATCTAGTATTATCATTACCTAATATCATAAACCCCTTTGAGAGAGCCCTCTCAGACTGAAGAGTCTAAGCTTCAGTCAAAAGCTGGTTTGAAACAATTACATAGAGTTCTATGATCAGCAACCAATCAAGTACAATTTTGTGATAAAATTTTGGTGCGTCTACCAAGAGCTTGAAGATATACTTTTCCCGAAATTTGGAAGTTGAACTCTTGAAGGTAGCAGGAATTGAGAAGCTATTTGAGGCTGCATCTACCTTGTAGACTCCATTCAAAATTCTCATGTTCAAAGGTGGCTTCGAAAAGGAGATATACGATGAGTTATCATGACCCAGATCCACCTACAATTGTGGATAATCCAAATGAAATTTCCAGAGGAATTCAAGGCACTTATACATAATCAGGTACACCATTACATACTAAAGTATTGTCCTCTAAAGTTTTAAGAAGTCTTGAAGATAAAAGGTTTGATGATAAGATTCAAGAAGTCTTGTTTAGGTCTGAAAATGAAAAGGAATTGACTGAAATTGTCTAGACCTACATAGAAGAGGTATTGATACCTCTGCCTTAGTGACTCTAAAAGATAAAGAAGAGTTTTGGGAAGTAGTCACTTCAAAGTTATTGTTATAGAGAGAATATTTGGATAGGTTGAAGGAAATAGACCCATTTGAAATCCTGCTAAGAAGTAAATCTGGAGTTCCTTTACTTGATTGGAGTTTAATTGTAACTAGACAACAAAGACCAAACATCCCACCTCCTAACATTTCCTCTTCCTCTACTGTTGATGTCCCTAAAACTACTATAGTACCTTTTTATAGTGTCAATCTTACCATACTTCCATCGGTGATCAAATTTTCTCTTTTGCATTTGCATATTAGGAGTCCCATACCATAAATTTTCATCATTCCATTAGGTCATGGATTCATTGATGGTAGTGGTCTTTCATCAGTTTTCCCTCATGTAAAACTTGTTGATTCTCCTCTCTATGGTCTTTAGTCATGATTCACTTCCATTACCAATTCATAATATCAAGTCATAGGGTTAGTCTCATTAGGTTCTAGGGTCTCATCATGGTCAAATTAATGAGTCAAGTGTCAATAAATATCAGCAAGGTCATGAGGAGGCCAAATAAACTTAAAGGCATAGTATCTGGAAAGATAAAAGAATTGTTCTATTGAGCTTGATGTAATTTTCACCTCAAAACCATGTTTTGAGGTGAAAACATGGTACTTTTCTTTTATTATTATTCCTTATGTAATTTTATGTCTTCACATGTAATAAGTTGAACTTCAGAAGCTGCTATCTCCACAAAGCCACCACATTAATTTTTAAAGGTGTTTCTCATAGCATACTCAATGTAAAATCATGTTCTAAGTATTTCCATCAGAAAGAGCCCGAAAATAGATTTCCAACAGTATATTATACTCCCCAAACTGACTTCTGGATTGGAAAATATGCCTAAGTGAATAAAACTCCCCAAAGCCTAACTTTACCCCGCCCTTCTTTTCATTTGGTCCCTTAAACTTTATAATATAATCTTAAAGTTTTTCAAGTGCAAGTATCCTCCCCTGATCTGATTACACCATTTAAATTGAAAATCCAAATTGAGTCACCTCCGATTGACCCACCTCCGATGCGATCGCATCGCATCGTCGATCCGATCACCCGATCACCACATAGCCCCGCTTTCCCTTTTTTTCGATTTCCCGATGCGATTAATCACATATCCCCAATCGTAATCAGTGAATCCCATTATGTAGCACTCTTCTCTCCTTCCCGATTGTGATTTTTATTTACTCCCAGGTCCCACCATAAGGCCTCTCCACCCCGCTCCAAATAAAAGTGTTTTCCATTTGTAAAAGCGATAAAACAATTTTGAAAGATTTCTAAGTGTTTCATCGCATCGCATATTTTCACTCCACCATGTTTAAACCTCTGCACTCCCTTTCTCCAATGTGATTGATCACATATCGCACCATCATAATTAGCATTCCTCGCAGCCTTGCTCCCGCTCCACTCCTACGCCAATTTGCGATTGCGATTGGCTTGGGTCCCACCATAAACCCTTCCACCTTTTCCCAAACAAAAAATGTTTTTTCTTTTGTAAAAAGTGATGATTCAAATATTATAAAATTAAAGGTTCTTAAGTTATTCCATTGCAATCGTCATTTTCCATGATACATTCCTCTGCTCCCTTTCCTGATTGTGATTGTGATTCTCCTTTGGGTCCCACTTAAAGCCCTCTGCTCTTTTCAATGAAAAATCATTTTTTTCCTATGTAAAAGCGAAAAATTCCTTTTAATTTGTTTTAAAGGGAACCATCGGGCATCGCTTATCGCAGCCTCTCTATTATATTACTCCATCGCACCCGCTTCCATCGCATCGCAAGCTTTTATGACATGCTCCCGCTTCCCTTCTGTTCTGATTTTCGATTGCGATTTCCCTTTTCCCCCTATACACTATCGCATCGCAACTTTCCAATCACGATTCCTCTGCTATGTGATACAATCCCTCCCCTCTCCCGATTGTGATTTGTGATTGCGATTTTCCTGGGCCCACCTCCCTTTTCCTTCACTCTTTTTCAATCAAAAAGGGATTTTTCTTCACTAAGTGGAAAAATTTCATTTTTATTGGTTCTCATCAGTTTCAAAGGCATTTTCTTCGGCAAAGGTTTTCTTCAAGATTAAAAGGAAAGGAAATTTCGTTCAGATCACGAACTATTATAAAACACAGATATCATTACAGTTTGTCTTCTCCTTTGTTTGAGCAAATGCAACAGCAAACTTTCGAGATGTTCAAAATGTATTTTTGCTCCTTCTTTTCAAGGGCATATTGTTGGTCTTTTGTCTTATGTTCAGATTTCAGTTTCTGAGATGGTGAAACAGCTCCATTTTTCTGTGGATCTATTCCCCTCAAAATTCCATCTATTTAATGTAATTCTTCATCATTGTAAAAGGGGAATAAGGTGTGGAATAAGTTGGAAATCATTTGAGGACGCTCTGGGCTCCATTTATAACAGTTTGGCAAGGAATTAATAAAGATATGCATCTCTGATTTGTGGGATCCCTATGGTATGGATTTTAGCATTATTTTTTCCTTTGTGTTCATCTGTTAATTTTTATGTTCACCATTCATTCATTCACATTTATGGTTGAATGCTTTCAAGATATATAGCTAGAATCCATTGTATAATGCTCTGCCTTGGGAAATTATTCAACACTCTATGTTTTCTGCTATTTTAAAAGGATCCATTTTCTATGCCCTTTTCAGCTCCTCACCAGTCTTAAATCATCTCATCATTATTTAAACTAAATTGTTAAAATCCCTACCTACCTTTCCCCATGAAATACCCTGCATCTCTGATTTAATTCCCCAGATTCAAACTGTCCCTTCTGTTCCACACAACCCTGAAATTTATAAAAAAACATTTCCAATTATTATACCTAGCCTAAAATTAGTTTGTGGTTATATTCCATTGAACATTTTTCTTGGAGAGAGCCCTCTCCTGACCTTGTAGGGCTAGCTACAAGGCTGAGCTTGGTTTGAGGTTACCCTGATTTGCCTTCTTTCAGCCTAAGGTTCAAATTAAGTGATAACGCCTGTCATCATGGTAGGAAATGTGCTACCTCCACCTACTAGGTATGCCCCTCTTGTTCTTCCATCTGCTCTCAATCCCCTTCCTATCAAATATTCTGCTAGAGTCAAAACTTGGGGAAGTGATGAAGAGATTACAGTTGAAGAGCATGTAGATCAGTTCAATGACTTCATAGACAGGGAGGAGGTTGACCATGAGGATGTCACGATGAGATTGTTTTCTTAGAGATTTACTGTGAGGTCAAGAAGTGGTTCAAATCCCTTACACCAAGAAGCCTACATAATTGGAATGAATTTGAAGATAGCTTCTTGAGAAAGTGGGGAAATAGAACCAATCATGTACAAGCCCTCACTGAGTACAATATTTTGAAAAGAGCTGTTGATGAAACTGTCCAAAACTTTTCCAAAATATTTAATAAATTTTATGACTCTATCACTACCCATCTAAAGCCTCCACCAAGAGTAGGTCAATTGAGATAGGCTGAGGCTTTTGACTATGAATTTTATATCATGCTAAGAGAAAGAGAATCGCCTTCATTAGTTGAAATGAAAAATGATGCTGTGAAGGTGGAGGTTAATATGATAGTAGCTAAAAATTCCAATATGGGAAAGACAAAATTGAAATAAGAAGATAATCCTTCCACCTCAGAGGATAAATTTGACTCCATGGTGAAGACAATCGAAAAAATGATGGATAGTGTTAGTATGAATCCTTTGTTGAAGTGTACGAAAAAGGACCACTTTAGCTACTCATAACTAATAGCCCTAACAACAAATGTGGCTGCCAATATCTTTAGATATGCAGTTAGTTGATCAAGAAAAGAGCTGCAAAAAACTAGATCTATGCATAGAAAGACATTAAGCAGTGAAAAGAAGGGTTTGCTCCATATACCAATAGACAAGACAAGAAATTTTTTTGAAAGAATCTTTGTATTAAGGGCACCTGGGAGGAAAACAAGAAGGCGTATCCAATTCTCCTCAATGGGATGGGTACTTGGAAGTCCTCAGCACTTCAGATTTAGAATCTCTCTCTCTTGTTGGTGTAGAAAACCCATGCAAAGAATAGAGCTCAAAGGGAGCTCGCAAAGCAAATAATGGAAAAATGTGACCAAGTGTATAGATCCAGAGTGATCTAATAGGCAACAAAAGGTGAAGAATGGTAGGAAAAACCCTCCTATTTATAACAAAATATTGGGTCATTCTAGATCTTGGTGCATGATTAAAATAATGTTAACCAAATCTAGATCCACCTTTTTATGGAATATTTTATTATATTTGTTGGAGGGAAAAAGTATTTGACTTGGGTCAAATCCCTTTATTTGTCAAAAATAAATAAATAAATGATTTATTTATCTTCTTAAGGAAGTGGTTGAAAGATAATCAAATAAATAATGATTTATTTAATTATTTGTGGGTGATTTGGTCATATTTAACAAGGAATATTATCTAAATAAGATTTAAATAATTATTCCTAGAAAATCATAAGATAAATAAAGGTTTATCTAATTAATTTCTTTGTTTTTGGGTTAAACATGACTAGGAATAATAATTAAATTATGGTTTAATTAATTATTCCATGAGGAAAATTAAACAAAACAGGTTTGTTTAATATTTCCTTTTGGGGTTTCCTGTTTAGACCATAAACAACCTAATAAATGTGGTTTATTAAGTTATTTTACATAGTGAAAGCAATTTTACTTAGGGTAAAATTGATCTTACATGGTGTACTTGGGTCCATCTAATGATAATAGGTTATATGACCAAAAAATGGTGTAACAGATTGCCCCCTAGCATGCGAGTGTTAGGAGAAAATCGTATGACCGAAGTACGTTGTAAGAACTCAATCACCAGACATCAAGAGGGAAGTCAGAGAGAGAAATGTAAGGTAGACGAGTGTGCTGAAGAACTAGACCCTGAGGAGACGAGACTCGCAGGTGCAACAAGTCTCTTTTTATGAGAGGGTACCTATGCTAAAGGCGGCGAGGGAGGCATACCTATGCCCGTCGAGACAAAGTACAAAAGAATAGTGTGTCCAGTGAACAAGGGACCGAACCATAAAGTACAACCGGCATAAAAATGAGCCAGATAATAATACAATGAGGAATCCCACATACATGCTATGCCTGGGATAACAGCCAGGACTTATACAATAATATCTGAGTACATGAGATACAAATACAACCCAAATGCCCCCTATAAGCGGGGAAGGGCTCACAAAATCTGACTGATACATGCAAATCAAAGAGGCGCTGCAAGCGGCTAAGGACGACATCATCAAATATATGGAGCTGCATCGAAGGCTGCAATGAAGAGGTCATCCAGGCATGTGGGGGGCTACCTGCAGGGCCACCCCCTCATGAGGGCTGAGACATCTCACACACACCCAGGAGTCATCAATAGCTGCTGCTGTATCACTGAACCATCAAGCATACGGATCTCGATCATGCTGAAAGGAGCTGGAGTGGAGAAACAATCAAGTCAAAGGGTAATGAGAGATCCCTTTTCCTGATCTGAGGCACCGAACAAGAGTGGAAGCTGGAACCAAGGTACACCGCCCTCTAGACCTGGCTTCTGGAATGAATGAGCTGATGTGGACAGAAGGAGGTCCGCCATAGGTGAGGCAATGAGATATCCTCAACTAAGGCACGAGAGAAAATAGTAGAGCAACGGACAGACTGACACTAATGATGATGGTGAAATGGAAGGGACTGAGTAGCGAATGGGCAACTTCCCTTGTTAGAGCATAAAGGGCATGAATGAAATGGCAGTAACTGACGCAATATCATAAGGGATAGGAGACAGTGGGACTGAAGGCCATAATGTGTGACACAAGAGAGAGACAAAGCAATGAAGGATGGAGGGCTATAGCGGGATACAAAGGGACTTGGGATAGACTCCATGAATGCGATGATGACTCAACTTGGATGCTCTAAACAAGGGCGACTCGATGGTGCTGCCACACAGTAAAGGCTCAATGGGGGACCATGAAAACATGAGTACAAGATGGTAACTCATGACGAAAATCGACACGAACAAAGACAAGTAAGGAGGCAAAACGGTGCCCCAAGTACAAGTGTCGTAAGTGAAGAAATGCGATTTTAAGGAGAGGTAAAGTGACCCTTCTTGGACAAAATGTGTCCTAGTGAAGTATCAAATCACCAAAAACTAACAGATACCCATTTGAGGGCTCGGTGAGAGCTTTCCAACGGTGTAGACGGTTTGTCAAACGAGGCTACGGTATGGTCGCAGCAGGTGAAAGAAGAAACAAGGGTTCTCTTTTAATAAGGTAGTTTTCCCTCCAAATTCACTCATTTGCTAGTGTTGCTATGGTGAATGTAGAGAGGAGAGAAGGCCCTAAATCTTGCAGAGAGTGTAGCAAAAAAACCGACCATTGGAATTGAGATCCGTCAGTTGTAGGTACGAGGCCTAACCTTACTCTTTCATTTTGATGGATTGAAAGTTTAGTTTAGGGCCCAAAATCTCAGTAACAGACCCTCCTTCATATCTACGGCCGGGTCACACTTTTTGGGCCAAAAAGTGCGACCTGGGAAGCAGGTTTTAGGGCAAAAATTGTGACCTGTCCCAGAATTGGGCAGAAAACTACGACCTGGGAGATGAGGGGGTTTTAGTGCTGTTTTATGGCTGAGAGTTGGGTTTTTGTGTTTGGTTATGGTATTCTCGATCTGTATGCTCAAAAAAATGATTTTTTTGTGCAGATATGGTAGATATACGGGTTAACTGGAGATAGAGAGACCTGGGTACATTACGGGCAAAGATCCAGGCAGATCAGGGCATCCGTTGTGTGTTGGCCAGGTTTGGGGTTCTAAAGTTTTTGGAGAACCCTTTGATGAGAGCGGGAGAGCCTTTGTTGGCCCGGATTATTAGTTACTGGGATCCAGAGCATGAGGTCTTTGTAGTGCAGGGGCACATGATCGAACTGACAGTCTAGGATGTGTATTTCCTGACGGGTCTCTCGCCACTGGGGATGGTGGGAAACATGCAGCCAGTATTACCGCGGGGGCAGCATATCATGGAGTTTGTGGAGCGACATTGTCGATCGGGTCTCCAAGTCAAGGGGACTCGAATACCGATCGGGGACCTAGAGAGATTAGAGACCCATGTAGTGGCCGCAGCAGTGTTGTGTATCCTGGGTAACCAGGCGCTCCATCACATCACTGGGGGGTAGATGATGATTGTGGAGAGTGTGTTGAGTGGGACCTACTATGGGTGGGCCCAAATGATGCTGGTGTCGCTAAAGCGACAGTTTTCGCTCTGCAAGCGGCAAGTGAACCAAGATTGTTCGTATGGGACTTTATTGTGTGCCTTCTTCTTTGAGAAGAGCTCGACCTTTCCGCCTCGTATACAGCTCCCAGATGGGGGCCTGAGAGAGCCCATGATGCGCCGGTGGGGGCGACTACTGTGCAGAGGAGGAGGAGGGGTGGTCGGGCGAGTGTTTCGACCTGATTTCTTTTCCCATTGGGATCAGATGCCATTATACATAGACGACTATCCCTATAGTGGGATGAGTTATTGTGGGGATCCGGACCTACCACTTCCGCCTGGTCGAGTATGGGGGCCCGATGGTAAGTGATAAGTAACTATTCTTGTATGGGCATGTTAAAGTTATTGAATAGTAGATATGGTACTGATTCATGTACTTTTGGTATGTAGATATAGCTCCGGTAAAACCGGCTGGATATATGGGACGCCCGGCAGCCTCTGGAGCTGCAAGGTCGAGTGGGTCGAGAGCAGTGCGCAATGAGGATGCGACCGCCCTTCTGGAGGACATCCACCGTAGATTCGAGACGTTGCTGACCAGAGTTTTAGAGCATGAGTGGCAAGACTTAGACGACCAGTACGTGGAGGCATGCATTGGTCTTCCCTCGGAATGGTGAGGTGTCATGCGGCGCATGGCGATGACCGGTCAAGGCATACGTGATCTACGGGCTGCAGGGGGAGAGCCATTGGCTCAGGATCCACCAGATAGTGAGTAGGTGTGGGGCATGTGGTTCCCCCTAGTGTGTATGTAGGGGCAGGTGGTGCCCCCAGTTTTGAGTTTTTTGTAACATGCTATGGGCATGTCATATGTATCAGAGTAGATGGACTCTAAACACATGTTTTGCGACACATATTATGGATATGCATCATTTTTAATGATTATGAATGTTATTGTCTTGTATGAAATGCGTGTGATAAATGCCAATCTAGAACATGGTTTGAAATACTATCTACATAATGATTTTGTTCTCGAGGTACATGGTTGAAAGTTATAATTCACGTATCAAGAGTTTCACTCGTAAATATCATCTAAACAGCACAGGGTTATGCACATGATAAACACCATTTAGTTGCATGACAAGAAGTAGGGAATCCAAACGAACATGCAGATGGAGGATGCGATGAAAGAGGGCATCGGCTAAGAGACCATGCACTGCATCATATTCAGCTTGATTGTTGGTGGCAGTACCAATGCAGACCCCGTTAGAGAGGACAAGGGCATGCAAGGGGGTGAAAATGGCCCAACCTGTCGAGGCTAGATTCCGGGAGTTACGACTTGCACCATCGACGTAACTGATAAAGGGTGGGGATGGGAGGTCCTGCAGAATGGTGTCACAAGACAACAAATGGGGGGAGGAGATACAATGACGGCAGCGTGAGTGAACAGAAGACACCGAGCGGCAACTGCGGGAGGGAGTGCAATGAGCAGGATAGCTATGGCTCATATACAAACTAGAGGGTGGTATATGAGGGCTATAGGAGGTATGGCGGGGACTCGGGCTGCGGAGCGCAACAGAGATACGGGTGGAGTGATCTCGTGTATCGGTAGAAAAGAGGGGGTCAGGCGAAACAACCAGGGAGGATGCAAGGGGACTGGGCTCCAAAGGTCTCACAGAGGAGGATAGGTAAAGAATGGTTGTAGTAGACTCTGTCATCTGAACATCAGGGGGGGGAATGTCGATGGGAGCGGGGAGATCCTGAGGCTGGCTCGAAGCATACTGCGCGAGTATGGGAGAGGCAGATTGATTTTGTTCAACCTCATACTCTCGGACTACTTCTAAAGAGGCGCGGTAATGCATCAGGTGAGGACAATGGTGGGAGTAATGGCCATGGACGCTGCACAAAGCACAGGGTTTGCTAGTGCGAATATTTTTGGGGTTCTTGGTTACGAACGAGGATGGAAGATAAGGGTTAGAGACC
This sequence comes from Pinus albicaulis, assembly GCA_034641835.2. NCBI lineage: Eukaryota > Viridiplantae > Streptophyta > Pinopsida > Pinales > Pinaceae > Pinus > Pinus albicaulis. Next base: position 813,877,429 of record CM076580.1, read on the forward strand.
GTAGACTCAAAGAACGCGACTTTAACCATGGGTTGAATGTGGGGCAACTCAGGACAAGTATGGGTGGCGTGACCGACGACATCACACAAGGCATAAGGATTTGCGGGCGGAGGAGGAGATGGGTCAGTCGGGGTGGCCTTGTCTTTGGATGCCCCCTTGCGAGCTTTGCCTTTCTTTCCTGGAGCTGTCACCACAGGGGTAAGGTCCTGGGGAGGTGCAGGGGGTACCGTAGCAACGGAGGAAGCAAGGGGGACCGGTGGAACCGGTGTTAAAGAAAGATAGGGTTTGGGGTGACCAGGAGGGGTAGCGGCTGGAAGGTCAAGGTACCAGATGGGTATACCCAGGGTCAGGTTAGGGAGAGAGAGGGTGGCCATGACCGGTACCGTGTACACTCCTGGTGGGGGAGCTAGGAACGGTATCTGACCAGAGGGGTAATGGCCAGGTGGGACGGCTCCTAAATGGCTAAGGCTTGGAGGAACCGTGCCAGGAGGATAAAGAGGCTCATGAATACCAACTGCAGGTGAAGGGCTAGGAGCAGGTTGCGGAGAGCATGGTTGCTGACTAGCCGAAGCAGGTTGCTTGAGAGCAGCCTGGGACGATTGCATCATGCAAACATTTGATGAGCTAGGGTCAGAGATAGGAGGATGAAGAAGACTAGGGAAGGTTCCGAGCAAAGAGGAGTCTTTGTAGATGCCAAGAGAGACACTGGTCAAGGAATCGACGGTTTGCTTGTTGGCTACAGAAGAGATGATCGTCTCAGGTGAGGTCTGAGATTTCGGCTCATGATACGTCAATTGGTCAATGGTGACTATCTTTCCATTATGAGGGAAAGAAATCTTGCGGAAAACCGCAGATGGGACAGCAGACATAGCATAGGTGTAGCTTCACCCCAATAGAATGTTGTAGTCTAGCGGGGCGTCAATGACTTTGACGTCAACACAATCAGTCTTACCGGCAAGGATGATAGGACAATTACGAAATAGGCCAATGGGATGGGAGGCGTGGTCGTCCCACGCTCGAAGGGTGATCGTGGAAGGGGCCAACTCAAGGGATCCGAGTTGCTTCCAAACCGAAGTGGACATCACATAGGTGGATGCCCCCTCATCAATTATACACCGAGAAACGTTGGCGTTCCGGATTTTGACTGGGATTTGGAAGGTGACGGAAGCAGGAAGAGGAGGATGGTTTGATTGATGGGCGTCGAAAACAATCATTTGGTCATCAGCAGGATCTACAGTGCCCATGACAGATAGTAGAGCCTTCTTTTGGGAAGGGCACGACTGGAGGAGTTCTAGTGTGGAAATGGCAGTGGGAGATTGCGCCAAATCATCTACTATGCTATATGAATGAGCAGCTCGACCAGAAGCAGTGTTTTGACATAATGGTCCCTTAGGAATCTTGGTGTGAACCTCAACTTTGGGTTGAGGGATATGTAAGGGGCCACTGGATGTCGAAAGAGGCTCTGTAGAACCTGAAGAAGGAGGCTCGGGGGCAGACTGAGCGGGAGGCTTGGGGTACTGACGAGACTGAGTTTGAAGGTGAAGGTCGATGGTTGGGGATGGATCAGAGTTCATCATGAGGATATGGTAATTAGAGGAACCAGAAATGGAAGGTGGAGTGGTGACCTGCCCGTCAGGTGGTTGGGTAGCCACGAATCCTTGCTGAGGGAAAGGATCAGTAAACACAGCTGGTTGGGTAGTGGCCACATTAGGAGGAGCATGAGGGGAGGCATGTTTTCCGTGCAATGTGGCTTGAGACTCCCACATCTGCCACATCTCGGGTAAGAGGGGACAATTGTGGGTGTAATGACCATAAACACCACAACACGAACAAGGCTTATTTGTGCGAAGCGGCCTATCCGGCTTGGGCTGAGTGCCCTGTTGCTGGTTAGCAGTGTTAGGGTCAACACCTTGAGGATTGGGTCCACGAGTACCAGGGGTAGATTGATTTGGATTGCCTCTCCGCTTTCTTTGAGAAGAAGGGGGATTATTCGCACCTTGCTGTGCAAATACTTGCCCTGGAGGGGGCTGTAGGTGCTGTTGCGAGTTTGGAGGAGGCAAGGGAGATGGAAGCACATATGCTAGAGGAGCTGGCGTACCAGGCTGCAGATAAAGGTAATGGTTAGGTTGGGCAACATTGAGGTAAGCAAGAGGTTGGGCAAAAGGAGGAGGCATGTCGTATCCTGGATACATGCTACCGGGAGGGGGAAGAGTGCTATAGGTGCTGGCCCGTCCCTGAGGGAGACCATAGCCCATAGGAGGTTGAGCGTACAGATGGGAAAGGGCTCCAACGATACCGTCGGCGAAATGATATGCCCCCGGGGCGTTAGCGCCACCGGGCCTGGGGAGGTCAGGAAGAACGGTATAAACATAACCAGACTGAGCATAGATCAAGTCATATTTCAAGGCTATTTGGAGGGCGGCTTCTTCAGTTTGAGGAAAATGGGAGGTGACATCTTTGCTAATGGGAGCTAAGAGAGAGCGAAGGAACCATTCCATATAGATCCGATCTTCGAAGGGGGGAGCTCGACATAAGGTTCGTCTTCGTCACCATTACTGGACATGAGCGGAAAGGCGGGTCGAAGAGGTTTGCTTGAAAGAGGTCAAAAGCTCCGTACCAGTATCGTATCGGAGAGGGAGCTGGAAGTAAGATAAAAAGGCTTGGGCAATGGTCGCAAAGGTGGTATGGGAAGAGGTGGCTTGGTCAACATACCATTTAGAAGCTTCGCCGGTAAGCATGCGTTGGAACAATCGAAGACGGATGGAGTCATTGGTAATGGAATTGGAGGAACACCACATGTGGAAAGATCGGACATGATTGGTTGGATCTTCTCCAGCAAGGCCTTCGAACTTAGGGATGTCGGAGGGGAGCTTGGTTGGCATAGTAGGCCAACCAACATCATGGCAGATAGGGTCATTGATTAACTGATTGAAATCGGGGAGGCTGAGGCCTGCGATGTACGGAAGCAAGGGTATGGCCGAGGTAGTTCCTGTGGCGGTTCCGCTAGTAGTAGTTCCGGCATTAGGGCCGGGAGCACCGCTAGCGTTAGGCCCTGGACCAGACATAGTGAAGGTGACAGGGGGAGAACCAGAAGGAAAAGGAGAACCCAAAGAATCAGAAGAGGAGTCGGAGTGCGGACTCGGAGGAGGACTGGCTCGACGACGGCGGGACGGGGCAAGTCGATCGACCGGAAACTGAGGGTGAAGGCCAAGAAGTCTCCGGGAAGTGCGCCTTGGGGGCGCAATGATGACAACACAAACACGACACAAGGGGAAGAAGAACGACCACAAGGGCAAGGAGGTGCAGAATCAAGTCGAAACAAGGGTAGATAGGTGCAGTGTCAATTGATTTTAAAGTCTTTGCCTGGCGGTGTAAACCAGGCTCTTCTTCGCTTAGGGTGAGTGTGTGGCGTGCGTTAATTTTAATTTTTAAACCCTTTTCATTTTGAGAGCAAGAGAAAAAGTGTGCTGCATAACTGAAAATAAATCTGCAGAGAACAGTATATAATGCTGAAATAATAGAAAAATAACAGCTACTATTGCATCGATTCAACCCAAGAAGGCGGGTCACTCAAAAATAATCTAAAAAAGGGAAAAAATCTAGTCAAAACACACTTAAAAAGAGGCCAATAGATCTTGGGTCAAGAGGGACAGGGATCTAAAGGATAAAGCTGCTGAAAAGAGGTGCAGATCACAGCCAAGAGGCAGAGGCAAGGTGGCTGGAAAAAAGGAGGAAATCAGCAAAAAGAAGAAGGGGCAAGGAGGAGGCCCTAAAAGTAGATCCAAACAAATCTTCAGGAGGTGATTTGAGAGGTAGAAGAGCTGATTAAAAGGGATCTGAAAAGGAGGTAACAGATCTGGAAAAGGGGAGGCTGAAACTCTGAAAAATCAGACACCTGAAGTAGCTAAAACTCTTCCACCAAAAGTGGAGGGTACTGAAGCCCTAGGGGGCTAGGTTCCCACTTATATGAGCAAAACAGATCAGGAATAGGTTGAAACGGGCTGAGACAGAGGCTGGAAAACCCTGACAGAAGCTTCAGAAAAACCCAGAAAATTTGCAGAAAAACAGCTGAAAAATTGGCAGGTCACAGGTTCTGACCTGTTTTTAGTGCAGGTCGCAGAAAATGGGCAGAAAAGTGCGACCTGGAGGTCCAGGTCACAGTTTATGGGCTGAAAAGTGTGACCTGAAGCTCCAGGTGTCTTGGCGGCAGATTTCCGGAAAAGTTGTCGTCTCAGTTGCGGCTGATGTCGCTTACCTGCGCAATAGGGCCAGAAACACACGGAAGTTAGAAATTTTAATGTTTTAGGGTTTTATAGGAGAAAAACAACATGAAAATAGGAAAAACAAAAAGATGAAAAGAAACCCTAGGGTCTGAAGTAGCTGGATATGCAGGAATATGAAAAACAACAGCGGTTGTAATTTAAAACCCGTGTGGAGTTGCCATTTGTTAGTATGAATCCTTTGTCGAAGTGTACGAAAAAGGACCACTTTAGCTACGCATAACTAATAGCCCTAACAACAAATGTGGCTACCAATATCTTCAGATCTGCAGTTAGTTGATTAAGAAAAGAGCTACAAAAAACCAGATCTATGCATAGAAAGACATTAAGCAGTAAAAAGAAGGGTTTGCTCCATATACCAATAGACAAGACAAGAACAATTTTTGAAAGAATTTTTGTATTAAGGGCACCTGGGAGGAAAACAAGAAGGCGTATCCAAATCTCCTCAATGGGATGGGTTCTTGGAAGTCCTTAGCACTTCAGATTTAGAATCTCTCTCTCTTGTTGGTGTAGAAAACCCATGCAAAGAATAGAGCTCAAAGGGAGCTCGCACAACAAATAATGGAAAAATGTGACCAAGTGTATAGATCTAGAGTGATCTAATAGGCAACAAAAGGTGAATAATGGTAGGAAAAACCCTCCTATTTATAACAAAATATTGGGTCATTCTAGATCTTGGTGCATGATTAAAATAATGTTAACCAAATCTAGATCCACCTTTTATGGAATATTTTATTATATTTGTTGGAGGGAAAAAGTATTTGACTTGGGTCAAATCCCTTTATTTGTTAATAATAAATAAATAAATGATTTATTTATCTTTTAAGGAAGTGGTTGAAGGATAATTAAATAAATAATGATTTATTTAATTATTTGTGGGTGATTTGGTCATATTTAACAAGGAATATTATCTAAATAAGATTTAAATAATTATTCCTAGAAAATCATAAGATAAATAAAGGTTTATCTAATTAATTTCTTTGTTTTTGGGTTAAACATGACTAGGAATAATAATTAAATTATGGTTTAATTAATTATTCCATGAGGAAAATTAAACAAAATAGGTTTCTTTACTATTTCCTTTTGGGGTTTCCTGTTTAGACCATAAACAACCTAATAAATGTGGTTTATTAAGTTATTTTACATAGTGAAAGCAATTTTACTTAGGGTAAAATTGGTCTTACATGGTGTACTTGGGTCCATCTAATGATAATAGGTTAGATGACCAAAAAATGGTGTAACAGATAGACTTTCCCTTGGGAATGCCTCTACTCCTCCTGCATAACATTAACCTCAGTTTAGAAATCCTTAGTTCAGAAGACCTCAAAACCAACAAAGACCAAGGGAAAACAAAAATCAACCTGGACCTCCAATAAGGCCTCCTTTTCATCAAAGCTTAGTTGATGAATAAGATCGGCTTGAAATACAAGAAGACTCAATTCATTGCTTGGATGAAAATATGTCAGGAATGTTTTTGACTAAGGAAGAATATGATGAGTTAGATCATGATGTAAACAAGGGTGAGGAACCATATGATTATCTTAAAGTATATAAACATGCAATCTTTGAGATGTAGAAACAATACAACCTCAAAAACAGAAATGTTCCAATTACTGCAAACAAAACACAACCCAAAAAATATGCCCTAAAGCTGCTGAGGTTAGGAAAGATACACCAACTCCTCCTCTTGTCAAAGATATTGAAAAATCTACTTTTGTTTTCAGTTTGGAGAATGAGATCTCTAAGATCAAAATCCCAATATCTTTTGGAGAAATTCTTAAATTGAATGAATACGGAAGTAATATTGTAAAAATGTTGAATTCCCAACCAGGAGCTGCAGATATCCTTAATGTTCAAGAATATCATCCAACCATATACTTGGGACCAAGATTGGAGGATGAACAGAATGAAGAGGTACCTCCTTTCTATGTCAGCCTTAGCATTCATGACATGACATTGCATAATGCCATGTTGGATTCAGGGGTCTCTCATGATCTCATGCCCAAAGTGATCATGGAAAGGATGGGATTGGAAATTACTAGGCCATATAATGACTTATTTTCTTTTTTTTCAAAAAGAGTTCAGTGCATTGGTTTAATAAAATATGTTGTTGTTGGTTTTACACAAGTCCCTACCAAGAGAGTGGTAATGGAAATTTTGGTATCAAACATTCCACCTAAGTTTGGCATGTTGTTATCAAGCTCATGGGTAGCAAAGATCAAAGGTACCATGCAGATGGACCTAACTTATGCCACTATTCCTGTTTTTGGTGAGAAAAGAAGACTATACAGAGAAAAAAGGATGGCTTATATGGTAAGTAGTATGGACAAATCTCAGAATTTTCCAATATATTTTGTTGATACTGAATTAGGATCTGCTATAATTTTCAATGAATTGACTGATGAAGAAAAAAATCAGCAAGCAAAAAATCAACAAATCAGTGAAGAAAAGGCAGAAGGTTGGTGGTTTTTACACTTTGATGGATTAGAAGGAAGAGAGAGGGCTGGAGCAGGAGTTTGGATCACAATTCCAGAGGATGAAAGTAAGTTATTTTCTTACAAACAGAACTTTGATTGCACAAATAACATGGCTGAGTATGAATATCTATTTTTGGGTTTAGAAGTTTTGAAAATATTGGGTGCCCAAAAGATTTATGTTTGTGGAGATTCTGAATTAGTGATTAAACAAATTGAGGGTGTATATCAAACAAATGATGTGAGAATGAGAGCATAAAAAAACTTGATTATGGAGATGTTAGAGAATTTTCAAGAACATTCCTTTATTGTCAAGAGTAGAGACCAAAACTCAGTAGTTGACTCCCTAGTTGTCTTTGCAAGTATATTTGTTATCCCTGCACATTCCGCTGAAAGGTATGAGGTTGAAGTTCATCATAGGCTTGCTATCCTTGGCAACATCATCCATTGGAAATTTTTTTAGGATGATCAGAAAATCAAAAACTTCATAGAGTTGAAAGAGGAGTTTGAAAGCACACAAGTAGACCAGCAAAACATGCTTGCTGAAATCAAAGGTAGCTCTGAAGTGTTGCAGCTGAAGAAAAATTCCATACCCAAAGGTCTCATCCCACTTGAGAAGACTTTTAACCAAAATGATGTGTTTAAGTCTCCTAGGATACAAGTTGATGATGAAAAGGTGGAGAGTTGTAATCTTGGTACAGTAGCTTTGTCAAAAATGATCAAACTTTCTAAGTTTCTTTCTGTAGATATGAAACATAAATATATCGAGATGATGAAAAGGTTCATGGATGTTTTTGCATGGAGTTATGCTGATTTGAAGAAGTATGATCCTAATATCATTCAACATACCATTCCTATTAAAGAAAAATAAAATCCTCTCAAATATAAGTTGAGGAGGATTAATCCACTTCTCATGCCTCTGATTGAGAAGGAAATCAAGAAACTCTTTGATGCAAAAATTATTGTTCCAATCAGATTCTGAAAATGGCTTGCAAACTTGGTTCTTGTCAGAAAAAAGAGTGGAGAAATCAGAATCTACATTGACTTTAGAAACTTGAACAAAGCATCTCTAAAGGATAACTACCCTCTCCTAAAGATGGACCAAATCTTGCAGAACATTTTTGGTTCCCAAAGGATGTCAATGCTGGATGGTTTTTTAGGGTACAATCATATACTTGTACATTTAGAAGATCAGGAGAAAACTGCCTTTACCACACCATGGCACATTCATGTATGCCAGGATGCCTTTTGGTCTGATGAATGTAGGAGCGACCTTTCAAAGAGCAATGGAAATTATGGGGCACATTCATGTATGCCAGGATGCCTTTTGGTCTGATGAATGTAAGAGCGACCTTTCAAAGAGAAATAGAAATTTCCTTCGCTAAAGAAAAGGATAAGTTTGAGGTTGTCTATCTGGATGATATAATAGTTTTCTTAAGGAGAGAAGAATATCACTTGAAGCACCTAGAAAAGATTTTGCTGAAGTGTAGAAGGTATGGAATTTCTCTCAATCCCACTAATTTTTTTTCTCTGACTTCAGGGAAGTTACTTGGGCATATTATATCTAAATATGGGATTAAGTTTGATCCAAATAGGGTCAATTCTAGTCAGAAAGTGGATCTTCCTAGAAGCAGGAAGGAAATTCAGTCTTTCCTCGGAAAGGTGAATTTTGTGAGGAGGTTTATTCCAAATTTTTTAGAGATTGTCAAAGACATAACCAAGATGTTGAAGAAAGGAGCTGACATCAAATGGATAGTAGAAGAGAAGCACTCATTTGAGGAGATCAAGAAGGCACTTACTCAAGAACCAGTGTTGATCAACTCATATTTTTCAAAATAATTTATGGTTTTTACATTTGCATCAGAAAATAAAATTGCTAGAGTTTTGTTGCAGAAAGGATAGCAAGGTACTGAGAAACCCATTTCATTTTTTAGTAGGAAATTACCTAATTTAGAGCTGAAGTACAACATCTTATAGAAGCAAGCCTATGATTTGGTTAAAGCCATCAAATATTTCAGAATTTACATTCTGCATTCTCATGTCATAGCTTTTGTTCCTCATGATGTTGTGAAGGACATCTTAACTCAAGCTGATCCTGATGGTAAGAGAGGGAAATGGATAGCTAAATTGTAATATGATATAGATATCAAACCTAAAAATTGGTGAAAGGTCATAGGCTAGCAAAGCTAATGGCACAGTCAAATTTTGATTGTCTTAATATGAATTTAATTGCAAAAATTTCAAAATTATCATATGAAGATGAAGAGTTGATTCCCATTGAAGTGAAATACATCATTTCTGACTGGTAAAAAGAGATTTTTTTTGTCTTACATCATCATAGGGATCCTGTTGAATTAACAAAGTCTAAGTCAAGGTTTGTGAAGTTAAAATCCCTAAGGTATTGCATCATTGATAAAAATATGTATTGGAAAGATACTGGGGGTATTCTTTTGAATTGTTTGCTGGAAGAGGAGGTTGAAAAAGTGATTGAGGAGTTTCACAAAAGATATTGTGGAGGTCATCATAATTAGAAAGCCACAGAAAACAAGATTCTCAGAGCAGGGTACTATTGGCCTAAAATGTTCAAATATGTCTACAAAAAGATTGTTTCCTGCCATGAATGCCAGATTTTTTATGGTACGAAGAAGATTTTTCCTTTACCCTTGATGCATATCTATGTTGAGGCACAAGTACAGCTATGGAGGCTATATTTTATTGGTGAGATTCATCCATCATCTTCAGGTCAGCATCACTGCATTCTGACAACAACTGATTGTTTCACCAAGTGGATTGAAGCAATCCTAACTAGGCAAGAAAATGATTCAGTTATCATTTCATTTTTGGAAAATAATATATTGTCTAGGTTTGGATACCCTATGAATATCATCACTAACAATGCACATGCATTCAAATCCAATAAGATGATCAGGTTTTGTCATCAATATCACATTACACTTGGGCATTCTACTGCATATTATCCACAAGGTAATGGTCTTGTTGAATATTCTAAGAAAATCATTGTGAGGATTATTAACAAGGTGCTGCAGGAAAATAAGAAGTCATGGCATTTGAAGCTGAAGTATGATCCGTGGACTGATAGAGTGTGAACAAAGAGATCAACTGGAACTTCACCTTATGAGTTGGTGTATGGGGCTGAAGCCATTTTTCCTACATCTTTGGGAGTGCCTGTCATGAAGCTGTTGCAAGGATTAGAGGAGGAGCCAAATGCAATTCAAAGGAGAATAAATCAGCTGATAGCCTTGAAAGAAAAAAGGGAGGAAGTCTACAACAATAATCAACAATCTCAAAACAGAAGGTCAAAGAGGAAAAATTTCAAATTCAAGATGTGGTTTTGAAGTGGGAGGCCAGGATTGAAGAAAAGGGGAAACATGGTAAGTTTGAAAACATCTAGAAATTTCCATTCAGATTAGCTGCATTCCATGGAAACAATACTTACATAATGCAGGAGATGGATGGACAACCTTGTGCTGGAGGGCCTGTCAATGGCAAGTTTTTGAAGCACTATTCCTCTTTAAGTTCTGTTGATATTTCATTCCATTGTATATATTCCATTTTAGTATTTTTTTCTGCTAATAAATACAATATTATCATCAATCTTGAGCCCGAGGTGAAGGCCATTAGAGTTTGAAGGAAATCTTGGCAAATTTCAGAGTTTTTGTTTTTAAGAAGATGGATAGCACTGGACTACAGGTTCTTTGGAGTACCAAAGGGGCACACCATCCAAAGTGGAGACACTGTTATCACTCAGAAAAAGTGAAGCATTAGTTGACATATCCTTAGAGATTCATGTGTTAAAGGTATGGTCATAGAGTTCATTTGTCATTAGTTGGTAAAGGAAAATTTTAAATTTTTTCATATTAGCCTATCCTAAGGTCCAAACCCACCCCCATTCAAGTCTTTTCATGTCACATTAGTCATTATTTCCTGAAATATTCCATTTCCAAAGCTTATAAATCTAAAAAGGTCATTTTAGCCAAGATTTCTTGTTTTCGTGGCGAATTGCACAGTGAAAACGTAGTTTTTGCTACGAAAATGTTGATACTTTCATAGCGAAACTGCCAGGAAATACACTAAGTACGCTACAAAAAGAGGTATTCCTATCTGTCTTTTCAAATTAGGTGCTAGGTGTTAGTCATTGATTGAAATGGTTAGGGTAGATGCCATTCGAGTCAGTTAGGGTTAAATCAAGGTACAATGGTCATGGCTAAAGTCATTATTACTATTTTAAGCATGTATGAGTCACGATTATGACATGGGTTGTCATCGAAACTTTAAAATATTACCAAATTGAGTCATTTGTCATTATTCGCTCCATCCTTGCATGCTACTGAGCTCTGGAGATCTATTTCACTAAGCCTAAGATGTGGCTGGAATTTTCAAAATTTTGCAGGTATCACGGATCAAGCAAGGCAGAGAAGACATAAAAGCACCATGGCTGTAAAGATGAAGACCAACAGAGGTGTTCATTGCCTCATATATGAGCCATCAGACATTAACTTGATTAATGAAGACCCAAAAACTTTAGAATTTTTCAGAAGTACAGGGTGTTTATAGTTTTTCCAAAGACTGCAAGGATGCCATGTGTAAGTTTCTAAGGATTTTTCCATCAATTTCAATGGGACATCTTCAAAGGTGGGGATTTTGAACCTCACTGTAACTCCAGAGACCATTGCAGTAGCAATAGTAATTCCTAGATGAGGATAAAAATGGTTCAAAGGTTTCAAATTCACCATGCAAGACTGTAAGGAATTTATCAAGCCAAAACATAGTGAGATTGACCTTACAAATGACATTACAAGGAGCTACATGAAAGAGAACTTCTCAAAATTGTTGCTTATCATTCATAAGTACTTCACCTGTGAAGGGAGGTATCATATGGTTTATTCTTACCACTTCAGGCTTCTACTACATTTTTTTGGTAATAAATGTCTTGATATACCCTTTTACTTATATAGAAGCTTAGCAAAAATGGAAGATAAATTTCAAGCTAAATATGAAGGAAATGAAACCTCACACTTTCATCATGGCTTAATTAAGTTTTTGGTTATTTGAAGTAGATTCCATCACTCCTAAAAGAAATCCTAAACCTAGAGATATTCCATCACCTTTAGTGGTAGAGAAAAGTGAGCCTTTAGTGGCAGAGAAAAGTGAACCAGTAATCATGGAAATAGAGCCATTACAGAAAGTTGATACACCTTTGTTTCGCCTGCAAAACAAAGGCCAACTGTGAGAAAACTTGCAAAACAAAATCCAACTATGAGAAAACATGGTAGCAAAAGGGTTACAAGAAGCCAAAAAATGGCTAAGTGTAACTTAAAATACATTCTACATGCTATTGATATTGAGGAAACTCCCATAGTCCAAGATGAAGATATAGATGAGGGAGGAAAGAAGCTCAAGAAAGCAAAAACAACCAAGAAGTTAGGGTTTGAAGGTGAGGATGCAGGATTCAGATTTCAAGCTAGGAAACCAATGACAAGACATGCCAAAAGGGTCTTGGAAAGCAATAAATAAGCTTAAAAGGTCATTGACACTATCCAACCACCACCAAGCATCATTGACCTCTCTTCACCTACAAAAGAAGATCTAGTCATCAAGCAAAAGAATGGAAAGGAGAAAATCATTGAAAAAATAGAGATTGAGGTCCTTAAGGAGCAGTTGAAGTTATAAAATCATGAAATAGTAGTCTTGAAGAAAGAGGCAAGGAAACATAATGTTCAAAAAGTGCAGTTTGAGAAAATGAAAGGTATTCGGGATGAGCAGGTCATTAGTGTGTCAAAAACATTGGACAACACACAACAATTAATCAAATGGACTCATCCATTGAGAGGAGAGGTGAAGCATATTAAAAAAATGAACATGCACTTACAGTCTAAGAACATGAAACTGAAGGACCAAGTCAAATACCTCCAAAAGGAGTTAGAATTGATCCATGAGGAGCTAGAGAAGAAGGGCTTAAAGATGACTGTGGTTGAGGAGCCCATAGCTCAACTCATCATTAATGAAGAGGAAACACCTCAAGAGTCTTAATTTGAGTTTGATTATGTTTTAGAAGGATTATGGAATGTTGAAGACCAATTCTCTATAGCTGGAGGTTTCCTTTTTGAGACAGGATTAAAATATGGAAATTTTACAGTTTTTCACAGTTTCATAGCATTTCCTAGGCTTAAAGCCAGGAAAATGCTATGCAAATTTTTGTAGCTCTCTTTTTGCTTCTAAAACCACTTTTTCTAGCTTTCAAGGAGGGAAAATTATGGTGATGATGTGTCATGTCACGATGGCCTCCATGGAACAAAAAATAAGTATAAATTTTGAGTGCAAAAGCCATTTTTTGGATGCTACGAAAGCTCGCTACGAAACTGGCTTGTTTTCTTAGTGAGTTGTTTTTGAAGGTTCCTGAGCAATTTAAAAGAATTTTTGGATAGGTGGACACATCCAATAGTTTAAGGGACCTTGCCACCAAAAATTTGTGACTTGAAGACAATGCAGTGGACATAGCTCATCAGCTAAAGCTTTCGTTGAAGATAATGTCTTGTACTCCTGAAAATAGGGGTTTGTTCCACATGATTAGGAGGGTTTTTAATATGTCAAGTAGTGATGAGCTATTTCATAGCCTATTCGAACATGTGATGCTTAGTTGTCACTAATATGTAATTGTTTTAAAGATAAGGCAGTCTGATGTAATAAATAGGAGTTTGAGTCCTATTAGGAAAAGTCATCTTTAGAGTGTATCTGTCATTTTCTTATTAAAAGACATGTTTTTTCTGTTATGTGAGGTTTCATAGGAAGAGTTCGATGAATCTAGCCAAGAGGTAGATCATCCCTACTATACGAATGCCTATTTAAAGGAAAATTATTGAAGTTGTAATGGGTTGGAGATTTTTTTCACCATACTGCTACTTTATGTAATTCGACTTATATCAGTAATACAAAGGACTTCCTCTTGACAGACCTAAGATTCTCATGGAGTTTTTAATGTCTTTTTGATCTATATCTTTAATATTACCACTTGCAGTAGATTTCATCTTTAGCACTCATAATTCATATGTTTATGCTCTGACTTCCTTTATTGATGAAATGATTGTGTTGCCTTTTTTTCTATGTGTTATTTTCCTTTATTAAAGACTCTTCTCTTCCTCAACTTCCATGTCAAGAAACCTTGCCACTAAAACTGATTATTTGTTGACTCCATAAGCCCAATGGTTGCAAGCCTTCATTATTTTCAACGTACATACACAAAAATCAAGTTAATTTTAAAATAGAGTTATCCATCTAGTATTATCATTACCTAATATCATATATCCCTTTGAGAGAGCCCTCTCGGACTGAAGAGGCTAAGCTTTAGTGAAAATCTGGTTTGAAACAGTTACATAGAGTTATCTAGTCAGCATCCAATCAAGTACAATTTTGTGATAACATCTTGGACAATCATTCCAAGGTGTTTGAAACTCTCAAAGGACTCCCATGTATTCATGATCATGATCATGCTATTCATTTTATTCTAGGAAGTATTCCTCCAAAAATCAGGCCTTAAAGATATCATTATGTCCAAAAGAGAAAAATTGAATGTATGATTGCATAAATGCTAGAGGCTAGTATAATTCAACCTAGTCAAAGTGCTTTCTCTACCCTAGTCGTATTGGTGCAAAATAAGGATGGATCATGGTACATGTGTCCATATTATAGGGAGCTCAATAAGATAACTATTAAAGATAAATTTCCCATTCATGTGATTGACGAATTATTGGATGAATTACATGGAGACTTTTATTTCACCAAGTTGGATCTTCGTTCAGGATATCATCAAATTACAATTAAGATTGGAGACATTCCGAAAATAATATTTCAAACTCATTAGGGTCATTATGAATTTCTGGTAATGCCTTTTGGCCTTACCAATGCACCTTCTACATTTCAAGGGTTAATGAATTCCATTTTCAAACCCTTCCTTAGAAAATTGTGTTAGTACTTTTTGATGATATACTAATGTACAACAGGTCTTGGAAGGATCATGTTCAACATGTTGACAGGGTGCTAAAAATATTGGAGGAGAAACAATTATATGCAAAAACCTTCAAATGTTTCTTTGGAGTACAAGAGGTGGAATATCTGGGTCATATTTTATCTTAGGAGGGTGTTAAGGTAGACCCTAACAAAATTAAAGCCATTAAGGAATGGAAAGTCCCCACAACCATAAAGCAGTTGCGAGGATTTCTTGGGTTAATATGGTATTATCACAATTTTGTTAAGAATTATAGGAGAATATCAACACCTCTAACAACATTATTGAAGAAATATTGATTTTCATGGACTCCTGAAGCAACTAAGGCCTTTGAACATCTTAAAGAGGCAATGTGCCAACCACCAGTCTTAGCTATGCTAGACTTCACAAAAACCCTTATTATGGAATGTGATGCCTCAGGAAATGGAATTGGTGTTGTTTTAATGCAATAAGGAAGACCCATTTCTTTTGAAAGTCGTCTGATCAAAGGAAATTATTTACATAAAGCTATTTATGAGAAGGAAATGTTGGAAATACTACATGCACTAAAGAAATGACAACCTTACCTAATAGGAAGACACTTAAAAGTAAAAACTGATCATGATAGTCTTAAATACTTTTGGAACAAACAATATCTTTAGAAGAGAAGCAAAAATGGGTCACAAAGATGTTGGGTTATGACTTTGAAATCATCTACAAAAAAGGGAAGCTAAATGTTGTTGCAGATGCACTCCCAAGAAAGGATGAGGACGTGGAAGAATTTCTTTGTGCCATTTCTATTATTCAACCAAATTGGATAACCGAAGCAAGGGAGGAATGGAAGAGTGATGAAGAAGTATGGACACTCATTCAAAATTTGGAGGAATATCCTAGTAAATATGATACATTTAGTTGGAAAAATGATTCCTTATGGTATAAATATCGCTTATATATTTGTAATAATTCCTAGCTAAGACAAAAGATTATTTTGGAATTGCACACCTCCCTTAGGAGGACACTTGGGATTTTTAAAAACTTACCACAGGGTGAAGCCTAAGAATTTTTTTGGGATGGCCTTACATTAAGGGAATTTTGAGGTCTAAAATGGGCGTCCTAAGAAAAATTTACAACAAAAATAAACTTTATAAAAACCAATAGGATTCAAGATGATGATGTCAACCATGGGGAATGATTTACCATTTTTTAAATAAAAGGGTAACAATATTAAAAAATAATAAAATAATAAAATAATAAAACTACTTTTTCAACTCGTATTTTCAACTTATCTCCCAAAATTTTTACTCAAATTTCGAGTGGGAGTATTCGTTGGATGCAAAATTTAATTCCTCATCCAAGGAGTACCCATGTTGCATACTTTCGATGAACCCTACTACATGAAAAATGAGAAATACATAAAAAAACGTGTTTACAATCACGTTTTTTTATGTATTTCTCATTTTTCGTGTAGTAGGACCCATCGAAAGTCTAAAACATGGGTACTCCTTGGACGAGGAATTAAATTTCGCATCCAAAAAGTACTCCTGCTCGAAATTTGAGTAAAAAATTTGGGAGATAAGTTGAAAATATGAGTTGAAAAAGTAGTTTTTTTCATTTTTCCCTCTAAAATTTGATGATGTCATCAAATCTTATTTTATTTTTTCCACTATTATTTTATAATTTCCTTAGGAGGCCCATTTTAGACCTCAAAACTCCCCTAATGAATCTAATATTCAAAATTTTGTGGCAAAATGTTTGGTTTGATAGCAAAATAAAGTTGAGACAATTAAGACCCCACTTCTCCTACAACCTTTATCCATTCCAATTCAATGATGGGAGGAGGTTTCAATGGATTTTATCATAGGTTTACATAAGTTCGAAGGAAAGAGTGTCATCACGGTGGTAGTTGATATACTTACCAATTATTCACACTTTTGTGCATTATCTCATCCATTTAAAGTAAGTACAGTTGCTACTGCATTTATGGAAACAATTCAAAAGCTACATGGAAATCCTAAGATTATTGTAAGTGATAGAGATCCCATTTTCACTGGAAATTTTTGGACGAAATTATTTTCTTGTTTGGGTACTCAACTAGCTCATAGCTCATGTTATCATCCTCAATTCGATGGGAAAACTGAGATAGTGAATAAATGTTTGGAATGATATATTTTTTGTTTTGTATCTAATAAACAAACACAATGGGTCAATTGGTTACCTCTGGCTGAATGGTGGTATAACACTTCCTTCCACATTGAAGCAAAAATGACCCATTTATGGCACTTTATGGATATCATCTACCATCCATCACATCATATTTAAGAGAAAATTATAAGTTTCAAGCAGTTGAAGATGACATCAAACATCAACAACGAGTTCTTCAACTCTTAAAGGATAACCTAAATTTGGCACAAAATCGAATGAAACAATAGGTAGATCAACATCATAATGAGAGAATTTTTGATGTATGTGACTGAGTATTTTTATGACTAAAACTATGCAAAAAAAATGTCCCTCAAGAAAGCTAAAAAGGATAATAAATTATCGCCAAATTACAATGGTTCTTACAAGGTGTTGCAAAATATTGGTACCATGGAATAAAAATTAGAGCTTCCTGCACTTCCCAAGAGCACCCAGTTTTCTATGTTTCATGCTTAAATAAGGTTATATGTGACAAAATTCCGATTGAAACAATATTTCCAGAACTTGATGAGGAAGGAAAAATCATATCATAACCTAAAGAAGTCGCGGAAACAAAAACTTGACAACTACGAAATCAATAAATTTAAGAGTATCTCATCAAGTGGAAGAACTTACCCACTAAAGATTCCACATGACAGGATGAGAATTTTATACAGAAGGATCGATAACTACTCAAGCATTGAGGACAACACTTTTTTGAAGGAGAGGGGCATGTTAGGGCTCTATATTACTAGTGTATTCCCTTAATGTTGTTAGCGTAGCTCCCTTATTTTTATTGTTGTACCCCTATAGTCTCCATATCGTTATTATTGTGCCCCATAATATCCCACTATTGTTATTGTTGTGCCCTTACATTATTATTGTTAAGTCAGCTAGGATTATATTGTGACCCCATGGAATCCCATATATAGCACTACAAGGAAAAGACCCTCTTGGATGTTTTTAAGAAAGCCCTTATAAAAATAACCCAAATATCCATTTGTAGAGGATGTCACTAGAGGAGGTTGGCTGGTGGAGGTTTTTGCGGATGTTTTTTTTGCAGTGCATTTCTCATCATAAAACACACCTGTGTATTTTATGCAAAACACACCTGTGCATACTATAAATTGGCACACCAAGACATTGTTCTCTCCATGCAAACCTACCCAATGTGTCTAAGTACTTCAGTGCACCGGTTCTCTACGTGAAAATCAGCCTGGTGCATCTCTGTAATCTAGCACACTGTAATGATGTGCGGTGCGCCATTGATAAAACCGCCCGGTGCATCTCAAAATCGAGTACACGAAAAAGGGTTAATTTAAAAAAATTAGTGGCCGCGAAAACCTCATTTTCACTTGTTCAGTGCTCTAGACCTCTCAAGCACTGATTTTAGTTTGTCTTCTATGAGGCGCCCTGCCATCGATGCTCCCATTGCCTGCATTGATGCCATCCATTGTGCACTGTCTGGAGTTCAAATTTTCGAAAATGGTGGGAAATTTTGTTTTTTTTAATTCCTTAGCCAAGCTTCCTCCTCAACGTGAAAATGTATAGGTAATCTACTTGTTTCTAAATAACTAAACCTTTTAGCGGATTGAAATTTCAAATTAACTTAAAATTAAATTTTATTTTTATTTTTTATTTTTTCTGTGCAATGCATTCGAGCCATTCAACTCGCACCGTTCGCAGTGCTTCTTGTAAATTTACATGCTGCATTGCAAATGGTGTTAACAGAAACCACACCAGGTTTCGGTGCAGTACCGAGAAAATGTGTATCGATAAAATTTAAAAAATAACACGATGGTGTGGTCGTTTACAGGACCACACTATTGAATATGTAATGCTATCAGGAGGGCAATGCATTGACCAAAATAACTGCCCCAGGGTGGATAGTTTGGTCAACACACTGCCCGCCCGAAAACATTACATAGTCAACAGTGTAGTAATTTACAGGACCACACCATTGACTATGTACTGTTGTTGGGCAGTGTATTGACCAAACTATCAGCCCTGGGGAAATTATTTTGTTCAACGCACCGCACAAATATATTTCCTGGTTTTGCAATGCGCAAACATTTTTCATGCGCACCGGGCACAGTGTGTGATGAAGAAGTATGCATTGGTAACAGTGTGTTACTATATCTTTGGGTGCAGCGAAATGTATTTAATATGTGAATCATACAACTACGTAAATAGAGAGATCAAAGGGAACAACAAGAGCATATGGAGGACCGTTATAATGTGATTCAGCTATGGGAGACATGGGAGAGGGAGAGACTTTTGTACCCTCGCCCTGTTACGACAGCCACCCAGTTTCGCCTAAGGGAGGTAGGCCTCCTCAAGTTCTATGAGGAGGCTACATCCCTGAAAGGGAACAATGGGTTATTGGAACAACTGATCTATAGGTGGATGCCCACTAACAGGATTTTTGGGTCAGTCTTGGCCAGTGGTACGAGCCCACATAGGAGGACGTCTATTTTATTAATGGCCTATCTAGGAGAGGGCAGGATTCGTCCTAGTTCCCATATGTCCCCATCAGTTATGAAATAAGGAGTTCATTAGTGTACTCCCAGAGATACATTAGGGATGATATAGTTTCTCCTGCAGTTTTTTAGGTGTTCGGTGGTCAATTACGCATTATTTTGTTTGGTCCAGAGGAGGTGAGGTGCCACTCAGTACTACTGATGACCATTGCACACTATACTAGTGACAAGAAACACATTATTTGCCCACTTTTATTTTATGTTGATTCTTTATTCCAAATGCCCTGACTTGTGAGATGGTTAGAATTTTTTTTGTGGCAGTTTTGTACAACATTAGATAGATGTCGTTCTCAGGAACGTGGGAGGTTGACCTTCCCTTTTACTTCAGAGTTATTTTGTTTATTTTTTGAGAGGTTTCCAGAGACGAGGCCTACTTTTATATGACAACCTTGTAGGTCGATGTTGCATGTACGGATGAAAATGTGGGGCCAGATGATGCCCAAGAGGGGCCTGTCTGACGTTTTGGCCAGGATATCTACTGATGCAATGGAGTTGCTAGCCAGTGCTGATGATCACTCATTCGTGATGGTGTCATGTTCGTACGTCAGTTTGGATTGGAAAGGGTGTACCAACATCCTCTTCTCACAATAGCAGCCACGGGATGTGAGAGATAATATTACTGTTTTACTTAAATTAATATAGTTACATTTTATTGTCTTAATTAATTAATTAGAATAAAATTTATTCTAACATGTTCTTTAACTTGTTTTATTAAATTGTTTAATTAATTTGTCTAATTCTTATTGTGTACAATATATTTTGTAGATATTGGCACATTCGTTGGGGACATGATTCCACCCCCATCGGATGATCTGGGTGTAAATCATGATGAGGAGATGGCGGAGGTGGCAGATCAGGGTGACAGACCTAATCCTCGGGTGCAGATACTTGCGAGGGTGCGGCATAGGGCGGACTCTCGATTCAGGATGGATTTGTGCGACCGAATCTGTCGA
This sequence comes from Pinus albicaulis, assembly GCA_034641835.2. NCBI lineage: Eukaryota > Viridiplantae > Streptophyta > Pinopsida > Pinales > Pinaceae > Pinus > Pinus albicaulis. The sequence goes on from CM076580.1 coordinate 813,897,856, forward strand.
CTCCTAGTTGATGAGGGAGTCCACCCTACTATGATCAGAGAGATCCAGGCTAATCATAGGCTCACAGAGCTCTAGAGAGACATGCCTTGCAATATGATGACCCTTATGCATCATATCATTGGAACTTCCAAAGTACTGGTGGCTAGGAGGGATAAGCGTCGCGGAGATGCACGACAGAGAAACTCATCTAATAATCATGATCACAAGGGGAGTCATCATCATTCTAGTACTCCACCTCCTCCTCCTTCACCTCGTGTTGAAGTTCATGAGAAGCCAACATCAAGTCCTGATCAGCAGGCATATTCTGAGTAGTTTGCACCATCTCAGCAGGCACCTAATCTTGAGCAGACACGACCATCGACTGAGAAGGCACATGATCCTGAGCAGGCAAGTCCATCTAAGTAGGCCACACCATCCACTAAGCAGGTTGCACCATCAAAGACTCATCAGCAGAAAGTTCCTGAGCAAACTGCATCATCTGATCAGTAGGCACCTTTAGAGCATGCACGTCATCCATCTAAGCATGATGCTGCACTATCGACTGAGAAGGCCTCGACTAGTACTAGTATTGATGTAGTACTATCAGATATTTGACATTTATATGAAGTTATATTACAGTTGTATATTTTTGACATTATATATATATATATATATATATATATATATATATATATATATATTTGTGTGTGTGTGGTGCATGCATTTTATGTTCATGTTGATGTACTTAATTTACATGTTGGTGTTCATCGTGATGTGTATATTGTTAAGTCATGTTATATATGTTCATTTAATGTGCTTGTAGATATATGTGTATGTGATAGCAGTTATTTGACATGAGATGTATATTTGATGTTTGTGTTGTGATGATGTTATACAATGATTGTGTTTTATTAGATGATTATGATCACGATGATTAGATGATGTTAGTGAATTTGAATGTTTATTTTAGAATACGATATCTGTATGATGGTTATCATGACCGTGATGTTTATTTTTAATGATATTTATTAAATATTATGTATTGGTAATTGTAAAGTTGTGTAATTGTAATTGTAATTGTATGTATCATAATTGTAATTGTAATTGTATGTAAAATTGTAATTCTAATTGTAATTTTAATTGTGATCGTGTGTAAAATATTTGTAAAATTGTAATTGTAATTGTATGTATTGTCATGATTCAATTTTATTAAAATTATAAAATTTGTAAATTTGTAAAATTGTAACATTGTAAATTAATTGTCAATTTTGAACCATAACTACCATAAGTAAAATGTATATTGTAAATATTGTTAAATTACCATAATTGTAAAATTATTAAATTACCATAATTGTAAAATTGTAAAATTGTAAATTTGTATGAATATAAATAATTGTAAAATAATAAATCTAGAATAATATGAATTTTCGTAACATAATAAAGTTTAGAAAATAATGCAAATAAATTCATGTTTAGAATTAACATTTTTTTTTATGATCTTACATACAAAAAATAACAGTATACATTAATACAATTTTTAAAATTTTGGAGATATCATTCACACACATTTAAAGCAATCAAGTAGTTGTATTATTTTAGGAATTGACATAAAAAAATAACTTGATACAGTGCATTGTTTTCGAGATCAACATAATTGCAAATTATCAAGTGAAATGATTTTAATATTAACACAATGCAAACCAATTAATTCAAAATATATATTATAATGTCTCGAAAAAACGAGTCTTAGTTATAAGGTTAAGTCCTTTTCTTTATAAAAACACATCTTAAATAGTATAAATAATGAAATAACACATGTACCATATCACTCTCTATTCTCATGATCACCCTCATTATCTTTTAGCTCACTTGGAATGATAGCACTATTGTTCTCAAAAATATGTTTTTATCTAGCGTCATGTTACAATAGAAACCACCAATCCCTATCCAACACATCTAGGTAAAAAAACACATGGTTGTAGTGTTTGGGGAAAACATAAGGCTCCTTAGCTTCATCCCACATCTTTCTAGAGTTGATACATATTAGCCTACTATCACGATCAACTCGATTTCCACTCCACAGTCTTGTGTAATGTGTCCATCATCAACATTTTCTATGCGAAATTGGTGTCCATATGCCCACATAGATGGGAACAAATGCACCTATAAATAAGTTAAAAGATCATAATGTCATGTATCTTATAATAAACCAACTTTTAAAATATGAAATATATATTACATTTCAAAGGTGCATTATTAAGTTTAAAATGTATATAAATAGATTATTACTGAGTTGTTGCACCCAATCCCTACGTTTAGTGCATCCTCTTCAGCACGTTGGCAACGATCGGTTGCACCGTATTTCTCTCTGACTTTGTTAGCAACCTAATTGTAGGGGCATATAATTAGCATATTTTCTTTTAAATAATAAGTATAAGGCATGCTTCTACCATTCAACCGACTGAATTATTTCCCGTCACTATCCCATTTCATCCTCTTTTGTTCATACAATGCAACCAATGGTTGTCACTTCGGAATTGTAAAGAACGAATTTATTGATTGCTTCAATTTTTGCATACACTAATGAAATCAAACTGACATATAGTACATATGAGATCAAAATATACAATATATCAAAGTTCAATGTGAATATTTACTTTGTGTAAATTTGAAAAATGATAAGACACTTACTCTTTATCACACGCCTTTTTCCATTCGTTTTGAGAAGCTCCCCTTCTCTTTTTTCTTCATCCCTTTCATCATCCAAAATCATTATACCTAGATTGTTGTTATTTTGCTTGGTGTACTCACCGGCATAAAAGAAAGACTCATACGATATGTGCCCCTTTGCTATAGACCCCTCGGGTTTTTCCCTTTGTCGAACATCAGCTTTTAATTTCTTCATGTACCTCTCTAAGAATAACATCCAATGACAAGAAACCACCCCAACTAATTCAACCTCATCTACCAGGTGGCTTAGAAGATGAACCTGCAAGTCCATGAAACTCATCGACAATTCCTTCTCAAACATACAAACCATCTCAACTATCTCTTGACGCTACCGTGAAATGCTAGCCACATGAATCTCCTTTGACGTGATCCAACATACAAATGCAAATAATTTAGATATGGCACGTCCCAGATCTTAGGGAAAGTCATGTTTCACACACCCATACATGAACAAAGGATAATGACACTGCAAAGTTATAAACACATGCAATAATATACAAAATTAGTTATGTTTTATTATCCTTGCATGGGCTAAAATTTATTAATATAAAAAATAATAAAATATTTATTTTGACATTATACGTACTCTTAGAAGATTCAAATGGTCATGCGATTTCGACCTTGACAAATGGTTATCCACAATGAAGCAACGCCATAGTGAATACCCATATGAAGATGACACCCTCACACCCATTATAACTTCCTTTGCCAAAGAAAGATCATATTTTTTTAAAATCCATGGGACATCACTTTATTTGAAATACCAATTAGAGGGACTAGCTGCCTCTGATCCTATACTTTCTAATCGTCTTGGCCAATGTTTATTTTTATTTTTTGAAGTAATAAGATCTTTCCTAAAAACCAATGTGTCACTTTATTTCGACGATATGTGCCTCCATAAATAATATGAAACATTTTTAAATACATGCATGGGATATAATAAGTGGGTAATCTTAAGATGCTCCCTGTTGTATCTCAAGAAACAATCCCTTGGTTGAGGTAAGGAATCAGTGCTTAAGACATTTTGTAAATGTATGTCACAATTATAATATCAAATGGCCTCTGCTTAACACCTTTGGAATCGAATTATTTAATACACCCAATAATTTGATATAATGAAAGTGTTCACAATGCCATAAACTGTTGATATTTGAATGAAATGAAAATAAGAACTGTAAAGGAAACTTGAAGTGATAAGTGGAGAAAAAGAATCTATCACTTTTAAGTTTCAGAGGAAATTCATGGAGAGAGAGGAAAATTGAAATAATATGTTGCAAACACAGAATCTATTACTTTAAAGTTTCATCAGGATTTTGTGAAAAAATAAGAGATGAGGTGAAGGAGCACAAATTAAGGTTGTTTAACTCTTACTCATAGATGTAATTAAGATACCAAATGCTACATTATTTAAGTTCAATCAAAGAGGAATAAACATAGAGTGAAACTGGAAAGACAGATCAACATCAACAACTGCAGAAAACTTGATCTTGTTTCATTTATTTCTCAGAAAATTCAGTACCAAATTAACAATCCTCTAGAGGTCCCAAAGACTCAGAGCCCATTTTGTTTATTTCTATCTACTTAAATACATCACAATGGTTCATAACTCCTGAACTTCTTGAAACTATTCGACTACCTAAACTGTTAATATTACTTCTACAATCATACTTGAGAAAAAAAATTAAAATTGGAAATATTGTTCGTTTTGTTGAATCTGATGTTGCTGGTGCGTCCTCCCGAAGTGATGAGGTGTCCCTTCTGGTTATGATGCAGCAGCTACATAGTAACAGCCTTGGTACAGTAACATAATTTTCCCCAACTAGGTATACTTTAACTGACCTCCATCTCCAAAGAGAGGGGTGGTGAAATAAAATTTAAGGATTTCGAAAAAGGTATTAGTGATATGGGCATCATCACCTAGATGATCATAATTCTGGAATGCATCTAACGACATTGTCTCCATGGAAGTCGTATCCCTTAATTAATCATCCATACCAACCTCTATTTGATTGCCTCCATTTCCAGCTTGTGAAGAGCTAATATTATTGTAGTCATTCCTAATTGGTGAATTTGGACATAGTGGGAATTGAATAGGTGGTTGATTCAACCATCCTTGGTATTGTTCCTCTCCAATTTTTTCTAGTAATTAAACCTTCTCTCGATTTGACATTGTCGTGGGGTGCAACGAAAGATGGTAGGTGGTGTTAGCCAGCTATAAAATTTGTTATATCAAATGCTAGCTAAATCATTTTTGGAGCCTTCAAGGAACAAATTTTATTGAAAAAAGTGTTATCTCTTGAAGACTCTTGAAGCCCTCATGCCTCTGTCCAAATCTTCCCTACTGTGCCCGTTTGACACTCTGGAATTCTTCCAATTTCATGAGAAGGAAATATTGCTCCAAAGGCCTTTTCCCCCTCCTTCCACTTCCAAAAATAACCTCATTTTTACCCCTTTATTCCCCATAAAAATATTTCATTTTCATATTTTTCCCCTTTCCCCTCCATCAAAACCCCTTTGATAAGGTTTAAGACTTTTTATTTGCCTTATCGAAACCCTCAAAACCCTTTGAAAACCAGAGAAAATCATAAAAAATACATATTTTGTATGATAATGGTTTAAACCCCCTTGGGCCAAAAATCATAAACCACTTCCCCCACATGCCCGTGCCCTACAAACCAGGTGCTAACCCCTCACAGTGCTAATCGCATCGCAAACTTTGAAAATGGTTAGATCAAAAATACCGGAGTCCCGATTGCGATTAGCCCCTTTTTGTATACGCCCTAGGCATGTTATATTATATAGAGACCACGGGCCCTGTAGACGGGTGCCAAGCCATATTATAAATATACATCCCGCCCGCAAAACATTAAAACCTTTATTTTTATTAATTTTTTGGGTTTTCGTATATCATAAAGATTTCCACCGGTGCAAAGCTTAAATCGCTCCCCACCGTCGATCTGATCTGCAGTTCGACGACCCACAAATAAATCACCCCGGTGGTCCCCACGGTCACTTACTGTTCAAAAAACTGGAGCAGTTTGATCGTACCGCCTTTGTGGGATAAGTTTTTTTCCCCATTTGATCGTGATCAATGCCACAGGCCGACACGTGGCCTTAAATAGTTTTTAAAACCCACCCTCCCCGCGCGTTAAATGTCGACTGTGGGTTCAGCGTGATATTGACGTGCGCTGTCCGATCTGAGGTCGTCTCATCGGACGGTGATCGCACTCAAAAGAAGCTTGGGGGATGAACTAAGGTACGATGTATTTATCAAAACATCCCCGCCGTTGATCTGGCCCTCAAATCAATGGTCCACATTTTATCGCATCGGATCTTTTCATCGGATGCATTCTTAACATTTGTTTTTCCCTATCGATTGCGATCCTCCGATTGTATCTAGGCCATCCACGTGTTCAGATCGGATGGTCTCAAATCATTCCCACATTATTTTATCACCCTCCACCTTCCACCAAGAGGATTTTAAACGCATAATCCCCACCATTGATCTCTGCGCGATCGACGGTTCCGACTTACTCTTCCCTCTCCTCTCCTTTTTAACCTTCTCTTAAATAATCTCGACCGTTGGATTTTGCCATCCAACGACCATGCTCCTCCCCATACCTTCTGAAGTAGTAAAACCCAAATAACATAGGATTTTATAATATAAGTTTCGTATGTTGTATGTTTCAATGGTTTTCCATTATATTAAAAGAAAAGCCGAAGGCTGGGAATGACGATTCCCGCACCTTTGATTTATCAAAGGGATCCATTCGCAGGGCTCAAACTCCATGTCTCATCAATGTTTCATGAGGCATTGATGCCATATGAGCCCTGCACGGCCTACACATCAACAAGACATAGAGTTAAATAAATTAAAAGAGTATCAGTGTCGAAGACAGAACACAGTAGAACAAAAGATTGGAGACAATTTGGGGATTACGGCTAAGATTGATTATCAAAAGCCTAATCTTCCAAATTAAATCATAATTAAAGAAAATCATAAATATCTATAGGCAGAAAGACCTCCACCGCCACATCTAAGGCAAATTTATTCCTCTCATCCACCACAAAGCCACCTGTGCCACAAGAATTCAAACAGAGGCCAAAGTTATTGAGAAAAATCAGATATTTTCCTCAACGCAACCAAAGAATTGATTTTGCCAAAGGAATTTAATGTAAAAATATCAGAAGAGTTATTACATTCATGACGCAGAGCCTCAAAAGTCAACAAAAGCTCCCACCGAGCTTAATCTTAAGTGTAAAACAATTAATACGGATAGAACATTTGTAAACTTCTTCATCGAGCCCCACAAAGGCCAAGAAGCCATTAAGACTGTATTAATTGCCCTGGGAGATCTTTTATTCAATCTCACCTCCTCATTCTTCTATAAATACTTCTGTAGAAGATGAGAAATTTTTGGTTGCTTGGTTGGTTGATCACTAGTTGTAATACTGAAACTCTCTGAAATAATACATAGTCTGTTGAAGTTGAAGAAGAAATTGAAGTCTTGGTAGCCCTGATGATGTTGTTGCATGCTTGTTTCTGAGAAGGCTCTATCATTGGATCCATGAGCTTGGTTGTTGGTGAAGTATTCTAAATTGTTTAATTTTTTCTCCTGTTTTCATTCTGTTCCATAATTTCTTACTACAGTAGGTTGAAATTTTTAGGCTAAGAAATGACTCCTGGAAGCACCTTAGACCTGTTCATCCTTCACTATTTCATGTTTTCTTCTGCTGAGGTATTTTAGAGTCTTTAATCTCTCTCTTTAGTCCTCATGCTTGTTTGTTTCTATGATAGTTCAAATAAGATAGTTTCAGCATGATTTATGGTTCTCCCTGCTTGTCTGCTGCCACTTAAAGGCTGTTATTGAAGTCTCCCTTTGAAGTATTTCTGTCTATAGTGAGCCAAGGAGGTTTGTTCTGATCTTGCCCTTTGTCCTTGCTTAAAAATTTGGCTTAAACGTCTTTATAGTTGTGATCATAGATGTATTTAGGTGTTCCCTCTTCTATGATCGTAATTATCAGTGAATCTTTTATGTTTTCTAAGTCATCTGAAATAAAATCTTTGAGAAAATAGGGTGTTCCCCGAATCTTAGATTTAATTTTAAAAGATGTTTTGAAGTCATTATTTGCTTGAAGTGTGATTTGTAGAATTCATGGTTAGCCATGTCTATCAAATAGCTCTTTATTATTCAAGTAGTGTTTTCAATTTCCCTTTGTTGAGAATTAAATTCTCTTTCCAAATCATTGATGTCCATCTCATTTCAAAAACCAAAGGATCCTGTGGCCAAGTTAGATTTTCCCTTTGATATCCCATATCCATTGATAAGTTTGTCATGACCTCTTTTTGACTCCATTTCTCAATGAAGCTACTACATCCTCTTTCTTCCTACCTTTCCTAGACCTTTCATATTCTGCTATATCAATTCAACCAAACAAACAATCAGACACCTGCACTTAATAACTAGTATAAGACCAATATCAAAAGCACACAAGATAAACCTTTGCTAAAACAAATAATTTGAGAGATACCTCTCTAAGAACAGGAGGACTAGATCCTGTAACTATAAAGATTGGTTTTGATGTTGCCTTGTATTTTTATTTGCCAAACTATCAAAACACAGGACACCAACATAATGGCGATCATGGTGGGACACTGAGTAAAATATTCAAAATTAAACACTCACTTTCTAGTATAACATAAGTAACCTTCTTCAAGCACTACCAAGCATAACGGTAATCATGATAGGACTTATTTTGAATCAGTGACAAACTAAGTAACGCTTAGGATTCTCTTAGAACCTTATCAAACCTTGAAGGAATCAGTTACCAGGCCATAAGAGTGAACTATGTATGATTTGACATCTTAGCTAAGTGTTAAGTCAGATTTAGGACACTCTCATAACCTATAAGACCAAGAAACTCAAAAAAAAAAAACATTTCAGTTTGGCTTCATAATAAACTTGGTGGTGGACCATAAAACCTTTTACCTCCAAAAGAGTTAAAAATTTCGACCTGGTGACTCCACAATCCTAAAAAGACCTTAAGACTCCATTGGGAAGACCCATAATCTTTGTAACATCATACAAACTCAGTTAGAAGGCTTTAGGATTAAAGTTTTATTCTTTTAAAAAAGATCAGTTAGCCTCTTAAAGATTGTCATATTTGGTTAAACTTTTCTTTTAGCTGGGTTCGAAAAACACAGCATATTGGCTCCTAGAAAGATTCATACTAGAGCCTTCCCTGACCCTAACCCATCGGAAATAGTTGACAACCCTGAAAGTATACTTAGGGAGTCTCCTAAGATTAAACTTTCAACGTCGCTTGATGATATAATTCAGATAGACTCTGAATCTTCACTTTTATCCCCAGAACAAAGCGAACATCCTGGTAGTAGAGAAACCACACCACCTAATTTACATTTCCTTCTCAATTTAGGTGTCTCTCATCCAATATTAGCTCAACAATATATCTCTAGTACATCCACATCTGTCCATCCAACATCCACTATCCAAACCACTTCATTGTATCCCACTTTCCCTTTCACAAACCCACCCCTTGTAAATCCACCTTTCTTTCCAACCATGGCAACATGGTATGCCCCATTAGTGTTACCACAACCTATGCTTCCCTTACCAAATTATTACCAATCCAAAATCCCTCATTTCACTGGAAAAGAGTCTACAACATCTCAACATCATGTAGATAGGATGGAAGATGCTTTCGATTACATGGAGATAGAAGAAGAAACTATGAAGATCAGAATCTTCGCCCAAAGTTTAGGAGGACATGTAAAGAAATGGTTTACAAAATTACCTCCTAACAACATAAATGATCTCCCTGCCTTGCATCAAACATTCATCAACAAATGGGAACTCAAAAAGAATCCTCTCCAAATACTAGCAGAGTATAGTAGCCTCAAGAGAAATCAAGGGGAGAGTGTTCATGATTACTCCACTAGGTTCAGTAGCGTTTACAATTCTCTTCCACCTCACTTGAAACCTCCTCAAGGCATGGCCTTGGTAAGGTATCACGAAGGCCTTGATGCTGAAATGACTTATCAGTTAAGGAGAGAGATTACTTAACCTTAGAAGACATGCAGAAAAGAGCTGTGAGCGTAGAAGAAAACATAATTGAGAAAAGAAATAGGTTGAGATTAGAGAAGAGGGTAACTTATAAAGATGACCTACTACCCTCAACCTCAACTTCTGACACAAAAATCAACAACCTAGTGAAGGTAATGGAGAGGATGCTTGAAAAGATTAATTTGAATGACAGAGTGCCCCCAAGAGAACCTCAAAACAACCAAAATAGAAACAAAAAAAAAATTATAGAAGAGAAAACAATCAAGACAAACAGAAGGAAAATGAGCAATAGATTAGACCTCCCTTTTAAAAATATGTAGATCAATATGAAGAAGATAGGGAGTTGGAAAGGTTGGGAGAATATTATGTAAACTTGATTGGATCAGACAGTGGGGATGATTTTTTCCTCACTGAGGAAGAACAAGGTTTCTTCTCTGATCACAGAACAAACACCTATGAAGATTATGATGACTATAGATTGGGTTTTGAAAATGCAATCATGGAGGTGCACAAACAATACGATCTTAGGAGCAAGGGGAACATAGATAATTCAAAGGATAAGAACACTAATACTGGTATCAAGAAAAACACAGAAAATCAGCCCAAAAATACAGCAGAAAAAACCAACATTTTTACCAAGAAACCAGACATAAACAAAGACAAAAGTGTCCAGCCAAATGTTGAACAGAATACCCCTAGCACTTCAGCTAGTGGTCCTAATAAAACTGTCCCAATTACCAGTCCAAACAAGGTTCAACAAATCAAAATTGTTGAAAAGAATTCAATTGAAAAGATAGATGTAAATATGAACAAGTCAATTGTTCCTTTCAGCCTTGAGGGAGAGCTTTCTAAGATAAAAATTACCATTCCCCTTACTGAACTAGTAACCCAAGAAGTGTACAAAAACCAAGTTTTGAAAGCTTTGAACTTAGGAGGTGCTATTGACACCTTGAACTTGACAGATGACAAGCTTGAGTTGTTGTTTGGTCCAGAAGTTGAAGGAAAATACCAAGAAGGGGCTTTCCCTCCCTTCTATGTTAGCTTGAACATACACGAGAAAATTTTACACAATTCCATGTTAGATTTATGAGCTTCACACAATCTAATGCCCAAGGTGGTAATGGAAAGCTTAGGCTTATAAATTACTAAACCATACAAAGATTTGTATTCCTTTGACTCAAGCAGAGTCAAATGTTTGGGTTTAATCAAATATTTATGTGTTAACTTATCCCAAATCCCTGCTAAGAGTTTAGTCACGGACATAGTTGTAGCTGACATTCCCCCTAAGTATGGCATGCTCTTATCAAGATCTTGGGGAGCCAAACTTCAGGGAAGCCTTCAAATGGACATGTCTTATGCCACCATCCCTGTTTTTAACCAAAACAAAATAATATATAGGGAATCTCACATGAAGTACATGGTGAGAAACATAGACAAACCAAACAACTCTCCAATCTATTATATTCAATCGAGTTTAGATTCCTTTATCTTATGTAATGAAAATGAAATCACTCAAAAATACCCAATCAAATCTTCCCTCGAACAATCAAATTCAAAACATTAATAATCAACAACAACAAGAAAAGGAAAATGAGTCAAATATACTTTGGACAATAAACTTTGATGGATCCTGTAATAAAACAAGTGCAGGGGCAGGTGTTTGGATTCAAAATACAAATCAGAGTTTTTCATATAAATTAGATTTCCCATGCACTAACAATATTGCTGAGTACGAAGCACTTCTCCTAGGCCTACAATTGCTTAAACAATTAGAAGCCCAGAGAATATCAATCTTAGGAGATTCTGAACTTATCATAAGACAAATCAAAGGAGAATACTCTGATAGAAATCCAAGGCTTAGGGAATATCAGAACATTTCCCTTGATTTATTGAAAACCTTTGAAAAATATGAACTTATTTTCATTCCTAGAGCACTGAATCATCTAGCAAATGAACTCGCCTTCACTGCCAGCAACTGCCAAATACCTGAGATAAATGAACAACTTAGCATAAAGATAAAACACAGGCCTGCTGTGCCTGATAACGAAGATCACTGGCAATTTTTTGACTCTGACAAACACATAGATGATTTCTTAAAATTAGAAAATGATTTCGCCATACCAATAGCAGAATCCAGCCAAAAAGAAAACTGTTTGTATATTGAACAAATCCCAGAAGTTGAAATGACATATTCTGCTGATATAAATCATTATGAGGATCCTTTTGAAGCAGAGATAATTGACAATGTAGACCAAGAAGACTTGGAAGTTTTACAATTCAAAAATGATAAAATTCCAAGAGGTCTCACACCTTTAGAACACCTTTTTTATTTTAACGATGTAACCAAAGAACCGAGAATAGAGCCTATGGAAACAAATCTAGAAGAGCATAACATAGGCAGTCTAGCAGAACCCAAGATGATTAAACTGTCTAGCACTCTCCCAGCTCACATAAAATTTCACTATATAGGGTTATTCAAAGAGTTTAGAGATATTTTTTCTTGGGGATACAAAGATTTGAAATCATATGATACCAGCATCATCCAACATAAAATTCCCCTCAAAGAAAATCAAAAGCATTTCAAACAAAAGTTGAGGAGAATAAATCCTCTCTTACTACCTTTAGTTAAGGCAGAAATTGAAAATATGCATAATGCTGGGATCATTGTACCAATTAGATATTCAAAATGCGTATCGAACTTAGTTTCTGTTAGAAAGAAAATAGGGGAAATCAGGCTCTGTATTGACTTCAGAAATTTAAATAGAGCCTCTTTAAAAGACAACTACCCCTTACCCAAGATGGACCATATAATTCAAAGGGTATTTGGGTAAAAAAGGATATCCCTCTTAGATGGGTTCTTGGGTTACAACCAAGTGTTAGTGCTCCCAAGTGATCAAATCAAAACTGCTTTTACCACACCTTGGGGCACCTTTATGATGTCAAAATGCCTTTCAGATTAATGAATGCAGGGGCCACCTTCCAAAGGGCCATGGACATAGCCTTTTCTAAAGATATTGGCTATTTCATAATCATTTACCTTGATGACATAACCGTTTTCTCAAAAACTGATGAGGAACATTTGATTCACCTGAGAAAAGTTTTTGAGAAGTGTAGGAAATTTGGCTTGTCATTGAATCCCAAGAAGACATTCTTTGGTCTCCAAGAGGGTAAACTTCTTGGCCATATAATTTTAGAAGAGGGAATCAAAATAGACCCTACAAGGATATATGGCATATTACAAATCAGTCATCCAAGAATCCTTTAAGAGTTGCAATCTTTCATCGGAAAGATTGATTTTATGAGGAGGTTTATCCCTAATCTTGCTGAGCTACTAAAAAAAATTACAATTTTTTTTAAGAAAGATGTCGGTGTAAAATGGACTTTACCAGCTAAACAATCATTCGAACTGGTCAAAAAAGCTCTTACTCAAACACCAGTCCTGATTAGTCCATATTTTACCAAGGACTTTTACATATTTTCTTTTGCATCTGAGCATACAATAGCTGCAGTTTTATTTCAAAAGAATGACTTGGGGCAAGAATGACCAATATCCTTCTTTAGTAGGTCCTTAAGAGATGCTCCTCTCAAATATAACATCATGGATAAGCAAGCCTTAGCATTAGTGAAAGCTTTAAAAGACTTTAGGGTCTATATTTTACACTCTCACATAATTGCTTTTGTTCCACATACTGTTGTCAACGACATTCTAAGTCAAGACCCTGATGGTAAAAAGGGAAAATGGATTGCAACTACTCTTGAGTATGACTTAGAAATCAGGCCCACCAAACAAGTTAAAGGGAAAGGATTAGAAAAACTTATGGCTGAGTCTAACTTCCAAGCACTAGACATGAATATGGTAGATGTGTTGGAAGAAATAGAAGAATCTACTACTCCTTTTATTGAAGAAACATTTCTGAATTCTCCTTGGTATGCTGACATTATTTATGTGCTTTTATATTTGAATGCCCCTCCTTCTTTGTCTAAAACTAAAGCTAGATTTTTTAAAAAAAAAGCTTTGAGTTTTTTCATCTTAGATGGGGTATTATATTGGAAAAATGTTGTTGGAATTTTGCTTAAATTTTTACTTGAAGATGGTGTAGGAAAAATCATGCATGAGTTTCCTGATGGAGAATGTGGAGGACACCTCTACTGGAAGACCACAGTGAACAAAATTCTTAGATCTAGTTACTATTGGCCTACCCTTTTCCTAGATACTCAGAAGTTGGTCATGTCTTGCCATAAGTGTCAAATCTTTGATGGCAAAAGAAAATTTCTTCCCTTACCCTTACATCCTATCAGAGTTGAGGCACCTTTTCAACAATGGGGTTTAGACTTCATTGGGGAAATTCACCCATCCTCCTCAACTCAACATAAGTGGATCCTCACAGCCACTGACTTCTTTACCAAGTGGATAGAAGCTATACCCTCCAGGAATGCTAATGACTCTGTCATTATCAAGTTTCTTGAAACAAATATCCTATCCAAGTTTGGTTATCCTAGAAAAATCATAATAGAAAATGTTGCTGCTTTTAAATCGAAAAAGATGGTTGATTTTTGTTACAAATACCACATAACCTTGGGCCATTCCACTGCTTACTATCCCCAAGGAAATGGATTAGCTGAATCTTCCAACAAGAGCCTCATGAATATCATTAAAAAACTATTGTAACAAAATTAGAAATCCTGGCACAGTAAACTGGAACATGCCTTATGGGCTGATAGGTTAACTACAAAGAAATCGACAAATATGTCCCCCTATCAGCTAGTTTATGGCATGGATGCAGTCTTTACCACCTCATTAGGAGTTCCAGTCATGAAGCTCCTTCAAGAAGTACAGGTTGAAGAGAATGATATGCAGAGCATAATCAATTAAACCATCCATTTACATCAGACCAGAGAAGAATTTTATGAGAGAACACAGTTGGTCCAAGAAAATATGAAGAAGCTATTTGATAAGAGAAATAAGGCAGAAAATTTCCAAGTTGGAAATTTTGTTCTTAAGTGGGATTCAAGGAGATAAGATAAGGGAAAACATAGAAAGTTTGAGAACTTTTTGAAAGGTCCCTATATTGTTCATGCTAAAAGGAGTCACAATGCATTTTTCTTGAAAGAATTGAATGGAGAAGATCTGTATGGAGGTCCTGTCAATGGCAGAATTCTAAAGCATTACTTCTGCCAGGAATCATGAGTTTCAAAGCATTTTATTTTTTCATTGTAAATATCATAGTCTGAACATTGCATTCAAGGTTATAAAAATAAAAATACAAAAACAAAGAAAAAAAGAAAAGAGGGAAGATTGTGAAAAAAGAAAGGTACAGCCCCATACCAAAAAGAGAAACAAATCTGAAACTGTGCAAGCTCAAATGCCACTCCTAAAGAACACTCTAGTTAGTCAAACAACCTAATCTTGACTAATTAGTTTTAAATTTTCTGCTGATAGGATAGTAAATTCGATTTGCCAATCTGTTTAATCTTGGCTTATCAGTAAATAGTTTAGGGTAGAAATCAAAGGTTCAAACATGCTCAAAATATGAACCTAAGTTTCTAAAGTGAATGACTCAAATCTATTTCAAATTCTGAGTCAAAAAAGATGTAAATCTAGTTCCAATTAGCTCAAAATCTGAACCAGTTGTCAAAGGAAAGACAGCTCAAAACAAAAGTCAAAACAGAGCTGTAAAAAGATGAAGGAAATGCTTTGAAAGATCAGATCCTAAGCCTCGCATTTTGTTTTGATTTTCTGTAAAAAAGGACCTATGTGCAGCTTGTTTTTTATGCCATAGATCAGCAACAAGTTAGACTGTTCAATCCTGACTTGTATGCTTTTAAATTTATGTTGTAGAATGTAGAGAATAAAAATTTGTTGGACAGTTTAATCCCCACAGATAGTAGATTAGGTAGAGAATCATATGGGCTCAACTGTTTAATCTGATTCCATGGAGAAATAAGGAGTAGAAATAGATTATATTTCCTGCTTTCAAAAGAATAAAATGTTGTAAAAGAGTTTTCCAATCTAAGTGCACTCTAAAGAAGAAAAAATGTTAGATCTGTAGGATTGAGTAGGTAGAAAGCTTGTTGATGAAAGATCCATTGTTTTTATGGTTGCTAATATGTTTTCAGAGAAAAAGAAGATAATTCAGGGAAAGAAAGGTAGCCCAATGGATGAGGCACTGATCAGCCTCCCAGAGAATGCAAGCCTAAAGTTCTTGATGCCTTCAAGAAGGCACCATCCCCAAGTGGAGTCACTATTAGCCAGCTATAAAATTTGTTATATCAAATTATGGCTAAATCATTTTTGGAGCCTTCAAGGAACAAATTTTATTGCAAAAAGTGTTATCTCTTGAAGACTCTTGAAGGCCTCATGCCTCTGTCCAAATCTTCCCTACTATGCCTGTTTGACACTTTGGAATTTTGTTGATTTCATCATAAGGAAATACTGCTCCAAATGCCTTTTCCCCCTCCTTCCACTTCCAAAACTAACCTCACTTTTACCCCTTTATTCCCCATAAAAATCTTTCATTTTCATATTTTTCCTCTTTCCCCTCCATCAAAACCCCTTTGATAAGGTTTAAGACTTTTTCTTTGCCTTATCGAAACCCTCAAAACCCTTTGAAAACCAAAGAAAATCATAAAAAATACATATTTTGTATGATAAGGGTTTAAACCCCCTTGGGCCAAAAATCATAAACCACTTCCCCCACATGCCCACGCCCTACAAACCAGGTGCTAACCCCTCACAGCACTAATCGCATCGCAAACTTTGAAAATGGTTAGATCAAAAAGACCGGAGTCCCGATTACGATTAGCCCCTTTTTGTATACGCCCTGGGCATGTTATATTATATAGAGACCACGGGCCCCGTAGACGGGCGCCAAGCCATATTATAAATATACATCCCGCCCCCAAAAAATTAAAACCTTTGTTTTTATTAATTTTTTGGGTTTTCGTATATCATAAAGATTTCCACCGGTGAAAAGCTTAAATTGCTCCCCACCGTCGATCTGATCTGCAGATCGACGGCCCACAAATCAATCACCCCGGTGGTCCCCATGGTCGCTTACTGTTCAAAAAACTAGAGCAGTTTGATCGCACCGCCTTTGTGGGATAAGTTGTTTTCCCCATTTGATCACGATCAATGCCACAGGCCGACACATGGCCTTAGGAAGTTTTGAAAACCCACCCTCCCCGTGCATTAAATGTCGACTGTGGGTTTAACGCGATATTGACGTGCGCCATCTGATCTGAGGTCAGCTCATCGGAAGGTGATCACACTCAAAAGAAGCTCAGGGGATGAACTAAGGTACGAATTATTTATCAAAACATCCCCGCCGTTGATCTGGCCCTCAAATAAACGGTCCACATTTGATCGCATCGGATCTTTTCATCGGATGCGTTCTTAACATTTGTTTTTCCCCACTGATTTTGATCCTATGATTGTATCTAGGCTGTCCATGTGTCTGGATCGGACGGTCCCAGATCATTCCCGCATTATTTCATCACCCTCCACCTTCCACCAAGAGGATTTTAAACACATAATCCCCACCGTCGATCTCTGTGCGATCGACGGTTTTGACTTATTCTTCCATTTTCTCTCCTTTTTAACCTTCTCTTAACTAATCTCAACCGTTGGATTTTTCCATCCAATGGCCACGCTCCTCCCCATACCTTTTGAAGCAGTAAAACCCAAGTAACATAGGATTTTATAATATAAGTTTCATATGTTGCAGGTTTCAATGGTTTTCCATTATATTAAAAGGAAAGCCGAAGGCTAGGAATGACGATTCCCGTGCCTTTGATTTATCAAAGGGAACCATTCGCAGGCTCAAACTCCACGCCTCGTCAATGTTTCATGAGGCATTGATGCCATATGAGCCCTGCGCGGCCTGCACATCAAGAAGACACAAAGTTAAATAAATTAAAAGAGTATCAGTGTCGAAGACAGAACACAACAGAATAGAAGATTGGAGACAATTTAGGGATTATAGCTAAGATTGATTATTAAAAGCCTAATCCTCCAAATTAAATCAGAATTAAAGAAAATCTCAAAGATCTATAGGAAGAAAGACCTCCACCGCCACATCTGAGGAAAATTGATTCCTCTCATCTACCACAAAGCCACCTGTGCCACAAGCATTCAAACAGAGGCCAAAGTTATTGAGAAAAATCAGATATTTGCCTCAACACATCTGAAGAATTAATTCTGCCAAAGGAATTTAATGTAAAAATATCAACAGAGTTATTAAATTCATGACACAGGGCCTCAAAAGTCAACAAAAGCTCCCACCGAGCTTAATATTAAGTGTAAAACAATTAATACAGATAGAACATCTGTAAACTTCCTCATCAAGCCCCACAAAGGCCGAGAAGCCATTAAGATTGTATTAATTTCCCTGGGAGATATTTTATTTAATCTCACCTCCTCATTCTTCTATAAATAGTTCTGTAGAAGATGAGAAATTGTTGGTTTCTTGGTTGGTTGATCACTAGTTGTAATACTGAAACTCTCTGAAATAATACATAGTCTGTTGAAGTTGAAGAAGAAATTGAAGTCTTGGAAGCCCTGATGATGTTGTTGCATGCTTGTTTTTTAGAAGGTTCTATCATTGGATCCATGAGCTTGGCTATTGGTGAAGTATTCTGAACTGTTTAATGTTTTCTCCTGTTGTCATTCTATTCTATAATTTCTTACTACAATAGGTTGAAATTTTTAGGCTAAGAAATGACTTTTGGAAGCACTTTAGACCTGTTCATCCTTCATTGTTTCATGTTTTCTTCTGCTGAGTTATTTTAGAGTCTTTAATCTCTCTCTTTAGTCCTCATGCTTGTTTATTTCTATGATAGTTTGAATAAGATGGTTTTAGCATGATTTATGGTTCTCCCTGCTTGTCTTCTGCCACTTAAAGGCTGTTATTGAAGTCTCCCTTTGAAGTATTTTTATCTATAGTGAGCCAAGGAGGTTTGTTCTGATCTTGCCCTTTGTCCTTGCTTAAACAGCTGGCTTAAATGTCTTTATAGTTGTGATCATAGATGTATTTAGGTATTCCCTCTTCTATGATCGTAATTATTAGTGAATCTTTTATGTTTTTTAAGTCATTTGAAATAAAATCTTTGAGGAAATAGGGTGTTCCCCAAATCTTAGATTTCATTTTAAAAGTTGTTTTGAAGTCATTATTTGCTTGAAGTGTGATTTGTAGAATTCATGGTTAGCCCTGTCTATCAAATAGATCTTTATTATTCAAGTAGTGTTTTCAATTCCCTTTGTTGAGAATTAAATTCTTTTTCCAAATCATTGATGTCCATCTCATTTCAAAAACCAAAGGATCCTGTGGCCAAGTTAGATTTTCCCTTTGATATCCCATATCGATTGATAAGTTTGTCATGACCTCTTTTTGACTCCATTGCCCAATGAAGCTACTACTCCCTCTTTCTGCCTACCTTTCCTAGACCTTTCATATTCTACTATATCAATTCAACCAAACAAACAATCAGACACCTACACTTAATAACTAGTCTAAAACCAATATCCAAAGCACACAAGATAAACCTTTGCTAAACAAATAATTTGAGAGATCCCTCTCTGAGAACAGGAGGACTAGATCCTAGAACTCTAAAGATTGGTTCTGATGTTGCCTTGTCTTTTGATTTTCCAAACTATCAAAACACGGGACACCAACAAGTAGGTCACTCATCATCACTAGAATTCTAATAATTTCAAATAATATATTTGAACATGATTAGTACAAAATATATGATATCAATTATTAAGCATGTCAAAAGTGCATTATTAATTGGTTTTACGTTGAAATAATTACATTAATATACTAAAAAATTATTATTACCATCATTTTCTTGGGATTGTGGCTAGAAGATGGAATGTTACAATTGGCAGGGTGAAGCAGTTGTCCATTTTCATCTACCAACTGCACCTTGCAGTATGCTGCTCCTGATAAGAGCTTCCGAAGTTTTGGATATGTTTGAATATTTTGTGCATATGAACTTGATTATGAATCTGCATGAACCCGCAAATTTGTATACATTAATTTTATTCAGCTGATTGACATGGATAAAAAAATAAATTTATTTAGATAATGAAAATATAAATAAAATGTGAAGTAATTACGTCTGGAGATGGATAGGGAGAACTCCACGAGGGAATTTGAGAAATATTATGGAACGAGCTATATTTTGAAGAATTTTCCATTTGATATAATTATGAGATTTTATTCATTCATTTGAGCAAAATCAACAATAAAATTTTTGGTATACATACCTAAAAGTAATTCCAGTGCCTTAAAAATGGACTTATTGTTATCGGTGCTAATGTACTGTTATCTGCACCAGTGTGTTTTAGTTACTGTGAACCAGTGTGTTTTTATTAACGGATGCACCAGTGTTGTTAGTTAACAAACACACCGAATATCAGGAAAAAAAAACACAAATTTATTTTTTTTAAGTGAAAAAAATCGGTAAATTGAAAAATGGGTGAAAATTTATTTTTGGAAATCTAATTTCATAAAAAAGTTCTTTAAATAGTAAAAGCTATTCATTATTTCATTATTTTTGAAAAAAAAATAGGGAGAGATTTGCATGAGTGACATACCTGGAGCAAGAGAGCAAGAACGCACTGTGGAGTAGCAAAATACTTTCGAACATCAACACTATTCAGAGAATCAAAATTTGAAAAATCTGGTGATTCACACAAAAACCCTGTAGTATAGTAAACTTGTTAAATTTTACTGAAATAATTGTTTTTTTTACAGTTTTTGTTAGATTAAATACATGCATAGTAAAAATTTTAAATTTTACTGTGCATTTTCAGAGAAAAACAAAAAAACAAAAAAATCCATTCTTACGTTAAACCCTTGCTTCTTGCTTATGTGACATTACAATTAGGACTTCTCATTTTAGATTTATAGGGTTTGTGTGTGTGTCTGTAGTGGTGCTAGAGGTTAACGAAAGGGGGGGGGGGGGTGGAATTTTACAAAAAATTGAAGGACCTAGTGGAATGATTATATAGAAATTATTTCCATTTACAATACAAAGATCAATCCAATGATTCCAAGAACCAAATTTTGTTTAAACTACACGATTAGTTTCCATAGAATTGGTCAATGAGACATGTTAGACTTTTAATAGCAAAAATGTACAAAAAAAAAAAAAGAAGGATTGAAAAACTAATATTCCTTTAAATGTTTTTCTAGAATTATATGTATATATTACTGCAAAGCAATCATTTTTAAATATCACTTTTTTTATATTTACTTTTCATATATAAATATAAAATTAAATAGTTTATTGTCATGTTACATTTTCAGGAAGATTATGAAAATCTCAAAGGATGAACGAGCTGCTATCAAAAATATTCTTGTAGGAATGTCCAAAAGGGTGTATAAGGAGATGGTCAAAGAAATTGACATAATTGCATCGCACGAGGAGACATCTCAGCAAAAACATGATTCAAATGTAATATGTAATCATTTAATTTTTCGATTAGGTACAATAAATAAACAATCTAGCATTAAATATTAATTTTCAGGTATTTTCTTGCAGAAAAGAAAATAAAATGGAACCCATTCAGCACATAAAACTGGATGATAAGGAAGAAAAGGGTTGATATCTATGTTTGTATGTAATAATTACTTCCTTATAACAACTTAACTAGATTTAATTTTTGTATATTTTAAGTTTTTTTACAACAATCATCATTGACTGTCTTCAACAGGTGCTAACATATAACGAAGAACCATTAGAATAATTTTTTGGCATTGGGTTAAATATGGCCTGTCAATATATGTTGGCATATCATAAATTAATTTTGGAATTTGTAAGCATCTATCTTGTTATACTTAGCTCCATTTATAATTAATAGAACAATTTTTGTTTTTATATATTAAATCTATGATTTGTTATGGGGTATAAAACTTGTAAGAAACAAAGTATGGAATTGTGCCAACAAATGAAATGTTGAGAGATGGCATGAAATTTGGTTTTTAAAGAATGTGTATAGTTCATGAGTCAATTCTTGCTATGATACATTTATTTTTTATTTACATTGATGTATATTATTTAATATTTCAATTTTCATTATTCTCACCAATGTATATACACTCATTACACTTTATTTTTATGTTTGTAGATGGAACTTGAAGAAGAAGAAAACAATCAACACACTGAACAAAACATTCCTACAAATAACCCAAGTCATGGAAGTAGCTCGAGCAGTGACAAAAGTTCCAACAAAGAATGATGATCAATATGTTTGGATATCAAAGCAAGGCATTGCATTTTTTAAAATATTTGTCTGTAAAATAAAACATTTTGTTTAATGTAATATACATATTATCCCAGTTGAAAGACAAAGGGATGCCAATAAATATCCCATTTTGTATGAAAATGAATGTCTTATATATATATATATATATATATATATATATATATATATATATTAATTAATAATAAAATATGTTTTAATTTATTCTATTGCATTCTCCATTATCGCTGTGAAATGTTACACCATTGATTAAATATATGGATGATTAAATATTATAATGAAGAGATGCGAAATCTGATAATATGATATAACAAATTAATACAAACATCACATTCAAATGCACTAATAAAAATTTAATTGATATGAATACTGCTATAAGATATGTGTCGACTTTTGATGAATAAAGAATTTTAAAAAATCACAATAATTTCACTATCACATGTTGATGTTTCTAAAAAATAGAAAATGAAAACCGGTGCATATTATTTACTGTGCACCAGTGCATTTTTATGATACTGTGCACCGATGTGTTTCTACAACCTATGGGCATCGCACAAATACCAATACCAATTAGAACGCCTGGTTCTCTTTACCAAATACCACCACTCGGACGGTCGGATAAGCGTTGCATGCATTGATATGGTTTGCCTTTAATGTGCTAATTTTTTTTTATAACTTAACAACCTGGTGCGTTTTAACACCTAAATGACCGAGTGCGCTTTTACACCTTAACGGCACCGGTGCATACACCTTCCATCAGATTGATGCATCTTTGTGGGTGACACACACTGGGATGTTGCTAAATGCCCCAGGGTGTTTGAAATTTGGTTTCCATCCCAGTGCTTGGTATGTTTACAGTACCGGTGCATACATGGTAAAATGCACTGGTGTCTTCACACATGTTGTGCGCACCGATGAGAAAAGCATCCATAAAAACCTTCGGCCGCCTAGTTTTTTTTAGTTGTGTTGAAGTTTCATTAGAAGCTCCGTCAAAACCTCCGTTACCAAAAAAAAAATGTTGTAGAAAATGTTTTTTTGACAATTTTGGCCAATTTTATAACACTAAAAACCTCCTTTATAACCTCCACTAGAGGGTATTTTCCTTGTAGTGTATTGTTGATGCTGAAAGAGGTGACTTTTTATTGACACTCTAGTGCTTTCCCATTTAATTATCAACCCGGGGTAAGTCTTTTTATTCCAAGAGTGTTGGCACAATATATGCAAGTCAGTTCATCTAACAGATGTTCCTTGTCACTTATGAGGAAGAATTTGCTAATTTCCTGAGCTTGTTTAACCTATGAGGGGTGGATTGGATAGGTAAGATTGAGCAACAAGATTTTGCATCTATCTAATGGAATTAAACAATGGTTTAACTGAACCAAACAACAATCTAGAGAAATCAAGCAGAAATTAAATTGAATTCGACAATAAACTAAACAACAATGGAATTGAATGGAACAACAGTCTAACTAAGCTAAACAGTAATGGAATCGAATTGAATAAACAATATAGCTAACTAAGCAATAATGGAATAGCATTATAACTAGCTGAGCAGTAATGGAACAATAGGATAACTAAGTTGAATAGTAATGGAACAACAGTATGACTGAAGAAAATTAAATAAATAGTACAACAATTAATTAAGTAATTTTGCAATGGAGTTCTCTTTATGACTTGATTAATCAACATTGATAGGTGGTTGAACGCTTCATTATGCTATAAGAAGAAAGCAATTCATAAAGATAGATAATATTGAAATCGGCTTATTCTATGATCTGTAATTCAAATGCAATGGTATTAAAAGAATTGGAACTATCTACTGATAATAAAGTATTTTCGTAAGTCAGAAAATACGATTGCGATTGTCCTACTTCAAGAACGCAATTTCTAACAATCCTAGAACTAGATTTGTATTGAATGGAAATATACTTTACAACTACATCAAATTCTTAAGCACTGGTTCTACAACTACACAGAGTATGAAAACTTGCGTGGAACTTCCAGAGGTTGGGCCCAGACCACCAGAAGCCCCAGCGCAGTAAAAAATTCAAAAGATTACTGTTCAAAGCTCTATATTACATCTAGTGATGTTACAAAAACATAATTATATAGACTGTTTCTGATTTTTCTATTACAGAATGAATTTCTTGTCCTGTCTCTGACTCCCCTTCTCATCTTTCCTTCGCCCTTTTAAAGGCGATTTCAAAAATGTGAAAGTATTTTCCAAACAACAGCCCACTGTGTGTGACTGTTGTTTGAGTTATTGGACTCGAATTCATCTGCCTGCCTTCTGTCGGCCACTGGGCATTACCATGATTTCATATGTTTGCGTCTGTTGGTTGGCTTCCGTTTCCTATTGGTCCAGCGATTCTGCCTTCCTGCATGCGGAGATAAGAGAAGTGAATTTTCTATTACAAAAGCATCATTTTCATCATTAGTATAATTGTTCTCATTTTCATAATCTTTCATTCTCTTTATTGTTAATATGAAGAGGGATTCCCCCAGAATTATAAAATAATTTGAAGTACTTACAGGGTGAGAATCATACCTTAATTTGGGCCCAACATTTATAAAGGAGGTTTTGTCATTTGTGTTATCCAAGAATTGTTCATTTATGTAATGTGAAGGAGGTTTCCCCCTTGAAGTGGCCGATTTCTAAGGCGTTGATCTCTCTTTTCTTCTAGTTTGGGAGTTGTTTTCATAACAGGTACATCGTTTGTCTCGTGTGAGACCTACCTGTATCGATTATCCAATCCACCTCTTCTTCAATCTATAATCCGGGGTGTTCCTCATTAGTCTCCTTAGTTCATTTTCCTAGACTTTGATAATTTACTTGCCTCAATTAGGAATATTCTCATGGTATTTGAGAGTTGCTTCCTTTGCCACATCCTCTAATATTTTTCTCTTAATAGCCAAGGGGCTTTGAGATTCCGCACTCAACCTTCCCCTTGGCCTCCCACTCCCATTTCTTGCCATAGTTCTTCTCGATGCTGTGTATCTTTGATAACCATACCTTATTTTCTTACTACTCCCCTTTATTTCTTCCAACCTGATTACTATTTCTCCCATGCAACATCTCTCTTTAACATATAAAGGAAAAATCTATATCACCGCAATCCTCCCCATACATTTCACATCGTCATTGATCATTTTTGGAAATTTCCATTTTCCAATGCTATTGCAGTGAAATCGTGTGAGGATGGGACAATCCTCCCCTCATTCGCCTTTGAAAACAACCTGTACATTCCCATTATATCCATGATACTATACTAATATTGCTTCACACTAAGTTATGTTTGTTTCCAATTCGACAACCATCCATTCTCATAAATTCTACCTCCCAGATGACGATTATGTGATTCTGAATTTCCCTTATTCTCGTTAGCTCTAGTCATGTCCTTCTTCTCTTGTTTCCACATACCTCCTCAATCTTACACACTTCCCGCTACTTGTCCACTCATTTTTATCATAAAAATTTCCTTTTTCCAAGTGGTTTGTTTCTGTTCTCCTGGGCCACCCCGTTTCCTTCATGCTGCTCCTTTAACATGGGTAGATCTTTTACTGCTAGATCTCAAAAATATTCCTTGAGTTGTACTTCCACCATTTCTTCCTAGGTAATTTCAGTTAGAAATATGATGCACTCTACCCCCTCGTTGGCCACTTTTTCTACCAATGCATTTTCCAAACGATTTACTAGATTGAATTCTACTGTGTTTAGCTCTTCAAGGTGATCCTTAATCCTATGAATAATTTTGCTAAGCCACCAATTCCTCGTGACTTTGTTCATAAGGGTGCCAAATTGTAGTCTTTTTTCCCCCTGAATGAATAGATCTGAGTCACCTTCTACTATTACATGTATCTTACCTTTTTTTCGCAACATTTCTAATCCTTATTCTAGAGCCTGAAAATATGCTATGTTTTTTGTGGATTTTCCAATTTTAATGAAGTATAACCTTTGTATTTTACCAGTACAGTATTTGATGATTCCTCTCACACCAACATTTTCTGGATTTCCTTTGGACGCCCTGTAGAAGTTCAATTTCTAGTAAATTTGGAAGGCGCTTGCCACATTGTAGTGCTTGTCCCAATACAATTTTATTTAGGTATGAGGATCTTGTAACCCAAGTAATTCATGTAAAAAAACTTTAAGATTCTTTCTTCCTGAAGGGATGTATTTTCTTCTGTAATTTGAAATATTTTGCTACTAATGGTTTCCTTCATCTAACATTGAGTTTATTCCATCTTTTTTTTTACAGGGAGCTTTTTACCTTTGAATATTCTTTGGTTACATTCCTTCCAGAGTGAGCAAAGGATAAGCCCTGGGATTAAGTTCTAGGTTGAATTAACCACTTCATTCTTGGTATTTCACACACCATTTTTTAATTGTGTCTTGAATACTTTCTTTGTGTTTATCATTTTTTCTATATACAATATCCAACCAATCCCATAGGGGTTTTGAATATCTGCAAGTGTTCAACAAGTGGTTGATATCTTCTTCTTCCTGCTTAAACACACGGCACAATGATGGACCTATCATTCCTCTCCTTGTGAGATTCTCCCAATCTATCACCTTTTTGTGCAAAGCTAGCCATAGGATTTGATTTTTGCCCAGTGTGAAGCCTCCTAAATTTTTCTCTAGGTAGGTCATAGATCTCGAGGTTTTCAACCCTCAAATAAAACTTGGCTTCTTTGAGATTGAAATCCACTCCCTCTTGTTGTACCCATCTGAGTTGGTATTTGTCTCCATTTACCATGATTTGTCTTTTTCTTAGCTTTTATATGATATCTTTCATTTATGAGTTGCTTATATTAGTTTGTTAGAGGATGTTTAAGTTCCATGCTATCCACTTGTCATTAAGTAGTTCCAGAGACCAAAAAATGGTGGACCTTTCTGAGCCCCAGTCTTTCTAAGGATTCCTGTAAACTTCTCCATTTTTTTTTATTCAATTTTGGCAGCTGTTGCTAGGAATAATCCTAGAATAGGGCATTATTTCCATCTCTTACTTCCCAGAAGTTGTGTTTTTGTATAATATTCGTGTTGGACTCCGCTAAATACCAAATGGATAACCTCGAGATTGAACCCGTGAGCTTGTTCAAGTATTTTGTTTGACAATTTGGAGAATATTTCTCTTTGCACAATTTTTCCCAAGGCGTCTCCCCTCTCTTTAACCATTTTCAACACAAATTTTCTCCATTTTCTTTGTTGATTATATCAAGGTACTGAAGGCCCAAGCCTCCTACCTACTTGGATTATAGAACATGTGCCAAGAAATCAATGCCCATTTTATTTTTTCCTCTGCTCCTCTCCAAAGGAAATTTCTTTGTATCTCCTTTATTCTTTGGAGTAATCCTTTTGGAATTGGAAGGACAAAAAGCATGTATCCTGGGATAGCTTGAAGCATTGCCTTTACTAGCACCAACCTTCCTGACAAGTTTAATTCTCTCACTATCCATCTATTGAACTTGTATTCTAGGTTGGATATGATTTTTTCCCAATTGGAATTTTTCGAGGCTTGTGTCGTTAAGGGTACCCCAAGATATCTAGAAGGTAGGGAATTTTTCTGGAAACCCAGGATAGCTGCTAGATTTATTTGGATAGTAATGCAAGTGTTGAAAAAGAAAATCATGAATTTATACAAGTTTAACTCCATACCTGACGCCTTCATGAAGGTAGCCATATTATTTTTGTAACTGTGGGCCACCTTAACTATAGGAACATCTTGCAACATGGTGTCATCTACAAATTGATGGTAAGTGGTTGCTTGAGTGTTATCGTGTAGCTTCAACCTTGTGATAATCCCTCTCTTATCCGTTTTTATATCTCTACCTAGCCTTTTTATCATTAGCCTATTTATCTTCTCCTTGTTGAATTCCCCTGGATGGGAAGAAAGGTTTTGAAGGGGCTCCATGAAGAAGAATCGAAAATCTAGGTGAAGAGACCATTGCCATAAGCCAACTAATATAGTGGTTATCAAAGCCAAATTCTTGGAACACTATAACCATATATTCCCAAGTGATCTTATCATAGGCCTTGGATAAGTCAAACTACATTATCATTCCAGTTTTTTTCTGTGTCTTCAACGAGTGAGCCACTTCATGTACCAGTATTATATTGTCTAGGATATGCCTTCCCTCCACATAACCCGATTGTTCTTCTGAGATAAGATATGGAAGAATTTTTTTTCAATTATTAGCATCTACTTTGGATACAATTTTATAGATCATGTTGCATGGTGCTATAGGTCTAAACTTTTCCGAGGTACTTTTCAGTTCTTCCTTAGGGATTAGGGCTATAAATGTTGAATTTAGATCTTTGAGAAATGTTGATGATTCTTGAGATTCAACTACCACCTTGTAGATGTCTTCTTTGACTGTTTCCCAATATTATGGTGAGTCCATTAGGCCCAAGGTATTTACCATTCTCCATTTCATTATGTGCCAAAGCCACTTCCTCCATGGAGACTAACTCATTTATGTTTTTATTGTGTTCCTCAGTGAGTATATTTGGGATGCGTCTCACTATCCTTTGAATATATTCCCTTCTCTGCACCTGGGGATCTTTAGATATCTGTTGAAGGTGTTGAACCAAGACCTTCTCTATGTCCTGGTGAGCCTCAAAGATCATTCCTATGTATTCCTTTATTATGAGGATTATATTGGAGTTTATATGCTCTAATTGATTGGTGAAATAATTTGGTGTTTATATCTCCCTCTCTTAGCCATAATACTTTGGATTTATACCTCTAGAGGATTTCCTCTTGTTTTCATCTATCCTCCCAATAACATTACTAGCTTCATTTCATCTTATTTTCTTCCCTTTGAGTAGTCGTCTGAGATTAACCATTGTTGCATAATTTCCATTTTCTTTTCCAATTCATTTTCTCCTGAAATATGTTTCCAAACTCCATTTGTTCCACTTATTTAGTTTAATATTGAGGTATTTGAGTCTGGCTCATAGGGTAAACATATTTGATCCTTTGCGAGGGATTCTTTCCTTCTACCACATGTTGATATTCTCTCTGAAGTTAGGATTCTATAACCAGAATGCTTCAAACCTAAAGGGTCTATTTTCAGGAGTTCCTATGAGTTGCATAATTAATAGCACTAGCCAATGGCCGGATCCCCCACAGAGAAGAATGGTTGCTGCCTCATCTACCCATATCACCAGTAATCCTCCAAAATTAATAATATTTCAACCCTGGATGCCACTTGATGCTTCCCTTTCCTCTTATTTCTCCATGTGAAGCATCCATTTGTTGTTTCCATGTCTATGATTTTGGTTTCCTCTATGAATTCCTTGAATGCTTATGAATCTCTATCTTTCTTCTTTCTCCCCCTTTTTTTTACGAAAGAGAGGTTATCATATTAAAACATCCCCCCACCACCCAGGGAAGGTGTTCTTTCCCACTTTTTATGCCTTTTAGATTTTGCAGCAACTTGATATTTTCCTCGAGCCTTTGAGGCCCATACACATTAGTGAAAAACATGGTGCTAGGGGTTCCTATAACTTGCATTTCTACCGGCATATATGATTTGTTGGCTTCAAAATATAGAAGAATAAGGGATTGGGGGTTTTGGTATATTTCCAGAACCCCCAATCAAGCCCTGCACTTCCACTTCTATTAGGTCATACCATCTTCCTAGTTTCTTGCACAATTAATTTATTTTCCCTATAGAAAGTTTGATTCCTCAATAAACAGGATATCAGGTTGTTCCATTTGAATATTTTTTTTAACAACCTTTGTTTTATAAGGATATTATTGCCTCTTATATTGCAATATAAAAATTTCATGATTCAATGATGGGTGGAGGAGGGTGGTCCTAGAGCTCTCATCTTACCTGAATTAATTAACATAGCTCCCAAATCCTTTAGGGAAACATTGGTTGAATTTCTTCCTCGCTTCTTTTGGATTTTCTGCGATGTCAGCATTGTATGAGAATCCATTGAGTTAACTCCTATATGAGAACCCTGTGCAGAGCCTCCTGCTTTTTCTGGATGTGGTATTTTCTGCCCCTCTTAATCTTCTCTCTTCTATTATCAGGTATAAATAATGGATTATGTTTATTTGAACCTCATTAATTTCTTTTATGCCTTATTTCTGTTCCTGTTCTGCCAAATCCTGGAGGTAGATTCCTTCCCTCTCAATTAAATCCTTCAATTCATGATCCTCTATTCCTACCTCACAAGGTTTCATCTCCACATCTCCCTCAAAATATTTTGATAGATCTGGGATATTCCCTTGCTTCTCATAGTCCTTATTTTTTCACTCCATTTCCTCCTCTCTATTCTCTTCTTTGTTCTTTGTTTCTTCATCTTCCCTTCCTTTCTCCTCTAGGTTTCCCTCAACCTGAATTTCAAAGTTGTTTTTCTGAGTTATCTTTCCTTGATTACTTTATTGTTGTCTCCTATTAGGTCTTCCCCTTGGCTTAAGTATGATAAAACCCTATGCATCTTTTCAATCTGTCTCTTTGGTATTTTATTCCACTTTTTTAGTGGGAATTACCTTATCAGGTGGCCATGCTCATGGAATCTTTTAAATATGAAAGGGATTTGTTCGTATTCCACTGGTTGCGACCAAAATTCATCCCTGAACTATAGTTTGATTGCTTACGACAAGGCTCTAGAGACATCCATTTCTACACAGAATTTGGCATATGCGGTGTATCTTCCTTGTAGTGTTGCTTCTAAAATTTTAATGAATTTAACCAAGGAATATCCTATTAAATTTAAGCTTGTAAGAAGCTAGTAGTCCAAGGGAAGGGAGTACAATCTGACGTAGGTCAGGATGCATGTGAAGGTTTCCTTTTCCGGGGTAAATTTTTCCATCCACTAACGCATATACAGACCATTTGATGCAAATAAATAAATGGGCCATCGTCAAAGATTCGATCTCTATCTTCCATATTAGAAAATACCACTATGAATAATCCTTTTGACCCTAAGTGAAGTTATATTCCCTCCATTGGTTTCTAGTGATCGTTGATCGAATCAAACAAGGATTTTTCTGTGGGCGAGAGCCCCATAAATTTACATATGATTGCATATGATCTCATTTGTTCTAGGAAGGCTTGGGTTTCAAGATCGATGATTAATGTCGTTAGGATCACTGTTTTTTTTGTCTTACATGATTTTGTAGATCTTGTTGACTTCTGTTGTTGCTGTGGGTCTGTTAGTTTTCCTGTTGGGCCCTTGTCTTCATTAATTCTTTGTCCTTTCCCGCTTGCCTCTACTGACACCTAGGTTTTATACTGCATAGAATTTGCATGGAATTTTTCTCCAAAACCCATCCTGATCCCTTTGTTAGCGCTCGAATCTACCTTAGGTCGAAATAAGGTAAAACTCAAGGCTACATCAAACCACGCTCAGCCTCGTAGCTAGCCCTACGAGGACAGGAGAGGGCTCTCTCTGGGTCTATCTCGGCAAAAGGTATTCAAAGGGGCTGAGATGAATTATAATGAATACTGATTTTAGGCTAGTAAAGAGATAAGAAAGTTTTATTTTGATCTTTTTGGGTTTTTGTTGAAAAAATGGGAAAAACAATTTTGGGCTCGAGGATGAGGCCAGATCTTTGCAGAATTCGAGTTGGGGCGAGGTAGGCAGTATTATTGATGCTTTTGATTATGTGTATGGATGAATCAGAATGAAAAGGAGATGAAGTGGGAAAGGGAGAGCAGGAATCCTCTCCAAACAGGCAAAAACATGTAAAACTAAACAAATTTAAAGGCAGAGCACTGAAATCAATGGATTCTACCTCATTTACTAATTCATTTAGTTTCAGAAGCATAAGAAGGGAATGGCATACATCAAACATGAAAGAAATTACAATAAACTGAGAGAAAACACCATCAAGAACTGAAATCCACAAGAATCCCAACAGGTGCTGCAAAACCTCTGATCTTTCCTTAGCCAAAATGTGAAAAAATATGTACAATAGTGTGCCAAACTTTTCCCAAGAGTCCAACCTGTAGAATGTCTCAGAAATTACAATATATAGACCATCCTAACCCCTTCCCATGCCTCTAGGGGTCGAATTCCTCCTTCTAGGAGCAGTTTCAACTAATTCTAAACAAGGAGCTAGAATCTAGGCAGCCAAACAACTTGCCTCTAAAAGGAAGGAAACTGATTCTTTCACTTGATTTTTACTTTTTTGGGAGTGAATCATCTAGAATAGGTAAAAGTGAATCAAAGTTACATGCCAACCACAAAATTACATCAATATAACTCAAAAATTACATCCACAATCAAAACTGGTCCAACTGGCCGAAATCCTGAGCTGGAAAATGAAAAATTGACCAATTTTCTCTATGCGCCACGCGCCTGAGCTCTATGCATCGTGCACCTTTCAGCCTGCTTTTGGGGCCCTTCCCGCCATCAAAATCAAGCTCATGATAGCTTGTTGGAAAACCCTAGATGTATGCTATCCAACCCAAGTGGAATTTCCCAATTTGGAGCTCATTTAACCCTCCAAAACTTCATTCTCCCACAAGTACTTCCTGCTGGTGCAAAAGGTGGCAGAAAGGTGATTTTCATGGTGTTTTTGGCCCTTTTGATCATCCAGAACTTGGTGAAATTCTTCGGCCATTTCTAAGAATGCATAACTTACCATGAAAAATCCAAAAATATAAATTTTTCCTCCAACAAGTGTCCCAATCATAAGCGCGCGCGTTGACGTGCTACACGTTGGGCTGAAAAACCTGTTTTGAGACCAAAATTTTCAAAATGACAAAAACTTCTTCAAATTTTCTCAAATTTGGAGCGAAGACCCTTCATCATGTATCCTACCCAGCCAATGAAGCCTCGGGCAAAATCCAGAGTGGATCAGGCCTCTTCTGCCGTTTTAGTGCTCTGCTCAACCTCCTCTTCAGAATCTTCATTTTTTCTTTGCAGACGTGCATGTGGGCCCAATAATGACCTTTCACGTGACGGAGCATGTCTTTGTCTCTATTGGCCTTTGCCAACAACTTCTCCAGATGAATGTTAACATGCATGAGTTCGGTCTCTCGCTCAACTAGTGTCATGTCACCAGGTCTCTTCCGGGCCAATTGTCGATCTTCACGGATTCGCTGCAGCTCTAAAAGTGTGTGCTAATCTTCTAGCTGTTTGTTACGCTGCTCCAGGTAGTTTATCACCCACTGAGCTCTCTGCAACTTAACATTCAGCGTGTCAATCTTGGCCTTCTGCTCTTGGACGATCTCTTTCAGTCTCGAGCTAGGAGAGCTTGCATCAACATCAAACAATGTGAATTCAGTATCTTGGCCTCCTGAGGGGCCCTCATCGTGCATAGGCCTCTTGCCTCTGTCCTGAATTTGTACCTATGTTGAAGAAGAAGGCGAGACCCCTTCCACATCATGTGGAGAAAATACTCGCTCTGCTGATGAAGTCAACGAGACCCCTTCCACCTTGGGTGGAGATAGTACTCGTCGTGTAGCTGCAAATAAGGCCCTGTGGCCTCGCTGGTATGTCACATACACTGGAGCACTGATATGCTTGGTCAGGAATTTCAAGCTGGTGTGAAGGCTCTCCCTCATCATGAAATACCTCAGGAGGTGGCTGTGGCACTGCGAAGAAGTCACGGGAGATGAAATCCTCCCAAGCAATGCCCTGCTGTGTCAGCTGATGTACCACCATGATTTTGATCAGTGCGTAATGATATATACTGCTATGCTGCTGTGCTGGGGTCTTCTTCTGTACAAGAAATTTCATCCTCTCTATGTTGCGATACATGAAATATGGAATGCTCATCATACATACCCTCGTGAAATGCATCAACAAACGGACATGGTACGCATAGAGGTGCAAGAATCTGCCCTCGCAACTGAAATATCGAATGATGAGCTTCATCAATGGTGCAAACTCATCCTTCAGAAATCTGAATGGAAATACCCTGCTCAGCTACCTCATATACCCAGGTTTGATGTATGGCTCATAGTAGGATTTCTCTAGCTGCTGTCGTTTGTTCCATTCCTCTCCTATGTTTGGTATTCTGGTGGCCTGAGCAATGGTCTCTAGTGACAGAATGAAATCTACTCTGGCAAGGTTTACACGGCCATCATGTAAATGTAGAAAAAATAGGCGAGCTAGCTCATGATGATGCTGAGTTTGGGAAATCATCTCACAGTATTGGAAACATGACTGATGCTGAAAACAATCCATTGCAAGCGGGCAAGCCTACAATTGAGCCAAAGAAGTAGGCTCCTCCCTGACATGCCTACCACTTTTTCCACTTTTGTGAGACCTCCGTGGCACATTAATCTCTGCTGTGGAATCACTGTCATACTCCTGCTCATAAACTGAATCCGTCTCTGACATGGCACTGAAATCAAGATGTTTGCAAAATATATGCTGATATAGGTATAGTGAAGACAAGAGTTCAGTGTATGCTTTTACTCCCAAATGTGTCACATGTGTATCAAAGTATTATAGGAAAGCCACAATGATAAATGGTTCTGTCAAATGAGTTTGCATGAAAAACAGTCACTGCTTTGATTATAAGGGGATTTGACAAGTGAGTAGAAAAGAGTGTAATGTGGGGGAAATAACTATTAGGAACAAAAGTGACAATAGCCCTTGCAGTGTTTGACAATGTCAATGGAGGATGTGTGTTACACAGTAATTTGTCACCGTCCCTACCATTCCCCGTCCCGCACAATGGAGGACCCATTATGTGACCTGTGAACACTGTCATGCCTTGAAAACATCATCAATGCATCCCTCTGAGTATGAGCTTCATTTCCCCTTGAGACATCTCCTTGCAAAATCCATGAAAAAAAGCTCTTTTTGCATTGGCGCGGGTAGACAGTTCAGTGCTCGCGCCAATCAGGGAAATCCTGTAAAGAGGTCGCGCCACTTGGCGCTCTGTCATAGAGCAGCAATCGCGCCACCCATTTTAGGGACTGTTTTTTAAATATGGATGGCGGAAGTTGAGTTCAAACAAACTCACAACCATCGCCTATCTTGAGTTGGGAGGTTTGACTGCGGGAGTTCTATGGAAGGGAAGTGGTTTTTCCACCTTCTATGGAACCTTCCTTGTTGATAAGGCCAATCCCATAATAATAGGGATCCCAACTCCCTCCTTCCCCATCTATAAAAGCTTGCTCAGATCCATGGCAAGCTAGTCTTGAAGTGCTGAAGCTTTGCATCTCCCTATTCCCAAGTGCCTTTGTGCCGTAAAGAATCCCTTCTTTCCCTTAAGGCCCATTAAAGCGAGGAGACCATTGTTACGAGACTCTGGAGAGGTTTCCCTTTCCTTGGCGAGCTTTGCGAGACGTGGACGACCGGAGACCCGTTCGAAGGAAGCTGCGACGTCAGAACTTGGTTGTAACTTCTGTTCGTTTATCATTTTAATAGATGACTATGATTATGGTTCCACTCCTTTTTCCATCATGTTAATGCGAGTAATATCTTTTCTGACCGATGTTTAGTTACGTATGCTGGTTCCTATGCTTGTATCTGTTCGTTTCTTCTGTGTGCATGTGTTCATCCGCGGAGATCGCGGAAGGATTGTGATCTGCCAGGGCTGAAGGACGGGGACATCTCTTCTTCAGATCTAGCGTTGGAATCCAGGTAGGCTCTTATCCCAAGTCTTTCATTCGTAACTAGGAGCTTGCGCCATAGCATTGTTTGTTTGTTGCTAGACCCCTGCTGGGCTAGTAGGGATCGCCTCTGTCCGCAGAGGGGATTTACCTCCTCAACAAATTGGCGACTCCGCTGGGGATCGTCCGGTTTCCCTTGTCTTGGTTATGATTAGTTCGCTTTGATTGTTTCCCCTTGCTTGATGAACCTTCTGGGTTGGATTCTTTCACTGTTTTAGCCTCTCGGTTTGCTTAGCTTGTATTGGTCTACTTTCAGAGTAGCTTGTTTTTAATTTTTATTGAAGAACTCGACTGGCGCGGGTTTTAACCCGACAGTCGCGCCACTTGGCGCTTGTTGCATTTATCTGTCTCGCGCCAATCGGCCTCTGGCGCCAGTTTCAAGTATACAGTCGCGCCACCCCTGTGATTTTTTTTGAGTTTCTTCATTTTTTGGCTTTCTGAGCTTGACCAGTACTTTTCTTCTTGATTTCCTGATTGTCTGAGTGTGTTGGAGTCTTGTTTGGCTGGAATTCACCGCTATCCTTTGGTTGTTTGCCTCTATCTACCGATTTCACGTTTTGAGCCCTAGGGTATCTAGTGGCTTAGTGTATCGAGCCCTCCATTGGGAGTTTTGGTGTTCTGATTGTCCTGTCAACTTGTTGATTGATTCTCCACGCTCTCTTAACAGTCTTTGATTGTTTTGCTGTGTCTTTTGAGTGATTTTTCATTCCTTCATTCAGAATTCGTTTGCCTTGCTTTGGACCTAGATCACACGGTCCATCGGAAGTTTTCAAGTCTTTCTTTGCTTTGAGGGACTTTGGGTCGATTTAGAGATTTGGTTGCTTGCTTCGTTGAGTGAATGTTGTTTGCTTCGCTCTCTTAGATATCATTTCTCAAATTGTTCCTTTTGTTTTCAGTGCACATTAGCCATTAAACATTGAAAAAAAAAAAAAAAAAAAATATAATCTCTTTTGCTTTTGTTAAATTAGTGAAAATTGTGATCTTTTCCATATTGCTAGTGATTAGTGTTTGAGTGAAAAGTGTGCAATTGCATTAGTTGCATTAGAGACA
This sequence comes from Pinus albicaulis, assembly GCA_034641835.2. Lineage (NCBI taxonomy): Eukaryota > Viridiplantae > Streptophyta > Pinopsida > Pinales > Pinaceae > Pinus > Pinus albicaulis. Next base: position 813,934,561 of record CM076580.1, read on the forward strand.
TTCTTGTTTGTATTCCGTTCATTTCGTTTGTATAAAAGCTCTCAACTCTCATTTAACTAGTTTTCATCGAACGAAATGTTGCACCGTGGCATATAGCTTGTATTTAGGAGACACTACATACGATAGGGCCTGGAAATTGAAACTTAATTGAAAATCAATTGTAAAATTTATTCAATTAACCTAAGGCAACATTGGAACTTAACGCAACATATTTAGAAGGTCTAGGCTAGAGACGTGTTCCGGCGTCGTTAAACCTAGCAGCTGTCGTTCGCCTGTTGGCTTTAGACAGCGCTAGTACGGACTTGTGCTCCCCGTACCGTCGCGTATATAAAGGGAGACCCTTATAGGTTTTCAATCCTTTATCCACAGGAAGCCGAGTCTGCCGCCCTATACCCGTGATACACCGAACACAGCATTCGGGGAGACTACCTGCACGTACGGAAAGTCCTTGGTCGATTTCTGTTTCATTATTGAAACCAAGGTGTATATTGCAGTTCACGGATATTTGGTACACCCTTTGTGCCTAGTTCTTCCTGAGCAGTCATTTGGTCTTTTCTGACTCCCTAAACTTGAAAAGACCGTCAAGCGCTTGTCTTTTCACGCTTGTGTCAACTCTGAAAGAGATAGAGTCATATTTTTATCGTTTCTCGACTCTTGAAACATGAAACGGTAGAACTTCTTATTTTCCAATGTGGTAAAATTAATCACCCACGATTACACGCCTGCTTAGATATTGCTTGTTGACCGTTTGATCGTGTGCCCTTAACTCGTTTTCAGCCCGTGTGTGGTTTTGAGTTTGATGGCAACTTTTTCAGAGTTCACCAACCAAGGAATCCCCTTAGAAGGGAATCCTGGTCATTTTTCTCCTTTTGGAAATGTTGGTGCTCCTTACATGGCGACGTTGTCCCTTCCCGGGTTAACTGTTGGGTTGCCTGTTTGGTTGTTCTCAACCTCTGTTGTCCCGAATGTCTCCACTACTGTTCAATCAGTTCCTCCACCTGAACAACCTCATGTTGATTCCAAGGTGGACCTCTCCCCTTCTTCGCCTGTTTCTGCGTCCTCATCTTCTACTTCGCCTGGTGAAAGTCTGGATTCAAGTAACCAGGTGGTTAAGAAGAAGAAGAAGAAGACAAAGAAGAAGAAGTATGATAAGCGAGAGGCCAAATGTACAGCTACTGTCCATGAGAAATCTCATCTTGATAGGCCCTCCGACCCTCCGCGGAAAGTCAAGTTCCCGTGCATGTTGTGCGCGGGAGACCATTTGCTTCGAGACTGCCCTGGCATTCCCAAGGTGCTCGAAACATGGTCCGACGGCTGACCGTCGTTGCCTTTGACTTCCAGGAGCCAGGTTGGGGGCACATATTCATCTGGTACTGATAAGACTCCTAAGAAGCAGGGTAAGATCACCAATCCCTGCAAGTTGTGTGAAGGGCACCATGCCATTCACCTTTGTCCTTATATGGATGAAGCCAAACTAGTTTTGGACAACCCGACCGGTTCTACACCATGCCTTCCACCTGGTTATAATCGGCTTTCTTCGAGTCCTCCGCCAGCTGATCCAATGATTGGTCAAGAGTTATCCTTGGTCGATCCCACTCCCCCAGAAATTCAAATTCACGAATCCATCCCTGACCAACCATTGGTCGTGGGATCGGTTGAACTGGCCCCGTCCGCGGTGCACCAGGTCTTTTCTGTCGAGAGTGGATCTCACACTCCTCATGTCCTTCTGATTTCTTCAGATTCGTCAGACTTGAAGAAAGATTCTCCTGTCCCTGTGCTTCAAGAAGCCGCTCCTCCGCCTCCCATGATGGAGACTCCAGAGGATATTCCTCCCGCCTTCGAGATGGAGGTCATGGAGGAGGCTTCTGCTTCCGTAACATCAGGGGAAGACCTTCGCATCTCGATGGTAGCCCCTCCGAGTAGTTTGGTCGCTTCCTTTGACTGGAATCGATTTGCAAGATTTCGCCTTCCGTCTTATGTGCCTTTCGAGATCACAGTACAGGCTCTTGGTCTGGTTGTACCCAGCACCATTATAGACGAAGGTGCCTCTGTTAGTATTCTGTCTTCAACTACCTGGCAAGCTTTCGGTTCGCCGCCGCTTGCACCTGTTACGCAGAATCTGCTCACTTTTAACAGAAGGACGAGTCAACCGTTGGGTATCCTTCCAAGGTTACCTGTTACTTTGGGAGGCAAAACCATCCATATGGACGTGATGGTCGTTCCAAGCCCCTTGGATTTCAATTTGCTTTTGGGGCGCGATTACACCTATGCCATGGGAGCGCTCGTCTCCTCCCTCTTTCGTGTGGCCTGTTTTCCGCATGAAGGAAGGATCGTGACCATTGATTAGCTGTCATTCTTTGGTCCTAATGTGGCAACTGGTCCACCATCACCCCCTCCTGGTTTTTATCCACCTGTTGTCTCTGCCCCACCGCAGGTCAACTATGTGTCTACCTACCCTGTGCCTGTGCCCAGTGATGATGCCGTCGTGCATCAGGTGCTGGGGGCATTGGGTCCTGACTTCCAGAATGTTTTCCTTCCATCGGGAGTGGAACTCTTGGAAGCACCGCCTTCTGGTTCTTTTTGATGGAAGTCGGTTAGAGCACGGTTCCCACCTGTGTCAAGCTCTTTAAAAAATGAAACCAGGTTGTCGGAGCATGGTTCGTTGTCTTATGTCAAGCTCCTTAAAAAATGAAACAAAATCGCCGGAGCATAGTTCCTCCACTTGTGTCGAGCTCCTAAAACAATGAAACAAGTTGTTTGAGGACAGTTCTTTTAAGTGTGTCAACCTCGTTAAAATAATGAAACACAAGCATGTTCAATTCGACTTTTTGTTTTGAACCTTCACTCCACTTTCAATGGACTGAAGCTTGGGGGGCATGCACCTCGAATTGAGACACCATGCTGGGGGGCATGCCCGTCTTCCTCATTTCAAGCATAGTTTGCATATGTGTGTGTTCATGTGTGCTTTTAAGCTTGCGTAAAAATGAAATGTGTGATTAGATACATTGTGTGAATACATTTCGCATTGGGTCGTTTGTTATGTAGCTGATACATTAGATTACATCTGTATTAGACATTTGCATGACATATACAAAACATCATCACATGTAAAGAAAGATCCATCCAAAATAGTCATATGTATATATATATATGTGTGTCGGAATGTTTGCACAGTGTGCATCACAAAACTCAAAAAATATACATAGTCGTCTTAGTACATCCGGAGACGCTATGTCTCTCAAAAAATAGGTGTGGCTAAATCCTAAAGACTAATCAGCATGGTGCTCATGATAGCACGTCACTGCACGCACTAGCCGCCTCAGGATTCGGTGGAGCCGGTTTGGAACTCCCACCGTATGGCGCTGGTACTCCATCGGTACATCTGACAGTCGGGCATAGTCTGGGATCCCATGGACGATCCCCTCGAGGTTCTGAACCAATGCCTCTCCTCCGGTGCCTTCCCCCTGGATCTCAGGGGCGAGTTGTGTCCTCCGGGAGATAGGAGACATCCCGGCTGGTCTCTCAGGTCCTACATCTGCATGCATATGTAATTGTGTTAAGACAAGTGTGTATTAACAAAAAAAACATATAAACATAAAATCAAAAATATGAGGTCTTACCCAGCTCTTCATCCCAGTCATCTCCTTCTGGTAGCGGGAGATCTGGGTCCCCTGTAAAGTCAGTTCCCAAATAGGGCCAATCTTCCACAACGATCAGTTGGCGCCGTAGCCACCTAAAGAACTCGGGCTTCCAGGACATCTATTTCCCGCCTCCAGATCTGGGCATCAGTGTTGCCCAGCGAGCCATTCTCGGCTCTCGTGGTACCGGACTCGCCACATGGGCCTCTTGGCCCTGGAAGGTTGGTATGCGTTCCAGAATGAACGATACCAAGATGGAACCATACCCAAACTGCTTCAGTTTGCCCTTTTTGCACTTTGTGAGTTGCCTTTTCATGTTGATGGTGACAGATGTTGCCCAGTCATACAGTCGGGGACTCATGCACTCTGAGGCCAGTAAGAGTTGAGTCTTTGTAGCCTCGTGCGGTGCCTGCGATCCAGCAGCCCGCGTAATGGTGTGGAGTACAACTCTCAGTGCTAGGTCAGGGATGGTTGAGATGTATACCTTCTTACTCCCTGTTCCTGTTTGTGCCCCACGGCACACCCGCGCCATTACTTCTTCCATCTTTTCTCCTGATGGTCTGCTCCCAGTCAGTACAGGGATTGGACCCCTGCGGGATAATCCAGTAACGAAATAAATGTCAGTGACCTCCAATTCCAACACCTGGTCTCGTATTCTGAATACTTGGTCATTTTCATCCCAGAGGTTGATTAGATATTGGAGGAGCTCAGGCTGAGCTCGTAAGCATGGCGTGAGGAAGAACTTTTTTAAGCCACAATCTCTCAGAGCATTCATACATGCTTGGCTTTGCATGGCCTCTTCGTCCTCATCTCCGTGTTCTCGTTCCTTCCATTCGATTGCCATTCTGACTGTTTATCTGCATTCACATGGTCCAAAGCCCCTGATTAGATCTTTTGTGAGCTTCAAAATTCAAGAAATTTGTCATAAATAGCGGAAATTTGGGTTCCGCCGCTGGTGCGACTGTTTTGCTGACAGTCGCGCCATGTGGCGCGGGTCCGTGCCCGATACCCGCGCCACTTGGCTCGGCCCTAAAATTTCAAAGGTGCCCTTACAGAGCTGATTTCTAAGGGGAAATCATTAAAAAATGCATGGAAAGAAAGAGAAAAAGAGCGCCTCTTACCTGTCACAGACGAGACGCTGAATGGTTGCCTGGATTGATCGCAATCACCGTCAGAAGATTCTGCTCCAAATGGACCACTGTTGCTCTCCACAAGGTAAATAGTAAAAAGTAATTTCGTTTTTTACCATTAGACATATTTATAACTTTTCGACGTTAAATGAGCTTTAAAAGTTATTTTTTGTCAAATATTTGCATGTATTATGTCGAAAATGGATTTTACGCTTGTTGGGTATGTGCAGCGGCAGGTTTTTGCGACTTAAAAGGTGGAAACGAGTTGTATTTTATACTTTTTCGGACTCGGTAAATACACGAAAAGTCACTCTGGAGTCATCTTTCAGCTCTTTTCTGACTCTCTAAATATGAAAAGATCGCCGAGGCCCTTGTCGTTTCGATCTCGTTAAAATGGACACGAATCGACATTCACCCAGTATAAGTTTAACCCTTTTTCGGGCTGGGATGGATCGATTACGAAAAGGAATACCCTAGCCTATCACGACTAGGAGGTTTTCCCGGATATTGTTTTCTACCTTTTCGGATCTGGGAAACTATTTACGAAAAGGGACCTGTGGAGTTTTCTTTTCTGCTGTCTTTTCAAACTCTCTAAACATGAAAAGACGCCGAGTTCTTCCTTTGTCAGACTCGTTAAACCCTGATGACATTGGATTCCGTCGAAATGACGTTCTCCGAGTTTCTCCTTCCTAGGACTCGTTAAATGCACTAGGATGGATTCGCCCGAAAGGCGGACTTATATCACAAGCATATGCTATCCCCTTCAAGCTTGTTATCAAAAATAATTGGGGTACTCGCCAGAAATGGTGGGGGAAAAATGGAACCATCGTCGTTGTCGTCGGCAGTATGTCGCTCTTGAACATGGCACTTGTCTGCATTTGTGTCGGGTTGGGGACATCTCATCTCGCTGCTTCACTTTGCTTCCATGGGTTTGGGTAATCTCTTTTGACCTCTCATCTGTTCACTGCCTCGTCGCCACGACCTTTGATCCGTTGATGCCAAATACTGCCAAGTCCATTGTCGTGCCGTTCATATGTTCAAGAGAAGTTGGCCTCTGCAAATATCAACCTTCCTCTGTTTCTCATATGATCCTGATTCGCAACAAAACATTATGTTTCTCTGTCTCGCGTCGATGATGTGGGAATCGTTATGGCCCACCTTCGATCAAGGTCACTTCCTGTCAACTTCAACTCATTATCCAGGAAGTTGGTCTAGAGACTCCTGATGGTACCTTGGAGCCTGCATGCCTCAATGGCAGGTTCGTCGCATTCGACGTGAAGTTTACATTATTGACTTCCGATCGAATGATTCTGCGGGTGTTCGACGTCAACTCATTTATTCGCACGCCGTAGATTGTACCTGTAGTACCTTGAGGACCATTGTCGTTATTGGTGGTTTCTCTCGCGTCTGTTAACAGCTTTCATCATTGGCTGGTAATCAGACGATGTTCTTGCATGTTCGACTTCAGCTCACATATTCACATGCTCGAACTTGTACTTTGTTTGGGTCGAGATGGAGCGCAAGACCCTGGATTGTGTCTGTTGTAATCCAAGCTGCGATTGTGGATTATTATCATTATGTACATGACTCACTGATTGGATGGCTGCGACCATACCTGAGTCTATTTGTTTGATCTTAGTTGGATGGCTGCGCCCATACCCTAGATCCGGATTATAGCATACTCTGTTCGGATGGCCGCGTCCATACCATATATATACATCATGTACTTGAGATATCAGTTGTATCTTTCTGTGCAGGTTTTCCGACGGCGGGCCTTCAGTTGGACATGTTCTCGTAAAGCATTTCACCCCTCTCTCTCGGGCCTCATGCTTTAGGGGGCATCTGTTACACAGTAATTTGTCACCGTCCCTACCATTCCCCGTCCCGCACAATGGAGGACCCATTATGTGACCTGTGAACACTGTCATGCCTTGAAAACATCATCAATGCATCCCTCTGAGTATGAGCTTCTTTTCCCCTTGAGACATCTCCTTGCAAAATCCATGAAAAACAACTCTTTTTGCATTGGCGCGGGTAGACAGTTCAGTGCTCGCGCCAATCAGGGAAATCCTGTAAAGAGGTCGCGCCACTTGGCGCTCTGTCATAGAGCAGCAATCGCGCCACCCATTTTAGGGACTGTTTTTTAAATATGGATGGCGGAAGTTGAGTTCAAACAAACTCACAACCATCGCCTATCTTGAGTTGGGAGGTTTGACTGCGGGAGTTCTATGGAAGGGAAGTGGTTTTGCCACCTTCTATGGAACCTTCCTTGTTGATAAGGCCAATCCCATAATAATAGGGATCCCAACTCCCTCCTTCCACATCTATAAAAGCTTGCTCAGATCCATGGCAAGCTAGTCTTGAAGTGCTGAAGCTTTGCATCTCCCTATTCCCAAGTGCCTTTGTGCTGTAAAGAATCGCTTCTTTCCCTTAAGGCCCATTCAAGCGAGGAGACCATTTTTACGAGACTCTGGAGAGGTTTCCCTTTCCTTGGCGAGCTTTGCGAGACGTGGACGACCGGAGACCCGTTCGAAGGAAGCTGCGACGTCAGAACTTGGTTGTAACTTCTATTTGTTTATCATTTTAATAGATGACTATGATTATGGTTCCACTCCTTTTTCCATCATGTTAATGCGAGTAATATATTTTCTGACCGATGTTTAGTTACGTATGCTGGTTCCTATGCTTGTATCCGTTCGTTTTTTCTGTGTACAGGTGTTCATCCGCGGAGATCGCGGAAGGATTGTGATCTGCCAGGGCTGAAGGACGGGGACATCTTCTTCTTCAGATCTAGCGTTGGAATCCAGGTAGGCTCTTATCCCAAGTCTTTCATTCGTAACTAGGAGCTTGCGTCATAGCATTGTTTGTTTGTTGCTAGACCCCTGCTGGGCTAGTAGGGATCGCCTCTGTCCGCAGAGGGGATTTACCTCCTCAACAATGTGGACAAGTGAAAATGGGACTATGTTATAACATGAATGCTAAACAGTGTGAAAATGACAATGGAAATAACAATGACAGCAATGATGTAATGGAAAAGAGAGAGCGTGAAGCTAAGGTAAATAATGAGCAGGGACACCACTGACAGTAGATGGCATGAACATAAATATCGACAACACAAGTTTGCAAACCCCCACAAAATCACTAACATTTGTTTCAAAACCCTAGGGAGTGATTTAGCAATGAACATAGGGTTTATATCTCACCACACTAAACACTTTTTTTTTCATTTTCAAAACACCATAATCATGTCCATAATTCACTAAGTAAGCGTGAAGAACCTACTTGCAAGAAAATCGAGGCAATTTGGCATGAATCTGGGCGAAGGAGAAAAAATTTTCGGCCCTGAAACTCTACACGTCGCATGCTTACCCAGTGCGCCGCGCGTGGTATGTGCATCACGCGCATGCAAAATTTCACAGGCCTGTGAAGCCCAGTGTGTCACGCGCCTTGTGTGCGTCGCGCGCCTCCTGTGTGCGCCGCGCGCACTTCCACTCCAACTCCACAGCTCTGAAACACTCCAAACTCAACTCCAACACTTCAACTCGACTTTGCTTTGGAAATTTATGAGAATGACTTGTCCTCCATGGTTTATATGGGTTGAAAAATATCTCATAAGAATCAGATTTGATTTTAATTTTCTCCATAACCCACTTTGTAATGTTTGGCTTTCTTGGCACTTTATCATTTAATGCAATTTTGTCTTTGGCTTTTCATTTTTTTTTCTGAGTCTTGGACTGATGAAACTTGATTGTTTTTTGCAGGGATTTTGGCATTTTGGCTTTGGCAAAGACCAGAGGCTACTTTTGAACTTCTTATGGTGGAACAAATACACAATTATTACAAAAAATAAATTTGACAGTTTCTAGTTCAAAACAGAGTTTTGAACTAGAAATGTCTTCAAATGTTTTTGAGAATAAAAATGTGAAATAGGAACCTTTTCAAAACCAACCTCATGGCCTGCAGGATTTTATTACATGTATCAAAATATTGAAAACCCTAGACTCTAGGACTAATGACTCTTGTTGACGAAAACAATCATTTATGACCATGAATGACGTGACCTGAACTTTAGTGATTTTTGAGGAATTTTAATTAGCCCTGCAGGTAGAAGCATGAGGAAATACAAGACGACCAGACCCTCTCTTCAGTCAATGGCATGCCCCTAGTGAAATGCAACGAAGTGGAATGAGCGAGACACCTAAAAATGATATGCAAAAAGCGAAATGATCTCTGACGGAGGGCTGTAAGGACCGACTCTAACATTGGCTCCAATGGGGATGGTGGCTCCAAGGAGATGCCAAGAATGGCAGATCTATGGGGGAGTCAGACAGTGCCTTCATCCATTGGGCGATGGAGTCATTATTTCAACAGATAACACAAAAATTTTTGACACATTTATTGACTGAAAACTTGACTGAAAACTGACTGGAAACTGACTCGATTTTAAAACAAAAAAGACTGATAATACTAACTTGACAAACCTCAAACCAGCTAACCTCCATCTCCAGAATTATAGCCTTTGCTCTGGGCCCCAGACTGAAGATGAGAGATCAGCGCACACTTGCAATAAAACAGAAGTAGAACGATATATACAATGATGATGAAATCGGCAGAAAATACTCAGAAGTGGTATCGCTTGAGTAGCCGACCATTGATCGGCCCTCTAGGACAATCATCCCCATTCATTTCCTTGAGAAGAAAGGCATTCTGACCATGATATGCTGCAATCTTGAAAGGACCCTTCCATAGGTTTTCAAATTTGCCGTGCTTTCCCTTATCTTCATTTCGAGCATCCCACTTCAAAACCACCTCATCCAGCTGAAACTTATCTGCTTTTGCCTTTCTGTCGTAGATCTTCTTTATTCGCTCCTGCAACTTGAATGTATTTTGAAAGACCTCCTCCCGTGTCTGCTGTAAATGAATCATCTGATTAATGCTTCGATGCATGGGATCTTCCTCACTACTGGCTTCCTGAAGCAATTTGACTACCGGGACAGCAAGAGAAGTGGGAAAAACCGTGTCTGCCCCATACACCAACTCGAAAGGAGACATGCCGATAGATTTTTTTTGACTTACCCTATCAGCCCAAAGTGCATTGATTAATTTCTTGTGCCAGCCCTTTTTATTGATTTCCAACAATTTCTTAATGATATTTACCAAAGACTTATTTGAAGATTCCGCCAAGCCATTTCCTTGAGGATGGTAGGCAGTCGAATGTCCCAAGCTGATGTTGTACTTATAGCAAAATTCAACCATCCTCTTTGACTTGAAGGCCGCTGCATTATCTGTGATTATCTTACTAGGACACCCAAAACGTGACAAAATATTGTTTTCAAGAAAAGAGATAATTACCGCATCCGTGGCTTGTCGAGTGGGAATGGCCTCGATCCACTTCGTGAAGTAATCCGTTGCTGTCAATATCCATCTATGTTGTCCGGAAGATGCCGGATGGATTTCCCCAATGAAATCCAACCCCCACTGCTGAAATGGTGCACTGACTTCAATTGGTTTGAGAGGCAAAGGCTGTAGTTTCTGCTTCCCTTCGAAAATTTGACATTCGTGACAATTTTTAACAGCCTTATATACATCAGAAAATAAAGAAGGCCAATAGTAACCTGCCCTTAGAATCTTATTCACTGTGGTTTTCCAAAATAGATGGCCCCCGCAGTCTCCTCTATGAAAGTCCTCCAAAACTCTTTTGGCTTCCTCCTCTACCAAACAATTCAATAACATTCCACCAGGGTATTTCCAATATAATGCAGAATTCAATATGCAAAACTTTGCAGCCCTCAACTTCAAGGTTCTACTCTTATTTCTTGGCATCCCGGGTGGTGGAGACAAATTCTGAAGTACGTATAAAATGTCAGCATACCAAGGGGAAGAAACAAAAATATCAGATACCTGAAATGATGTACTCTCCTCATCTTCATCAGACATGGCAGCGATCAAATTTATATCTAGAGCATGCAGATTTGTTTCAGCCATGAGCTTGGCTAGTCCTTGTCCTTTGATCAGCTTGGTCAGTTTAATCTCCACATCATATTCTAACAACACAGCGATCCACTTACCCCGCCTTCCTTCTGGATCTTCCTGTACCAAAACATCTTTAACTGTTGCGTTAGGAACGTAGGCTATAATGTGAGAATGCAGTATATACACACGGAAATATTTCAAGGCCTTTACAAGAGCAAGTGCTTGTTTCTCAATAATGTTGTATTTCAATGCTCCATCCCTTATAATCCGACTGAAAAAAGCAATGGGATTCTCAACTCCGTCCATTTTCTGCATTAAAGCAGCTGCCAAAGTGTGCTCAGAAGCAAACGAAAACAAAATGAAGTTCTGTGTGTAGTCCGAGCTGATTAAAATAGGGGCTGAAGAAAGAGATAACTTTACCAAATTGAATGATTTCACCGCCTCTTCTGTCCACTTTACCTGACTGTCCTTTTTCATCATGTTTGTGATTTCTCTACGATGCTCAGCAAGGTTTGGAATGAAACGACGCAGAAAATTCATTTTACCATTAAATGACTGTATTTCTTTCTTGTTCCGGGGCTGTTCAATTTGCTGGATTGCTTCAACACATGCAGGTTCAACACGAATGTCGTCTTTCGATATGATGTGGCCAAGGAGTTTGCCTTCATCCATGGAAAAAAGACTCTTTTTCGGATTCAGCGAAATGCCATATTTTCTGCACTTCTGGAAAACAACTTTCAAGTGATATAAATATTCTTCATCAAAATTTGAAAACAAAGTCAAATCATCAAGGTAAACAACCAAAAATACATCTTTCTCATTGGCGAAAGCCATGTCCATTGCACGCTGAAAAGTGGCACCTGCATTTTTCAAACCAAACGGCATCTTTGCATAATGAAACGTTCCCCATGGAGTGGTGAACGCAGTCTTGTCACGATCGTCTTCATGCACCAAAATTTGATTATATCCTGAATAGCCATCGAGTAGTGACATCCTTGATGCTCCAACTACTCACTGCAATATATGGTCCATTTTTGGCAGCGGATAATTGTCTTTTAATGATACCTTATTCAAATTTCTGAAATCAATACATAAACGGATCTCACCTGTCTTCTTTCTCATGGGCACCAAATTTGATATCAAATCAGAAAATATGATAGGCACAATGATTCCTGACTTATACAACTTGTTTACCTCTTTTTCAATCGACGGTAGCAGCTTTGGATTGATTCTCCTCAACTTCTGACGGAAAGGCTTCTGATTTGGTTTAATAGGGATAGTATGCTGAATGATATTAGTGTCATATGTTTTTAAATCTGAGTAATCCCATGCAAAAGCATCAACAAATGAAGACAACAATCTCACATACTCCGCTCTTACCTTTGGTGACAATGACTTGGATAACTTTACCATCTTGGGATTTTCAGCTATCCTAATATTTACTTCTTCAACACCTTTTTCAATCAGCCTCAATGTTGGTTTGCGGGCTACATCGTCTTGATCAAAGAGTTCCTCTAAAGGAATCAATCCTTTAGGAATGATGTTATATTTAAGTTGCAGCACTTCCATTTGATTTATTTGTATATCATCATTACCATCATCATGTTCTGTATCTATGGAGGTGTCTTTAAACTTACCCTTATTTTGTAGAAAATCACTAATCTCCTCATCGTCCTGAAAAACTTGCCAACATCGCTGATTTTCTGGAACGGTGGGGCGGTGCTTCACATGGATCTCGAACTTGTTGCTAGAATTCATTTGGATTTTAAAATTACTTGCTACCTTAGCAAGTCCATTAGCAACACCATTTTGTATGCGAGGCACACATGTCAAGGTATGATCTGAAAATAACTTCAAAATGTCTAAAACTGCATTACGGTAAGCCCTCATACGAGGATGCTTGGCTTGAAACTCACCCTTTACCTGCTTTATCACCAACTCTGAATCACCATAGACTGCAATTCTTTTCGCTTTCAGCTTTCTTAGAATCTTAAGGCCAGCAATCAGAGCCTCATAATCCGCCTCATTGTTAGAACAGTCAAATGCTAGTTTGTAGGAACATACTCTCACATTGCTTGGAACCTTATCCGGAGCGGAAAATGGACTGCATATCCAAACACCAATTCCAGCACCATCACTACCCACTGCGCCATCAAAATCCATGGTCCAAAGATCAGCTTCATCCTCCTCTAAGTGCTGAAATTGTGTCAGCTCTATTTTTTCTGTTTGCTGCCCATCGTCTTTAGCTGATTGCTCAACATTATCTTACTTTTCTCGTCTTTCTTTCTGCAGAAATTCTCTAAAATTTTCAGTGATCTCTGGTATATCTTCTGCCTGAACTAATTGACTATCTATATCATTAAAACTATCAACAAACAAAACAAATGACTCTAAGTCGGTATGTACATAATTTACAGGATGATTGATTGGTTTCTCCTTGCTTGTTATCGTGTATTTCATCTTCTGCTCTCGATATAACTTTCTCATTTGACCAAAGACCGGAATTGTTGCATAGGAGAAATCTAACTGTAGTGTACCTTTCAACTTTGCCCCCCAAGATCTAGAAAGGAGCATCCCAAATCGAGGAGGAATGTCCGCCACAACCACATCCATCAAGACATTCTTCGCAGGAATTTGATCTAAACTTACTACCAAATCTTTGATGAGTCCGATACATCTCACGCGGCTGGAATCAAATGAATACAAATCATGGTATTTCCTTGTAATATCTAAACCCAACTTTTCCATGATCGCCTTTGGCATAAGATTGTGCGAAGCACCAGAATCGAACATGGCATTGTGAAATACATATTCATGCAACCTCAAACTGATATAAAAGGGAGGAACATCACTGTCAGGGGACTCACCATCTAAAGCAGGCCCAAATATCAATTCAGGCTGATCATCTTCAATATTTACCGTGTCAAACATTGGATCAAAATTCAGAATTTTGGAGACTTGACCTCGATAGCTGCTGTTCTTCATAATTTCTTTCAAAGGAATAGATACCTTCAATTTGGAAATTTCATTTTCCAAACTAAAGGTTGAAACTCTTTCAACTTCTTTTACCGGAGCTTCTTTCTTTTCATCCTTATCCTTCATTATACTTGACTGATTGGCCTTTTCTGCTGATGATGGTTTACTAGTTGTGGGATCAATTGTCTCTTTTCCTTTCTTCTGTGGTATAGGTGAATCCATCTTTGGTGCTGAAGCCTATTTTCTCTTCTGAATTGGGTTTATGGGCACATCTCTGTTTCTCAATGAGTATTGCTTCTACTGGGCGGACAAAGCATTCATATATCCTCTTTGGTATTCATCTTATTCTTCCTCCACAGCTTCATCGCTTGCTAAAATGAAATCCTCATCTTTCTGTGCAGTTGAACTTTCTCCATATTCTTCATCCTCAGTGATGTAAATGGGCAGATCGTTGGGAGTAAAGAAGTGGTTTTGCTCACCTACTACATCATCGTCATTGTCTGAATCTTGACTCACAAAATTCTGTAAAAGAGGTGTTTTAACCTGCTGCTGGGCTGCCGGCTCTTGTGCTCTCTGTTCACGCTGCTTAATTCTGAACTGTGGCTGCTGCTGGCCACGGTAGTTGGGATTATGAAACTACATTTCTGAATTATCAAGCGTCATTCTTTTGAACATTTTTTCCATCTCACGAAGCAAGTGCTGTTCTGATGCAGATGTGGAAGCTTCTTCTTTTATGGTCACTCTCTTTTCTTCTTTCAACCGGGCTCTCTTATCATTCAGATTCGCCTCAACACTAACAGCAATCTTCTGCATATCTTCCAAGGTAGGCGGATCTCTGTCTCGTAGTGAATAATCCATCTCCGGATCAAAACCGTCCAGGAATTTAAGGAGAGCTGACTTTCTAGACGGTCTTAAGTCATCTGGGATTGCATTATAAACTATATTGAATCTGATAATATAATCCTGAACGGACTCACCAGGATTACGTTTGATGCTAGTATACTCATAAGTAATCTGCAGTGGATCTTTTTTCATCTCCCATCGATCTAAGAATTGTGTCTGAAGCTCTTGTAATGTATTGATACTTGCGGGCGGTAGAGCTCTGAACCATTTACGAACCTCACCTCCAAAAGTCTGGGCGAACAACCTCATGGATACATTTTCTTCATCTATTTCATGCAGGTCCAAGAAATCTGTCATTCTAACAATATGCTGCTGAGCATATATACTCTGTGGAGTGCCATCAAATATTGGAATCTTACTCTGATAATCAGCAGGCATAGGATCCAAATTTGCAGGTAAAACAAGAGGTGCGAATCTCGCAGCCATGGCTCTTGGCGGATTTATAATCTGTTGTCTCGGAGAAATAGGTGGAACGGGAGCAGTAGGTGAACGAGGTGTATGCGGTGGAGATGGAGGAGGAACTACTGCTGATTGTTGATCAGAGATCTCAGGTTGTACGGGAATGGTAGGGATAAAGGGAGGTTCAGTGGGAATCTGTGAACCGGATGCAATTTCAGATGGCCGAAGAGTTTGTGAAGTAGATTCAATGAATTCGAGAATGTTGGTTGCCACAATGGAGTTTTGAAGATTTAGAATATAATTATCGATAGATCTATTTGCTTGTTCAACTTCTAGATACTTGATGAACTCAGGATTGATGACGGTAGAACCAGTGGCACTTTCGGATTTGGTTTCAAACAATGATAACTCAAACTGATCGTCAAACTCAATATCTTCAATGTATTCAAAAACAGTGGGGTATGAGTGAGATTTGACCAAAGGAATAATGGGAGCTTCTCGACGAAAAATTCTTGGGATTAGGTTGGGGTTTTCATATACTGGAGGCGGATTTGGATCAGGATTTGATCTGGTATGCCTTTTTGAAGCCAGTGTATTGATCTACTTAAGAAAAATTCAAGGGACACAATAGATTATTTTCAGCCTATCGACTTCTAGACTCAATCATCCAAAGGTCTAGAATGAATAAGTATACTGGGGTGATTTGAAAATCAAGTGTTGCATTCACAAGCTAACCGGAGATCGACTGAAGCAGCGTTTATCTACTTCCGCTTATGCATGGCAAAAGCGTTTCGAAAGCTACCTGGCGTGACTTCAGACTCCGTCTAAGACTCATGAAAAAAACACATCAACAAGCAAACCATTGAGATTTATTCCCCAGTATGGTCGCCACTATGTTAGCGCTCGAATCTACCTTAGGCTAAAATAAGGTAAAACTCAAGGCTACATCAAACCACGCTCAGCCTCGTAGCTAGCCCTACGAGGACAGGAGAGGGCTCTCTCCGGGTCTATCTCGGCAAAAGGTCTTAAAAGGGGCTGAGATGACTTATAATGAATACTAATTTTAGGCTATTAAAGAGATAAGAAAGTTTGATTTTTATTTTTTTGGGTTTTTGTTGAAAAAATGGGAAAAACAATTTTGGGCTCGAGGATGAGGCCATATCTTTGCAGAATTCAAGTTGGGGAGAGGTAGGCAGTAGTCTTGATGCTTTTTATTATGTGTATGGATGAATCAGAATGACAAGGAGCTAAAGAGGGCAAGGGAGAATAGGAATCCTCTCCAAACAGGCGAAAACATGTAAAACTAAACAAATTTAAAGGCAGAGCACTGAAATCAATGGATTCTACCTCATTTACTCATTCATTTAGTTTCAGAAGCATAAGAAGGGAATGGAATACATAAAATATGAAAGAAATTACAATAAAATGAGAGAAAACACCATCAAGAACTGAAATCCACAAGAATCCCAACAGGTGCTGCAAAACCTCTGATCTTTCCTTAGCCAAAATGTGAAAAAATATGTACAATAGTGTGCCAAACTTTTCCCAAGAGTCCAACCCTGATAGTGTCTCAGAAATTACATCATATAGACCATCCAAACCCCTTCCCATGCCTCTAGGGGTCGAATTCCTCCTTCTAGGAGCAATTTCAACTAATTCTAAACAAGGAGCTAGAATCTAGGCAGCCAAACAACTTGCCTCTAAAAGGAAGGAAACTGATTCTTTCACTTGATTTTTACTTTTTTGGGAGTGAATCATCTAGAATAGGTAAAAGTGAATCAAATTTACATTCCAACCACAAAATTACATCAAGATAACTCAAAAATTACATCCACAATAAAAAATGGTCCAACTGGCCGAAATCCTGAGCTGGAAAATGAAAAATTGACCAATTTTCTCTATGCGCCGCGCACCTTTAAGCCTACTCTTGGGGCACTTACTAGCATCAAAATCAAGCTCATGATATCTTGTTGGAAATCCCTGGATGTCTGATATCCAACCCAAGTGGAATTTCCCAATTTGGAGCTCATTTTCCCCTCCAAAACTTCATTCTCCCACAAGTACTTCCTGCTGGTGCAAAAGGTGGCAGAAAGGTGATTTTCATGGTGTTTTTGGCCCTTTTGATCATCCAGAACTTGGTGAAATGCTTTGGCCATTTCTGAGAATGCATAAATTACCATGAAAAATCCAAAAATATAAATTTTTCCTCCAGCAAGTGTCCCAATCATAAGCGTGTGCGTTGACGCGCTACGCGTTGGGCTGAAAAACCTGTTTTGAGACCAAAATTTTCAAAATGAAAAAAAATTCTTCAAATTTGCTCAAATTCGGAGCGAAGACCCTTCATCATGTATCCTACCCAGCCAATGAAGCCTCGGCCAAAATTCAGAGTGGATCAGGCCTCTTCCGCCATTTTAGTGCTCTGCTCAACCTCCTCTTCAGAATCTTCATTTTTGCTTTGCAGACGTGCATGCGGGCCCAATAATGACCTTTCATGTGACAGAGCATGTGTTTGTCTCTATTGGCCTTTTCCAACAACTTCTCCAGATGAATTTTAACATGCATGAGTTTGGTCTCTCGCTCAACTGGTGTCATGTCACCAGGTCTCTTCAGGGCCAATTGTCGATCTTCACGGATTCACCGCAGCTCTAAAAGTGTGTGCTGATCTTCTAGCTGTTTATTACGATGCTCCAGGTATTTTATCACCCACTGATCTCTCTGCAACTTAACATTCAGTGTGTCAATCTTGGCCTTCTGCTCCTGGACGATCTCTTTCAGTTTCGAGCTAGGAGAGCTCGCATCAACATCAATCAATGTGAATTCAGTATCTTGGCCTCCTGAGGGGCCCTCATCGTGCATAGGCCTCTTGCCTCTGTCCTGAATCTGTACCTGTGCTGAAGAATAAGGCGAGACTCCTTCCACATCATGTGGAGACAATACTCGCTCTGCTGATGAAGTCAACGAGACCCCTTCCACCTCGAGTGGAGATAGTACTCGTCGTGTAGCTGCAAATAAGGCCCTGTGGCCTCGCTGGTATGTCACATACACTGGAGCACTGATATGCTTGGTCTCAGGAATTTCAAGCTGGTGTGAAGGCTCTCCCTCATCATGAACTACCTCGGGAGGCGGTTGTGGCGCTGTGACGAAGTCACGGGAGATGAAATCCTCCCAAGCAATGCCCTGCTGTGTCAGCTGATGTACCACCATGATTTTGATCAGCGCGTAATGATATATATTGCTATGTTGTTGTGCTGGGGTCTTCTTCTGTACAAGAAATTTCATCCTCTCTATGTTGCGATACATGAAGTATGGAATTCTCATCATACGTACCCTCATGAAATGCATCAACAAACGGACATGGTACGCATAGAGGCGCGAGAATCTGCCCTCGCAACTGAAATATCGAATGATGAGCTTCATCAATGGTGCAAACTCATCCTTCATAAATCTGAATGGAAATACCCTGCTCAGCTGCCTCATATACCCAGGTTTGATGTATGGCTCATAGTAGGATTTCTCTAGCTGCTGTCCTTTGTTCCATTCCTCTCCTATGTTTGGTATTCAGGTGGCCTGAGAAATGGTCTCTGGTGACAGAATGAAATCTACTCCGGCAAGGTTTACACGGAAATCATGTAAATGTAGAACAAATAGGTGAGCTAGATCATGATGATGTTGAGTTTGGGAAATCATCTCACAGTATTGGAAACATGACTGATGCTGAAAACAATCCATTGCAAGCGGGCAAGCCTGCAATTGAGCCAAAGAAGTAGGCTCCTCCCTGACATGCCTACCACTTTTGCCACTTTTGTGAGACCTCCGTGGCACATTAATCTCTGCTGTGGAATCACTGTCATACTCTTGCTCATAAACTAAATCTATCTCTGACATGGCTCTGAAATCAAGATGTTTGCAAAATATATGCTGATATAGGTATAGTGAAGACAAGAGTTCAGTGTATGCTTTTACTCCCAAATGTGTCACATGTGTATCAAAGTATTATAGGAAAGCCACAATGATAATGGTTCTATCAAATGAGTTTGCATGAAAAACAGTCACTGCTTTGATTATAAGGGGATTTGATAAGTGAGTAGAAAAGAGTGTAATGTGGGGGAAATAACTATTAGGAACAAAAGTGACAATAGCCCTTGCAGTGTTTGACAATGTCAATGGAGGATGTGGACAAGTGAAAATGGGACTATGTTATAACATGAATGATAAACAGCGTGAAAATGACAATGGAAATAACAATGACAGCAGTGATGTAATGGCAAGGAGAGAGCGTGAGGCTAAGGTAAATAATGAGCAGTGACACCACTGACAGTAGATGGCATGAGCATAAATATCAACAACAAAAGTTTGCAAACCCCCACAAAATCACTAACATTTGTTTCAAAACCCTAGGGAGTGATTTAGTAATGAACATAGGGTTTATATCTCACCACACTAAACACTTGTTTTTTCATTTTCAAAACACCATAATCATGTCCATAATTCACTAAGTAAGCATGAAGAACCTACTTGCAAGCAAATCGAGGCAATTTGACATGAATCTGGGTGAAGGAGCAAAAATTTTCGGCCCTGAAACTCTACGTGTCGCGCGCTTACCCAGTGCGCCGCGCATGGTATGTGCGTCGCGCGTGTGAAAAATTGCACAGGCCTGTGAAGCCCAGTACGTCGCGCGCCTCCTGTGTGCGCCGCACGCACTTCCACTCCAACTCCACAGCTCTGAAACACTCCAAACTCAACTCCAACACTTCAACTCGACTTTGCTTTGGAAATTTATGAAAATGAATTTTCCTCCATGGTTTATATGGGTTGAAAAATATCTCATAAGAATCAGATTTGATTTTAATTTTCTCCATAACCCACTTTGTAATGTTTGGCTTTCTTGGCACTTTATCATTTAATGCAATTCTGTCTTTGGCTTTTCACTGTTTTTCTGAGTCTTGGACTGATGAAACTTGGTTTTTTTTTGCATGGATTTTTGCATTTTGGCTTTGGAAAATACCAGAGGCTGCTTTTGAACTTCTTATGGTGGAACAAATACACAATTATTACAAAAAATAAATTTGACAGTTTCTAGTTCAAAACAGAGTTTTGAACTAGAAATGTCTTCTAATTTTTTTGAGAATAAAAACGTGAAATAGGAACCTTTTCAAAACCAACCTCATGGCATGTGGGCTTTTATTAAATGTATCAAAAGACTGAAAACCCTAGACTCTAGGACTAATGACTCTTGTTGACGAAAACAATCATTTTTGACCATGAATGACGTGACCTGAACTTTAGTGATTTTTGAGGAATTTTAATTAGCCCTGCAGGTACAAGCATGAGGAAATACAAGACGACCAGACCCTCTCGTCAGTCAATGGCATGCCCCTTGTGAAATTCAATGAAGTGGAATGAGTGAGACACATAAAAATGATATGCGAAAAGCGAAATGATCTCTGACGGAGGGCTGTAAGGACCGACTCTAACACCCTTTACCTCTGTCCATGAACATATTCTTATAGGAGGGAGCCCCTCTCCCTCCTCCTCTAGTAGCCATTCAGTACAAACCCTAGCTTCTTCTCTACAAATCATCAGGAAATCACTCTTGCCAAATATTAGTTAAACTTACATATAGCTCCAACATAATAATTTTGTAAAGAATTTACAAAGAACTTTCTTTCTCTACTTTTTTTGATGTGTTATCACTATGTCGATTAATAATTTTGTTACTTGAGACCTTCTAAGACATTTTTATCAATATAAAACGTATAAAATTCAATATAGAATTGTTTATAGTGCATTGCGAACATTAAACACGCCAAGCATTTAATTTTTCAGGCATACCTTCATGGAATTTTTTTTTTTAATTAATTTTAAATTATTACGGTGTGATTTATAAGGATAACCACACCGAAATGGTTTAACGATGCTATTTGGAAGAGGTGTGTTGGTGCGTTATATTACACTAGGAGCAATGATTAACATACTAGACAAAATAGAGAGTTTTATAATATGTCGACACATTTTATTATGTAGGGAGCATCGATGTGTTATATTACAAAGGGTGCACCGCCAAACATATAGTCATTTAAAAAAAAAGGGAGACAACTGATAGGGTTTGGATCTAATTGAATAATTGATTCACCTACTTTACATGTTAAAAGCCCTATATTTAGTAAGTACACACACCCATTAAATATAAAATCACTAAATTGAAAAACCCTAATTTTGAAGTGGTAGAGGAAGTTAAACCCTAAAGTTAAATTTTGCAAGAAGAAGAAGGTGTTTAATATAAATATTGCTTTTCTTTTCTTTTTTCTTTTTTTTTTCTGAATTTTAATTAAATTTAAATAGGAAAGCATATCGTAAAAATATTTACTAGTAAAATCTATAGTAATTTTTTTATTATACAAGGTTTTTTTTCTTCATTGTGAATAAATCTAACAAAAATTGTAAAATTTTTAACAGTAAAATTTAATATTTTTTCTATCTACGGTTTTCAGTGAATCACCATACCTTTCAACTTTTGATCCTTCAACGGATCCAAAATATTTTGCAGCTCCACAATGCTCTCACTATGTCTCTTTTGCAAATGATATATCTTTTAATCTAAAAAAATTGTAAAATTTCTTATTATTAAAATAGACAATAAAATTTAAAATTTTTACTATGCAAGTTTTTGACTGAATCACCATACCTTTCATCTTCTGATCTTCTAAATAATTCTGCTGCTCCAAATTATTATGCTTCTGCATAATGCTCCTGGTATGTTTCTCTCGCAAATCAATCACTAGAAATTTTGGGTAAAATAATGAACTGGTGAATAAATTTTTACTATTTAAAAGACTTTATGAAATCAAATTTCGAAAAATCAATTGCCGCTCATTTTTGAATTTAAAAAAGAAAAAAAGTTCACATTTTTTTTTACAATTTCTCCACACAGTGGTGGTTTTGATAGTAATGTACCCCAAGGCATTTATACAAAAGGCGCACTGACAGTTCCAGGGCAAAAAAAAATTTTCAAGGCACTAATAGGATACCTTCTTCTTCTTCTTCTTTTATTCTGAAATACTCAAATGGGATGATTAATTTTTTTACCACAATGATGCAATTTCTATTTAAAAGCATCGATGATCTAATTTTTATAAGAGCACAAATTTGGTTGAATTATTTTTTATTTTTTTACAATCGGTAAACAGGTGCGTAGCAGTGTTGTTTTTTTTAAACACATCAATGCGTTTTTGTAGAAGAGCATCGGTATGATAACATAGATATTTTTTTCAGAATGCCAAAAACCGTTGCGCTTATTATTTGAATTCCCAAGTGCAGTTATTTTTTAAAACGCACCAGTGCACTTAAATCTAATAAGTGCACTAGTTTGGTTTAAAGGCTATCTGAAATTTTAATTTCACACAAAATGGCATATTTATCTCAAATTATCCTTTAGAATGCATCCACATGAATCACAATATTTCATAGTATAATTTTTTCTCTTAAAGTCACCTTATTCTTGAAAAATGGTTTGAAAAATATATTGAAATTCAGATTGTGGTTATACGGTTGTCAGGATAATTAATTTTGGTTAAGCACACAAATTTTTATTTCTGTTTTTTCTCAAATGCAAGGAAAAAATTTCAATAATATATGCAAATTTCCAATTCCTCAAATTCTAGCTCGTTCCATATTTCCAATCAAAGTCCTTCACAGAGTTCTCTCTTTCCATTTCCAGTAAGTTCAAATTATATATATATTTCAATTTTCTAATTGATTTTTTTTTAAATTCATGTCAATTTTAATGTAAATGTATCCAAATTTGCAGGAACCTGATTCAAAATTGAGTTTGGATGCAAAAAATATTACTCCATATTTTCAAAAATGTCAGAAACTCTTATTACGAGCAACATATCACAAAAAATTGGTAGATGAAAATGGATAGCCTCTTAACCCTTCCAATTGGAACATGGCATCTTCCAACCACACTCCTAGATCAACGATGGTAATAATTGTTTGGTATAATGTAATTTCAAAAAACCAAATTCTTTGATGTGCTTACTAATTATATCATTGGTATTGTACTAATGACGTTCAATTTTTTTGAAAATAGGATTCTAGTGATGATGAGCAACCCACCTACCATCTTCTAGAGCACCCCACTACAATGTCAAATTGATAGAAGGATACATTAAGATCTATAATCAGAGAGGGAGCATACAAATAATGGTTTAATTAACCACCTAATCAATACCCATTATGTCAAAATTCGCCAATTAGGAATGACTAAAATGATAGTATTTATTCATCACAAGTTGGCATTGGAGGCAGTCAAATGGAGGTTGGTATAGATGATTACTTGTGGGATATGAATTCCATGGAAAAAGTTTTGTTAGATGCATTCCAGAACAATGAGCTAGGGTATGATGCTCATATCACTAATACCTTATCTGAAATCCTAAAATATGCTTCCACCACCCCTCTATTTGGACTTGGAAACAAGTCAAATTCTACTCATCCAGGGACAATGATGTTGTTGTAAAATGTGAAAGCATAGTTTGGCATGTTGAATGCATGTTTCTCGACAATATTGAGTTAATTGACTTGCATATTCGATCAAGTTCCTTATATTTTGTCACACAATCAAATTTAAAAATGGTCAATTTTATGAATGTTAAATATTGACATTGTATAATTATATTCCCCACCAACTGTAGGATATTCAAATATAAGGTTATTCTGAGTGATAATGTCTTTTCAGGTAGCTATGAAGAGGAAAAGCAGTTGTTGAAAACGTTGGGTGCTGAGTACATATCATATCATGCATGTTCGAATGATTGTATTATATATAGAGGATAATATGAAAACAAAGATAAATTTCTAAAATGTGGGCATGACAGGTGCCGTAATTAAAAAAAAGGGTAAATCACATGGTCCTCCTCATAAGATATTGTGGCACATCCCTATAATCACAAGGATTCAAAGACTCGTTCGTTGCAAAGAATTAGTTATGTTGCAGGGATGGAATGCCTCACAGAAAAGTGGGTCAGGACTTATGTGAATCCCAATAGATTCAATAACCATGAAAAATATAGAGGATACATGGCATGAAAAAATAAAGGATGAAGTATGAAGTCTATGACTCAGCATAGCCATGGATGGCATCAACCCACATTCCCTCCAAAACACCAACTATTTTTTTTGGACTATAGTAGTGATCAATAATAATACCCCCCATGGTTGTCCATGAATAATGGACATCTTATGTTGGTTGTCATAGTCCCTGGAAGAAGACAAGTGAAGAATATGGATGTCTACTTACAACCATTGGTATATTAATTAAAGGAATTATGGGAAGGGATACATGTGTATGATGTATCAAGACCCATCAAAACATAGAGGCATTTTATGTTGTATGGAATATGTGCTTACGCCATACATGAATATCCAGGTTTAGGAGTTTTCTCTTGTAAATTACATTCTTATTGATGTATTTAGTAACAATATTGTTTTTCATATTAATTTAATTCGCTCCAATTTTTCAGATATTCATGGTCGCTAACGTGTTGGCCCGTATACAATAATTTCGTAGGCCCTATAATAAAATGGTATCATGGATGTAAATGTTGTGGACCTACTATGAAGGCTAGGTTGTCAGAACACCTACAAAATATAGTGTATAACTTCTCCAGGGTACTCCTCCCAGAAGAACACCCTTACAGAAGAGCAACATCCGCTTTCTATGGTAAACTAGAGAGAACCGAAAGGCCCACAATAATGACACAA
The DNA here is from genome assembly GCA_034641835.2 of Pinus albicaulis. Taxonomy (NCBI): domain Eukaryota; kingdom Viridiplantae; phylum Streptophyta; class Pinopsida; order Pinales; family Pinaceae; genus Pinus; species Pinus albicaulis. The sequence continues at coordinate 813,959,345 of CM076580.1, forward strand.
ACTGAATGAATTAGAGAATACAAGAGAGGGAAGGAGAAGGAGTTTTCACAAATGTTTGATTCAAATGGGGAGCCTATGTTCAATGATCCATAATTCTTCGACACCTATGTTGAGAAATTTCCCATTGGGATGAAAAGGAAATATGTCTTTTATGAGCTCCCATATTGGGAGCATATTAATATTTCCCACTTAATATATCCCATGTATATATTTAAAAATGTTTCATATTATTTATGAAGGAACATATCATCAAAATAAAGTGACACATTGGTTTTTAGGAGAGATATTATTTATTCAAAAATTAAAAAGAAACATTGGCCAAGATAAGAAACTAGAGGAGATATTGGTCTCTATTCATATTTCAAATAAGGTGATGCCCCATGGATTCTAAAGAAAGATTATCTTTCTTTGGCAAATGAAGTTATAATGAGTGTGAGGGTAACTTCTTTTTATTGGTCTTCTACAAATTTTCTTCACTGTGGAATATTATTTGTCAGGGTTGAAATCACATGACCATTTGAACCTTCTAAGGGTACATATGTCAAAAACATGATTTTGTTATTTTTTAATTAATTTATATATTGAGATATTTTATAATTAATTTTTGCATAATGTATCATTTACTATGCATTGTCGTTATCCTTTGCTCGTGCATGGGTGTGTAAATCATGAGTTCCCCCAAGACCTATGATGTGCCATATCTAAATTATCTACATTTTTACGTTGGATCACATCAAAGGAGATTCATATGGTTAGAATTCCACAATGGCATAAAGGGATAGATGATATTGTTTATATGTTTGAGAAGAAGCTGTCGACGAGTTTCACGGACTTGTAGGTTCATATTCAAGTTCACCTAGTAGATGAGGTTGAATTAGTTGGGGTCATTTCTTGTCGTCAGATGTTCTTCTTAGAGAGGTACATGAAGAAATTGAAAGGTTTTGTTTGAAAAAGGGGAAATCCAGAGGGGTATATATCGTATGAGTCTTTCTATTATGTGAGTGAGTACATCAAGAAGATAGACAAAAAACTAGGTGTGGTAATTTGGGACGATGAAAGGGTTGAAAACAAAAGATAATGGGAGCTTCTTGAAACGAATGGAAAGAGGCACATGATAAAGAGTAAGTGCAGAATTATAATTTGTAAAATTACTAGACAATAACTATTCACACTAAAATTCATATTAATGCATATTTTGATCTCATATGTACTATATATGCATGTTGGTTTGATTTTGTCAGCAAATTCATAAATTGAAGCCATCAACAAATTCATTATTTACAATATGGAAGCAACACAATCATGGGTTGCATTATATGAAAAGAAGCAGAGGAAATGGGACAGTGACAAGAAATAATTCAAATGGTTGAATGGTAGAAGCATGCTTTATCCTAATCATTTAAAATAAAATATGAAAATTACCTGCCCTATTAGTTCGGTTGTTGATCAAGTCAGAGATAAATATGGTGCTTATGGTCATTACCCACATGTTGAAGAGGATGTGCTAAAAATAGGGATTGAGTGCAACAAATCGGTAATTATAATATATTTTGTACTTTTTAAACTTCATATTTCACCTTTGATTTGTCACACACACGCACATGCACACACACACATATATGTATATATATTATATTTTTAATTATGTTATTGTTATTAAACACATGAAACTATGATTTTTTCAATTTTTTATAGGTGAATTTGTTCCCATATATGTGGCCAAATGGACATCATTTTCGCACGAAGGATGCCAATGATGGATGCATGACACAAGGCTGTGGAGTGGAAGTCGAGTTCGAACAATCTATTCATTCTAGCCACAACGATAAAAACCTAATGCATGAGACATTAGGTTATGTTGGAAAGATACAATAGATAATTTAAGTGGACTTCTCTTTGTTCCAATGTGTTGTTTTTAGGTGCAAGTGGTGTGACACCTTTGATCAGAATATTTAAAGGAAGATCATGATAGTGAGTTGATATATATCAACTCTAGAAAGATGTGGCATGAAGCTAGGGAGCCTCATATTTTCCCAAAACTCTAAAAACATGTGTTTTTTTACCCAAATGTGTTGGATATGGATTGGTGGTTTGTATTAAGACACAACCCCAGATCAAAACATATTTTTGAGAACAACAATGTTATCATGCCAAGCAAGGAAGATAATCAAGGTGATGAAAATGGAGAGTGACATGTACTTATGTTAATTCATCATTTATACTTTTTGTATGTTTTTATTTTTATTATTTTTCTAATTATATATATTTTTTAATTCATTTTGTTGGCATTTTATAATATAATTGGTAAGATTCACAAATGTTTTTACACATTTTTTTGCAGTGGAAATTTTTTTACAGTACTTAAAACTAGGTATTTCCAATTGCATGTATTATCTATGATAATAAGGATTCAAGCTCACAACCTTTCTCAAATAGGAAAATGAGAGAAAAATAGTGAATTTAGAAATAACATTGAAGATTTAGTCTCGATTTAGATACCTATTGATTTAGTCAAATGTTTTTTCTTCATCAATATAAATCATCATGTAGTGATAACTCTATGACAACTTTAGCAATGAATAACATTTCATTGAAAGTCACGAGCCTAAGCCATATTCATCATATCACTAGTTTTAAGGACATCAATTGTACGATACATCAGTGGAGTGAAATTCACACCTATAAGTTTTCAAGATGTTTGGTGTGTGACTAATGAGACCAATGAAACCCTAATATGATATCTTTTCTCTGTACCACTTCCTTCTAATTTCACTCTTATTTTACCATTTTAACCAGTAGTGTTTAACAAAGTACAAAATTTTCACATTTCCATTTCTGAAATCCATGGCACCATGGTGGTTTTTAGCAGGGACCTCTAAGATCGAGGTAATATACCTAGAGTGTGTATTGTAGGTCAACAATTAGGTGTTCTTCCTCTCTATTTCCTCCCATGGTCAGACCATATTGTATGGATCTGTAATTCTCCTGTTGCTTCTCCCTCTCCTAACGTCTCCACTACATGATTTACATATAAAATACATCCTCATACATAAAATGGATTTTTTTTATTAAATGCAAAATGTATTTATTAATATGAAAACATAAATTTCCATTAAAAAGAAGCATCAGTGTGACAAAAACATAGTCGTGCACCAGCTTTTGTGCATTGTTAAAGAAAACTGCACCGGAATCAATGCGCACATACCTCTGATGCACCGTTGTTGGTTCAAAAATTTAAATTTCTGTACCAATGTGTCACACTTATGCACTGGTGCATCACTCTTATGCACCGGTGTGCATGTATAACATTTTCGCACCGGTACGAAACATTCACATTATTGAACGCACCAAGATATAGCTACATTTTTAAATATTATTTTTGCGGTGCGTTTGGTAAATATTAAAGCTTCGGTGTGATAGGAACATATCAAACACACCACATTTGTGATGGTGATTAAGATGAATTTGTTTGACTTTCAAGTAGACCTGGTGAAACATTTTTGTTTCCTATTTAGATTATGTAAATTGAATATTTTTTTTTAATGTATTTATAACTAAATTATTTAAAGTAGCCATGCCTTATCATTGGGAACATGATGTAATATTAGCTAGGAGAAATGTGAAAACTTGAATTTTAGTGACTATCTCGTGATATGTGGAAAAAATAATATTTTTTGAGTTGTTCATTAAGAAATAATGAAATATACTATTTTTCAAAAGTTTAAATTTTATATAGTATCATTTTTGTATTATTTAACTCATATTTATTATTAAAAAGAGTTAAATTTAAACCACTAAAATAACAAATAAAGAACCAAAAGAACATCAAAATGTTATATCTTTATTACTAGAAAAAAGAAAAGATTTCACTTGTCTCTTTAAGGGATAACTTCGAATAGAGAAAATCCCCAATTACAAGTAACTTCACAAGCCTTATTTTACATTTCTTTATCCTCTTCTTTAGAGAGAGAAGTTTCTAATTTGAATTGATAAGAGTTGCTATAAATATTAAATTTAAATTGAAAATAACATAACTTTAGTAACAAATTAAATTTAATAAAAACATAATTTTTTAAAGTTGCATTATATCTAAATTAATTGCACCAAGAGGCACTCTACAACTCAGTATGGGAGAGATTCTATCACGTAATGTTTCATTTAAAAATAATAAAATAATAATTTAAAATAATAAATTAAAAATAGAAATAACAAAATAGATTAATGTTTGTAAGATCCCAAAAGATAAAATTTTTGATAGATCTAGGAAAATTTAGCATTATAATTTAAAGTAAACTTGCAACATAAGCAAGAATACAAAGGAATCCAGAAATGCAACCTCTTATTTATATTGATAGATGAAAAAAATATACACGCCCATACAAATAATATTGGAGCTCCTGGAAATGGCATGCACGATTACTCATTAAAATACTAATCTAAGATATTGAAGCTCAATCATGGACCCTGGATGGATCCACCAGACACATTCACCATCGGGTTTTTGTCTCGAGATCAAACTATAACTATCCATGCCAAGTTCTCAACAAAAATATTATAGGATAAAAAAACTCACAATGATCCCACTGTCTGGCTCCTATCCGCTTTTATAGGCTTGTTGTATTATCTAGAAACCATATTTTATTGTTTTCCCCTGAAAAAAGAAAAGACAAATACCATGGGTTGATACCATGGGAAAATACCACAGTAAATACCATGGGAAGGTTCCATCCACTTTGACCATATAAAGAAAAGGGAATATTACAAATCCTCTGGCCCAAATATTCCTTGCCCTCAAGAAATCCACTTCTATCCAAAAAAAAACATATGTATATTGATACCATGATCCCATACAAGTTAGTGTGTTCCATGCCTCCCTGCTAAATGGTCATGAATGGATCCTTTGATACCCAGATCCCAAATAATCCTCTGACCAATATTTCCCTCAATAGTTTCACCTAGATCCCAATGGCACCTAATTCCTAGGACGTGTGGGTTATGGTAACATCTCACACCTCCATCATTTTCCGTGCCTAAAAGCTAAAGTTGCAATATGCCCTTGGCTATGGGTATCCTCCTAGGAGTCAACCCATCAATAGAGTTCCAACTCATAATATCTTGCCAATCCATCCTGTGGGAAGGATCTAATGCATGAATTTCTTCACATGGAATAGGTCTAATATGCTGATGTTTCCTGATGCTCAACTCATGCTGCTCCATTCGGTCACCCATCATGATCCATTTGGAGAAATTTGTCTTGCTCTCCCCAATGTATAAAGGTGGTTTGGTAGTGTTGCAAGCCTTATCTATATAATCTTGTAGAGGGATGATATGGAGCTCCTAATTGTACTCCTCTTGTTTCCTTGTGATGGACATGAGTCGCTCCTTAACACTAGCCAAATTGGCCATTTATTTGACACTTACCCCTTTGGGATCCTCAATTTTCCTATTCTCCTGTAAGATAGTTTCTTGGACTACCTAGACTCTCTGCTTCAATATCATAAGATATGTCTTGAAATGCATGATATTTTCTCGAACGCCCTATACTGGAAATTATGATTCCCTGCTAAATTCCTCTGTATATGTCTGCACCAGATGCTCAACTATCATAGATCTAGCTTGAACCTAGAAATAGCTCATCCTACTTACTATATTTTTCATGTTTCTCCTTGTGACCGTGCTCATCATGCTGGTTTACTACTACTGGCTCCTCACTCATTTCTCCTTGAATGTATTCTCCCTGGCCTTCTCCATGTGTGCGGATAATATGGTGTTCACCCTCTCTAGTTGTCGAACATGGATGCACTAGTGAACTTGATTGTTCATATTCTTTGTGAATGTCCCTCTGGAAATATATGGACTTCATTGTATAAGAATCTACCTCACCATGTGCTTCAAAATGATTGTTATCCTGTAAGTATCCTTGAATAATATCATGTTGTTGCTCATCATCTTTATTTAACTTCTGAGAATATTCATGGGTTCTCTCCTGAAATTCAGTGGACTCAACTATAGAATAATCCCCATGATCTGAAGGAATATCCTTCTATTTGATCCTTGTGGCATCCTTCTTATCACCTCGACATGAATGGTTAAGTACCCAGGGTCCTTTGCATATAAATCATAATACCTTCCTTCTTAGTCCATTCGTGTTGCAGGATTTACTTCTTTTGTTCTTGCTTCCTCCTTAAATCCTTTTTTGCTCCTTCTTGTCTAACACCCTTCTGAGCACGTTTATGTTTTCGCTAACCATTCATGACTAGATCATACACAACTGGTGATACTGTTGGTTCCTTCCTCCAAATGGTCAATAATTTGGATATTAGTATTTCTAGATGTCAGCATCTCCTTATAAGAACATGGACACAATATTTTTCATGCATGTCTTGACATGGTCTAAATGAGCTAATGTAATATTGATGTAGATTTTTGGAGAAAATTAAAGATCAACTTGTCACATTCCAAATTTGACATGAATGTGCCAAAGTTTAACTCTACCACTAGTTCTAGAATTTTGTGCTTCTTTTGAAAGGTAGGAAGTATGATGTTGTTCAACCCTTGAAAGGTTTCTACTATCAGCTACAATATCATTGTTGTAAGGTGGTATTGGAAATGTTAAAGCTATGATCCTGCTGAGACAAGAGGAAATTGTGAGTCTAACCTTTTCACAAGAATGCTCCAAGAACATGGGGTGTATCAAAGAAATCATGGATGGATTCAAGGCCCAACTTGACCTTTCCCAATCTAACTGCTTTATCATGCACAAATACATATCTAATGTATCCAACCGTAGGAGTACATCTTCATAATTTTTATACTGCAATTTGGATCCAAGTTAAAGAGACACTTGTTTTTTACATATTCCTTTTGAAAATCCTTTAACTATTGAAGAATAACATGGAACTTTAGAGAAAGTATTGTTCTTTCACTTTTACTTCTGATCTATAAGTTGTTTCCATTTTTATCCACCGAAGTATTGTCGCCCAGAGAATCCACTGATGTATTACTATGTTGATTCCTAAGGTGTTTCCAGAATTATAATGATGACATTATGGCTCAAATCTGAATATGGGAAAAATTTTAATTTCTATGCAAGCTCCCTCATTAGTACAAAAAATGTGTTTAAGTATCGTCTCATTTAACCATTTGTGAAGGGGTTAAAGTGTCAAGTTTTAGGTGTTTTTATATGAAGGAATTATGAGTTAATTAACAATTAAAAAATAATATACAGAAAATCAAATGCAGAACATAACTCACGGAAATCACATAACACAATGGATGATGATGGAGTTCACCCCTCCTGGGCTACATCTCCATGGACCTGCTTTAACTAGCTAGACCCCCTTGGAATTATGAGTCAAAAGTATGATTACAAGAATCTGTGATGCTCCAGTGGATTTTATGACTATTAAATTGACTTTAGAAGACATGAGAACCCCAAAAATGACTATTCAAACACTGAATTTGGTTACTAGCTCCTCTAGGCTTGACCTCCAATCCCAGTGGCCATGGGCTTGTTTAATCTCCAAAGTGACAAAATCACCTTCATATGTTCTCTAATGCCTCTATAAACTATACCACTATGTTCATAGCATAAAATACATCAAAATTTGACTATTCACTCACTGAAATTGGTCTTCAGCTAATCTGGGCATGGCCTTCCCTCCTGGTGGCACTAAGCTTCAAAAATTTTCAACGTGCCAAAAATACCTGTAGAAAAGCTCCATTTCCTCTAAAATATATTCCAATGGATTCAGAGCATTCCAATATGCTAATAATGACTATCCTTGAGAAAAAATTGGTCAAAATTTGACTAAGATAGGCCTCATTTTCTTCAGGCCTAGTAAACTGCCACTAAATTTGGCTAACTGCTAGTTAAGCCTGCCAAATTTGGAACTACCTCTGATTTTAGTGGCTCCGCCAAAAAATATGCCAAAATAAACTATGGATTATTTTAAGGTTAAGTGCATATTAGTGGGGTTTAATTGCAGTTTGTTAGCGCTAATGGCACATTAACGTTTGGTGCTCCCCCTGGTCACGGTGTCATTGTCACATGGTGAAGGGTTGGCCCCTCCGTTTTGTTGTTGGATCCTGAAATATCCTTCAACTAGTAATTGCACGCATAATATTTCAATGAAAATTCCCTTGGCCCAATGATGGAGACACGTAGTAGTGTGGGGGAGGTCACAGGTTCAAACCCAGACCTTAACCCTTGTTCTTTGTTCTTGTCACCATATACAAATGCGTCATTCGAACTATGCCCCATAGACTTTGCATTACAAACCAACAGATCATATGAATTTTAATATTTTCATAATATACATATATGCCATAACATGTTAATCAACCAAACGTTAGCCACCGTGACATATAATGTGACACTGAATCTTTAAGGTAAATGCATACCTTCGACCCTTATTAACACATTCCCTCCACCGTATATACCATTTGCCATGTATTAATTAAACATTTGCAATGGGTTTGTAATGCCAACGTATATGACTTAGGTTTAAATTTTAAATATGTGGATTTTAGATTTTAAAAATATATAAAGATTTTAATTATTATTTATATATATATAATTATATTAATATAATATATGATTTTTTAAAACCCATATAAAATATTAATTATATATATATATATATATATATATATATATTAATTCAATTTTTAATATATTAAAAAAAAAATCCAACACATAATAATCATAAACCCACATTCAACCTTGGAGGTCAATGGGTGTTTTTTACCTTCATAAACCAAACTGACGAGTCCAACAATGACACTTGTCATAGTCCCATTGGACTAAAAAATGAATAATATTTTATGTACCATGATTGTACTGCCATGTCATCAGCTATACCTGTTTTGAAATATTTTTTAAAAAATTTGCCTGTTCTGAACAACGATCAACAAACCATAACTCCTTCATCTAAACTCAGTTTTCAACGAAACAAGTTGCATTGGATTCCTTGCAATGGGATGGTTATGTGGTTCTATTTTGGTGCAATTATGAGCACTTTCATTTTTGAACTATTTTTTGCCCCTGATCCATATTTTGATCACTCCTTCCCACTGACATGCTTTTGGACCCCAAAAGTTGGTTATCTCATGAGTGCTGAACACTCTTCTATTTCCCAAGTTATATAATCTTTATTCTACTTGAAGAAATCTCTTTGACAACCTCTTCGGTCCACTAACATGCCTTGCCTTGCCTTGCAAATGGCTTAGCTCTTCAACCATTATTCTCCTTTTGCTATTGACCCAATCCAACACTTGTTGGCTGCTTGCTGATATAACAATTTTTCTGTACCAAATTGATTCCTCGATGCCTTCCCACTAAGAATATTTTTCCTCGTTTGAAATTAGTGAACTGCAAAAAATAGCTTCCAACATCAGTGAAAATAAGAAAAGAAATGACCATTATTTGACCTGCATGGTTCCAAATTCCACATCTGGAAGAATGCATTCACCATCTCCTTCTCTTCTTGGTGTCAACACATACAATGGTATACAATCGCTACAAAATTTCTTGACATCTTGTCACAAACACACATGTAAGAAACATAACTTGAAGACATATCCTCTTGCTCCTTCAAAGCAACTAATTTCACATCATGTGAACATGGCTAGGTACTCTCACATCTTGCTGTCAAACTTATCAACCAACCACAAGTCGAAAAAAACATACCTCTTCAAAAGACTGACTCTCAAGTTAAGCATAAGCATATGTAAATGATCAACACTCTCAAGTTGACAACATACATGTTAAACAAAGCAATAGACCAACACATGTCAATTACTCATGCATGTTCAAGCACAATGAAACCATCAAAATCCCACTGTTCATACAGAGAAAATCTCATGCATGTATACAATTCTTCAACTCTCTCACAAGTACAATCATAAGTAGAACTCCATTCCTATGTACATGTACTTAAAGCTAAAATGAGAAAAATTTTCTGCAATAAAGTGAGTCAACATACTTCACTTTCAATCACCTTCTTGGCGTAAACAGGCAACATGCAATGTAAAAGAACAAACCATTTTATTGGAACTTATTTTAGATGCACATCATCATCATGTTAATCATCTTGACCCACATCAATTATGGAATCCTATTTTCCATTCTTTCCATTCTCTTTCTCCCCATTCTTCAAATGTCGTTGATGACTTGCTAGATACAAAGTCCAACACTTGTCTACAAGATGAGCTTGCTTATGGCAATGAGTGAAAAACAACTGCCTCTTCTTTTCAGCATGGTTTTCTTTCTTTTTGGCTTTCTGCCTCCTTTGCTTCAAGCGTTTCTTGTGCATGGCTATCTTCTTCCAACACCTTGAAAAATTATGGTTATCCAAACCACAAAAGTAACATGTAACTTTTCTCCAAATCTTATGTGAGAATTTTCCATGTTTATCATAATCAAAAGAAACTTTATTAAAAACAGATTTATACCTTGAACATTCACCTTTGTCGCCTTCTTGAGGAGGTGAATTTGATGAGGTGGTGGATCTCTTCGGAATACCAACAATGCATTCAATGAATGTAGAGATTTCAACTTCCTCTTGTTTGCCATTCCCATTAGCTGCATGCTTATGAGCACCTTCTTGCAAAGTGGGTGTAAAATTTTTGCATTCCTCATGAACAAAATCTTCACAAGCTTGAGGAAATGATCCTGAAATGAAAGTCCTTATTGGAACACCTTCATGTGTCTCTTTGGCTTTAGAGCTTTCTCCATCATGTTGTCCATAACCAAGACCCAAATACTTAGGCTTTTCCTCAAAAACAATTGGCTCAACTATGCCTTATGCATGTTTTCCAATCCTTTACCTTCATAGCTCATCTTCATCAATAATTTGGACCCTCTTCCTCTAGTGTGTCTTTCAAAAGAACCTACCTTCATAGCGCATGCTTGGCTAAGGCTTCCTTGGCAACATGGAGTTGAGTTTCCATCTCATGCATCTTTTCAAGAAGCTCTTGCTTCTCCTCCTTCATGGCAATCAACTGCTCTTGAAGTTTAACACTCTCTCTCTTATCTTCATACTTCTCTTACATCCTATCAATAATGATGTAGAGTTTCCACAACATCTCTTTATCAAAGAGTTTTTAAAAGGAATATTGACTAGAAACATCACTTAATGAAGCTTCCATCACACATGAAATGCATACAAAGCTTATTTTCTGTGATTTGAGAATTTTAAATCTCAATCTTGACCTTCTCCTTCACACATAAACTTGGAAAACTGTTAAATTCTCCTTGCAAAAATTCAATAACCAATAGCTATAAAAGACTTATCTAACCTTGGCTAAAATGAGATAAAAAATTTCTCTGATAACAACTTGATCTGAATATGGGAAATTTTTTTATTGCTATGCAAGCTCCCTCATTAGTATTAAAAATGTGTTTAAGGATCGTCTCATTTAACCATTTGTGAAGGGGTTAAAGTCTCAAGTTTCATGTGTTTTTTTATGAAGGAATTATTATTTAATAAATAAATAAAAACTCATATACAGAAAATTAAATGCAGAACATAACTCACAGCAATCACATAACACAATGGATGATTATGGATTTCACCCCTTGTGGGCTACATCTCTATGGACCTGCTTTACCTAGCTAGGCCCTCTTGGGATTATGAGTCAAAATTATAATTATAATCATCTGTGATGCTCAAATGGATTTTATAACTATTACATTGGCTTCAGAAGACATGAAAACCTCAAAAATGACTATTCAATCACTGAATTTGATTACTAGCTCCTCTAGGCTTGACTTCCAATCCAGGTGACCACGGACTTGTTTAATATCCAAAGTGACAAAATCACCTTCAAATGTGCTCCAAAACCTCTATAAACTGTACCACTATGTTCATAGCATCAAATACATCAAAAATTGACTATTCACTCACTGAAATTGGCCTTCAGCTGATTTGGGCATGGCCTTCCCTCCTAGTGGCCCTGAGCTTCAAAATTCTTAAACATGCCAAAAACACTTGTAGATGAGCTCCATTGCCTTTGAAAGTTGTTCAAATGGATCCAGAGAATGCCAATATGCTAAGAATGACTATCCTTGAGCAAACATTGGTCGAAAATTGACCAAAATAGGCCTCATTTACTTCAGGCCTAGTAAACTGCCACTAAATTTGGCTAACTACCAATTAAGCCTGCCAAATCTGGAACTACCTCCGAATTTAGTGGCCCCGCCAAAATAAACTGCAGATTATTTTAAGTTTAAGTGTGGATTAGTGGGGTTTAACTACAATTTATTAGCGCTAATGGCGCATTAACATTTGGCACTCCCCCTGGTCACGGTGTCGTGGTCACATGGTGAGGGGCTGGCCCCTCTGTGCTGCTGTCGGATTCTGCAATATCCTTCAACTAGTAATTGTGTGCATGATATTTCAATGAAAAGGCCCTTTTCCCAATAGTGGAGGCGCGTAATAGTGTGGGGAAGGTCACAGGTTCAAACCTTGACCTCGAACCCCATTCAATTTTTGTCACACTGTGACATATAATGTGACACCGAATCTTTAAGGTAAATGCATACTTTCGAACCTTATTAACACATTGCCTCCACCGTATATGCCATTTTCCATGTATTAATTAATCATTTGTAATGGGTTTGTAATGCCAATGTATATGACTTAGGTTTAAATTCTAAATATGTGGATTTTAGATTTTAATTAATATATAAAGGTTTAAATTAATATTTATATATATAATTGTATTAATATAATATATGATTCTTTAAAAATAATATAAAATATTGATTATATATATATATATATATATTTTATATGATTTTTAAAGAATCATATATATATATATATATAGTAATTCAATTTTTAATATATTAAAAAAAAACTCGAACACATGATAATTATGAACCCATATTCAACCTTGGAGGTCATTAGGCGATTTTTACCTTCAAAAACCAAACTGGTGAATCCAATAGTGACACTTGTCATAGTCCTATTGGACTAAAAAATAAAGAAGATTTTATGCATGCTGATTTGACTTCCATGTCATCAGTTGTCCTTGTTCTGCAATATTTTTTTTTTTAAATTTGTCTGTTTTGAACGAGGATTAGCAGACCATAACTCCTTCATCCGAACTCGGTTTTCAACAAAACGAGTTGCATTGGATTCCTTGCAATGTGCCGGTCTTTGTGGTTCTAGTTTGGTGCAATTATGAGAAATTTAATTTTTGAGCTAATTTTTTCCCCTAATCTAGATTCTGATCAGGCTTGGCGTCAATGGATCTCAATACTTAGCCTTCATGACAATTATACCTTGAATGTAATACAATTAGCTATGAAGATACTCTAGCAGTCATTATGACCATCAAATTTCATTCACTCAACTATTCCCTCTGGAAATTTGAATTAAATAAACTAACCCTTACAAATTTCATTCAACATTTAGATGGAGGTTTTAACACCTCATACAAACTTATTGCCATAATAAAATATCACAACATACAAGTATTAGGCTTAAATTTTACACATTCTAATACACACATTTTATTAGTGTTGTGTATCAAACACTTTGATGAAAGTTAAGGACAATAATATGAATGGAAAAATGTAAAATACCAATGATAAACCTGGGAATTTTTAGTTGACCACTTCAACCCGCAGATGTAGTAAGGATCATTGGTTATAGCTTAAATGATGAACTCTACCCCTTTAATGTACATAACTCAAATTGTTGTAGAATATGATAGGATCTCAGACATATTAAATGTTCATGGTGCTTCTAATAATCCTCAACTTCTCTGATCCGTAGATACACCTGGGAAAGGATATAGAGGAGGGTCTCTTTTAGTAACTCAAAATTGGATCTTGTTCTTAACCCGCGTAAGATCCAACGTGGTGAAAATGAGTGTTTCCTTTGAGGTAGTGATGATAAATTCAGTCTCAGGCTCAGAAATATTTGTACAACAATTGTAATACAAGCATAGAAGCATCCCAAATGAATGTGATAGCTAGATGAATGCTTAAGTATCCCACTCGCCTCTTAGAAAATTTCTATTATGCTCCTCTTGATACATAGTCAGCAAATCGATGAAACTCGATCTCATTAATAGAGGAAAATATACCTCCACAGGCTTAACTTGGTTCCCAATGAAAGATGCATTTAGTCCCCAGCTAAAGAGTGGATATTGTCCTCCTTTTTCAGTGAAACTCGGTCCCTTATCAAGTATTAACCCTCTATTTAATATATAATAAAACTTGTTCCTTTGATCTACAACCAATCAACCAAATGGCGTGCCACCCCTTTTCTAACTACATAGGTGTAAGTATTTCCCTTAGTCAGTGTTGACCCTATGTTTATGTTGTATAACCTTATCTCCTAAATCCACCCCACTATCTGCTCTTGCTTCATCACAAGATCGGAAAGCACTTCAATAAAAATAAAACAAAGATATACATCTCTAGGTGGGCCACATAGTATTCCTGCATTTCCTTCAAACCGAATACATAAGTCGACTTCTTGAATATGATTGAGATGAAACTTCACACTGATTTTCTTTGTTTTTCTTACACATCCATGTCCACAACATGTAGTGCGATGAAAATTCACATTGATTTTCTTTGTCCATCTTACACATCCATGTCCACGACATGTAGTGCAAGGTTTTAAAATCCATGCGGTGTTATGAACCGATGCTTCTCCTCTGCGAGGTTGGATCCATAAAATGATACACAATTGTTGAAATTGGAAACAAGAAATATTGAAAATGGCACCTAAAGGGGGCTTCTAATTTTATTTTTCCTTAATTAAATTAGAAGTAAAATTGTAATTCCATCAAATAACAACTTGTAAGTTTTAACTGAGTCAGGAAGACTTACTTAGCAAATTTAATTCGAGTTGAGGGTAAAAATGGAGGCCTGTAGAGTCCACTGTACGTTTTAGGGGGTCCAGTTATAGTTATTTATGAGTTTTAGTTATTTAACTCAACTATTTGACTTAAAATCAGTTTAACTAGTTATAACATAGAGATGAGCTAGTGATAGGTCCAATGAAGTAAATGTGATTTAATTCACTAGTGATCAATCAGTTAAATGAAAATTCACTATAAATAGTTGTTTCATGTCAATTCTAAGGAAGGCCTAGTTGACGTTGGGGTTAAAGGGAAGATAACTATCAATTGTATAATTAGAAAATTATACAGTTCATGCATGAGGTCATCAGGTTTCCTTGGAGGAATTTCACAATCAATTCTTGGGAATTTCTTATTTAATAGGGCCACAATTCCTCCAAGAATGCATAATAAAGGATGGTAAGATAGAGGCTAAGAATTGGTTAAGTATTGGACCAATTTTTCCTAGATCGGAGTGAGACAGTCAAAGATAGTGCAAAGGTTTCTCAGGAAGGAAAAAACATTGTATTGTTTCATGATATTGAGTTTATGCAATATATAAATAGCAGGGTTTTGAGCAGTTGCTTTTCCATCATACATCTTGTGTTGTGGTGCCATTGATAATTTCATTCTCTTACTTGTTATGTGATTGTGCGATCGAAATTGGTTTCCGCAATTTGTAGAAGTGATTCAATATTTTGTTTTAGTACATTACAAGATCAGTTGAATCCATTTAGATATTCTACATGGTATTAAAGAAAGAATTTTTTAGGTAGCAATTTTGCAAAGAAGATATCAAATTTTTTATGAAAAATTTAAAAAAAACAGCAGATATGGATTCCTTGCGAACAAATACCCAAATAAAAAAAAATCAGCCGAATCGGAGTTCGTATGAGGGAGATATCGCTGATTTAAAATAAACTCTATTTTCAGAAAATTTTGTGATAGTAGGACAATTATAACACGAATATGAGTTTCCAAAGTGCCCAGACGAAGTGATATTTAGAAAAGGAAAGGTTTTCTTTAGACACACTGCCATGGGAAAAATGAAATAGGTCGGTGTGCAAGTCAAGAACCTGTATGCACTTGAGGTACCAGATGCATGAAAATATTTGAGGAGCAAGGAAAAGGTTAGAAACTTGGTGGTTGAGAGGGAGCATAAATTACCTCTCAACAGGTAGCCTCAGAAGAAGCGCAAGAAATTTTTGAAGCAACCACAATTAGAGAAGTAGAGAGGAGATCGAATGGAGGAATCCACTCAAGCATAGACCTCCAGTAGTGGGAACTTTTCGAGCCAAGTGGGCAGAGGGAGCACACATAGCCATACCTCTAGGTGAGAAGTGGGGAAATGTGAAGCAATAGTCTCAAGAGTGCAGAAATTTTGGCCGGGTCCATTGAGATGTATTGTCTCATGGATAATTACCTTGCTGAGAGGGGCCAAGTAGTAGGATGGATCAGTGGTGGTTGATGCAATCAGATTTTAGAGTGACAGATGCAGAGATTAGAAGTAGTCAGATATTGGGGAACAAAAAGAAGAGTTGGTAGCAATGCGGATGGTACATTGCAGAGTTTTTAGTAGAAAGTGCAGTGGATAGTAGTAGTTAGAGACTCTGGTGACAGATACATCATACTGATTCAATTTGGATGCATTTCAGTTTCAGAAGTTGTAGTAGCAACAACACTAGAGAGAAGTGTTGCATGCAGAACATTCCAAAGGGACCAGATCATGATAGAGTTGAATTCCTTTCTTGTTAAGAGGGGGTGTGTTAGGTCCCTATATTACTAGTATAACCCCTTATTGTTGTTAGTGTAACCCCCTTATTGTTATTATTGTACCCTTGTAACCCCCATTTTGTTATTATTGTTCCCTTAAATTATTATTGTTAGGTCGGCTAGGATTACATTGTGGCCCACTAGGATTACATTATGGCCCCATGGACTCCTATATATAGAAAGGAGGTTTTGTAAATTGTATCCAAGAATTGTTCATTTATGTAATGTATTGGAGGTTTCCCCCTCAAAGTGGCTTATTTATAAGGCGTTGATATCTCATTTCTTCTATTTTTGGAGCTGGTTTCACAACATTTGGTATCAGAGCTTTGGATTCTAGGGTTTCGCTACTCCAAATAGGTCATCTTGGAATTTTATCTATAATTTTTTTTCTACGAAGTTTTAGAAGCGGAAATTTTTAGGGTGTGAAGCCGACATCTTGAGGAAGATAGTCTAAAAATTTCAGAGCTTGGTTCGCAATATTTTCGGAGATATGATCTGTGGAAGTTAGGTATTTTTTCAGGCTCCTAAACAGGTCATCGTGGAATTTTCGCTATAACGTTTTTTCTATGAAGGTCCAGAATCTGAAATTTTTAGGGTGTGAAGTTGAAACCCTAAGGAAACTCGTCAAAACATTTCAGATCTTGATTCACAATATTTTTGGCGACATGATCTGTGGAAGGTGGTGCTTTTTCAGGCTCCCAAATTTCATCTCAAAGAGGTGATCATGGGAAAAGTTCAATAACTCTCTCTCTGAGCATCGGATTGGAGTGCCGTAAAAATTGGTCTTAATTAAACGGAATTTAGTTTATTGTATATCAATTTTAGAGGAGAAGGATGAAACAGTGACACGTGGCAAGTAGTACAAGTTAACTCTACTGAACCAGTCCATAATTAGGTCATTGTGGGAGATTGGAAATAACTTTGTCTTGAAGAATCCAAATCAGATCAGACCTGTGGAATTTGAAAGAAGCTTCAGAGGGAAACTACAAGGATGAATTTAAGATATTGAAGATCCCCAATTATAGATATAATTCAATGTCAATATCGAGCTCCTCAAAAGCAAGTAAAAGGTGTGTATTTTTTTTCTGAATTGCATAAGTCTTGTTTGAATAATCAAGTTGAATTGATTCCAAGGACATATTGTAGAATAGATATTAGTATTGGATTCTAAAATGGCCCCTAAAAATAATTCAACGCCCATTAAGCCTTTAGAAGGCTCTACTGTGACTCATGAAGACAAAGAATGGCAACATGACATATCAAAATTACAAGAGCAAGTGCAACAAATTTCACTCTCGCAAAGAACAACAAAAAATGAAATGGAAGTTTTGAAGAAAGGTGTGGAAAATAAGATGGATGGTTTGAAGAAAGGCGTGGAAGCTAAGATGAATGGTTTGGAAGCTAAGATGGATGGCATGGAAGTGGTTATGGAAGCTAAGATGGATGACATGAAAGACAACATGGAAAACATGAAGAATGATCTAAAAGCATACATGGAAGGTTTGATGACAAGCTTAAAACAAGAAATGATTCCTAATGGTGAAAATATAGTAGAAGAACCTCATGATGAGAACAAAATAAATGTTAATCGTGATTTCATAAACTCTAATGTTGGCGGGAAGAACCACCATATTCCAAAAATGGATATGAGGAAGTTTGATGGAAAGGATCCTATAACATGGATACTACAGATGGAGCAATATTTTGATCTCCATAACATCAAAAACACACAAAAGGTATGCATTGCAACTTTACATTTAGAACAAAATACATTTGTATGGTATCGATGGCTTTGCTCCCGTAAAAAAATTGTCACTTGGTCAATTTTTACGGAGGAAATGATAGCACATTATGAGGATACGAAGAGCAACATATTCTTTAGCCAATTGATAAATCTCAAACAAAAGGGTTTAGTGGGGTAGCACATTGAGGAATTCCAAAAATTGAATATAAGGGTAACTGATATTCCAGAGGAACACAGGATTGATCTCTTCATAGGCACTTTAAAGGATAACATCCAACATGAAGTTCGCGTTTTGGAACCTGATTCATTGGAGAAGGCATTCAGGTTGGCAAGAAACGTTGAATGTAAAATTATGGCGACAAGGAAGCCTACCACTCAATTCTATAAAGAAGGAAGTGTTGCTACACCTAGATTTCCACAACCTACAAGATTGACACCACAACAATTGGAAGAAAAAAGAGCAAAAGGGCTTTGCTACAGTTGTGATAGCAAATACACTAAAGGTCATAAGTGTGCTGAAAAGAAATTATTTTACATAGATTGTGAAGAATAAGAAGAAAATGAACAAGAAGAGGATATACACCAGGAACCGGCCCTAGAAGATGAAGAAATGAATCCGACCATATCATGTAATGCACTGGCAGGAATTACCACTCCTCAAACTCTCAAGATAGCAGGACAGATCAAGAAGAAAAAGGTAATAGTGTTGATCGATTCAGGTAGCACCCATAATTTTATTCATTGTAAGGTAGCCAAGGAATTAAATTGTTTCCTATACCCAGCACCAGAATGTCAAGTGATGGTTGCAAATGGAGGAACTATAAATTTCTCTGGAAAATGCCATAATATCAAGCTAACCATGGGGAATATGTATTGACTAGTCCAATGCTTTCCATTCCTATGGGAGGTGTTAATGTTGTACTAGGAGTACAATGGTTACAATCTTTGGGGACGGTAGCTTTTAATTTTCAAGAAATTTTCTTGAAATTTTTTTTTCAGAAGGAAAGGAAGTCGAATTACGGGGTATTTCGGGGAAGCCAGGAAGGATAATAAGCTCTAATGTCATGAAAAAGCTTCTAAAGAAAGAACAATGAGGCATGATTGCACAATTATGCTCACTAGAAGTTCCAACATCAAAATCATCTATTTCTGCAGATCTCCAAAAAGTCTTGGAAAATCATTCCAAGGTGTTTGAAACTCCCAAAGGACTCCCACCTATTCGTGATCATGATCATGCTATTCATTTGATTCCAAGAAGTGTTCCTCCAAACATCAGGCCTTATAGATATCCTTACGTCCAAAAGAGAGAAATTGAACGTATGATTGCAGAAATGTTAGAGGCAGGTATAATTCAACCTAGTCAAAGTTCTTTCTCTGCTCCTGTAGTATTGGTACACAAGAAGGATGGATCATGTCGAATGTGTCCGGATTATAGGGAGCTCAATAAGCTCACCATTAAAGATAAATTTCCCATTCCTGTGATTGATGAATTATTGGATGAATTACATGGAGCAATTTATTTACCAAGTTGGATCTTCGTTCAGGATATCATCAAATTAGAATGAAGACTGAAGATATTCCAAAAACAACATTTCGAACTCATGAGGGTCATTATGAATTTTTGGTCATGCCTTTGGCCTTACCAATGCACCTTCTACATTTCAAGGGTTGATGAATTCCATTTTCAAACCCTTAGAAAATTTGTGCTAGTATTTTTTGATGATATACTAATCTACAGCAGGTCTTGGAAGGATCATGTTGAACATGTCGACAGGGTGCTCAAACTATTGCAGGAGAAACAATTATATGAAAAAACATCCAAATGTTTCTTTGGAGTACAAGAGGTGGAATATCTGGGTCATATTGTATCTCACGAGGGTGTTAAAGTAGACCCCAACAAAATTAAAGCCATTAAGGAATGGAAAGTCCCCACAACCATAAAGCAGTTGCGAGGATTTCTCAGGTTAACAGGGTATTATCGCAAGTTTGTTAAGAATTATGGGAGAATAGCAGCATCTCTAACAACATTATTGAAGAAAGATGCATTTTCATTTACTCCTGAAGCAACTAAGGCCTTTGAACATCTTAAAGAGGAAATGTGCTTAGCACCGGTCTTAGCTACGCCAGACTTCACAAAAACCTTTATTGTGGAATGTGATGCCTCAGGAAATGGGATTGGTGTTGTTTTAATGCAGGAAGGAAGAACCATTTCTTTTGAAAGTTATCCAATCAAAGGAAAGTATTTACAGAAACCTATTTATGAGAAGGAAATGTTAGCAATACTGCATACACTAAAGAAATGGCGAACTTACCTAATGGGAAGACACTTCAAGGTAAAAAATGATCATGATAGTCTTAAACACTTTTTGGAACAAAGACTATCTTCAGAAGAGCAGCAAAAATGGGTCACAAAGATGTTGGGTTATGACTTTGAAATAATCTACAAAAAAGGAGAACTTAATGTTGTTGCAGATGCATTGTCAAGAAATAATGAAGAGGTGGAAGCATTGCTTTGTGCCATTTCTATTATCCAACCAGATTGGATAACTGAAGCAAGAGATGAATGGAAGAAGGACAAAGATGTATGGACACTCATTCAAAAGTTGCAGCAAGATCCTAGTACATCTGATACATTTAGTTGGAAAAATGATTCCTTATGGTACAAATATCGCTTATATCTTTGTAAGAATTCCCAACTAAAACAAAATATTCTTCTGGAATTGCACACTTCTCCTTTAGGAGGACACTCTGGATTTTTAAAAACTTACCACAGGGTGAAGAAAGAATTTTTTTGGGATGGCCTTAAATCTGATATTCAAAAGTTTGTGGCGGAATGTTTGGTTTGCCAGCAGAATAAAGTTGAGACAATTAAGACCCCGGGACTTCTACAACCTTTATCCATTCCAAGTCAACGTTGGAGGAGATTTCAATGGATTTTATCACAGGTTTACCTAAGTCCGAAGGAAAGAGTGTCATCATGGTGGTAGTTGATAGACTTACCAAGTATGCACACTTTTGTGCATTATCTAATCCATTTAAAGCAAGTACAGTTGCTACTACATTTATGGACAGAATTCAAAAGCTACATGGAAGCCCAAGGGTTATTGTGAGCGACAGAGATCCCATTTTTACCGGAAATTTTTGGACGGAGTTATTTTCTTGTTTGGGTACTCAATTAGCTCATAGCTCATCTTATCATCCTCAATCTGATGGTCAAACCGAGATAGTAAATAAATTTTTGGAAGGATATCTTCGTTGTTTTGTATCTGATAAACAAACACAATGGGTCAAGTGGTTACCTCTTGCTGAATGGTGGTATAACACTTCCTTCCATACCGCAGCAAAAATGACCCCATTTATGGCACTTTATGGATATCATCCACCATCCATCACATCATCTTTAAGGGAAAATTCGAAGGTTCAAGCAGTGGAAGATCACATCGAGCATCAGCAAGAAGTTCTCCATCTCTTAAAGGATAACCTGAATTTGGCACAAAATCGAATGAAACAACAGGCAGATCAACATCGTAGCGAGAGAAGTTTTGATGTAGGAGATTGGGTATTTTTACGGCTACAACCATACAAACAAATGTCCCTCAAGCAAGCAAAGAAGGATAATAAATTATCGCCAAAGTACTATGATCCTTACAAGGTGTTGCAAAAGATTGGTACTATGGCATACAAATTGGAGCTTCCTGCTTCTTCGCGAGTACATCCAGTTTTCCATGTTTCATGCTTAAAGAAGGTTATAGGTGAAAATCTTCCAGTTCAAACAATATTGCCAGAACTTGATGAGGAAGGAAAATCATATTGGAACCTGAAGCGGTCATGGAAACAAGAACTCGACAGCTACGAAATCGATCAATTTCAGAGTATCTCATCAAGTGGAAGAACTTACCCACCGAAGATTCTACATGGGAGGATGAGAATTTTATACAGAAGCACCTGGAGCTACTCAAGCATTGAGGACAACACTTTTTTGAAGGAGAGGGGCATGTTAGGTCCCTATATCACTAGTATAGTCCCTTATTATTGTTAGTGTAAACCCCTTATTGTTATTACTGTACCCTTGTAACCCCCATTTTGTTATTATTGTGCCCTTAAATTATTATTGTTAGGTCTGCTAGGATTACATTGTGGCCCACTAGGATTACATTATGGCCCCATGGAATCCTATATATAGAAAGGAGGTTTTGTAAATTGTATCATCCAAGAATTGTTCATTCATGTAATGTATTGGAGGTTGCCCCCTCGAAGTGGCTTATTTATAAGGCATTGATATCTCATTTCTTCTATTTTTGGAGCTGGTTTCACAACAGGGTGTTGAAATTGGGAACAAGAGATATTGAAAATGGTACCCAAAATGACACCCAAGGGGGGCTTCCGATTTGATTTTCCCTTAATTAAATTAGAAGTAAAAGTGTAATTTCATCACATAACAACTTGTAAGTGTTAATTGAGTTAGGGAGACTTAGTTATCTCAGTTAATTAAAGTTGAGGGTCATACTAGAGGCATGTAGATTCCACTCTGAGTTTTAGGGGGTATAATTACAGTTATTTGTGAGTTGTAATTAGCTAACTCAATTATTTGAGTTAAAATCAGTTTAACTAGTTCTAACTTAGAGATGAGTTAGTGATAGGTCCAGTGAATTAAATATGATTTAATTCACAAGTAGTGATCAATCAATTAAATGATAATTCACTACAAATAGTTGTTTCATGTCAGTTCTAAGGAAGGCCCAGTTGAGATTGGGTTTAAAGGGAAGATAACTATTAGTTGTATGATTAGAAAATTGTACAGGTCATGCATGAGGTCATGAGGTTGCCTTGAAGGAATTTCCTAATCAATTATTTTTAATTTCCTATTTAATAGGGCCACAATTCCTCCAAAAATGCACAAGCAAGGCTGGTCAGACAGAGGTTGAGAATTGGTTAAGTATTGGACCAATTTTTCCTAGATCGGAGTGAGACAATCAGAGATAGTGTAGAGGTTTCTTAGGAAGGGAAATGAAATTTTATTGTTTCATGATCTCAATTTTATGCAATAAAAATAGTGGGGTTTTGAGAATTTTCTTTCCCCTGATACATCTTATGTTGTGCGATTGATAATTTCTTTATCTTGCTATGTGATTGTGCCATCGAAATTGGTTTCCACAATTTATAGAGGTGATTCATTATTATTTTTTAGTAAATTAAAATATCAGTTGAATCCATTTAGATATTTTTACAACAAAAAAATTCATTCCTTCGAGCAATCTGCAGTCCCTTGGCCCCTTTACTAGAGTATCTTTGCGTGACTCGATCTACACCAATACAAGCTCTAATCTTACTCTTAGAGATTGCATGGTCTAGCCTTGCCCTCGGACTTGGCACTTTAATTATACCGCCTCTCTCAATTATTTCATATGAAACTCTTGCTGTAGTCTGGACTAGCTTTGACACAAAGTGACAATGCCCACTTCCTTGGCAGTATGACCCTCTGGCCTTTAACACAGTTCCACACTCATCACGATTGGATTATACACTAATTCTTGGCCTTCAGGGTGAGACAAAGATTAATAGGATTGATGGATATGACCTTCTATCCACCACATTGCATACTTTCATTACACCCAGTCTCGTTCTGCCACGAATGCAAGTATTTTGACCTTCAGGAAAAATCCCTAGATTTATGGAATGGAGCCTTTTCCAATAATTATTTGAACTTCTGACAGAGAGATAAATGTGATATTCCTGAACCCAATCAAGAGCTAGTTTCACTCGGCCTCTCCAAAGTTTCGCAGCGTTCGGCCCTTAATGCTAAAGAGAGACAATGTTATGATCAGACAAAAAATTTAGTTTGGTCCTTTGAAAAAACTTTATTGCTTCAAAAATATTGTGTGACAACAACAATGACTTCGTCCTCTGGGTGCGATCGACCCTCCTTAACTAATAATTGACGACTTACCTTCCAATTATCGATGTTATGGACTCTCAACATGCGCTATATGGAAAACCAAGAATAATGACTCGTTCTTGCAATGGAAGTGTAATGATATTGAAAACAGATACTTTTAATAATAGATCCTTTTAATTCTTCCACAGACGTAAATCTGCTCTTGGTTATAGGAAAACTAGAAATTATGAAACCAACTAGGGTGATATTAAATAACACTGAAGATGGAGGATACCAGTTAGGGTGAGAAGAAATCCCACCATAAATCCTTGCATAAAATCGTCAGGCTCATAGGATGCACAACTCTGATACCACTGTAAGATACCAAATGATAAAAAAATATATATATATCTAGGAAATATTAGTGCTTTGATTTAAAACAAACTTGCAAAATGAACAAGAATAAAAAGGGATAAAAAAATGCAACCTCTTATTTATATTAATATATATAAAAAAAGATACATGCCCATACCACTTTTCCACTTTTCCATTTCCTTTTCCAATCGACGGTGAGGATTAAGTCATAGAAATGGTAATGGGTGAATGGAAGGACCAGATCACATAAGGACGTTGGACCATATCACACATCGGAAATTTTTGTGTTTATTGATAAGTATTTGTAGAAAAATTTATTTAAGTTGCGATGGCGCATATCACACATCGACGATTTTTTGTGTTTATTGATAAGTCTTTGCACAACAAGTACTATTTAAGTTACGATGGCACATATTTCACATCGCATGCGATAAGTTTTAGCGACGATCGCATAAGTTGGAACTTAATAAAGTGCAAAGTGCGGTAAGTTTAATTTCATCGATTTCCATTTGCGATCAGCCCCACCTCTTCTTACCACGTCATCTCTGCCTTTATCGCGCATCGCACGTTGAAAGTTCAGGAGGGAAGGCACTAAGAAATATGTTGTGAACGATGAAGGCCAAAATTCAATGGAAAGGCAGACACGATGAATTTTTCAAAGGTGAATAGAATATATTTCAAGTCCAAGTCTTTTGCTGGTTTATGAATAAAATTTGAATGCCACAAGCACATGCAGAAGGGGCAGAGTTGGATGGAGATGAATTTATGCAAACTGTTAGGACAACACAGCCAAAACAAAAGGAGACACATCAACAACCAATCTGATCCAACAAATAGATTGATACTTCTATTTTTATTTTTATTTCTTGTTAAAATATTGATATTGTAATCAAGTCTTTAATTGCAATGTAATAGGTAGTTTACACAGTTTTATGAAGTTTTTAGTAGTTACGAGAAGTTCTAGAAGTTACAAACTTTTTTTGTATGTATTTAAACCAATGAGTAAGTAAGAAAGAAGAGGGTTCTGAGTTTTGGACCTTTGGATGACTAAAATTTTGTACTTAATTTTCTGAGAAATTAATGGAAGAAGAGAAACTTTCCTGCATCTGTTGATGTTGATTTGTCTATCCAGTTTCATTCTATGTATATTCGTCTTTGAATGAATTGAAGTAAAGTAGTTTCCAGTATCTTTATTATTCCTATAATTAATATTTAAATAGCCTTAATATGGGCTTCTTCACTCCAATTATTCTTTCTACACAAAGTTCTTCTAAAGTTTAAAGTGATAGATTCTATTTTTTAGCATATCATTTTGAGTTTCCCTTCCAATTCTTCATTTCACTCAGATATCAACAGTTAATGGCATTGTGAATTCTTTCATTATATCAAATTATTAAGGGTATTAAAGAATTAATTTCCAAAGTTATTAATCAAAGACCATATGATATTATAAGTTTTGTGACATATATTTCTAAAATGTCTTAAGCATTGATTCCTTACCACAACCAAGGGATTGTCTCTTAAGATACAAATTTTTTTGGCACCATTGCCGGGGACGAAGAAGCGAAGTTCATTTTCCCTGGGTTTTCATACTATTTCCTCTGGTTGTTCAGTGAGGAGGAAATATTTGGCTGTGTCTATTATTTTTAGAATCTTGGCTTTCAAAAGGCCTCACACGAGGTCAGATATCTCGCAGCATAAAGTTCCTACTTTTTCAGATCCAAAAATATTTGTTTTTAAAAAGGCTCAAAAACCAAAAACCCCCTTCAACACCTGATCCTACATTGTCTACTTTTGGCAACACTTCTCATACCCCTTTGTTTGAAGATATCTCCAAGGAACTCACTTTCTTGGAACAAGATTCACCTTTCACACCCATTCATTTTCAAGAACCTAAGTTGGAAGAACATTCCTTTGAGTTTGGTTCTTTTACCTTTACACAACCTCAAAAAAATACATTTTTTGGTTCCTCTACCGTTTTTCATCAACCCACTCCCATATCAGTTTTTTCACCACCTTCGTTCACTTTCATAGCAGGTTCATCAACCTCGTTGACCCAAGGAGCATTTAATCAAGGTGTAAATATTGCAGCACCAACTTTCTTGATGAATAAATACGCACCACTTAATCTTCCACAACTAATGAATTCCATGCCTCAAGAATACCTCAAATTACTTCCTCGTTTCACTGGAGAAGATGAAGTAACTGCAAAACAACATTTATCCCTGTTTTTCAATTTTGCTGATAATTTAAATGTAGAACATCTTGATGTTGTAATGATACTTTTTGTGTAGTCTGTATAAATTTGCATAAATGATATATTATTCACTGAGATTCTCCTGATCACACACTATTTTAGCTTCATGCACAATGCAGAATCTCTTCTACCATTGATCATTACATGAGGAAATAAAATCAATTGCATGTGCACATTAAAACCATAAACAATCACACATATGAACACAGTATTTCATGGGAAAGATTGAAGCTGAAAACCCCAACTATATGTATATTATATGTCATATAGATCATGTAAAAATCATCATACAAAGCTCCTCACAAGCTCTCAGTACAATCTCCAATTGCTACACACTAATCAAGCTAGATCTAGAAAAACACATGCTCCAATCTCTGCCACCTGATAGCCTACCTCTATTGCATAATCAATGTTGTATAATGGCTCATAAATAACTTTGAACCACTTGGCTTGTACTGCGCAATCCTCATTGGCTTCTCCAATCACTGGCTGTTGCAAATCATGCAACTGTATAGTCACAACTGATAGTCACACTTCTCTTTCACCTATCTCTTCACTAGTCTCCACTGAAACTGTCCATGCACTAAAGTTAACTGATGTATTCTTCAGTTGATTAATGATTTTATAATTATTGAATTAATTAATAATTAATTCACACCACTCTCACTAGTGTATCAATTAGTTAGACTAGATACAACTAGCTCAACTATGTTTAGATTAGTTAAACTGAACACAACTCCATTAACTTCCTCAATCAACTCCACCAAACTCTGTCACATGAGTTCTAACCGAAGTATCCATGCAATAGCTCCACTTAACCCTCAGGAATAGCGTAATTCCTTCTGTCAGCTCCTGTGTCACATTTGTTCACTTAACTGAAGTGCTCCAAGAGAATAAGATAATGTTTATAGTCCAAATATTATTAAGAGCTAATAATATTCGACATATCTATTTTTAGACCGGCAATCTAAAAATAGATTCCACTCCAATATGTCTAAAAATAGAAGTCCATCTATTTTTCCAACTTGACCAACCATCCACAAATAGCATCCTACAACTCATAGAACATGATCCATATGTCTAAAAATAGACTTTGCGCCAAAAATAGCCTCTGGGCCCACTTAGTGAAGGCGACTTCTTTCCACTAAGCTCATCATCTTGTTGCAATATCAACACAGTCTCTAAATGGAGAGGATAGAAAATGGTTCAAAGGTTTACCAAATGGTTCAATTAATAACTGGGAAGAGTTAGAAACTCAATTCAATCAAATATGGGGAGAGAAGAGAGAAGAGAGAAACAAACAGTCCATCACTGCGCAACCAAATTTCCAATCCCAGGAAATAATGAAGGAGGCCCAAGTCCTTCATCTCAAACTCCTTTGCAAAATCAGCCTTGCATGATTGTATCAACATTTCGTCACCCGTCAAAATCAAATCATCTACATAAATTACAATGATCAACAACTTACCCTCCACCACAATCTGGTATAGGTTCGGATCCGCCTCACTCTTGGAGAATCCAAGTCCGATGAAATAACTGTCTATTCGTGTGTACCAAGCACAAGGTGCTTGTTTCAACCCATACAGTGCTCTTTTGAGCCTGCACACATGCGACTTGCTGCTGAATATCTCGAAACCTTTGGGCTGCTCTATGTACACCTCCTCCTCAATCACCCCGTTGAGGAACACAGTCTTCACATCCATCTGATGAATGTGCCACCCCATCTACGCTGAGAGAGCAAGAATCGTCTATATGGAAGAATACCTTGTGACAGGTGCAAAGGTTTCCTCATAATCGATCCCCTCAATCTGTGAGAAGCCTCGGGCAACAAATATTTCCTTGTACTTCTCCACACTCCCGTCAGCTGCCTACTTCACTTTGTAGATCCATCTCAAACCCACCACTGATTTCCCTTCCGGCCTTGGGAAAATCTCCCATGCATTGTTTCTGAAAATTGAATCATACTCTTCCACCATGGCATCTACCCATGCGAGATCCTCCACAGCTTCCTCGAAAGAGGATGGCTTCGTCACGATACACTTGCTCATAAGAGCCATGTATCCAGTATACCGGTCAGGTGACTATCTCTTTCTGCGTTGTGATGTAGGTAATCCTACAACCCTCTCTGCATCTTGAGCCAGTCGCTCAGCTTCTATAGTGCGCTTCCACCCTCTGATGGTTGGCGCTGCATGAGTGGTCTCTTCCACTCCATGAACCTCCTCTTGTGGCTGATCCACATCATGAGGCTCACCCTTAGGACTAATAGCTCCTCATCTGCATGCAAGTGTGGCTCCCTCTCAAGTGAACACTTCATGGCTTTCTCCTCATGAAATTTGATATCCCGTCGCACAACAGTCTTGCGACTTTACGGGAAAAATACACACGATATTTGTGAGGGTGTATCGGTGTACCCCACAAATATCCAAACTCTGCCAGAGTCGGCTCCAGCTTCTTCCTGGCATCCTTCGTCACATGAATGTAAACAGGTGATCCAAAAATCTTCAAATGAGAAATATCAGGCTTCTTACCAGAAAATGCCTCCTTGGGTGTACTCATGCCTAGTACTCTCTGAGGACAATAGGTTTGCACATAAACCACAATATTGCATGCCTCAGCCCACAAGTTTATGGGAAGGCCCTGATCATGCAACATCACCCGTGCAGCACCCACGATCGTTCTATTCTTCCGCTCAGCAACCCCATTCTGCTATGGGTTATGAGGCGCTATGAGCTCTCTATGAATTCCTTCTATGCTGCAAAAGTCTTTGAATTCGCCAGAGATGAATTCACCACCATTATCGTTCCTAAGAGCCTTCACCTGCTTCCCCGATTCTTTCTCAACTAGTGCCTTGAACTCACAGAACTTTGAGTATGTCTCGCTCTTCTTATGTCTCGCTCTTCTTCTGCATGAAGAAGATCCAACACTTACGAGAAAAATCATCAACAAATATCACATAGTACCTGTGCTTTGCTGTCGAAGCTACTGAGAAAGGTCCACACACGTCTGTGTGTATTCTCTCAAGGATCTTTGTGGCGCGACTATCCTTCTCGTGAAAGGTGGCCTTCACAAATTTTCCCAAGTTACATCCCTTGCACTGATCTAACTACGCAAGAGTACCCTTAGGAAGCCCAGTAGAAATCTGCACCAGTATCTTCAAGGCTCCATGGTGAAGGTGGTCCAATCTCCGGTGCCACAACTCGCCATCATCCCAGCTCACCACTCCTTTTTCCTTGCATGCCATTTCTGCGCAGCCATCTACCTAAAATTGATAAAGGTTCTTAAATCGAACCCCTATCCTCTGGGTCTCACCAGTTGCCTTACTGTGCAGGAAAGCCTTTCCCTTGCTAAAGACAACATCAGATCCCTTGTCTTCTAACATCGCCACAGAGATCGAGATTCTTCTTCAATCTTGGAAAATGCATCACTTCCTTCAATATGAAGGGTTTACCAGACTCCCTCTCAAAGGAAATGGTACCGATACCGATCGCACTGTATCTACCATCATTGCCCATCTCGATGTGCACTCCAAGATCTTTCTCATCTAGATCAGTAAACAAATCTTTATCTCCTGTCATGTGAAAAGACACACCACTGTCAAGAAACCACACTGAACCCATCACACTTGACACCAAGCATGCGATCAACGAAAAATATAGCTCAAAATGTGAGGCTAAGGCCTCTCCAACTGCTGATCCAGCAGCCTGCTTATTTTTCTTCTTCTGTGGATAACTAGTGGCGTAATGTCCATGTTGGTGACAGTTAAAGCACTTCACCTTGGACATGTCCTGCTTCTTTCCTTTCGCACCGGATTGAGAAGAATTCTTCTTGCTCTTCCCCTTCTTTGCCTTTGTATCCAAAGCGCAATTTTCTTCATCAAATTTCTTTGATGAAGATCCATCCCTCGTACTTCGCCTTATCTCCTCTTGCACAAGATCCGACCAAAGTTGCTCCCATCCTAGAAATTTCTCTCGACCATTGACAGAGTCCTGATAGGAATTCCAACTCTTCAAAAGCCCAAGGAGAGCCAAGCTCACCAATTCCTCGTCATCAACAGTAACCCCCACACTTCCCAGCTCATCCCTGCATTGGATGAACTTCATGAGGTACTTTGGCATACTGTCGCCTTTCTCCATTTTTATGTTTCTGAGTTTATCCTTGAGTGCCAACTTCCTCTGGTCGCTCTTGCTTTGAAATAAATCTATCAAATATTTCCACATCAAGAATGGAGAAGCCTTACCATGAAGGCTAGACACTATTTGATCCTTTACACCTTCCAACATAATTCTTCAACACTTTGTTGTCTTCTTTTGCCATGCGTCAAGTGTGGCAACATCACTAGAAGTAGGTTTTGGAATTTCTGCATCTATGAAATCCTTCAACCCATTGTCATCCAGCACCGCCTCCATACTGTCCTTCCATGCAATATAATTTGATCTTCCCTCAAGGGCATACTCCAATCGCAATCCATTGAAAGACATCACAACTTCGACACCAAGAAAACACTACTACAAATTCGAATTCCACCAGCACAAAACTCAACCGCTTCAATGTTTTGCAATTTCTCCAATGATCAATATCACTCTGATACCATGTAGAAATTTGAATAACTGATATATTATTCACCGATATTATCTTGATCACACACTATTTTAGCTTCATCCAAAATACAAAATCTCTTCTACCATTGATCATTACATGCGGAAATAAAATCAATTGCATGCGCACATTAAAACCATAAACAATCACACATATGAACACAGTATTTCATGGGAAAGCTTGAAGCTGAAAACCCCAACTATCTGTATATTATATGTCATATAGATCATGTAACAATCATCATACAAAGCTCCTCACAAGCTCTCAGTACAATCTCCAATTGCTACACACTAATCAAGCTAGATCTAGCAAAACACATGCTCCAATCTCTGCCACCTGATAGCCTACCTCTATTGTGTAATCAATGTTGTAGAATGGCTCATAAATAACTTCGAACCACCTGTCTTGTACTACGCAATCCTCATTGACTTCTCCAATCAATGGTTGTTGCAAATCATGCAACTGTATAGTCACAACTGATAGTCACATTGCTCTTTCACCTATCTCTTCACTGGTCTCCACTGAAACTGTCCATGCACTGAAGTTAACTGATGTATTCTTTAGTTGATTAATGAGTTTATAATTAGTGAATTAATTAATAATTAATTCACACCACTCTCACTAGTGTATCAATCAGTTATACTAGATACAACTAGCTCAACTATGTTTAGATTAGTTAAACTGAACACAACTCCATTAACATCCTCAATCAACTACACCAAAATATCTCACATGAGTTCTAACTGAAGTACCCATGCAATAGCTCCATTTAACCCTTAGTAATAACGTAATTCCTTCTGTCAGCTCATGTGCCACATCTGTGCACTTAACTGAAGTGCTCCAAGAGAATAAGAAAATTTTTATAGTCCAAATATTATTAAGAGCTAATAATATTCAACATATCTATTTTTAGACTGGAAATATCAAAATAGATTCTGCCCAATATTTCTAAAAATAGAAGTCCATATATTTTTCCAACTTGACCAACCATCCAAAAATAGCATCCTGCAACTCATAGAACATGATCCATATGTATAAAAATAAACATAGTCTAAAAATAGACTTTGCGCTAAAAATAGCCTGCAGGCCCACTTAGTAGAGGCGACTTCTTTCCACTAAGCTCATCATCTTGTTGCAATATCAACACAGTCTCTAAATGGAGAGGTTAGAAAATGGTTCAAAGGTTTACCAAATGGTTCAATTAATAACTGAAAAGAGTTAGAAACTCAATTCACTCAAATATGGGGAGAGAAGAGAGATCATGGTTATTCATTAACATAATTTAATGCAATTAAAATAAAGCCCGATGAGAACATTTCTGAGTTTGTTAAGAGATTCAACAAATTGTACAATAATTTACCTGTAGAGATAAATCCCCCTCTTGTTGGAGCAAAGGTAGTTTTTGCTGGGGCTTTTGAAGCTGATTTTAGTTTTACACATCGAGAGATGAGATCCCATACTCTTGATAAAATACAGATGTATGCTTTAGAAATTGAAGCTAATATGACTACAACTGGGAAAATACAAGAAAATAATTCAGTTCAAGAGAAGGGAAAAGCAAAAGAAGAATCACCACAAGATCAAAGAATTGATGATATGAAAAAGGTGATAAAACAATTATCAAACAAGATAGTAAATATGGAATTGGAGAGTAAAAACTCCCAAATACTAGTACAAAAAAACAGAGGAGGATTTAAACCTCAATTCATAAAACAACCCCTAAAATTTTTGCAGAGGGAGATAAGAGATCAAGACCAAGTTCAAGCACCACTGTATATATAGAAGCAGCACCTGGGCAGTCAGCAGAAGATGACAAAAAAGAAGTTGAAGATCAAATATCTGCTATGTACATGAGAGAAGATGAAGAAGAGGAAGGCTGCAAAGGAGAATATGCTAAAGCTAAAGTGTCTTTTAATCAAGATGAGATGGATGCAAGCTGAGTTATATAAGAAGTATGATTTAAGATCTAGAAAGAGATCTAGGGTGCAGGATGATGAAGGTGAAAAAAAATATTCTATTCCTTCTCCAATGGTGACTTCACAACAAAATAACTCCGTAAAACAAGTAGGTAAATGGAAACAACCTGTGAATCCAGTAGATAGAATAAAAGTGCAACAGGCTAAATCTTCCCAAAACAGGTTTGTTGATACTAATATTTTGGAGAAGGTCATTCCTGTGCCTGAACAGAATTTAAATCATAGAAAGAATGAATAAGAACCCAAGAATAATGTTAAGAAAATTCAAGTTTTCAATTTATCAAAGGAGTTGGAGAAGGTCAAGATTCAAGTACCCCTTCTTGAATTAGCTAAGACATCAAGTTATAAAAAAGAAATTTTAGAATTCATTAATCTCTCACAGATTGAAGATATAGGTGATACTATGAACTTGTAAGAAGAAAAACCAGTAGTCATTTTTGGTCCTCACATTAAAGAAGTAGATTCTTCCGTTCCTTCATTTTACATTTCATTGCTTCTTCATGATTTTATTCTCCATAATTTCATGCTGGATTCAAGTGCTTCTCACAATCTTATGCCATTGTCTGTCATGAAAGAGTTGAATTTGTAGATTACTAAACCTTACAGGGATCTATATTCATTTGACTCCAAGACAGTAAAATGTGTTGGGTTGATAAAGGACATGGTAGTGTCTTTGGCACAGATTCTAGCAAAAAATATTGTTATGGACGTAGTGGTTGCTGAAATTCCAGCCAGATTTGGAATGCTCTTGTCAAAATATTGCGGAGAAAAGTTGGGAGGAGTTTTAAAATTATATTTTACTTATGTTATCATTCCTATTTTCAATGGGGAAGAAAGGAGAATGTATAGAGAAACAAGGTTTGTGAAAATAACTACAAAGAAGGATGCAAGTAATTCCCCCACTTACAATCAGGAAAAAGAAGACCTTTCATGTTTCATGTTGCATGAAGATGCAGAATTTTCTGAAGAAATAGAGAAGAAACTCTCTTCAACAGTTGTACATATTGAGCTTCATTTAAATAAGGTTTGGAAATTCCACTTTGATGGTGCCTACTCCAAGGATGGCATAGGAGCTGGATTCATGTTGATATCACCATAAGGTAACCTCATGCATTTTTATTTTAAGTTAGAATTTGATTCAACAAATAATGTGGCTGAGTAAGAGGACTTGATCTTAAGTATTCAGATTTCTAAACAAATGGGAATTCAATATATCTTAATTTTTGGTGATTTTGAATTAATAATAAGAGATATAAAAAATCATTGTAAAACCAAGCATCCGAGATTAAGATCATACATAAATGAAGTTTGGGATTTGATGGAGAACTATTTTCAAGCCTTCGATCTTCAGTTTATCCCAAGGGAGGAGAATATAATGGCTGACTCATTAGTAGTTGTAGCCAATACCTTCAACGATCCAATAAATCCAAGGCTAAGGTATGAAACTGAAATTAGACATAGACCCTCTATCCCTGACAATGTGAAACATTGGCAGGTGTTTGAAGATGATGAACACAAAAATCAGTTCCTTAATATGATTGGAAAATTTGAGGATGCTAAGATTGATCATGAAGAATAACAAACTGAGTAGAAAGTAGACATAAAACACCTCAAATAGTCAATTGGTGATCAGAATATTATTCAGTTAAAATATAATGTGCTTCCCAAAGGGCTAGTTCCACTTGAAAAATTATTTGATTCTAATGATGTTGTTGTTAATTCAAAGAAAATACATCAAGAGGAAGAGATGGAGGATTATAATTTTGGAACTCAGCAGGAACCAAAAATGGTGAAATTGTTCAAAGGTGTTCCCAAAAACTACAAAGAAAGATACATTGATATTTTTAAAAAATATATGGATGTGTTTGCCTGGTCATATGAAGACCTGAAATAATATGAAAAAAACATAATTAAACATAAGATTCCATTGAAAGAAGGAATAAAACCACACAAACAGAAGCTTAGACAGTTAATTCGTTATTGCTAGCTCCAATCGAAAAAGAAGTGAAGAAATTTTTGCAGGCAAAAATCATAGTCCCTCTCAGATATTCGGATTGGGTTTCAAATCTGGTTCCTGTGAGGAAGAACAAGATATAATTGTGTGTGTATACTTCATAAAATTGAACAGAGCATCTATAAATGATAATTATCCTTCACCTAAAATGGATTATTTCTTACAAAAGGTGATAGGTGCTTAAAGCATGTCGATGGTTGATGGATTTTTCTGGGTATAACCAGGTGGCAGTGGAGAAGGAAGATAAAAAAAAAGACAAATTTAACTACCCCATGGGGCACTTTCATGTATGCAAGGATGCCTTTTGGACTTATTAATGCAACAACAACCTTTCAACGAGCTATGGATATAGAATTTGTTGGTGTCAAATATGTGGTTATATACCTGGATGATGTAACCGTTTTTTCAAGATAAGATAATGAACACCTGGAACACTTGCAAAAAAATTTTGAAAAATGCCGAAGTGAAATGGGATAAACAAGCAAGAGATGCATTTTTTCAGAATAAAGGAATCCAGGAAGCTCCTGTCCTAATAAGTCATGATTATCAAAAATATTTTCAGATATTTTCATTTTCTTCCTCATCTACTATTGTTGTTGCATTATTATAGAAAGACGAGGACAGTAAAGAGCAGCCAGTGGAAATTTTCAGTAAAGTTCTCAGAGATGCTAAACTCAAATATAAAATTTTGGAGAAGCAAGTGTATGCATTGGTCAAAACACTCAAAGCCTTTAGGTATTATGTGTTATAGTCCCAGATAACTACTTATATACCCACTTCTAACATCAAATATGTGCTGGTTCAAAGTGACATTGAAGGAAAAATAGGAAAATGGATAGCAAAAATACAGGAGTATGATTTGGACATTAAACCCACCAAGTTAGTCTAGGGACAAGGTTTAGAAAATTTGTTGACAGAAAAAAATTTCCAAGAATTGGGAATAAACCTGTTGGCACTAGTGGATGAAGCTGCCAATGAAGAAGGCCAGAAAAAACCTAAAACAGGTATTCAATACAAAATTTTGTGTTCATATTGGTATAAGGAAATTTTTCATTACCTGTGTTTATTTTCTTGTCCAACTTCACTAAATAGAATGAAATATAGAGCTCTCAAGGTCAAATCTCAACCATATGTTATAGTAGAAGCAAAGATATATGAGAAAGATCCTGCTGGTATTTTGTTGTTATGTTTAACTGAAGGAGAATCTATTGAAGTCATCAGGGAATATCATTAAAATCTGTGTGGAGGTCATTATAGCTGGAAGGTCACTGCTCATAAAATACTCATGTCAGGTTTCTATTGGCCCACCCTATTTGTATATGTATATATACTGGTCAAAAGTTGAAATAAATGTCAGTTGTTTGCTGAAAAGAAAATACTTTCTCCATTATCTCTCATCTCGATATTCATAGAAGAACCTTTCAGGCAATGGGGGATGGATTTTATTTTGGAAATCAATCCACCATCAAGTGGAAAATTCAAGTGGATTCTAATTGCCACTGACTACTTCACAAAGTGGGTTGAAGTAATACCCACTAAAAAGGAAAACAACCAAGTAGTGGTGAAGTTACTGGAGGAGAAAATTTTCAACAGATTCAGATTCCCAGTCAATATTGTAGCTGATAATGCTCAGGTATTCAACTCTGCTATATTCATTAATTTCTGTCAAACATATAATGTGATTTTATCAAATTCTACAACATATCATCCCCAAGGGAATGGATTGGTAGAACCCTCAAACAAGACATTGGTAATAATCTTAAAGAAGACAATCACCGAAAATCAGAAGGACTGGGATTCAAAGTTGAAGTTTTCCCTTTGGACAGTTCATGTAACTACCAGAAGGTCTACTTGTAAGTCTCCCTATGAATTGGTTTATCGAACTCAGGCACTATTTCCTACTCATTTGGATAGAATAATGATTTATCATCTTCAAGAAGATCAGGAATAACCTAATGCCCTAATAAGAAGAATTAACAAAGTGATTGAGAAAATTGAAAACATAAACAAAGTTAGAGAGAATTTGATTTCTTATCATGAAAAGATGAATTCTATATTTGACAGCAAATAAAAGGAAGTCCTCTTCCAAGTAGGGGATTTAGTATTAAGATGGGACACCAGAAGAGAAGATAAGGGGAAGTATGGTAAGTTTTATTCCCTTTGGTATGGTCCATATAGAATTACTGAGGTAAGGTCAAATAACACATTCATTTTGGAAGATCTGGATGGAGAATCAATACAAATGCCTGTAAATGGGCAGTATTTGAAACATTATTTCTAGCATTAAAGTTCAGCATTTCACCATTTTAAATACCATATTGTTCGTTGTTCATATATCACCAAGCAATATTTTGACTCCATGCCTGAGGTGAAGGCACTAATATGCGGTTCTTAGTGTTTCATGGAAAAAAACACTATCCCCAGGTGGAGCCAGATGTTGTGGCTCATTTGCAATTTCTTTTGTTATATTTTTCAAAATACAAAAAAAAAATCATATGTTCACTGTGGAGATTCCGAAAACAGAAATTCTAAACTCTCACCATAGAAATCTACAAACTACAAAATCATATATGTTAGAAAAGGTAAAATTTTTGTATGTCGAAAAATAATTTTGAATTATATGTTGGTGTATAAACATTATGTGCCAAGATGTGAAGGCAGGTTGAGTCAGGCTTATTCGCAAGATCATAAGATATTATCACTACAGAATACTTAATAAGCTCAAGAGGGTTACATCGTGGAGAACAACAAGTTAGTAATCAAGATCGTTCATTCGTTATGAAACTGTGTTCATTATCAAAGAAATCATATAGATTTCCGAAGTCAGAGAATTGGTGTTTTCCTTAAAAACTTAAGAGTTTTGGAAGAAGCATAAAGGGAGAAAATTTATGGTGAGGATTAAGTCACAGAAATGATAACGAGTGAATGGATGGACCAGATCACATAAGATAGTTGGAGCATATCGCACATCGGAAATTTTTGTGTTTATTGATAATTCTTCGTAGGGAAAGTTATTTAAGTTGCGATGGCACATATCACACATTGACAAAAAAAAAAATTTGTGTTTATTGATTAGTCTTCGCACAACAAGTGATTTAAGTTGTGATGGCGCATATCTCACATCGCATGAGATAAGGTTTAGCGCCAATCTCATAATTTGGAACTTAACATAGTGCAAAGTGCGGTAAATTTTCATTTCGCCAATTGCGATTTGTGATTGGCCCCACCTCCGCTTGCCACATCATCTTTTCATTTATCACGAATCACATGTCGCAAGTTCACGAAGGAAGGTGCTAGGAAATATGTTGTGAATTCCAAAGGAAAAAATGCGATGGAAAGGTGGGTGTGATGCGTTTTTCAGAGGTGAATAGAATATATTTCAAGTCCAAGTCTTGTGGCGGTTTATGAAGAAAATTTGAACGTAGCTGGCATGTGCAGAGGGGGAAGATTCGGGTGGAGATACGTTTATGAAAAATCTTAGGACATCATAGCTAAAATGGAAGGAGACGCATCAGAAACCAATCCGAAACAGAAAATAGATTGATACTTCTAATTTTATAATTATTTCTTGTTAAAAGATTGATATTGTAATGAAGTATTTAATTGCAATATAATAGGTAGTTTACACTATTTTAGGAAGTTTTGAGTATTTACGAGAAGTTAGATTAGTTACAAACTGTTTTTTTATGTATTTAAACCAATGAGTAAGAAATAAGAGGGTTCTAAGTTTTGGACCTTTGGATGACTAAAATTTTGTCCTTAATTTTATGAGAAATTAATGGAATAAGAGCAAGTTTCCTGTATCTGTTGATGTTGATTTGTCTTTTGAGTTTCATTCTATGTTTATTATTCTTTGAATGAAGTGAATTAAAGTAGCTGTCAGTCTCTTTATTACACCTGTAAGTAAGAGTTAAATAGCCTTAATATGTGCTCCTTCACCCCAACTATTATTTCTACACAAAGTTCTTTTGAAGTTTAAAGTGATAGATTATGTTTTTCAGCATATCATTTTGAGTTTCCCTTCCAGTTCTTCTTTTCACTCAAATATCAGTAGTTAATGGAATTGTGAAGTCTTTCATTATATAATATTATTAAGGGTATTAAAGAATTAATTTCCAAAGGTATTAATCAAAGACCATCTGATATTATAAGTTTTGTGACATATATTTCTAAAATGTCTTAAGCATAGATTCCTTACCACAGCCAAGGGATTGTCTCTTAAGATACAACACCACCCACCAACACCTTTCCTAGGGGGGATAGTTTACTTAGGGGTGACCTATCTGCTAGTACCGTCTCCCACCCAGGTTATCCTCCTTATATCGGTCCCACTATGTAGAGTGGTTCTTATTTTACTCCTAGGTAGCACCCCATGAGAAGCCATACTCTTGGGGATGATTTTCTATCTGGGGGTATATACCATGGGGGGAAACATCCATTCACCAGTCATTATGGCCCGCAATAGTCTTATGTCAGGGAAAACCCTTTCCTTAACCAACAAGTGCATCGTTTTAATCCTTATATGTGGGGACCGCAAGGCTGGTCAGGGGCTTCTCTTACCTATG
Source organism: Pinus albicaulis (assembly GCA_034641835.2). Lineage (NCBI taxonomy): Eukaryota > Viridiplantae > Streptophyta > Pinopsida > Pinales > Pinaceae > Pinus > Pinus albicaulis. The sequence goes on from CM076580.1 coordinate 813,999,385, forward strand.
ATCCATTTATCCAACTCCACAATCCATTCTTAGCTTCTCTTGATCCACCGGATTTAGAAAAGTTGAATAATGATCCCATCTGTCATGATCTGTGGTGGCCACCCATGCCCAAAAAATTTCCATCTGATATTTCCAAGTTTGAAGGGAAGCATGGGGAGATTCCATCAACCCACATTACCACCTATCATTTATGGTTTTCTTCTAATTATTTGGTGGATGATTCTGCTAAAATTCGATTGTTCCAATGGAACTTGACTAGGGATGCTGCCAAATGGTACATTAAATTGGACACAACATCCTACAATGATTTTTCCTCTTTAGCTCAGACTTTCTTGACACACTTTTAGTTTCTGACGAGGTAAGATATCGATTCCAACCTCTTGTCAAATTAAAAAAAAGATGGTGTCACTTTGATTTATGACCATAGTCATGAATGGCTTCATCGCAAGAGGTTGGTTAGAACTAAGCTTCCATATGATATCTTGCGTAAATGTTTAATTCATTATTTATGACCTCAAATAGCCAAAGACGTGTCTATGTTTAGAGTAGTCACTAAGGAGCAAGCCATATTAGCTGCCCAACAATTGGATTTGATTACTCACAGTTGGCTATGCTATATGAAGTGTTGCCTAATGCCCTTAGGCCATCCATCGACCCTCATAAACCTGCGCCTATCCCACATGCTAGTCATGCGAATGGGTCTGTTTTCGATTCTATGAGCCAACTTGCTGCCCAACTTGGGAAATTGATTGTTACATCTCAAGCCCCCAAAAGTGCGTCTAACTCTGCTAAAGCACCATATTCTTAGCAGTCCACTAGCATTATTATGTTGAATTCCACTCAACTGAAGAACAACCAACCATTTGGTGGTAAAAGGAATAATAAGAAAAATAAAAAAAAGAACAAAATTGCTCAGGATACTCAACCAAACCCTCAGAACCATGGATGGGTCACCAATGAACTTCGTCATAAAATCAAATTCCTTTGTAAAATATTTCAAGGTGACCACCTCACTCATGAATTTCCTTGAATGGATGAAGTACATAGGCTCCTTTCACCACCATCTACTCAATAGCCTACTTTGTTGACTAATCCATTCCATACACAACCTCAACAACAGATGCTTGCTCAACCTCATATACCTCTGCAAGGGGGAAACGAGGGGTCATTTTCTCATCCCACCCATAGTTCATCCGTCTTAATGTGCCAGGAAGACATGAATGTGACCACGCGAGATAAGTATTATGATGTTCTTGAGTCGATTTCTTCCTCTAAGGGCTCACCAGCTCCACCTACTTTCATTGGACCTCTCATTTTGGATAATCCTATGGAACCTGACTATCACCCCCTAAGGGTGTTCTTCATAATATAACACATAATCCTTCCTCTTGGGCTTCTTAACATTACATTATTGTTGAATATGTTTCCCAGGATCCTTGTTTCATGTCTGACTTGGAGGTTTTATAAATATTTCCTCAATAGCGCAAGGCCTTCTTTCCTGTGATTGGTGGAGACAATCTATCTAAATTAACTATGATCGCATTTAATGCTAACAAGGCTGCTCCTCGCCTTTCCCATCAATTTTTTTTCTTCAGATTATCATGTGTGTTTTCCACAAGAGTATTCACCATACTTTTGTGGATGAAGGATCTTCTAGTTGTGTCATGTCAGCATCATGTTGGAAGGCTCTTGACTCTCCTTCACTCGCTACCTCCAACACTAATCTTCAAGAATTTTGCAAACATAAGTTTGTAACTAAGGGGGTTCTTCCCAAGTTGGCCATTGCCTTAGGCGAAAAGATTGTATATGTCGATGTTGAAGTTATCAATGCTCCGTTGGATTATAACCTAGTCCATGGCCATAGTTGGTTTTATGCCATGACCACAGTGGTCTCCTTCATATTTCATGTCCTTTTCTTTCCTCATGAAAGAAATATTGTGACCATTTACCAACTAGAATATTGTGTGCCATTGACCCAAATTTCCACTATGGGTACATCGGTCCCACTTGTGGGAAATAGTCTTAGTCAGTATGAGAGTTTTAGTGTAGACTTGTTTAAAATTTCAACTATTATGGGAGTTTTCCATTAGCTCCTTCCACCTAACACTCCTTCTACCTCTACACTTGTGGACCCCATAGACTTCCTGATCCTTGGGTGGCCTCACCTAATCTTATGGAAGTTGATAAAGATAGTGAGAACCCTCCACCACCTATTGTGGAAGAGATTTCCTCTCCGACGGTCTCGTCAATACCTCCTAATGTTGGTTAGAAACTCCATCCCAATATAGAATATGACCAAGTTACTTTTCCCACACGGGACACCACCCTACATATTCCCCATGACTACCAAAATGAAAATCCTCTTGGATAATCAACTTGGAGGTCATGGATCTATCAATTGATAACTTTAGGGAGATTATGCCTCTTTCTGGCTCTAGTCTCTCTAATTTGGAACAAGTCGCTACAAGAAAAAAGGACATTGGTGAGGGGCGGAAAATGTCACCATAAGCTCATTGGTGACTGTCAAAAGAGCCTTCGTCACCAAAAACCAAACGTCACCAAAAGTGGCGTCGCCTAAAGTATAGGTGTTGTGGTGACATTCAAGTTTCGTCACCAATAATGATTTATAATGATGGATAGTGACCATCACCATTTCATATTAGCAATGGTGATGGAAAATAGCCTCGGTCACCAAAAAAATGAACGTCACCAATGGTGGCGTTGCTGAAAGTATGTGTTGTGGTGACATTAAAGGTATGTCACAAATATTTATTATAATGATGGATAGTGACCGTCACCATTTCATATGAACAACAATGATTTATTATGATGGAACTTTGATGGCTGTCACTATTGGTGCATATATATGATGAAGTTCATTTACCGTCACCATTTCATATTTGGTGAGGGTAAAAAATGTCATGATAAACTCATTGGTGACTTCAAGATCCGTAACGAATAATGACTATAATGACAAACAATGACCCTCACCATTTCATATCAACAACAACGATTTATGGTGACGAGACTTTCATGAACATCACTATTGATGCGTATATATGGTGGAATTCGTTGACTATCACTATTTCATAGTTTGATGAGGGTTGAAAAATGTCACCATAAGCTCATTGGTGATGGTCAAAAGAGCCTCCGTCACCAAAAACTAATCGCCTCTATTCCATATAAACATCAAGGCACAATGGAATCAAACCACCAACCTCCTGCTTGTAAAGCATGTGCTCTTCCATTGAGCTAGAACCCTTTAAAGAATTAGAATTTTAAAAATTATATCTTTAAATTTTATAGATTGTAAATTCTACAACTTTCAATAAATTAAAGTCTTGACAATATTTTACTAAACAAGCAACACATCATCGAAGTTGCAGGTCCCTACCTAATGGTTATGGAAGTTATAAAAAGTGGGTGGAGGGAAAAATAATTACGTATATGAGACTCAATATGTTTAGTTGAATAATCAACTATAATTGAAACTCTGAAGACATTTATAGCCTACAAATGACCTATAACTCGCAAATGCACCAAATATTGCAAAGGAAATGTTATAAGTGGATAGCATAAGGAAGAAGATCATTGATGAAGACATATGCAATATGTTATAGGTTGAATGAAATAAAAATCTCAATGTTGTTATTGTTGGATGAATTTTTATAATTGAGACCTTTGTCTTTCCTTTATCATGTAAATATTCAAATTTAAATTATAAATTTTAGATATATGAATGATATCTAAACTTTTGTGCAAATGTAATAATAATAGAAATGAAAAGCCTCGAAAGCAAAAATTGATGAATCTACCAAGGACCACAGATCATCCTCTCTGATGTGTTTAACGAGGGTGATTTCCTGAGACTATACAAATCTACTTCCGGAATAATTGAAGGCCCTGATTAATGAGTATTTTTTTGAGAAAATCAAAGTCCTATCTCGAGAAATATTCTAAAGAAAGAAGGACATAACAGGAATAGAAGAATTGTAAACCTTTTGAAATTTTTTTATCTATCAGTAAAAGAAAATGCAGCTCCTTTTGAATTTGGTGTCTTGGACAAGGGCTATATCACTCTTGAAGTGCTCATTTATGAAGAACCGTTAAAAGAAGAAGCCACTGCTAATACATTTATGTGGTAGAAAATTCAAGCAGTTATGACCTAGTCTCATATATATATCCTATCCCTATCTTCTAAAGAAACCAACCTATCAAGGGTGGCTGAATAGGCCGATATTATTGCTGCTCCTTGAATAAAAGGTCCTGAATTTGTTGATTGGTAATAAGGACAAGAGCATGCGTTGAAAGATTCTCAGAGGATTCATTCCTATATGAAATCATACAATGAGAACAATCCTATTACAATATATTTCACATGGAGCTGAGTTGGTATAAACCTATAATTTTTGATACGGTGCAGTCCTGAGATATATAGACCGAGTTCCTTTATACAATTCCATATCTTATGCGGTGAGAAAGATCATTTGACCAAGAGGGAGCTAGTGCCTTGGTTTGGTCAAGCCTCAGCAAAGAAATGATTTATGTGTCTCAGTGAATATGTCCTTGAAGAGGGTATTAAAAATTTGTTATCAGGTACAATTCTTTGTTAAGATATTTGTTAATGAGTGTTGTGTCACCTATCCAAGTTGAGCTGAGACTCATATCCAAATAATATCTCTAAGGGATCTAAGAAGACATGTTATGGCACCATTCTAAGGCTTTCTAACTAGGATTGCAATAAAGAGGTAACTTATATTATTCTTGGCTAAGGTAAGTTTTCAGATGATGAGATTTAAAAGGACTACATAAATTGGCTGATGATCTTGATCTAAGTAGTCCAAGAGCTACTCTACATATTACTAAATTTACAAGTGATTGAATTATTGCAATATGTGCCATCCTAAGTTACAATATGACATCTGAGGATATTTTGAGATGTACTAAGGATATTTTATCAAAATTCTATAGGAGATCAGAATCTATTCAGCCGAGATTGTTCATAGTTTGACTGAATCAAAAGAAATACAATATGTTGAAGTTATGGTTATAAGTTAAGGTATGATAAATAAAATAAGGGTATGTATGAATCAGCTCACCGAGACCCTTCACTAGATAAGCATGGAAAATTTTAGGGGCTAATATTCGCAGGTGGGCTAATTTTCCATGGTTTTTCCAAAAAAAAGATTCGCCAATTTACATTTTTTTATAAAAGTGATTCGCCCAAATTTTACAATATAAAATTATTTTACCTTAAAAATTGCCAACATTATATGAAAAATATATATAATATCATTATAAATTTGAATAATTTTACAAATACATCAATAAAAATTTTATATTTTTCACATTAGCGACTAGTGAGATTCGCCAATTTTTTAAACTTAAAAATTATTTTCCATCCTTAAAATTTTCTCTGTAGATGAGCTATATGCTATAGTTGTAATCAACATACCATGCCTCATTTAAAATATGTCTTGCTGATAATCTTCATACTAAAACTTGTCTGACGGTGACAAGTCCAAGGATGTTTTACTATATAAGATTAACAAGATGAAAATCTTATACTGAATCCTTATATTCAATACAGTACTTATATGTTTGTACAACTATAGTATAGCCCAGATAATTAATTGAATCATTGTTTTAAAGACAACATAAAGAATATAGATCAACCAGATTGTATGAAAAACCATATCTTCAAGTTACACCACTATCACATCACACAAATCACAATGTCACCTATAGTATTGGACTAATGATGAATACCTTTACTGGAAAAACTACTTGTTCCAATGTGAAATGTCTTACATTATTGTAGGTTTCTTTCTTTAAATGTTGATGACACTTTGATCTGCAATCCAAGATTGTAGTGATGCACATGCTTGCTACTCAACCATGGTAAAAGACACAATACAAAGCCTTTTTTAAGGAGTTTTCATACCCTAACTTCTTTAATAAAGAAAAGCCCTAACCATAGGCTTAAATAAGATCTAAATACAAACTTTAACAAGGCTAAACATACTTAGAATGATAACTAAAATAAGGGTATGTATGAATCAACTCACCGATACCCTTCACTAGATGAGGTATATATTATAGTTGTAATCAGCTTACCATGCCTCATTGAAAATATTTCTTGCTGAGAATATTCATACTAAAACTTGTTTGACGGTGACTAGTCCAAGGATGTTTTACCATATAAGATTAATAGGATGCAGATATTATGCTGAATCCTTATATTCAATACAGTATTCAGATGTTGGTACAACTATAGTATAGCCTAGATAATTAATTGAATCATTGTGTTAAAGACAACATAAAGAATACAGATCAACCAGATTGGAAGAAAAGAAAAAGCTCGGACTTTGGAGTAATATTGGAAGATTCCTTGATTTACTACAAGGATAGGTCCATGATATGATCCTCTCGTGAATTTTTGGGTACTGATGATGAAGCTCTTTTAAAGCTACCTTCGAGATTTAAAGAAAATAAGTAAGATACTAATGATTAAATTTTGAGTAAAGGTATGTGTAGGACATTATATGAGCAACTTACCTCTATCATGGATGTCTTATCCCTCCCCACAAGTATAGCAAAAGACATTTCTATTTTTTGAAGTGCACTTCCAGAATCATACCATTCTCGATTGCATTGATAAATTATCTTCAAATTTAAATGGATCTCATGCTGAGCAAATTTCCCAAATGGATACTTTGGGGGAAAGTCTAATCATATGAAATATTGTAGAATCATCTCTGGGAAGACAAGATTAGGATTATGGTCTCCCTGAGTAAGAGGGAGTAAGAGAAGTTAAGTATTTTCTTTATCAAGATTTGGAATCCTAAAATGCAAAATTCCAAGGATTGCTCAGTGCTGCTAAGATATATGCTGCTCGAATGTCGAGTTGTAAGTCAGTATGTCTGTTGAAGCTTGTCAGTAAGTTGTGTGCCTTCATTTATACATCTATATGCGGCTGGGTGGAGAAATGAGGCTCCTATTGATGTACCATTCATCAATAAAATCATCAACAACTATTCTTGGTTTTCAAAAAGTAGTCTGGCACTATTCCGTACATGAAGGGATCCTTGATTGAATATTGAGCTCTAAGAGCTCTTGGGGGCTTGGGGTATGTATTGAGCCATGAGCGACCAGAGGCTGACTGATTCACCTACTCCTGTGATACCCCATGGTGGTTGACATGTGTGTAGGGTGAGGGGTTCACCTTCCCCTACGATTGCGGACACGTGTGTAGGGTGAGTGGTTCACCTTCCCCTACAAGTGATGAGATATGCATAGGATAAGTGGTCCACCTTCTCATATGCATATGAGAAGGATGAGGATTTCTAGCATAGAATTGTATGCCTCTGTGTGGTGCAGGAATTTTTGTTTATGAGTTACCCATGTGAAGAAAGGCAGTGCTTGTTTTGGATCTGTATATGATTTCTAAAATTGTGCAACATTCTGTGTTTTCAACTCTCCCTATTGTATAAACATGTAGAAAACACCAGTACTTTCAGAAATCAACCCAAATCTTGAAGTTGTTTGAGTGGTACTTTGTTTGTTTGAGGCCCCATTGCACACAACATTATGGAGAGAACAAGCCATTAAAGTAGATATTTTGAAAGGTGAATTGATGGCCATTTTTACCAGGTGGAAGCTGGTGGAAAGCAAGAGACGATGTTGAAGATGAAAGTCAGGCCGTCACTTTGATATCTTCACTATGGTGAATATGGATGCTTATAGCTCCTGATAAGATCGTATTATTTGTTGCATTTTATTCTCTACAGAAGTAGTACTGGATACCAGATTTGGCCTTCCTTCCTATTCAGTGATTTCTCATGCGAGCCACATTTTGATCCGCTCGCAGCCAAGTTTAGCACATAGAATTTGAAAATTTTTGGGGTGCCTGCACTTGGGCTTCCACAATGATTCACAACAGCGGCTCTCAAAAGATTCCATGCTTATTTCTCAAGATAAACCGTAGGTGACGATGCTGTCAGGACCTCATGCCAACATACACATAGGTGTCGAAGACTTATTTCAAATCTTGTCGGAACCATCACCCTTGCCTGATTATGGGTTTCGACGTGACAACAGAGCTTTTCAAGAACTATTTAGGATATTAGAAACCCTTGAGTCATCTAACTAGGCACTAATAAGTGAGGTCGATGAACTCAAGAATAGAGTAGTTGTAACGGAAGGTGAGAATGGTTCACTGAAGTAATTTTTGAGGGACAACAAGGAGCAAGTAGTTCACCACCACCCCTCTAATGAAAATCTACACGTTGAACTTCTCGATCTGAAAAAAACAGGAGGAGATCAAAGCTTAGCAAGTGGGCTTTAAACAAGAAACAAAAACACACATCAACTCATGGGCGCAGGTTGCTAGAGGGAGGGATACCAACCCTCGCTCCCCCTGTAGTTATAGTTGAGGAGGTGGTACAATCTAAACTCATGGAAGAATGCACTAGACAAGCACGAGAATTGAACCTCAAAGTGAGAGGGCTTCCTTTACCTCTCACATCCTCATACCCCATGGTGGTTGGGACCCTATTCCTCAATGAAAAACTAGATCTTCAGGACGTGACCCTTGATAGAGTTTGGCTTGGGTATGATTCCACTCTCTTTCTCTGGTTCAGGTCGGTGATTGATTGACTTTGGGCTCTTAGAGCTAAGAGAAAGTTATTCTCACTCCTAGTAAGATCTTCCTTGATGAAGATCTCCCTAAAACACAGGTTGTTGAGCTCAAACGCTCTAGGGAGGTTACAACAGCACGTCAGGCAGGGAAATGGGTAGTTATCAGGAACCTCAAACCAGTGATTTGGGACAATTTTCCACCTAGGTGGAAGCCACGTTCCGGGTCCTCCAGATGACTGGATTGTTGGGGGAGGCAACAAGGGGTTTCCATTTCCATCAGTTTTTGGAATGGGAATGGGTCTTTTTGGGCATCGCCAGGCCTATTATATGATTCTCTTCGACTGTCGGATATCTTGTTCATCACCGAGATGTATGAGAGGCATGTTTGACCTCTCCTAGACATTACAGGTTACCATAAGTTCTCAGCTTGTAGGAAAGAGATGAGGGGTTCTGGTGGTATCAGAGGTTCTGGGGGAATTGCTTGCTTCATCAAAGATTCCTTTCAGAGAAGAATTTCTTTGGTGGTTGTGAATTAGTTTTCAAGGTTAATGTGGGTTCAGGTTCGAGGGGTCTCTCCTCTCCCCAGGGACATTTACATTTTTGTTTGTTACTTCCCTCCTACTTCTTCATCATATTACATTCATAATGGACCTGACGGGCACCCCTTTGTCGATTTTTATGTCGGCATAGCCCAGTATTCAGCAGTTGGGGAGGTTATTCTTCTAGGTGACTTCAACTCCCGCACTAGAGCCCTCCAGATCCCTCTTCACAATCAGTTTGAGGTCGTGTAGTACATCCAGGAGATCGATCCAGATTCAGTGGGATTTCACAGGATGTCTAATGATGCATTGGGGCCCCTTCCTTCCTATGGTCGACATCTTTTACACTTGGGCGAATCTCAGGAGCTGTGGATTCTTAATGGCCTCTCGCGTTTTCTAAACTGCTGATTTTTCACATGTCAGCCTCATGGTGGAGGATAAAGCATTGTTGATTATATCCTCTTTATCCAGAACCTCCTCCCCTACATTCATCATTTTTTTGTTTCCCCCATCCCCTTAGCTGACCATGCTCTTATTTCTTTCTCTCTTCGTGCTGACACCCCCCCATTCTCACCCCACCTCCCCCCAAGGGCTCACCACGTACTACTTTTTGTTTTGATGAGGGTGACCCAGACATCTTCTCTTCCCACCTTCCCCATATGCTCCCCTCCATGTACCAATTCTCACTATTTGACTCTGCATCTACCAAGTACAAATTTCTCTCATCCATCATTTTGGATGCTGCCCTTAAGTCCTAACCCCACTCTTGTCATCCCACTTCCACCTCTCATAAACAAAAATATTTCCTTATGAATCGATGGTATGATGAGAAATGAAAATCTCTCCACCACCAGCTTCGACATGCATTCATCCATACTCACCCCTCCTACCCCAACATGAAAGCCTCATATCGTCACCTCCTCCATTGCAAGAAACATCTCATTGTCTCCGATAGAAGTCGTGACTTGTGTACCTCTCTTGGTCACTCCCCTAGACACTTATGGCATACTGTCCTCCCTCACCACTCTCCCCTCCCCTCTGACCTTAACCCCCTGTCCATGTTCTTTCATGTGTCCACCCTCTATGACATCCCATGGTGACCCCAGATTCAGGTGACCTCTCCACACTCTTTAGGTTTCGTATTCTATGATAGTGACATTAGAGAGGCCATTTGGGTGATGAAAAACAACAAAGAAGCAGATGAGGATGGTTTCTAGGAAGAGTTATTTAAACATGATCTTCATGCTCTGGTTCCCTACTTGGTTGATCTCTTCAACCGTGTGGTCTGTATAGGTTTCCCATCGACATGGTCTCAACACATCATTCACCTGATACACAAATCGAGGCCCAGCTTAGATCCCAATAATTATAGGACTATCATGGTGGGCCACACATTCTCCAAGTTATATGCTACATCCCTCCACCTCCAAATCTCTAAGGAGCTTGAACAGAAACAACTTAAAGCTAGAGGGCAGGCTGGATTTCAACCTGAGAACTAGACTATTGACCACATCCTTACACTTAGGACCATCATTGAGGAGGCATGACATCGCTCTTTGAAAGTCTATTGTTGTTTTGTAGACTTTAGAAAAGCTTTTGACTCGGTCCATAGGGAAGCATTATTCCAGAGACTCAGAGATATTGACATCTCAAAGACCCTCTTATCAGCCATCATGCGCTTATATGAGTCAATCCTTGGTCATGTGTGCACAGTACATGGGCTATCAAATTTTATCCAAGACACTATTGGGGTAAAACAAGGTTGTCCCTTGTCCCCCGCACTATTTGGGATCTATATTGATGATTTGGAGTCCTTCTTGTGTGAACACAACCAGGACGGTGATGGTTGATTTCTACATCATGTCTTGATTTCTATCTTGTTGTTTGCAGATGACGTGGTACTTCTATCCCCATCCTCGGGTGGATTGCAGAGACAGCTGGATACCCTGGCCCTTTTCAGTTATCTTCGACAGTTGACGGTTAACCTAGGTAAAACCAAGGCTATGATCTTCAACACGTCGAAGAAGTTCCTGTATGACCTCAATTTATTTTTTAGAGGAGAGGAGATTGAGATCACCAGATCATACACCTATCCAGGGGTACTATTCATAGGACCTTGCTTTAGCTTGTGGCCTGCACTCTAGCCTTGAATCAACAAGGGCTATGGATCCTTGGCCCTTCTCGAGAGACAATGTTTTCGGAATCATTTTCAGGACATATCAGCCAAGATATCACTGATGGATAGTATTGTTTGACCCACAGTTCTATATGGTTCGGAGGTTTGGGGTCCTAGCTTACTAGAGTCCAATTGGTCTTTTGCAGAGAGAGTGCATATCACCCTTGTTCGTCACATCATTCAGTGCAAGCAGATAGTTCCTCATCCGATCATTCTTGCAGAGTTTGGAGCTCACCCCTTTCACCTTGAGACAATGTTTGGTATCATCTCTCTTCTTCACCATGTTCTGGGTTTTGTGGATACAACGAAGGGGCAGGACCGATATCCATACTTGGCCTACCTTTCATCAAATTACATTGCAGTAACGAGTCCTTCAACTTGATCCTGATGTTGTCATGCTAGAGTCTCAGATCTCCTTGCTTCATTTGGTATCAAGATAGACCAACTCCCTCCATTCAAATATTCTTTGTGTGCACCAGGCCACCTCCTACCAACTAAAAAAAGATGAATAAAATCATTTGAGAGGATATTTACAAAAAATATGTACAGGTTATTTGGATAAACCCTTAGGATGGGTTACATCCGAAGATGGATTTCTAAGTTGAACACTTCATGTTGTTGAGAGATGGACTCATTGTTCGTCCCCATTACATGCTTCGTCATTGGATGCACACACTTTGGATTCCCTTGGGTCAGATCAGAGTAGGTTCTCATAAACTGCAGATTGAGACTGACCATCAGATTGCCCAGTTAGACAGGATTTGTCAGTTGTGCCACCTCTGAGAGACTGAGTCGGAGGAGCACTTCATCTTCCGCTGCCCCATTTTCTATGAGATTCATGGGATATTCCATCGCTTTTTTAGAGGGATCCAAACCTTATCTAGCTTCTTTCGATACCCAGACTAGATACGCTAGCCTTATACATACCGGAGGCCACGAGACTTCGTAGATAGATTCTCCAGCCTCCTCCTAGAGAAGATCATGTGCAGCGAATTACGTCATTTTTTACAGCGCTCCCATCAACAAGAGGCATGAAGCAACAAGTTAATAACATTTTTGCTTCAGACTCTAGATTAGTGCAGGCTAGAGGGGCCATCCCCCTGGCACAGGGACCCCTGAGTCATTACCGAACCAGATCTCTTACTATCAGGCAATTGAGATCACCTAGTCATCAGCGACATATCACTTCTTCTAGGCAGCAGCGTAAAAGAGGCTCCAAATCCTCCTCTAGACTTCCCTCGGGACAACAATCCATCTTGAGTTTTTTGCATTCAACCTCGACTATTAGGAGAGAGATTTAGTGGACCATTATCTTGTTCCCTCTGCACTTGGAGTCCAGGACTTTCCTCATTTTGGTTTTCAGGAATTATGTATTTCTTGCTTTATTTCTTATTTCATGCTCTTTATATAGGAGACATTTTGGTACTCCTCCTTGTATCAACATCATTGTACTCTGCAGTCCCATTGACATAAATTTGTGGTAATTCATTGGACACTAATATAATTATCTTATCTTATCTACATATCTTATATCGCATGCTCCAAGTGCACAAAGCTCCATTGTTTCAACCTTCTATTCCTCACCTCCAACCATATAGTCAATGAAACTCAATCTTTGCTCTCTTGTTAGCACTTAAATCTAAGCCTATATTAGCACTTAAATATGTACATGCAATTTAAGTCACATGATTTAATAGGGTATGAATCAATTATCGGCTTTAATGGATGCAATTTTTACCCTCAAATCCATTTTTATTTGTGATTTCCCTGGTGTGTTTGAACCTGATCGAATAATTGTGAAAAATGTAGGAACGCAGGGGATGTGAGGAAAGATAGTTTTTAATTGAATGTGACTTTTGGGAGGAAATACAATGATTAAGGAGAATTTCTCCAAGAATTATAGGATCTGGCACAAGCACATGATCTGGCACATCTAGCACATAAGCGAAAAGAGTTCTGACCTTTGTGGTGAAACTCCTCAAATATAAATCTTCACTCATTGTGCCCTAATGCTTCTATAGCCCTTCAAATAGATAAAATGTTTGTAACATCCTCAATAGGTATCAAAAACACCAGTAATAGATAATAAGAGGCCATCAAATCCAAATTATATATATATATATATATATATATAACCACCCAAAAATCATGCAAAAAAGTACAAATAAACAGACATATTGAATGCATACCTCTTGTTCCATCCCTGAATGTATTGGCAACATGCAGTGGAGTTTTGTTCAATCCATCTTGGTTCACATTTTTGCCCTAACTCTTGCAAAAACACTGTCACAATAGCCACGATGGTTGGGTTCGAATCCAATCCGGCATTGTTGTCAACGTGGATGGCCTTGTATTCCTCTGTGCTTGCATCTGGGTATGGTTTAAGATTGATATTGATTGCAAGAGTAGTGGGTTCAACCCCCTGCCCGTCCGCATTGGCGAAGGCAACAACAACACCACAACATCCACGATGGTCAGGTTCGAATCCGATCCTGCATTGTTGTCAACGTGGACGTCCTCATATTCCTATGTGCTTGCATCTGGGTATGGTTTAAGATTGAGATCGATTGCAAGAATAGTGGATTCCACCCCCTACCCGTCCGCTTTAGTGGAGGAAATTTCATCGCCAAATGTACAAAAAAAATACGTTTTAGGAATGTTTTGAGTTATGGAATTCCGAGGCAGGAGACAATGCAGAGATATGGCTGACCTGAAATGGTCTTCTCATACACAATACACACAGATAGTGATAATATTTTAAAATTTTAGTGTTAAGAGAAATAATATTAGAGCAATGGAATATTTTTAAGATTTACTCAGAATGATAAACTTTAATATAAAAATTATTTTTTAAAATGTTAATTTTTAAAATCTTTTGTTTAGTTATTTAATTTCATTTAATTAGAATGTCATAATGTGAATAATGATGCTATCATATAATGTCATAATGTGAGTAATGATGCTATCATATTTTTTTAAGAAACTTTTCTTTAGATATGCACCTCATCGAGCATAAATTATTATAACATATATTTTTGAATTAATATAAATCATTTTTGGTGTAAGGTGGTATGTGATTTTTATAAGAGTTTGTTAATTGTCTGGTATGGTATTTTTATATGATTTTGTCAATTTCTCTTTATGCAAGTCCAACCATAACTCGTCACCAACCATAAACTTATGTGGAACCCAATGGATTGTGTATCTACTTGTACTTGGAGTCAGCGACTTTCTACAAAATATCATGAAATCACTATTGAATTTTCCGGATACATTCCTCAAAATTGGTCGCTTTTCTTACCTCGTTCCAAGTATAGGAGGTATATTCATGTGTTATACCATGAATATAGCTACATCAATTTGTGTCAATTTTTGGGACCCCAAGCACACCTAAAAAGGCTTGTGGCCAATAGAAATATGAAAAGCTATGTCGAATTTATGTTGAAAATATGGAAGGCTTTCAACAACTATATGTGGATGCTCGCAATTGTGTACTCTAAAGAAATCTATAAAAATCATATTGATTACTTTTTATTATCAATCTAGGGATGGAAGGTAGCGGATTTAGTTAAGCTTGATCTCCATCATGGACGAAAGGTTAAACCAAAAAATACTAAGGAACCTACTATTGGCCCTATCAAGAAATATGGTCTTTGGAAACTCAAAATGAACCAAAATATGCTCGAAGAAGAACTTATGAGTGTATTTTTGTGCAACAATATTCTTACAAGGTGCCAAAATTCCCATCCTAAGGAAGCAATCAACAACAAGAAAAACACATATGTTACCATGCTTGGTTGAGGGAAAAAATGACATAAAATCCAAGGGCACTAACTACCAAGGCCTACAACTGGTGTTGATGGCTATTTCCTTTGGTATAATACAATTCTTCCACTACTTTCATGCTTCAGCAATATAATCCAACTCGTTGTCATAGGTCAGGTATCTATGAAACCCATCATAGAGTGTTTGGCTATGATAGACCATCAAATGTTTGTGTCATGTGAGCAATACATCGACAACATGAATGATTGGCTCATAGGTTCCCTATTATGTAGTCATTCATCGACAAAAGCTACTTCCCTGGGGGGTGCTAACACATGCCACATAGTGCCAAGGGATTATTATACGTGCCAAGTGTTATGGCATGCCAAGATGTAAACTATGTTTCTCAGTTGTTTTATGGCCACGGTTGGACATGAGCCTTGACTTGGTAACTTGTTAAGTGCGTTAAGTTGAAATTGTACATGAGTAACCTAAGTTGATTTATACTCAATTTTTACGTGAAAAAGGCATAATGTAGTTGTATTAATCGTACCTTGGGAACACCAAGTTAAAATGCAAATAAATGAACACATATGAGGTTTAATAATTCAGGACCTTAAATTTTCAAGAGCGGCATGATAGGCATACCAACACTAGTGTCAATACCTTCCAAGGGCCAAGTTTAGTGTGTCTTAAGTGCCAAATCATCCCCTATTACTGCTCTCTCAATTGTGAATAATTGATCTCAAATAAATTTTATCTTAAAGAATGCTAAGGAATTTCGAGGCATCCAAACACATGCCAAGAATTTTCAAGTGCCACTAAGTGCCAAGAGCCAATATGTGTCAGGGAGTTATAGGGTATGTTAGAGAGTTCCAGGTTTGCTAAGGAGGGAGAGACAAGATATGATAAATATTTCCAAGGCATGCTAGAGTGTTAGGGAA
This sequence comes from Pinus albicaulis, assembly GCA_034641835.2. NCBI lineage: Eukaryota > Viridiplantae > Streptophyta > Pinopsida > Pinales > Pinaceae > Pinus > Pinus albicaulis. The sequence goes on from CM076580.1 coordinate 814,015,449, forward strand.
GAATACCAAGATGTGCCAAGTGCCAATGTGTGTTGAGTGTTAGTGATTTCCAAGGACACATAAGGGAACACTATCTGAAAATGCATGGAAATTAATGAATAAGAGTGTGTGATAGGGAGTGTCAGTGAGTTCTAGTTGTGTTAAGGAGGGAGTGACATGGTATTCTAGGTAGTTCTAAGTCATGATAGTGGGCCAAAGCGACATGTGGCCAAGATGTGCTAGGTGCTAGGGTGTGCCAACACATGCTAGGAAGTGTTAGGGAGTCCTAAGGACACACAAGGGAGCACTAGGTGAAAATAATGCATGAAAATGAACAATTAAGAGAATGTGACATGAAGTATTAGTGAGTTCCAGGTGTGATAAGGAGGGAGTGACAAGGTATGCTAGGTAGCGCTAAGGTATGCTAGAGGTTAAGGAAATAGGCCAAGATGTGTCAGGTGCTAGGGTGTGCCAATGCATGTCAGGGAGTATTATGGAGTGTCAGGGAAAAACAAGGGAGAAATAGTTTAAAATTCATGGAAATGAATGAATAAGAGTGCGTGACAAGGATTGTTAGAAAATTCTAGGTGTGTTAAGGAGTGAGTGACAATGTATGTTAGGTAGTGCCAAGGAATGCTAGAGTACCAAGGCAGCATGCCAAGATGTGCCAAGTGCCAGGGTGTGCCAATGTGTGTCAAGGAATGTTAGGGAGTTCCATGGAAACATAAGGGAGAACTAGTTCAAAATGCATGGAAATGAGAGAATATAGAGTGTGTGATAGGGATTGTCAGCGAGTTCCAATTGTGCTAAGGAGGGAATGACAAGGTTATATGCTAAGAAATGCCAAGGCATACTAAAGTTCCAGGTGTTATGCGGAATTATGAATTACAGATAAATCATTCTTCCCTAGACAGGTGCTAATCTAGAACAAAAATTTAAAGACTATACGACTACTTTTCCTAACTAAGAATAGACACAGAATGGATTAGAGGCTTACTTGGAATCCAAGCACTTCCAAATGATTCCTTCTGTCGCTTCCATTGTAGCTTCAAATTCCAGCCATCTGTGAAAAATATTTCCTGCAAGAATGAACACTAAACAACAGAAGATAGCAATAATACAGATGTCTATTCAAGTTAGTTTGCTAAATCAGTAAAGCATAAACCATATACATCAACTAAGATCTTGAAATATGGAAAATAAAAGCCAATACAGATGCATCGAGGAAAAATTAAGTTGTATTATTTATTAATGATAGAAGGGGAGGTTACAACCAAATGATTGATTTAGTGTCACCATCTATAGCAGCATCCCAGCCTCATCACAATGAAAATATCTCCAACAAACTATCACTCAAATCAATCTCCTTAATGAAAAATCCACCAACATTTCTCTACACAAATTATTCCTTCTCAAAAACTAAGATCTGTGCTCAATTTATAGAGGAGATGAGGTAGTTTCACAATCAATGACTTTCCAATAATAGGCAAGACATGTTACCAATATTTTAGATGTCAAATGGACACACGAATTCGAAGTTTGACACATGTGAACTCTTCTAGATGGCACTAGCCAAGTGGAGATTCTAGAACAATGAGAATTTCTCTCCCAATGTGACCAACACACCCATGAATGTCGAGAAGTGCTTTACAGAGTAGCCTTACATAGGGCTACCTGCATATGCAATGCACTTAGTCCCTTTAGAGGCATCATTGGTGAGCTCTCATATGATATATTATAAACTTAAAACTTTGGAAACCTTTGCAGATGAAAGTATTTGATTGATTTGTCTTGTTCTTTTCCTTAGGGCATGTAGCAACTGAAATGTTATGGGATGATAGAACCTATACATTGGTCCTGGAGATGATGCCCAATTAACCAGGTCATTGGGAATGATGCCCAAATTGACCTATAACAATTTCCCTCTAAAGCATGAAGTCAGAATAATAACAACGGTATTTTGATTGATATGATTTACACTATGATGGGTTGGAGATGAAGCGGAGTGGCGACCTACATCAATCTTACAATACATTACATCATGATATATCCTCTTGATCCTAATTACTAAGGGTAGGAATTCCCATGTTCATCACATAAACAATCTAGTAACATGTACATAATTCAGAAAGTCGTCGACATTGGAATGTTGCCCAATGTAGACATGCCTACAGATATAGGCCCATGTTTGGATGACGATATGTATGTAAAGTCACTATACAGATGATGTGTACAACAATACTAAAATCATAGACCGGATGGTTGAAACTAGATTCGGGGTCTTATTATCTCGTTCACTCGATTGTTCGTGTACAAGTCTAGCCATGTGAATATATGATTTGTCGTCGAACATGGAAAGACATCGTTTGATTACCATCCAATGATGTGAGTTGTTAACAAACACGAGAGAACCACCATTTATGTTAATGGCCCTCAAGGTACTGCAATACATTTCATAAGGCATGAATAGATGATTTGATGTTGAACGCCAAACAAAATATTTAGATCAAAAGTCCGGAGGAAGGATCTTGTCGATGTTGTAACAAGCCTCATGGTACTGGAATCAGATGTTTCTGAGTGAACTTCCTGGACAATTATTTTTCATCGACAAGAAGCCACCTTATTGCGAAACGGGATTTATTGATTTCAGAGACAAGGGTACGACTTGATATAGCAATTTTCAGGGATGACGATCATGATAATTAAGGTTTATGAGTATTGCAAAAGGATGAGTTATTCACAAGATGACTTCTCTTGAACATATCGATGACACTGTGATGATTTGGCAGCATTGACCCAAAACCGAAGTGAAGGTATGATGAACCATAAGTATGAATGAACCGTCAAGATGATTACCCAACCCAAACAGTCATGGAAATGGAGTGAAGGAAGTGTCATGTTCAAGAGTGACTTGCTACCATAAAGAATTTTTTCTCACTTTTCCCAAATTTTCCTCGGTCATTTGTCGACTAGTACCTCTTTATTTTTTAACAAGCTTGAGGAGGATAACATTTTCTTGATCTATAATTCAACCCTTTGGGTGAATAAACTATCACTATTTAATAATTTAATGAGTCTAGCAATCAATTAAACTTGATTCTTGCCATGATCAACAAGCCCGTCGCTATTTTATGTTTTAACAAGCTTAACGACAATGATATCCTGGTCCTTTTTCATATTTAGAGAGTTTGAAAAAGAGGATGAAAGAAAACTCCATAAGTACTTTTTCGTAAATTTTTCGCTCAGATCAGAAAAAGTGTAAAATAATATCTGAGAGAACCTCTTTAGTCATGTTTGACCAGGGTATTCCTTTTTCGTAAATAATCTATCTTAGTCTGGAAAATGGTTAAACTTATACTGAGTAGATATCAATTCATTTACTTTTACGAGCTCAAAAAGACAAGTGCTCGACAATACTTTCACATTATCGGAGTCTGAAAAGAGCTGAAAGAAGACTCCAGGGGTTCCTTTTTCGTTGTTATCAAAGCTCAAAAAAGAGACAAAAGTGCACTTCAAATCCTTTTTTGTTTTTAATAAAGCTCGAAAAATAAGGAGAAAAAGTATGCTTTGTGGTCAAATCATTCTTGAAATAAATCTGCATGACTAATTTGTTCATCAGTTGTAAAACATGTTCATAACAACATCAAAAGGATTAAAAATACCTGTTTTATGATAAAAATATAATAAAACCATAGGCATAGCAATAAATATTAATTTAAAATGATTAAATGACTAAATAGAAAGAGTTTTACTATTCATTTTTACCATTCACTAGTTACCATTTGCATTTTGGAGCTCTGAACCTGTTTTGCCCCCGAACTTCAGCAGTCGATTGTGTGCAATTGGTAAGAATGTTTTGAATGCCCCCTACAAGAGCACATGTGGAATGCCCCCAACAAGAGCATATGCCCCCGAAGCTTCATTTCATTAACCTAAGTAGATTACTGGTTACTAATAGCTGGATGGAATGAAGGTTCATTAACGAGATCAAATGGAAGACTAATTTTAATTAGGAGAGGATTTGTTTCATTGTTTAATGAGACTGACACAGGAAAGAACTATGCTCATGAACTGTTTCATTTTTTAATGAGGTTGACACAATAAAAGAACTATCCTCATAATTTGTTTCATTTTTTAACGAGGTTGACACAGTAAAATAACCATCATCATTGTGCAGTTGGACTAGTGAGTGTGTGCTGGAAAAGACGTAGTCTAACAAAGTCATCATTTAAGGAGATTGATGAACACCACAAATGATAAGTTATGACATGCGTTGACAAGTCTTCTCCAGGGTTTCAATTGAATTCTGGAATTTCCAAGGGTAATTTTTGTGGTATCACCCCCCACCAAGGAGAATAACTGATGAGATCAGCTTGATATTGCATTGAATATGTGAATAAAGGATCAAGCCATTTAGTACTCATAAATGAGGAACCAAATAGGATTCCAGATGATGACATGGGTGAATTCAATGGACAAAACATCGAAGATGAAGAAAAATTAGATGCTTTCACAACTGAAATAGATGGTTCAGTCTGGGATGTGCTGGGAAAAATACTGAGAAGGGGGGTGAATCAGTATTTAGAGCTGACTGAAAATTTTTCACTTTTTGCTTCTCTTAAACCCATACGTTACTTTACTGAACCCAACTCGCATATAAGTGTGGAAAACTTGCATATGTCCAGAGATATTATTATACATTTAATTCTTTACTTAGATCATTGCATCATTCATTCATCAGATGTTTAGTAAGCAGTAAGCATGTGCAGTAATAACAGAATAAGCCATCACACATAAGAAACACACATGAACACCAGTTTTTAAGGTGGAAACCCAATTCGGGAGAAAACCACCACTGTTGTCATCCCTGTCTTCAATATTTATTATAAATAAAACCTTTTACAATTTTGTACTGGCACAGACTCATACCAGCACACAGGCACCCACCTGCAAAAAGGCTGCAACCTTCTCTCGCTCTCCAGCCACTACTAGAAGGGAGCTCCAACCCCCTAATTTTAACACCATCTTCTACTGGCAGGATACTTCCACTTTCATATAGAAGGCTTCAACCCTCAGATCCACCATATTTCTTCAATTTCTTCATTAGACTTCCGTCAGGTCTTCATCATTTCTTTTCCCGATCATCGTAGAGATTCATCATTTCTAGATCATATCCATAGGTGCATCATATATACAGATATCTCTTAAAGAGATTTATTTATTAACAACCCTTCCACATGCACACACTATATTATGATCCTCTTATCCTTATATAGTTTAGCCTTTATCAATACCATGAGTCAAAACCACTCAACCGCTAATGGTATTCCTAGACGGGATCAAAATAGGTAATCCAGCGGGGTGTACTCAAGCCCCAAACAACTTTTCATTGTTTTATTTTCTTGATCTGGAAAGTAATTAATCTAAGGATTTTTAATATCTCAATCTGAGATTGAGATATTAATCCAATTCCCCCTTTAGTTGTTACAAACAATAACGTGCCGCTGACTTATATAAAAAGCCAGTAGTAATATATATCCATATAACCTTTCGGGCCCTTCAATAATATTTAATCTTCGACTTGGGGGTGAAGACCTCGGCATAACACAAAAATGTATATTGAACCAATAATGTGAAGGGAAATCGGGTCCCACACCCTTAATACACGACATAATACTTTGGGTTAAACCCGTAAACCTCAATACATGCGTATGGGCCCCAACATTAACGATTGTCTCCATTCGACGGTTGTTATCACATCGCGCCACCTCATTTGATCGGACGAATATCACTCGGTGAAGACGCGCGATGGCTGCCATACTTTGGTTAAACTTCGCGCATCTTCCTCATACAACCACCGTCCGATGGCTTCCCTCGAGATTGACGGTGCTCAACAATATCGCGCGGCATCCTTGGTCGAACGTTAACATGCGATGGCGCGCAGTGATGGCAGTTTTGTAAATACACTCAGGGACGCGTGTCGCTCATTCTACGGAATCACTCCCAACCTCTTGAATATCGCTGGCCCGTCGAGAGCGGTGCGATGAAAACCGAAAAACCCTCACTGTTTATTCTGCTCGTGGTTCCTCTCCTTCGCTCAAGGTTCTGTCTGTCTTTATTCTGTCATTGCTATGTTTCTCCATGAAAGCATAACTTTGTTTTAATTGTTCTTCCTCCGCGTTATCAGTTCATATAACCATAATACTATTATACAGCTCCGATGAAATCCTTATGGACTATTTGACTCGGTTCTTTTGCATTCAATAGGGACACCTTTCTTTGTATTGTCTAACACATGCGGAACACACTATTACTTTGACCGATAGAGCTTATGTGCCCTACACACACAGAGCGTGTCTGTGGTTCACTCTCCCAACAGGACTTCACACAGAGTTTCAGGGCATTCTGTACGAGAATTGAACCAATCAATACCCAAATACTCTCAGTATTCTCCACCCATCAGAGTATCACCAGAACTCAAACATACATAGGATTTCCTTTATCCTCCATCAGGATGCATACATACACCGAACTTATTCAAGAAAATCTTCACACATGATTTAACTCGTCCTTATCAAATTTTCCATTAAATATAGAGCTTTGTTCAATTCACATTTAGTCGTATATTCTGCTTGTATAGAAATTTTGATGGTTTTCTGAGTTCTTTATACAGTCTGCATCCTTTGTCAGAGAGTTGCCATTAAGGAAAATCAATTCAATATACTAGGATACCAAAAATGCCAACAATAGAGCACATGGTATATTGAATATCCCTCTCAGTATCCATAAGAGGGATATGGCTAGATGAACCTGATAGGGATGACCATTTAGCCATGGGTGAAAAATTATTTAAACTAAATGCTGCCAAGACGTGCCAGCGAGCCGTTGATTCTACCTGACGTGGAAGACAGCTGTGACCAACTCAGCGTCTTGTGTCACTGCGGGGGCTCTCGAGGTACGGTTGAAAATTTTGGCTGGTGCCCCCACACTCAATCTTTGCCATTCATCTCTGTTATCCCCGCAGTCAACTGGGTCAACTGCGGAGGCAGTTGTCTCGATATCCGGTGCGCTAGTTGTGTCCGCGGGTTGGGCCTTTTGATAGGAACTTTAATTATCAGCGCAGAAATGCCAACAATCTCCCCATTTGGACTTGATGGCAACCATGACCAGAAATACATTCAGCAATATTCTCCCCCTTTGACATCAAGGGCAAAGGATAGATCAAGATCCTTTGTACTGACAATACCATGCTCCCCCTGAGATCATGCTGCATCTTCAAACATAATTAGAATTCCAAAAATGCATCCTTTCCACAAGACCAATGCTCCCCCTTAACCTGTGCATCCAGAGATACCCAACAGCACCGCAGCTGTGCTGAAGAATGCTGACCCAGAAAAAATTTGTCAGCAACTACCCATATGCGGTTTTCTGTCCTTCAGGAAATCCGCGTATCCAATTTAATCTTCTGTATTTAAGTAGATCTGATCTTCTGCATGGCAGAGACTACTCCCAGCTTCTGTATGAGATATTCGAACGCTTCCCTGGGTAAAGGTTTGGTAAATATATCAGCAACTTGTTCTTTGGAGGGCACATATTCCAACTTCACCTTTTGTTCAAGCACTTGTTCATGTAAGAAGTGATACTTGATGGGAATGTGCTTGGTCTTGGAATGCATAACAGTATTCTTTGAGATACTGATGGCACTTGTGCTATCACACATAATGGATATAGGAGGTGAAAATTTGACTTGAAAGTCTTGTAAGGTTTGCATCATCCAGAGAAGTTGAGTGCAACATGATGCGGCAACCACATATTCTGCTTATGTTGTAGATAAGGCAATAAAGCTTTTCTTCTTGCTGAACCAAGATACTAACCGGGGCCCCATGTAGAATGCACCACCACTAGTTCTTTTCTGATCATCAACATTTCCAGCCAATCTGCATCAGTGTAAGCATGAAGAGTGAGATCAGCATTCTTTGGATACCATAGTCCAAAGTCTTGAGTTCCTTGTAGATATTTGAATATTCTTTTGACAACCTGAAGGTGAGACTCTTTTGGATTAGCTTGGAATCGTCCAACAATCCCAACTGCATGCATAATGTCTAGTCTAGTCCCAGTGAGATAAAGTAGACTTCCTATCATAGATCTGTATTCTGGTTGATTCACCATGGGAGAATCATCATGAGAACTGAGATTACATCCGGTTATCATTGGTGTACTCACAGGTTTGCACTCTTCCATGCCATACTTCTTCATAATTTTCTTAAGGTATTTTGCTTGTGATAAGAATATACCATCTGCAGTTTGATGCACTTGCAAGCCAAGAAAGAATGTTAGTTCCCAAAGTAAAGACATTTCAAATTCTTGCTGCATGACAGAAGCAAATTTCTGACTCATAGATTCTTCATTACTTCCAAAAATGATATCATCAACATATACAACCACAATCAATAGTTTATCATTTTCGGTTTTTGTGTATAAATTGCTATCAGCAGACCCCTTTGAGAATCCTTGTTGATGAAGATATTTGTCAAGACGATAATACCATGCCCTTGGAGCTTGTTTGAGACCATATAGAGCCTTTTTAAGTCTACAAACAAGTTTTTCATCATTTCCCAAAATGAATCCTTCTGGTTTTTCTATATAAACTTCTTCTTCTAGATCACCATTGAGAAAAGCAGATTTAACATCCATTTGATAAACTTTGATTTGTTGGAAGCTTGAAAAAGCAAGAAACATTCTTATGGCTTCAAGTCTAGCTACAGGAGCAAAAGTTTCTTCAAAGTCTATACCTTCTCGTTGAGCATACCCCTTGCAAACAAGTCTAGCTTTATTTCTTATAACATCCCCATTCTCATTTAACTTGTTTTTGAATATCCATTTAGTTCCAATGACATTTTGTCATGAGGTCTTGGTACTAATTCCCAAGTGTGATTCTTTTCAATTTGATCAAGCTCTTCATTCATGGCTTGAATCCAACATTCATCTTTGCTAGCTTGATTGACATTGTGTGGTTCAATAGTGTATAGAAATGCCAGATAGCTAGAATATCCTACAAGAGTCCTTCTTGTTTGTACACCTGATCCCTTTTCTCCCAAAATTTGAGATTCTGGATGATTATTTTTAACATATCTGGATGGAGCCTTTTCAGATAAATCATCTTCGGGTTCTTCATTGGGTTCACTGTCTACATCATTCCCATTTCATGTAGAAGGATATATGTCATCATCGTCTTCTGTTGTTTGTTTTTCTTCTTTTGGAGCTGCAGGAGACTCATCAATAACAACATCAATACATTCAACAATATTTCGAAGTCTTTTATTGTAACATTTATATGCTCTAATTCTAGAGGAGTAACCAAGAAGTATTCCTTCGTCTGCTCTGGGTTCAAACTTGCCCAAGTTTTTCATCATTATTTTTGATAAAGCATTTGCTTCCAAAAACTCTAAAATGCTTCTGATAAATGAGGATTACCAAGTTATTAAGTTCTGTATGGGAGTTTGGCTCATTACAGGAACATGTGCTGCCTGGTTATAGTTATTGGTCACATATGTACAGCTTCAAAATGTGTCTGTAGTTCTCAAACACTGGCAGGTTTTTTTACATTGTTGAACTGCTCTCCATTCATTTTCTGCATTTCATTTATTGTGGAGGTCTCATTAAAAATTTGTCCTTTGAGTACCAAGAAAGAAACGCAAAATTCAAGGAATTCATCTGATGTATATTCTCCTCCTCGATCAGATCTAAGACACTTGATTTTTAGATCTAATTCATTCTCAACTAGTGCTTTGAAGATCTAAAATTTCTCAAATGCTTCATCTTTGTGTTTAAGCAACCCAATCCAACACATTCTAGAGAAATCATCAATAAATAAGATATAGTATTGTTCACCACGTGGTGAATTTTTCTTCACAGGTCCACATATGTCAGTATGAATGAGTTCAAGAGGCTTACTTGATGATCGTTCCTTGGCATTAAATTGCACTCTGGTCTGCTTACCGAATTGGCAAGATTTGCATATGATACTTTTAGGTAGAGTAATATTGCGAAGATCACGAACAACTTTAAGGCTGCTTGATTTGTTGATTTGAGAGAAGCTCAGATGCCCCAACCTTCTATGCCATAGCCAGTTTTCTAAATATTTACTCAAGTAACATTGTTCTTTGCAGTTCTTCAATACATACAAATTTCTTGGAGTTCTGTTTCCTTTTATAATTGTTTTACCTATATCAAGATCACGTAGCACACATTCTTTTGAACTAAAGACAACTTCAGTTCCTTGATCACACATTTGACTTACACTTAACAGGTTATGCTTTAATCCATCTACATACATGACATTATTAGCTTTCACCTTTTCATTTAGAAAAATAGACCCTTTTCCCTTAATAACAACAGGAGTATCATTTCCAAATGTAACATTCTTCTCTTTTTCTAGAGCACTATATGCAAGAAGTTTGTTTTTGTCACCTGTCATGTGTTTAAAGCATCCACTGTCAATGTACCATTGATTTTCTTCACCTTCTGCAAATAAATCTATGCCACAATTTTCAACCTATAATTCCTTATTTTTCCACACTTTGGAGCTTGAAGGAAATTGCTCTTTTGGCTGGATTTTTCTCCTGCATTCAGATTCTTCATGGCCAAAGTTATTGCAATAAGCACATTCAACTTCATTTTGAAGAGGAGAAAAGTTGTTATAGGTATTCTTCTTTGTTCCAATATCCCTCCTTTTATTTCTTGCTTCTCTTGTCATAATGGTTTTGTATGCAACACATTGAACAAATTTATGACCAAAATTGTGACATGAGAAACATTGTCCATTGAAGAAGAATTTTCTGCGATCATGAAATCTTCTACTTGAATTTACCTATTGGTTGGTGTTTCTTTGAAAGTTATTCTTGTTAGTGTTATTTGAATTGAGCTGGTCATAATTTACCTGTGAATATTATTTATTCCCTTGCTGAGTGGCAGAATGTTGTATACTGGTTGTAGCTGCTTTTAGATAGTTTGGTGCTGAAGTCTGAGAAGATTCTCCGATATATCCAAGACCTGTCTTTATAAAAGGAGAATGTTGTACCTTGATAATCTCATCTAAGGTTTCAGATCCTTTAGCAAATCTAAGATTCAAAGTCTTCACTTTCTCAATTTCTTTTCTTAGACATACTATTTCACATTCTAATTTCTCATTGTGTTTCTCCTTTTCTTCAAGCTGGTTTTTTAGAGTTTCTATGGATATTTTACTTTCTTCTAAGCATCTTTTACTTTCTTCTAAGCATATTTTGAGTTGATTGAATTCATCAAGAAAATCATTGTTCTCTAAAGCATCCATAAAAGTATCTTTTTCTTCTCTAGATTCCTTTTCAAATGCCATGAGAAGTCTAAGATCTTGTTCACATTCTTCCTCACTGTCAGATAACCCATCACTGTCTTCATGAGTATAGTAACTTTTTCTAGTGCTAAACCGGTTTTAGTTCCTTCTTGCTACTTCCTTTCCTTTTTCATGTGTTTCTTTGTGAGGACACTTAGCAGCATAATGACCAACTCTTCCACAAGAAAAAAATTTGAAAGGATGCTTACCTCTAAACCGTCCTGTACCAAGTTGGAGTTTCTTTACAAAATTTACCTCATCTTCTTCTGAGATATACCTTGATCCTTCTGTTTATTGTACTGCTTTACATTTTGTAGAAGCTCTAAAGATGGCTTCTTTGACTTCAAATGGTCCTCCTCTTCTCATTTCATATGCAGTTAGTATACCATGAATTTGCACCACAGTAAGATTTTGAAGATCCTATTTTTCTTCAAGAGTAGCAAATTTTGACTCAAATTTTGTCATTAGTGATCTTAAAAATTTCTCAACCCAAGTAGATTCGGTTATTTTTTCTCCCAAATTTCTCATACGATTAACAATATCATCAAGACGTAAAAAGAAATTGGCAATGCACTCCTCATTATGCATTTTTAGATTCTCATATTGAATTTTGAGAGTTTGGAGTTTAGCACTTTTTACCTTTGCATCACCTTCATAAATTAGAATGATTTTGTCCCATATGGCCTTTGCTGTATTTAGCTGCATGAATTTGACAAATTCTGATTCAGTTAGACTTCCCAAAAGAGCATTGACCGCTTTTTCATTTGTTTCATAATTCTTTCTTTCCGTTGGATCTGTTGGTACTGCGACTGGATATTGATATCCTCCTTCAAAAATAGCCCATACATCTGCTCCCAGAGACTGAAGATAGGATCTCATCCTTTTTTTCCAGAAGATTAAATTGTTTCCGTTGAAGAGCGGAGGCCTAATAGATGTTGTTCCATCTTGATTGCTCATCTTGATTGATCTTCCTTCTAGCGGCTAAGATTTTTTAGAAGGACCTGATCTGATACCAATTGTTGGGAAAAATACTGAGAGGGGGGGTGAATCAGTATTTAGAGCTGACTGAAAACTTTTCACCTTTTTTTCTCTTAAACCCATACGTTACTTTACTGAACCCAACTTGCATATAAATGTGGAAAACTTGCATATGTCCAGAGATCTTATTATGCGTTTAATTCTTTACTTAGATCATTGCATCATTCATTCATCAGATGTTTAGTAAGCAGTAATCATGTGCAGTAATAACAGAATAAACCATCACACATAAGAAACACACATGAACACCCATTTTTAAGGTGGAAACCCAATTCGGGAGAAAACCACCGTTGTTGTCGTCTTTGTCTTCAATATTTATTATAAAGAAAACTTCTTACAATTTTGTACTGGCACAGACTCATACCAGCACGCAGGCACCCACCTGCAGAAAGGCTACAACCTTCTCTCGTTCTCCAGCCACTACTAGAAGGGAGCTCCAACCCCCTAATTTTAACACCAGCTTCTACTGGCAGGATACTTCCACTTTCATACAGAAGGCTTCAAACCTCAGATCCACCAGATTTCTTCAATTTATTCATCAAACTTCTGTCAGGTCTTCATCATTTCTTTTGATGATCATCGTATAGATTCATCATTTCTAGATCATATCCATAGGTGCATCATATATACAGATATCTCTTAAAGAGATTTATTTATTAACAACCCTTCCACATGCACACACTGTATTATGATCCTCTTCTCCTTATATAGTTTAGCCTTTATCAATACCATGAGTCAAAACCACTCAGCCGCTAATGGTATTCCTGGATGGGATCAAAATAGGTAATCCAACGGGGTCTACCCAAGCCCCAAACAACTTTTCATTGATTTATTTTCTTGATCTGGAAATTAATTAATCTAAGGCTTTTTAATATCTCAATCTGAGATTGAGATATTAATCCAATTCCCCCTTTAGTTGTTACAAAAATTAACGTGCTGCTGACTTATATAAAAATCCAGTAATAATATATATCCATATAACCTTTCGGGCCCTTCAATAATATTTAATCTTCGACTTGGGGATGAAGATCTCGGCATAACACAACAATGTATATTGAACCAATAATGTGAAGGGAAATTGGGTCCCACATCCTTAATACACGACATAATACTTTGGGTTAAACCCGAAAACCTCAATACATGCGTATGGGCCCCAACGTTAACGGTTGTTTCCATTCGACGGTTGTTCTCCTGTCGTGCCGCCTCATTTGATCGGACGGATATCGCTTAACGAAGACGCGCGAACAATAACGTGCGATGGCCTCCGTACTTTGGTTAACCTTCGCGCATCTTCCTTATACGACCACCATCTGATGGCTTCCCTCCAGATCGACGATGCTCAACAATATAACGTGGCATCCTTGGTCGAATGTTAACGTGCGATGGCGTGCAGTGATGGAAGTTTTGTAAATACACTCACGGACACATGTCGCTTGTTATATGGAATCACTCCCAACCTCTTGAATATTGCTTGCCCGTCGAGAGCGGTGCGATGAAAACTGGAAACCCCCTTCACTGTTTATTCCACTCATGGTTCCTCTCCTTCGCTCAAGGTTCCGTCTATCTTTATTTCTTCATTGCTACATTTCTCCACGAAAGCATAACTTTGTTTTAATTTTTCTTCCTCCGCGTTATCGGTTCATATAACCATAATACTATTATACAGCTCCAATGAAATCCTTATGGACTATTCGACTCGGTTCTTTTGCATTCAACAGGGACACCTTTCTTTGTATTGTCTAACACATGCGGAATGCACTATTACTTTGACCGATAGAGCTTATGTGCCCTTCACACACAGAGAACGTCCATGGCTCACTCTCCCAACAGGACTTCACACAGAGTTTCAGGGCATTCCATACAAGAATTGAACCAATCAATACCCAAATACTCTCAGTATTCTCCACCCATCAGAGTATCACTAGAACTCAAACATACACAGGATTTCCTTTATCCTCCATCAGGATGCATACATACACCGAACTTATTCAAGAAAAGCTTCACACATGATTTAACTCGTCCTTATCGAATTTCCGCTTAAATACAAAGCTTCGTTCAATTCACATTCAATCATATATTCTGCTTGTATAAAACTGCTGATGGTTTTCTGAGTTCTTTATACAGTCTGCATCCTTTGTCAGAGAGTTGCCATCAAGGAAAATCAATTCAATATACTAGGATACCAGAAATTCCAATAATAGAACACACGGTATATTGAATATCCCTCTTAGTATCTATAAGAGGGATATGGCTAGATGAATCTGATAGGGATGACCATTTAGCCATGGCTGAAAAATTCTTTAAACTAAATGCTGCCAAGATGTGCCAGCGAGCCGTTGATTCTACCCGATGTGGAAGACAGTTGTGACCAACTCAGCGTCTTGCGTCACTGCAGGGGCTCTCGAGGTACGGATGAAAATTTTGGCTGGTGCCCCCACACTCAATCTTTGCCATTCATCTTTTTTGTCCCCGCATTCAACTCGGTCAACTGTGGAGGCACTTGTCTTGATATCTGGTGCACTAGTTGTGTCCGCGGTTTGGGCCTTTTGATAGGAACTTTAATTATCAGTGCAGAAATGCCAACAGGATGTTATCTCAGCCATGGTCAAATGAACCAATGTATACCCTATAGAATCTACGAGAACTCGAAGTGAAACGGGATCAACAAAAGCAAAGAAAGGTGATTGAGGAAAATACTTGTACAGGTAAATCTCCTACCAAAAATGAGTTGGAGTTAAAGGTGTCTCATCTTGTGATATTTCTTCAATCGAAATCAAACCAGGTGGAAGGACTTCATCGTCTGGCACGAAGTATATTTCAAGTTGTTGACAACGTGATATGTTTGACTAAACAACAAAAGATATCAATAATACAAATGTCTATTCAAGTTAGTTTGTTAAATCAGTAAAGCATAAATCATATACATCAACTAAGATCTTGCAATATGGAAAATCAAAGCCAATACAAATGCATATAGGGAAAAATAAGTTGCATTATTTATTAATGATAGAAGGGGAGGTTACAACCAAATGAATAATTTAATGTCACCATATCCAACAGCATCCCAACCTCATCACAATGCAGATATCTCCAGCAAACTGTCACTAAAATCAATCTCCTTAATGAAAAATCCACCAACATTTCTCTACACAAATTCTTCCTTCTCAAACACTAAGATCTGTGCTCAATTTATAAAGGAGCTGAGGTAGTTTCACAATCAATGACTTTCCAATAATAGGCAATAAATGTTCCCAATCTTGTAGATGTCAAATGGACACATGGATTCGAAGTTTGACACATGCGAACTCTTTTAGAAGGCACTGGCCAAGTGGAGATTCTGGAACAATGATAATTTCACTCCCAATGTGACCAACGCACCCATGAATGTCAGGAAGTGCTTTGAAGAGCAGCCTTGCATAGGGATACCTGCATATGCAACACACTTAGTCCCTTTAGAGGCAGCGTTGGTGAGATCTCATATGATATATTATAAAATTAAAACTTTGGAAACCTTTGCAGATGAAAGTCTTTGATTGATTTGTCTTGTTCTTTGTTTTAGGGCATATAGCAACTGAAATATTAGGGGATGATAGACCCTATAAATCAGTCCTGGAGATGATGCCCAATCAACCAGGTCATTGGGAATGATGCCCAAATTGACCTATAACAATTGCCCTTAAAGAATGAAGTCAGAATGATAACAACAGTATTTTGATTGATATTATTTACACTATGAAGGGCTAGAGATGAAGCGGAGTGGTGACCTGCATCAATATTACAATACATTACATCATGATATATCCTCTTGATCATAATTGCTGAGGGTAGGCATTCCCATGTTCAACACATAAAAAATTTAATAACATGTACATAATTGAGAAAGTCGTCGACATTGGAATGTTTCCCAATGCAGACATGCCTATAGATATAGGCCCATGTTCGGATGATGATATGTAAGTAAGGTCACCGTACAGATGATGTGTACAAAAATCTTGAAATTGCAGCCCAGATGGCTGAAACTAGTTCTGGAGTCTTCTTATCTAGTTCACTCGATCATTTGGGTACAAGTCTAGCCATGCAAATATATGATTTTTCTTCGAACATGGAAAGACATCATTTCATTACCAGCCAATGATGTGAGATGTTAAAAAACGTGAGAGAACCACCATTGATGTCAATGGCCCTCATGGTACTGCAATACATTTCGTAAGGCGTGAATATATGATTTGATGTCGAACACCAAATAAAATCTTTCGGTCAAAATTTCGGAAGCAAGGATCTTTTCAATGTTGTAACAAGCCTAATGGTACTAGAATCAGATGTTTCTAAGTGAACTTCTTGGATAATGATTTGTCGTCGACAGGAAGCCACCTTATTACGAAACGAGAGTTGCTGATTTCGGAGACAAGGGTATGACTTGATATAGCAATTTTTATGGATGAAGATCATGAGAATAAAGGTTTATGAGTATTGCAGAAGGATGAGTTATTCACTCGATGACTTCTTTTGAACATATCGATGACACTGTGATGAGTTGGAAGCATTGACCCAAAACCGAAGTGAAGGTATAATGAGCCATAGGTATGAATGAACCATCAAGATTATTACCCAACCCAAACAATCACGAACATGGAGTGAAGGAAGTGTCATGTTCAAGAGAGAATTGCTATCATAAAGATTTTTTTCTCACTTTTCCCAAATTTTCCCCAATCATTTGTCGACCAGTACCTCTTTATTTTTTAACAAGCTTGAGGAGGATAAATTTTTCTTGATCTATAATTCAACCCTTCGGGTGAATAAAGTATTGCTATTTAATAATTTAACGAGTCTAGCGATGAATGAAACTCGATTCCTGCCATGATCGAAAATCCCGTCACTATTTTATGTTTTAACAAGCTTAATGATAGTGACAGCCCGGTCCTTTTTCATATTTAGAGAGTTTGAAAAAGAGGAAAAAAGAAAACTCCATAAGTACTTTTTCGTAAATTTGTTGCTCAGATCCGAAAAAGTGTAAAATAATATCTGAGAGAACCTCTTTGGTCATGTTTAACCAAGGTATTCCTTTTTTCATAAATAATATATCTCAGTCCGAAAAAGGGTTAAACTTATACTGAGTAGATATAAATTCATTTGCTTTTACGATCTTGAAAAGACAAGTGTTCGACAGTATTTTCACATTATCAGAGTCTGAAAAGAGCTGAAAGAAGACTCTAGGGTTTCCTTTTTCACTGTTATCGAAGCTCAAAAAAGAGACAAAAGTGCGCTTCAAATCTTTTTTTGTTTTTAACAAAGCTAGAAAAATAATGAGAAAAAATATGCTTTGTGGTCAAATCATTCTTGAAATAAATCTGCACAACTAATCTGTTCATCAGTTGTAAGACCTGTTCAGAACAACATCAAATGGATTAAAAATACCTGTTTCATGATTAAAAACATAATAAAACTATATTCATAGCAATAAATTCAATTTTCAAATAATTAAATGACTATTAAAAGTAGTTTCACTATTCATTTTTACCATTCCATAGTTACCATTTGCATTTTGGAGCTTTGAACTTGATTTGCCCCCGAACTTTAGCAGTTGATTGCGTGAAATTGGTAATATTTTTTTGAATGCCACCAGCAAGAGAACATGTCGAATGCCCCCTGCAAGAGAAAATTCCTCCCAAGCTTCATTTCATTCACCTAAGTAGATTACTGATTACTAATAGCTGGATGGAATGAATGTTCATTTATGAGATCAAATGGAAGACTCGTTTTAATTAGGAGAGGATTTGTTTCATTTTTTAACGAGCTTGACATAGGAAATAATTATTCTCATGACCTGTTTCATTTTTTAATGAGGTTGAAGCAGTAAAAGAACTATCCTCATAGGCACTTGTTTCATTTTTTAACAAGTTTGACACGAGAAAAAACAACTATCCTCATAATCTGTTTCATTTTTTAACGAGGTTGACACAGTAAAAGAACCATCCTCATTGTGCAGTTGGAATAGTGAGTGTGTGCTGGAAAAGATGTAGTCTAATGGAGTCATCATTTAAGGAGTTTGATGAACACCACAAATGATAAGTTATAACATGCGTTAACGGGTCTTCTCCAGGGTTTCCACTGAATTTTGGAATTTCTGAGGGTAATATTTGTGGTATCACCGGCCACCAAGGAGAATAATTGATGTGATCAACTTGATATTGCATTGAATATGTGAATAAAGGATCAAGCCATTCAATACTCATGCAGGAGGAACCGGATAGGAATCCAGATGATGACATGGGTAAATTCAATGGACAAAACATCGAAGATGAAGCAACAATAGATGTTGTCACAACTGAAATAGATGGTTCAGTCTGGGATGTTATCTCAGCCATAGTCATATGACCCAATGTATACCCTATATAATCTATGGTAACTTGAAGTGAAACAGGACCAACAAAAGAAAAGAGAGGTTATTGAGGAAAAGACTTGTACAGGTAAAGCTCCTACCAAAAATGAGTTGGAGTTAAAGGTGTCTCGTCTTGTGATATTTCTTCAATCGAAATCAAACCAGGTGGAAGAACTTCGCCTTCTGGCACGAATTATATTTCAAGTGGTTGACTGCGTGATATGGGAGACTCAATGGCTACAATATATTGTGGAGTGACCAATACAGAAACAACTTCCGGTTGTTCGATTTCGGGATAAATATTTTCTCCACTTAGGGAATATAACAACTGAAATATAAGGGGATGATAGACCGTATTTCATTGGTCCTGGGGATGATGTTCAGTTTGACCAATAAAAGCTACCCCCTAAAGCACAATGGGATCTGGATCAACTTCCAGTTGAACAACGTCGGGTTTGTGAGGTATGGTCTCACTGATTGGATGGATCGTGACCACGGGTAGCTGTGAGGACTCCGTTTCGACAACAGTAGACAAACTGGGATGTGTGGAAACAACTTGAGCTAACTCTAGTATATGGGAAGATGATGTTTCACTAGAGGTACCAATAGTACTTGATTCGACAGATCATGATCGCCTTCGCCTACCAGAAGTAACTTCTAGTGGTAAAGGTGGTTTTAATTCTAGTCTATGCGAACGATGAGGGAAAGGATTTTGTTCTTCCACGATTATTGATTTATTTTAACCAAAAAAAAATAAAAAAAATAAAAGGGTAATTCTAGGCAAAAAGGTTTACCAAGAAACTGTGAACTATAGAATTCCTCCTGGAGAACCAAGAAGTATGGGCAGGAAATCTCCCCTAATTCTCTGTTCGATGTGTCATAACTTACAAGGCGGCCGAATCAGTTCACTATGGATGGATAACACCTAAAATTTGTCCTCCCAAATATACCCGAAGGTATGTGGAGGTCCAAGTCCGTATTAGCGATGTCTGATGTGAAACCGCACAGTGAGAGCACCCCTTTATACTTATTGTACTGTAACACTACCCAATATACCTGAAATTACATGGACGAGCTACGATATAATTACGTACGTGGAGTTAGGTATAACACTTAGAATCTATCGCAGACAAGTTAACAACCACTACTATGTTTTACAATGCCAGAACATGTCTCTAGCCTAGATCTTCTAAATTTTATCGTTATGGTTCCAATGCTTTGTTAGGTAAATTGAGATTAATTTTATGTTGATATTGCTTAACAATCCTTTCAAAGGTTCACCGCGATGATGTATTGGAAAATTCCTAAAATGCAACTAAGAATGATAAGCAATGTTTCACTTTTAGTTTTTCAATGAAAATCCTAGCTACTAGAGGGAAAGAGCAACCAATTTGCAAGCAAATAAATAAATAAACACAAACTAAATGCAAATTTCCTAATTGTTCCTTTTGCAAAACACACAAACCACTACATGCAAATTCAGATTTTTCTTTTTAGTTCCTTTAATGTTATTAATGCAGAAAAGAAACTAAGTGCACTAAATCAACAAAAACAAATGCCTTTTGCTTTTGATAAATGAGGAATATAAACAACAATTTCTCTTTTGAAGGAAAAATGAGGAATGAAACAACAATTTCTCCTATCAGGAAACGAAGATTTTACGACAATTTCCTCTTTCAAAAGAAAATGGATCTAATGCGATAATAAAAATACTTTGAAATTAACTTGCCAATGATAAAGAAAAATGATTTAAACAAACATTGAACAATTTTCTTTCAAAGGAGGAAGAGGTAGATGAATTCACTGGTCAATATGAGGCTCAGGATTTTCAAAACACAACAACAAAAAAAATGAAACAAACTGCAAAGACAAATTCAAGTAATTTGGATGGTTTTAGGAGGAAACGCAATCTCTAAAGAGAGATAGTTCTTTGCAACGTAGGCCTAAAAGGGAGATAGTGCTATGCAAAGCACTGTGTCCTATCCAAGAGTGCATTGGGCGCAGTGTATAAAAAAAAACACATCAATTAAACACACTTATTTTGCAAATTTGGATCTTAAAAAGCCTAATCTTTGTGAGTAACAACTGCTGGGTGAATAAACAGAGAAAATCAGAGGCTAAAACACCTAGGATAAAAAGAAATCTCCGCAGCAAAGTCGCCAATTTGTTATGAGGAATTATGAATTACGGATAAATCATTCTTCCCTAGACAGGTGCTAATATAGAACAACAGTTTAAAGACTATACGACTAGTTTTCCTAACTAAGAACAGACACACAAAATGGATTAGAGGCTTACTTGGAATCCAAGTGCTTCAAAATGATTCCTTCTGTCACTTTCGTTGCAGCTTCAAATTCCAGTCGACTATGCAAAATATTTCCTGCAAGAATGAACACTAAATAGTAGAAGATATCAATAATATAGATGTCTATTCAAGTTATTTTTCTAAATCAATAAATCATAAACCATATACATCAACTAAGATCTTGTAATATGGAAAATCAAAGCCAATATAGATGCATATAGGAAAAATTAAGCTGTATTCTTTATTAATGATAGAAGGAAAGGTTACAACCAAATGATTGATTTAGTGTCACCATCTCCAGCAACATCCCAGCCTCATCACAATGTAGATATCTCCAAAAAACTGTCACTCAAATCAATCTCCACAATGAAAAATCCACCAGCATTTCTCTACACAAATTCTTCCCTTATCAAGCACTAAGATCTATGCTCAACTTATAGAGGAGCTGAGGTAGTTTCACAATCAATGACTTTCCAATAATAGGCAAGACATGTTCCCAATCTTGTATATGTCAAATGACACATGGATTCGAATTTTGACACATGTGAACTCTTCTAGAAGGCACTGGCCAAGTGGATATTCTGGAACAATGAGAATTTCTCTCCCAATGTGACCAACACACCCATGAATGTAATTCTCTAGTGGAGTCGCCAATTTGTTATGAAAAATTATGAATTAGGGATAAATCATTCTTCCCTAGACAAGTGCTAATCTAGAAGAATAGATTAAAGACTATACGAATAATTTTCCTAACTAAGAACAGACACACATAATGGATTAGAGGCTTACTTGGAATCCCAGCGCTTCCAAATGATTCCTTCTGTCACTTCCGTTGTAGCTTAAAATACTAGCTAGCTATGCAAAATATTTCATGCAAGAATGAACACTAAACAACAGAAGATAGAAATAATACAGATGTCTATTCAAGTTATTTTTCTAAATCAGTAAAGCATAAACCATATACATCAACTAAGACCTTGCAATATGGAAAATCAAAGCCAATACATATGCATATAGAGAAAAGTAAGTTGTATTATTTATTAATGATAGAAGGGAAGGTTACAACCAAATGACTAATTTAGTTTCACCATCTCCAGCAGCATCCTAGCCTCATCACAATGCAGATATCTCCAGCAAACTGTCACTCAAATCAATCTCCTCAATGAAAAATCCACCAACATTTCTCTACACAAATTCTTCCTTCTCAAACACTAAGATCTATGCTCAATTTATAAAGGAGCTGAGGTAGTTTCACAATCAATGACTTTCCAATAATAGGCAAGACATGTTCCCAATATTGTAGATGTCAAATGGACACATGGATTCGAATTTTGACACATGTGAACTATTCTAGAAGGCATTGGCCAAGTGGAGATTTTGGAACAATGAGAATTTCTCTCCCAATGTGACCAACGCACCCATGAATGTCGAGAAGTGCTTTGCAGACCAGCCTTGCATAGGGATACCTGCATATGAAACACACTTAGTCCCTTTAGAGGTAGCATTGGTGAGCTCTCATATGATATATTATAAACTTCAAACTTTGGAAACATTTGCAGATGAAAGTCTTTGATTGATTTGTCTTGTTCTTTGTCTTAGGGCATGTAGCAATTGAAATGTTAAGGGATTATAGACCCTATACATTGGTCCTGGAGATGATGCGCAGTTAACTTGGTCATTGGGAATGATGCCCAAATTAACCTATAACTCTAGGGTATGTCATGGAATGGTAGGGTGTGTTAGGGAATTCCAAAGCATGTCAAGGAATGGAGGGGATGCTAACAAGTACCACATAGTGCCAAGGGATTGTTAGATGTTCTAGGTGTTATGGCATGTCAAGATGTAAATTATGTTGCTCAGTTGTTTTATGGACACAATTGGACGTGAGCCTTGAACTGGTAAATTTTTAAGTGGGATGAGTTAATATTGGCCATGAGTAGCCTAATATTAGTTATAAGCCATTCTTATGTGAATAAGTTATAGCCCAGTTGTAGTAAATGAAACTTGGTAAAGTTGTTGTAGTCGAGGCAAGACTTGGTTGGGTTCCCAAGTCTAAAAAAAATAAGGGTAGTTATGAGGACATGACAGTTAAGGAGTGGCAAGGCGACCCAATGAATTAAAATGTGCGCTAACACATGCCAGTTATTGTTAATGCATGATGAGGAGTGTTTGGGAGTGTCCGTGCATCACAAGGGAGAACTAGTTCAAAGTGCATGAAACGAATGAATAAGAGTGTTTGTCAGGGAGTGTCAGTGAATTCCAGGTGTTCCATGGACGAAGTGTGTTAGTAGAATTTCATAATAGGAATTGCAAGAGGAAAGCCTATGATTACGGTAAGGGGATGGACGAAGAATTTTCAGACAAAGGGACACTTTGTGCTAGACACAACTCTATTTTTTCAATGACTTAATTTAGTTCCCAAGTCACAAAAAAAGTAAGGTTATCTATGAGGTCATGACAAATAGGGAGTGCCAAGGTGTGTAGGGAATCCCAGGAAGTGATAACACATGCTAGAAATTTCCCATGGCATTTTAGGCATTCCAATATGTGCTAGGTGCTAGGGTTTGGCACCAACACATGCTAGGGAGTACCAGGGAAACCGAATGGAGACTAGTTTCAATTGCATGGAAATGAATGAATAAGAGTGTGTGATAGGGAGTATTAGCAAGTTCTAGGTGTGTAAAGGAGGGAGTGACAAGGTATGCTACAAAATTCCAAGGCACGAGAGAGTGCTAGGAAAGCATGCCAAGATATGCCAAGTTCCAGGGTGTGCCAATGTGTGCCAAGGAGTGTTAAGGAGTGCTAGAGAAACACAAGGGAGCACTACATCATAATGCATGGAAATGAATGAATAAGAGTGTGTGACAAGGAGTTTCAATGAGTTCCAAGTGTTCTAAGGAGGAGCGACAATGATTTTCAATGAGTTTCAAGTGTGCTAAGGAGGAGTGACAAGGAATTCTTGGCGGTGCTAAGGAATGCTAGAGTGCTAGGGAAGAATGCGGCCAAGATGTGACAACGTGTGCAAGGAAGTGTTAACTAGGAGTGTCAGGGAAACACAAGGGAGCACTACATCAAAATGCATGGAAATGAACAAATAAGAGTTTGTGATTGGAAGTGTCAGTGAGTTCTAGGTGTGCTAAGGAGGGTGTGACAAGGTATGCTAGGCAATGTTAAGGCATTTTAGAGGCCAGGGTGACATGCCAAGATGTCCTAGGTGCCAGGGCATACCAACACGTGCCAAGGAGTGTTAAGGAATGCTATGGAAACACAAGGGAGCACTAGGTAAAAATGCATGGAAATGAATGAATAAGAGTTTGTGATTGGGAGTTTTAATGAGCTCTAGGTGTGCTAAGGAGAGAGTGAAAAAGTATGCTAGTTAGTTCAAAGGAATGATAGAGTGATAGGGTGGCATGACAAGATGTGCCAGTTGTTAGGGTATGCCAGTGTGTGCTATCTTTAGATCTCTCTATCTTTAGAGAACTTTGCCTGCTTCCCTGCATATTTCTCAACCAGTGCTTTGAACTCACAAAATTTTGGGAACGTATGATCTTTCTTATATATGAATTAGATCCAACAATTTCTAGAAAAATCAGCAACAAAAATCACATAATACCTGTGATTTTTTGTAGAAGCTGTAGAGAATGGTCCACACACATCTGAGTGAACTCTCTCAAGGATTTCTACTGCTCAGTTCTCCTTCTTGTGAAAAGTGGCCTTTGTATACCTCCCCATGGTACATCCCTTACATGTGTCTAACTGCACAAGAGTACCCTTTGGAAGCCCCGTAGAAATCTGTTGCATGACCTTCAAAGCACTGTGGTGTAGATGGCCCATTCTCCTGTGCCATAACTCACCCTCATCCCGGCTCACCACTCTGTCTACTTTACTCATAAATGTTGCACAACCATCTACATCAAGTTTGTAGAGGTTCCTCACATGAACCCAAATCTTCTTAACATGTCTTGTGGCTTTGTGATGAAGGAATGCTTTCCCTTCACTGAAAACCACATCATATCCTCTATCCTCCAACATAGCAACTAAAAATAAATTCTTTTTCAAGCCTGGTACATGCATGACATCTTTTAATAAGAAAGGTTTACCTGACTATCTCTAGAAAGTAACTGTACCAATCCTGCTAGAGCTATACCTCCTGTCATCACCCATCTCAATGTGCATCTGAAGATCCTTCTCCTCCAAGCTACTAAAGAGTTATTTTTCTCCCGTCATGTGGAAAGAGGCACCACTATCCAAGTACCACATTGATCCCATCGCAGTAGACACTATGCATGCGATGAGTGAGAAGTCCAACTCAAACTATGAAGCCAAAGCATCACCTGTTGTAGATCTTGAAGCCTTCTTGTTGTTCTTCTTCTTTTGTGGACAATTAGTGGCATAATGTCCATGCTCGTGACAATGGAAACATTTCACTCTGGACATGTCATGCTTCTTGCCTTCTTTTTCGGTCTCATATTTGGAATAGGATTTATTTCCCTTCCGATTATTTGCCTTACCAGCCAAAGCACAATTTTCCTCATCATCTTTCTTGGATGAGGATCCATCCCTGGTATTCTGCCTGAATTATTCTTGTACCAAATCCGACCAAAGTCTCTCCCAATATGGTAGCTTCTCCCTCTGATTGACAAAGTCTTGATAACTATGCCAGCTCTTAGGAAGCCCTACAAGTGCTAGGCTCACCAAGTCATCATATGCTATAGTAATCTCGACACTTCCAAGATCATCTCGACATTGGATTAACTTGGTAAAGTATTTCAGAATAGTGTCGCATTTCTCCGTTTTGATTTTCTTGAGCTTTTCCTTTAGTGCCAATTTTCTGTGGTTAATGTTGTTCTGAAACAGATCTGTCAAGGCCTTCCACATTGCATATGGAGTCGCCTTTCCATGGAGACTTGATACAATGTGATCTCAAGCTCCCTCTAATAAGATCCTCCTCGCCTTTGCAACCTTCTTTTTCCAAGCATCAAGAAGAGAAGCGTCTGCTTCTGCGGGCCTTGGAATATCAGTGTCGATAAATTCTTTTAACTCGTTGTCCTCCAGAACTACCTCCATTCTTTCTTTCCATGCAATATAATTATAACTGCCCTCGAGTGCATATTCCAATCTTAATCCATTGAAATCCATCTTGATCCGTCTGTCACACCAAAGAATATTTTTGCAAATTCTAATGTTGTTCAACATAAACTCAATTTCTTCTCCACTATAAGGATTTTTGGTGCTCTGATACCATGTAGAAATTACACCAATGGGTTCAATCCGATCATGTAATATACTAAAACAAGATATTGAATCCTTCTACAATATTTGCGGAAAATAAACAAGATCACAAAATCACACCAAGTAAGAGAAAGAAGCAAATCATTCGCACAACACAGATTTTTTCCTAGGGAAAGTGTGCTCCTCAAAACCCCTATATATTTATTGTATAATCAACCAAGTAATCATCAAACAATACAATGCGCTCTTCTCACAAGAGTCTATTGCACTCTATCAACTGTCTCACCCAAATCGCGACAAAATAGACTAACACTTAGCCAATTTCCTGCCTCTTCTCGGCCTACCTTGCTTGCGCAATTCTAAGAATAATTGATCCCTATTATTAGGAAATTTAACCTTGACTGCGCAATACATCATGGGAAATCATATGGTTGTCTAATTGCACTCTAAAATTTTACTAATAATACAACTGATAGATAACATCCCTTTAAAATCTGTCTCAACTGGGTCTTCATCAGAACTGACATGCATGCAAATATTAATAGTAAATCATCAGTCACTTGACAGATCACTACATGTGAATTAAATCTGATTTAATTCACTTGACCTCTTATTAGTGCAACAATCAATTACAACTAGTTAGACTCACTTTAACTCACTTAATTGAGTTAACTAATTTCTCATGCATTAAACTAATACACTAATTGCAACTTTCACTCTAAAAAAAATAGAATCACTCTACATGCCTCACCAACCACCCTCAACTCGAATTTCATGAGCTAACTGAATCTATCACACTCAGTTAACTATTACAAGTGATTATGAGATAAGATTACAATTTATTGTCCAATTTAATTAAGGGAAAATTAAATTAGACACACATTTCTTGTTGACTTTTCAACAAATTCTTATTCTTCTCCATCAAGTCCCTTGCTTAAAAGGCAAGCATGTTCCACTCTTTATTATATCTTAGGGAAAGGGTTTCTAGGGTCACTTCCCACCTATTCATTGACCCATAATCTACAAGTGACTTCTTAAACTATCAGGACTAACAATGTTACTGATGAAATAGGTAACCGCAATGTTACCTACTTTTTTTTGGTAGCATAAAAACACCCGATTTTGAAAAGTGGTGATGCAGAATCACCATTTTTTTTTTGTGTGCACATTTTTGACACTCTAATATTTTTATTTATGAAGTATGAATATTTGTTTTAAAATGTTAGTGATTTTCATGCTAATTTTGAAATGTATTGATGCAGCATCAACTTTTTTTTTTTTAGAGCGGTGATTTTCATGCTAATTTTGAAACGTATTGATGCTACATCAACCCTTTTTTTTTAGAGTGGTGATTTTCATGTTGGTAATAAAACACAAAAATTAGATAAAAAATATATATATAAAAACAATAAAAAAAACCAATAAAAATGTAAAAAAAAACAAAAATAGCTCGTAAAAATAAAAAATTTAAACAAAAATAAATAAATATTCAAAAATTATATCAAAGGAAATGACAAAATTTGAAAAAAAAAACACATAATTTAAAGAAAAAAACAAAAGTTGACTAAAAAAATTTAAGTAAAAAAACATGAAACATTTTTTTCTAACTTATTAAAAAAAACCATATAATAAAAAAAAGAAAAAATTACAAAATAATTAAATTACAAAATTAAAATTAGATAAAAAAATAAAATTAAAAAAAATAATAATAATAAGAAAAAAAATACAAATTTAAAAAATAACAAAAAAAAAAAAAATTTAAAAAAAAAAGAAAAGAAAAAGAAAAAGGAAATTAAAATAAAAAAAAACTATCATTAAAAAACAAAAAAACCACATGCAAATAATTAAAAAACAAATATACATAATTTATTTATTTATTTATTTTTAAAATTTAAATAATGAAACAATTTATAGATTTTAAAAATGAAAAACTAAATAAACTAAAAAATAAAAAAATAAACAATTAAATTAAATTAAAATTTAAAAAATTTAATAAATAAATTTTAAATTTTAAAAAATAATTAATCTTAAAAAAAAACAAATTGAATTGAAAATAAAAAAGTTGAATTAAAAAAAATGATTTTAAATTTTTTGAAATTAAAAAAAAAAAAAAATCAAATTAAAATAAAATATTAAAAATTAAGAAAAAATAATAATAAAAAAAATTAAAAAAAAATAAAATAATATATATATATATATATATATTTTGATAAAAAAAATCAAATTTAAAAATAATAATAATAATAATAAAAACATTAAACGGCGGTGGTGGTGGTGGGGGCGGCATCACCTGGCCTCACTTCGGCCCACAGAGGGAGGCCGGGTGGCGCCGCCCCCACCACCACCACTACAACTGAATTTTTTTTTTTTCTAAATATGATTTGTTTTGTTTTTTTTTTTTTTTTTTTAATAAATTTTTTTATTATTATTATTTAATTGATTTAAAAAAAAAAATTCATAATTTTTCTTTATTATTAAATTTTACATTTAATTTTTTAAGATAGTTTTATAAAATTTAATAAATTTTGTATTTTTTTTTAAATTTATTTGAATTTAATATTGTTTTTTAAATGTTTTATTTTTTTATTAATTTTTTTTTGTTAATTACATAAAAATTTTATATTTTTTTATTTCAATTAAAATTGTGTATTTAAAATTAGGATTTTTTTTAATTAAACTTAATTTTTTTAAAGTATATATATATATATATATATATATATATATATATATATATATATATATATATATATATATTCAATTTTCCATTTTTAATTGATTTTTTAAGTTTTTTAAGTTCTTATTTTAACAATGTTTTTTTTTTCTTTTATATTTAAAATTTATTTTTTCTTTCAAAATTTATTTGTTTATTCATTTATTTATTAAAATTTAATATTTATGTTTTTAAATTTAATTTTTTATTTTAATATTAATTTTTTTTATTTTAATTTAATAAAATCAGATATATATACATATTTTAATTTAAGTTCATATATATATATATATATATATATATATATTATTTTTTATAATTTATTTGTTTTTTTAATATATATTATTTCAAATTTAATATTTTTATTGTATTTTATTCTTATTTTTTATTTTTAATTAATTTTTCATTTTTTTACTTTTAATTTAAATAATGTTTTTTTTTTTAATTTTTAAATTTATTAAAATTTAATATATTTCCTTAAATTTAATTTTTTGTTTTAAAATTATTATTTTTATTTTTTTTAAAATTTAATAAGCATTTTCTTTTTCTTTTTTAAATTTAATTTCTATATTTTATTTTTTATAATTTCCTTCTTTTTTTAACTTGTTTTTTTTTTTTTATTTAATATTTTTATTTTGTTTTTTTTTTTATTTTTTAATTTCTATATTTTTTTAAATTTTAATCTTAAATTTTTTATTTTTTATTTTTTTATTTTTATTTTCCTTAAATTTTAGGTTTTTTTTTAATGTTTGAATTAAAAATTCTATTTTGTTTTTATTTTTTATTTTTTATCTTCATATATTTTTAAATTTTAAGCTTTTAAATGTTTTTTTTTTAATTTATTTTTTTCTTAAATTTTAGGTTTTTTTTTTTTAATATTTGAATTTTAAAAATTAAAAAAATGTTACTTCTATTTTTAAAAATGCCAAAAGTATGACACAATTTTTTTTTTTGTTATTCCAGCATCAACTGGTTTTGTTTTGAGGGTGCTTTTTCAATCCTTTTTCAAGAAAAAATTTTGTTTTTACCATAATTTTATAAAATGTTGAAATTTGACCTTCAAAAAAAATGAAGTGCATTCTGCAATACACACTTTTTGTTTTTGGGGTGTTTTTTCATGTTTTTTGAGTCTTTTTGGGCTAGAGTTCCCATTTTGAGGTCAGGTTACCTATTTCATCGATAACAGTGTTGACTCCCATTGGGGAAAATCTGCGAAGAGCAAGGAGCCTTAGCTGTGGTGACAATGGGTTAAGCCTCCGCTGTTTCCCTTATCCTAGCATTTTCCCTCTTAGGAACCCCTTTTATGTCCACTACTAGTTTGAGTGGTAACAAGTTGTTCACAACTCCATTTGTGAACAACTCTTTGGTATGCCCACTTTTTCCATACTACGACTCCAAGATGAGAATTATAGGGCTATGGAGGCTACCCGTATTCTCACTAAATTAATCCTCTACAATATAGTGAACTAGGGCTAGTTGGTTGGCCCACTTGACTGCTACTTTAGTCCTTCAAAGTCTGGACATCATTAGGCCCTATACACCTTCCCTTCTGCCAATATTGTTGTCCTTCACAAGTACACGAGTTAGGGCTCTTATTTGAAAGTAACCTAACAACCCTCCAACTATACTTGGACTACCATAAATCTGCCCAACCACAATCAATTCTTTTTACTGTTCTAGGGCTCACAATATTGTCTTTATCTAGGGCTCTTCAAATCTTACACCTAATAACGGTTTGAGTCCTCTCAAAATCATTGTTCTTTTGTATCGACGATTTGATCTTTGTTGTCCAATCTATGAACAAATCTGAACTACTCCTCTTATCATCCTTCTAACAATTTGTAGATGACTGAAGTAGGGTCACAAATCAACCACTACCATTCCATTGACTAATTTTTTATAGGTTTCTTTAGATCTCTGTCTAAAAATCCATGGATAGTCCACCAAAATCAACTCCTTTGCATGTCAATCCATTCTTCACATGGCACACTTATTTTTCATGCTCAATCTTCTGCTCAGGTTCCACCTTCCTTTGGATCTGCTATCTCCACACATACTGAATCTATAAACCATCTTCCGGATCTGTGGTCTATATTGTATAAATAAACCTTGCTATAACGGTCACAACTGCTCTTCTTCTACGCAATTTTTTCACAGCCTTAAGGGCATACCTTATGAACTAAACATGATAGGAAACTATCCTAACTAGGGCACTATACTTATGTACTTCTAATTGTTGTAGAACAAACCCTATCCACCCATAGAAAAAACCACTACTCTTGTCTCCATAAGAGACTCGACCTAGCTCAAATGGATCCATAGATTCTGGGCATTTCTCTGACTAAATCTTGACATGAAATTCAGATCTCAATGTCAACCCTAAAACTAGGATTAACTCAGTCAATATTACGCTTGCATCTACTTCTTCTCTAGCTCTAAATTATAGTGCAAGCCCTCCATTTATACTGGTCTTTATAACCACCACAAGACAAGATCATATCAACTCTCTTTTCTATTTCATGTAGAAAATCTAACCAACGAGATTCAATCTGATCTTGTAATGTACTAAAAGAAGATACTGAATCCTTCCTACAATTTTCGGAGACAAAAAACAATCTCACAATCACATATAAGTAAGAGAAATAAATTATCAATCGCACAACACAAGATGTATATGGGGAAAGAAACTACTCAAAACCCATCTATATCTATTGTGTATTAAGTCAAGGAATCATGAAACAATACAATGCTTAATCTCTCATGAGATTCTCCGGCACTCAGCCAATTGTCTCCTACTAATCTAGGAAAAATTGGTCTAGTACTTAGCCAATTCTCAACCTTCCTTTAGCTTGCCTTGCTCACGCAATTCCTAGAGAATTAGCTCCCTATTAATTAGGAAAATAAACCTTCCTTGATTGCGCAATCCATCATGGCATCCCAATGACTTTCTAATTGAACATGGGCAATTTTGTATAAGTAAAACTGATAGTTATGTTCCCTTTAACCTTTGTCTCAAATGGGTCTTCCTCGGAACTGACATGCATACAACTATTAATAGTGAATTATCAATTATTTGATTGATCACTCATTGTGAATTAAATCTAATTTAATTCAGTGGACCTCTCACTAGCTCATCATTCAATTAGAACTAGTTAAACTGATTTTAACTCAATTAATTGAGTTAACTAATTCACACCTACACCCCATTAATGCATCAACTACAACTGGACCCCCAAAATAATAGAATCCATCTACATGCCTCATCTTAGAACCTCATGATCCAGAAATATGTAGGAACGCAATAAAATACATAAACAAACACAAATATAGAGATGCAGTAGGAATTACACTTCATTTCATTAATATCAAATACTGAAAAATGCTTACAGACATAATGGAAAACCAACTAGCTCGGGCGATGGTAGCTTATCTCTGAGAAGAGATGTGGCGGCTACATGCCTATGAACTATATTAAAATAAGGCTCAAGGGCCTTTTTATTATTGAAAAATAAGAGAAAACCCTAACCCGGGGAGATGTAACACCAAGAGTTTATGGGCCCTATTGGGGGTAGTTGGGCAACCAATTTCTCGAGGTCGTAACTTAATCATATGATCTTCGTTTGACACACATGATATCTCGTTAGAAATATCTCTCTGAGAACTACAATTTTAAATGTGATTTCTATGAAATCACCAAACCATTCATGCCCAAAAAATGTCGTTTGGGGTCTCGAAAATGCTCCAAGAGTTCAGGACCCAAAAAACTAACAAAAATAGTAAATTGTGTTATAATTAAGGAAAATTAAAAACTGAAAGAGACAATGGCGACCCAAGTGGAATAGGTGGGTGGCCACCAATATCCACCTTGATCACCTCAACTTGAATTTCTCTAGCTAACTCAGTCATCATGACTTAGTTAACTAACCCAAGTGTTATGAGATTAAATTACAATTTATTGTCCAATTTATTTAAGGGAAAAATAAATTAGATGCCTCACATTCTTCACTCCTGGTACATCAAAATTCATCACCAGTGTGGGTGCATTTTTTTTGTCCTTTATGGTTTAGAATTTCACCATTTATTTTTGCAAATTTCAACACTCCCTCTCAACAAGAAAGGAATTCAAATTATCCTGATCCGATAACTTTGGAATTTTGCATGCAACACTTATCTAGTGTTGTTTGCACCTGCAAATCCTAAAATTGAATAGCCTCCGAACAACTAAATCATTATAATGCATTTTTCATTAGAGTCTTCTGACTGCTGCTAGCTACTACACCTATCTACTGGAATCTCTGCGTTGCTGCTGACATCTAAGTCAGTGCCCTTTGCACTGTTTCCAACTCTGATCTGTGCTCCAGTATCTGACATCTGTCACTCTGATTTCTGTCTTCCTGACATCTGACTGCATCAATCTTGTTGATCCTTCCTGCTACTGTTGTACTTTGGACTCCTCGTAGCTAGGTTCAATCCATGAGACACACCATCTCAATGGACCCTGCCCAAATTTCTTATCTTGGGATTATGTCAACACATCACCCCACCTTTCACCTGGAGGTATGATTTCATGTGCTCCCTCTGCCCATCTGGCTCAAAATTCCCCCCTCCTAGAGGTCTCTACTTGAGTGGATGATTCCACTCAGTATCCTATCTGCTTCTCCAATTGTGACTTCTCCACAACATTCTGAAACTGCTTCTAAGGCTACATGTTGAGTGTGTTGAAAATGCAGCAAGATGATGGAGCTTAGTGAAATGAAGTCGCCTTCACTAAGTGGGCCCGCAGGCAAATTCTGGCGCAAAGTCTATTTTTAGACTATGTCTATTTTTAGACATATGGAGCATGGTTCGGGGATTCCAGTTTAAGATTCTTGGAGCATTGGTCATGTTGGTAAAAATAGATGAGACTCTATTTTTTAGGTCGAAGAGGTCGAAGTCTATTTTTAGACTGCCTCTCCTAAAAATAGGGAAGTCAAATATTATTTACCCTTAATAATATTTGGACTCTAAACGGCAGTTTACTCTCTTGGAGCACTTCAGTTCGAGCTACAGAAGTGGCTCATGCATCTAACAGAGGAATTACGCTATTCCCAAGGGTTTGATGGCATCATGCATGGTTGAATTCAGTTAGGACTTCAGTGGCAGAAGTTTGGTGGAGTTAATGAGACAGCTAGTGGAGTTGTGTTATGTTTATTTTAGTTGAACTAGTTTAGATTAGTTTAACTAGCTAATCAATTAGTTATGAGTGGAGTGAATTAAATATTATTTAATTCATTAATTATTAACTCATTATTAAACTCAAGAACACATCATTTCACTACAGTGCATGATCAGTTCAGTGGAGACCAGTGAAAGAGGTAGATGAAAGGGTGGAGTTAGCTATCAGTGGCGACATCAGTTGTGCATGAGATTTGCACCACACTTGGAGGAATTTCCCATGATGATTGCGCTGTCAAGCCAAGGAGATTTTAAACTTGGATCTCTATATAGACAGGCCTGGATTGCGCAATAGAGGCAAGGCAACTGGCGGTGAGTTTTGAACCAGTAACCTGTTCAAAACTGAGCTAGTTTGTGTGTAACTTTATGAGAAAGAACTGAGTACTTGTGAGGAGTATTGTACTGAGTTTTTTACATGATTTCTCCATTATAATATACACAATAGTTGCGGGGTTTTCAGCTATAAGCTTTCCCCATACATACTGTGTTAATGTGTATGATGATTTGATGTGCTATCGCTTGTTTTATTTCCGCATGTGTGATGATCTGAGTGGAAGAGATTATGTGTTGCATATAAATTCGAATTGTATGTGATCGGGATAGTCTCGGTGGATAATTAATCATTATTCAGCAAATTTCTACATGGTATCGGAGCTATTGAAGCAGAGATTGATCATCACAGTGATTACAAACTTATTTCGATAGACAGAGTCTGCATGCGGGCCAGGTAGCCTCCGGATTCATCTTTCTTCGGAAAGTGAAAGGTCTGGTAAACACCCCTTGCAGTCGATCTCTGTGCTAGAAATAATTTGTTCTCACAAATCTAGAGCGGTTGAGCTTTGAGGTGGAATTCGAAATTTTGCAGCAATTTTGTTTTCTTGGTGCCAGTGTTGAAAATGTCTTTCAACGGTTTGCGACTCGAATATGCTCTTGAAGGTAGTTCGAATTATGTTGCATGGAAGGATCGCATGGAGGCAGTATTAGAAGATAATGGTCTGAATGAGTTCATAGATACGGATGTCCAAAAGCCCACTGATCCTGCTAAAGTCGATGCATGGCAAAAGAAGATGGCGAAGTGTCGAAGGATCTTGTTGGAGGGCGTCAAGGATCATATTGTATCCAGCCTGCATGGAAAGGCTACTCCATATTTAATGTGGAAATATTTGACGGATCTATTCCAGAGTAAGAGCGACCAAAGGAAGCTAGCGCTCAAAGATAAGCTCAGGAACATCAAGATGGAGAAGGGCGACAGTATCGCCAAATACCTCACGAAGTTCACTCAGTGCAGAGATGAGCTAGGAAGTGTGGGGGTGACTGTCGAAGACGAGGACATGGTCGACCTGGCTCTCCTTGGTCTTCCGAAGGCTTGGCACTCATACCAAGATAGTTTCAATGGTCGGGAGAAGCTGCCAGGATGGGAGCGCCTTTGGGCGGATCTCATGCAGGAGGAGATAAGGAGGACTACTCGAGATGGATCTTCATCAAAGGGAGCTGATGAAGAAAACTGTGCTTTGGTTGCCAAAGAAAAGAAGGGGAAGGGTAAGAAAACCTCTCATTCTAGTGCAAAGGGCAAGAAGCAGGATATGGCGAAAGTGAAGTGTTTTCACTGCCATGATCACGGACATTATGCTACCAATTGTCCAAAGAAGAAGAAAAACAAGCAAGCGGGAAGATCTGCAGATGGAGAATCTTTGGCTTCACAGTTCGAGCTTGACTTTTCACTGATCGCATGCTTGGTTTCAAGTGTGATGGGATCGGTGTGGTTCTTGGACAGCGGTGCGTCATTTCATATGACGGGAGATCGGGATTTGTTCTCAGATATGGAGGACAAATATTTGGGTGTGCACATCGAGATGGGCGATGATGGTAGATACAGTGCGACTGGTATCGGTACCATATCCTTTCAGAGGGAGTCTGGTAAACCCTTTGTATTGAGGGATGTCATGCATGTACCTGGATTGAAGAAGAAATTGATCTCTATGGCGATGTTGGAGGATAAGGGGTATGATGTGGTATTCAATGAAGGAAAAGCCTTCCTGTGCAGTAAGACTACTGGAGAGAACCGGAAGATAGGGGTTTGGACCAAGAACCTTTATCAGTTGCAGGTAGATGGTTGCGCAGCTATGGCATGCAAGGCGGGAGAAGTGGTGAGCTGGGATGATGAGGGCAAACTGTGGCACAGGAGATTGGGCCACCTTCACCATGGAGCTTTGAAGATTCTGCAGCAGATTTCTACTGGGCTTCCTAAGGGCACCCTTGCGCAGTCAGATCAGTGCAAGGGGTGCACTTTAGGAAAGTATGTGAAAGCCACCTTTCACGAGAAGGATAGTCGCGCCACAACGATCCTTGAGAGAGTTCACATAGACGTGTGTGGTCATTTCTCAGTTGCTTCGACAGCAAAGCACAAGTATTATGTGATCTTTGTTGATGATTTCTCTCGAAAGTGCTGGATCTTCTTCATGCAGAAGAAGAGCGATACATTCACGAAGTTCTGTGAGTTTAAAGCATTGGTCGAGAAGGAGTCGGGGAAGAAGGTGATTGCTCTAAGGAGTGATAACGGTGGTGAATTCATCTCGGCTGAATTCAAGGAGTTCTGCAGCGCCGAAGGGATTCGGAGAGAGCTCATCGCACCCCATAACCCACAGCAGAACGGGGTGGCTGAGCGGAAGAACAGAACGATCGTGGGTGCTGCACGGGCGATGTTGCATGATCGGGGCCTACCCCTTCACTTGTGGGCTGAGGCATGCAATACAGCAGTGTATGTGCAGAACCGTTGTCCTCACAAGGTTCTTGGCATGAGTACACCGGAGGAGGCTTATTCTGGCAAGAGGCCCGATATTTCCCATTTGCGGATTTTTGGTTCTCCTGTCTACATGCATGTGACGAAGGATGCGAGAAGGAAGCTGGATCCAACTGCTGAGGTTGGAATATTTGTGGGGTACACTGATACACCTCACAACTATCGGGTGTATTTTTTAGACAGTCGAAAGACTGTTGTGCGACGGGATATA
Organism: Pinus albicaulis; assembly: GCA_034641835.2. Lineage (NCBI taxonomy): Eukaryota > Viridiplantae > Streptophyta > Pinopsida > Pinales > Pinaceae > Pinus > Pinus albicaulis. The sequence goes on from CM076580.1 coordinate 814,052,688, forward strand.
AAATTTCAGGAGGAGAAAGCCATGCGGTGTTCGCTTGAGAGGGAGCTACACTTGCATGCAGATGAGGAGCTGTTAGTTCCTAAGGAGGAGCTTCCGGATGTGGATCAGCCACAAGAGGAGGTTCCGGAGGTGGAAGAAACCACCCAGGCAGCGCCAACCATCAGAGGGCGCATGCGCACTACAGAAGCTGAGCGACTGGCTCGGGATGCAGAGAAGGTTGTAGGACCACCTACAGCACAGCGCAGACAGAGACAGTCACCGGATCGGTACACTGGATACATGGCTCTTGTGAGTCAGTGTGTTGTGACGGAGCCATCCTCTTTTGAGGAAAACGTGGAGGAACCCGCATGGGTTGATGCCATGATTGAAGAATATGATTCGATCATCAGGAACAGTGCATGGGAGATTGTCCCAAGACCGGTTGGGAAATCAGTTGTAGGTTCGCGATGGATCTACAAGGTGAAGTAGGCGGCTGACGGGAGTGTGGAGAAGTACAAGGCGAGATTTGTCGCCCGTGGCTTCTCACAGATCGAGGGGATTGACTATGAGGAGACTTTTGCACCTGTCGCAAGGTACTCTTCCATACGGACGATCCTTGCTCTCTCAGCGCAGATGGGGTGGCACATTCATCGGATGGATGTGAAGACTGCGTTCCTCAATGGAGTTATTGAGGAGGAGGTGTACATAGAGCAGCCTGAAGGTTTTGAGATCTTCAGCAGTGAGTCGCATGTGTGCCGACTCAAGAGAGCACTGTACGGGCTGAAGCAAGGACCTCGTGCTTGGTACACTCGGATAGACAGCTACTTCACCGGGCTTGGATTCTCCAAGAGTGAGGCGGATCCTAACCTGTACCAGATTGTGGTGGAGGGGAAGCTGTTGATCATCGTACTGTATGTAGATGATCTGATTTTGACGGGTGATGAGCGGTTGATACTTTCATGCAAGGAGGATCTTGCACGAGAGTTTGAGATGAAGGACCTGGGCATCCTTCATTATTTCCTGGGATTGGAGATTTGGCAGCGCAGTGGAGGACTGTTTGTTTCTCAGGGCAAGTATGCTCGGGAGATTCTGGAGAGGTTCAACATGCAAGGCTGCAAGCCTGTTGACACTCCTCTTCCTGGTGGTTGGAGGAAGGAGGATGCTACTTCAACGGAGGTAGTGGATGCCACTATCTATCGACAGTTGGTGGGGTCGCTTATGTATCTGGTCAATACACGACTCGATATATGCTATGCAGTTAACCAGCTTTCGCAAGCTATGGTTAAGCCTACCAAGCTCTTTTGGAAGGCAGGCAAGCATGTATTGCGCTATATCAGAGGCACATCGGGATATGGATCATGGTACAGACAGGAGGATGAGTTGAGGCGACAGTGCTTCAGGCATCGGTATCATCATATCAGAGATTGTGTTCAGCAGAGAGTCATGATGCTTTCATATGTTCCCACGGAGGATCAGGATGCCGACATCCTGACGAAGGCGCTCACCAGGAGCAAGTCCGAATTCCACAGAGGTAGGATAGGGGTTGCAGATAATCCATATCTTGCTGAGAGGGAGTGTTGAAAATGCAGCAAGATGATGGAGCTTAGTGAAATGAAGTCGCCTTCACTAAGTGGGCCCGCAAGCAAATTCTGGCGCAAAATCTATTTTTAGACTATGTCTATTTTTAGACATATGGAGCATGGTTCGGGGATTCCAGTTTGAGATTCTTGGAGCATTGGTCATGTTGGTAAAAATATATGAGACTCTATTTTTAGGTCGAAGAGGTCGAAGGCTATTTTTAGACTGCCTCTCCTAAAAATAGGGAAGTCAAATATTATTTACCCTTAATAATATTTGGACTCTAAACAGCAGTTTACTCTCTTGGAGCACTTCAGTTTGAGCTACAGAAGTGGCTAATGCATCTGACAGAGGAATCACGTGATTCCCAAGGGTTTGATGGCACATGCATGGTTGACTTCAGTTGGACTTCAGTGGCAGAAGTTTGGAGGAGTTAATGAGACAGCTAGTGGAGTTGTGTTCTGTTTATTTTAGTTGAACTGATTGAGATTAGTTTAACTAGCTAATAAATTAGTTATGAGTGGAGTGAATTAAATCTTATTTAATTCATTAATTAGTAACTCATTATTCAACTCAAGAACACATCAGTTCACTACAGTGCATGATCAGTTCAGTGGAGACCAGTGAAAGAGGTAGATGAAAGGGTGGAGTTAGCTATCGGTGGCGACATCAGTTGTGCATGAGAATTGCACCACACTTGGAGGATTTTTCCATGACAATTGTGCAGTCAAGCCAAGGAGATTCGAACCTTGGATCTCTATATAGACAAGCCTGGATTGCGCAATAGAGGCAAGGCAATTGGCGGTGAGTTTTGAACCAGTAACCTGTTCAAAACTGAGCTAGTTTGTGTGTAACTTTATGAGAAAGTACTGAGTACTTGTGAGGAGTATTGTATTGAGTTTGTTACATGATTTCTCCATTATAATATACACAATAGCTGCGGGGTTTTCAGCTATAATCTTTCCCCATACATACTGTGTTAATGTGTATGATGATTTGATGTGCTATCGCTTGTTTTATTTCCGCATGTTTGGTGATCTGAGTGGAAGAGATTATGTGTTGCATATAAATTTGAATTGTATGTGATCAGGATAGTCTCGGTGGATAATTAATTATTATTCAACAAATTTCTACAGAGTGGTAATTTATACTCCCTCTCAACAGCCAAGTCTCTAACCTCTGTTTTGCTCCTCAAAGCTTTGCATGCATCTAGTACCTCAAGTGCATATAGGTTCTTGACTCGTGCACATTGTAATTTTCCTGCCATTACAAAAGTTTCTAAAAAAGATTTGATTTTAAATCGATGATATCTCCCTCATTCGAGCTCTAAATTGATTTTCCATTTGGGTAGTTTTTTTCAAGGAATCCAAATATGCTATTTTTTTTTGAAAATTTTACACCAAAATCTTCAGATATTCTCTGCAAACTTTCTGCCCAAAAAATTCCTCCTCTGATACCATGTAGAAAATCTAACCAAAAAGATTCAATCTAATCTTGTAATGTACTAAAACAAGATAATGAATCCTTCCTACAATTTTCGGAAACAAAACACAATCGCACAATCACATATAAGTAAGAGAAATAAATTATCAATCGCACAACAAAAGATGTATCTGAGGAAAGTAACTGCTCAAAACCCCTCTATCTCTATTGTGTATTAAGTCAAGGAATCATAAAACAATAGAATGATTAATCTCTAATGATATTCTCCAGCACTCTGCCAATTCTCTCCCACTGATCTAGGCAAACTTTGTCTAGTACTTAGCCAATTCTCAGCCTTCCTTCAACCTACCCTACTCATGAAATTCCTAGGGAATTAGTTCCCTATTAATTAGGAAAATCAATATTCCTTGATTGTGCAATACATCATGGCATCCTAATGACTTTATAATTGCACATGGGAAATTGAGTATAAATACAACTGATAGTTATGTTCCCCTTAACCTTTGTCTCAACTACCTCTTCCTCGGAACTGACATGCATGTAGCTATTAATAGTGAATTATTAGTTATCTGATTGACCACTCATTACAAATTAAATCTAATTTAATTCACTGGCTGACCTCTCACTAGCTCATCACTTAGTTAGAACTATTTAAACTTATTTTAACTCAATTAATTGAGTTAACTAATTCACACTTTCACCCCACTAATGCATCAACTGCAACTGGACTCCAAAAATATTAGATTAATACCTCTACATTTCTCATCTTAGACCCTCAACTCGAATTTATTGAGCTAACTCAGTCATCATGACTTAGTTAACTGACACAAGTTGCTATGAGATGAAATCACATTTTATTTTCTAATTTATTTAAGGGAAAAATAAATTAGACGCCCCACATTCCTCACTCCTAGTGAATCAAAATTCCTCACCAGTGTGGGTGCATTTTTTTTTTTTCCTTTCTGGTTTCTAATTTCAATGTTTCTTGTTGCAAATTTCAACATTTCAAAATTTGATGCGGCCTTCAAAAAAAGAAACCATTGAAATCACATGCCCAAATTCTCATGAGCAACCTCTCTTCAGCTCAATCTTCCATAAGAGAACCAACAATATGCCATCCTACTTCCTAGCTCGAACCGACCATTAAGGTATGAAAAATTCTTGTGAACCCTCACATGATAATCTTGCTCTTAGAGGATGATCATGGCCTCCCTTTAGCAAGCCTTACTCGACCCTCTCACTCGACCTAATTTAGAACTACATCTCTCTTTGTCCCCTTGATCAAATGACCTCCTTCTCACTTGATGTTCTTTCCTTCATCCTAAGTCTTCATTAAATAGTTTTTCCTAGACCTCTTAGGAACCTCTTAGAACTTATTGGTTTTATCCACTTAGACCTTACGAAATATTAATTTTCCTTTTAAATTTTCTTTTAGATTTTAAACCCCATCTCGGGTCCAACATCCCTTTGCTTGGATTCTTTGCCCAAAAAGCCTTTTATGAACAAAACCATGCAAACCCATCTCACTAGGCTTTTTGAGTACCTCACAAGCTACAAAATTCAACAACATCATCTAGTTGTAGTAATCGTAACTTGGTCAAGCTCTTGTAGTCAAGCGAGGGCTTGGTTGGGTTCCCAAGTTGTAAATTAAGTAAGGGTAGTTGTGAGGGCATGATAGCTAGGGATGGTTAGGGCATGCACATTAGGAATGAAAAGGCATGCTAACACATGTCGGACAATGTCAATGCATGCTGAAGAGTTTTAGGGAGTGTCGAGGCATATCAAGGGATAACTAGGTCAAAATGCATGGAAAGGAACAAATAAGAGTGTGTTCTAGGGAGTGCGAGCGAATTCAAGTGTGCTAAGGACAAAGTGTGTTACATAATTTTATAATAGGATTTATAGGAGACAAGCCTAAAGTTGTTATAAGAGGCTCGACATAGCAGTTTTAGACAAAGGGAGATCACTTTGTGCTAGGCACAACATTGTTTTGCCTTTATCTATTTTTTCATATGAGATTTGGCACACTTTGGCTACATGCTCATGTTTTAAACTATTCTAGATAATTTCATATTGTACATTGTTTTGTATTAGTTTTTGGGCACTCGACTTCTGTCGGCTTATATCTTGTGTGTCTTGTGCATCTTTTGGTTCTTGCAAACTCTTAGTTAATTTTCTATTGTTTATACGAATTGAACATACATGTGAAATATTTCCTATGTAAGTTATGTTTCTTAGTTGTTTTATGGCCATCGCAAGATCATGTGATTCTTGTATTAGTAATTAGTCAAGTGGGACAAGTTGAGCTTGGACATGAGTGGCATAAGATGAGTTATAAGCAGTTCTTAGGTGAACAAGGCACAATCTACTTGTAGTTGGAGCAATTTGTCAAGTTGTTGTGATTGAAGCAAGACAATATTGTCACATGAACTGTAGTAGCCAAGGAATTGATTGGGTTCCCAAGTCGTGAAAAAATGTAAAGGCTAGTTGTGAGGACATGAGTGCCAAGGTGTGTTAGGGAATGCTAAGATGTGTTAGATAGTGCAAAGTCATGTCAAACATGCTAATATGTGCCAAGTGATAAGGCATGCTAAGATGTGCAAGGGTGTGTCAATGCATGCCAGGGACAGTCAAGGCAAAAAAAGGGAGAAAAAAGTTAAAATACAAGGAAATGAACACACAAGAGGGTTAATAAGTTATCAATTTACCTTTTCCAAGAGGGGAATGCTAGGCACACCAACACTAGGTGCCAATAGGTGCCAAGTGCAAAGTCTTAGTGCATTCTAAGTGCCAAGTAATCCTTTGTTGCTTCTCATATAATTTCCAATAGTTGATCTCAAATAAATTTAATATTAAACCATGCCAAATTATACCAAGGCATGTCAATGTATTCCATACATGATAATACTTTCCAAGCACCAACACGTGCCAAGTGCCAATATGTGTCACAAAGTGTTATGCATGCTATGAAGTGGAAGGGCATGTAGAAGAGTGCTAATTCATGTTGAGGAGTGTTAAGGAGTACTAGGACAAAACATTAAGGGAGTACTAGGTCAAAATTCATGGAAGTTAATGAATACGAGGAATGTGTGCTAGGGACTAGTGTTAATGAGTGCTAGTTTTCATGCCAAGGAGGGAGTGACAAGGTATGATAAGGACTGGTAAGGCATGCTAGGGAATATCAAGGCATGTCAAGAAGTCTCAAAGTGTGCTTGAGAGTTCTAGGGTGTGCTAATTATATGTGCCAAATAGTGTCAAGATATGCCAATACATGCCAGGTGCTAAGGATGTGCAGGGTGCCAAGGTATGTCAATATGTGTCAAGAAGTTTCAAGGAAACAAAAGGAAGAACCAATAATATGGTTAATAAGTCAAGACTTTATATTTTTTCAAAAGGGGAATTCTAACCACACTAATAATAAAGCATGCCAAGTGGCAGTGTGTTCCAAGTGCTAATGTATGTCAATGCATTCAACCAAGGTGTTCCAAGGCATGCTAGGGACTACATGCATGCCAAAACATGCTAGGAGAGTTCTATGTTGTGCTAGCGCATGCCACCATGTGCTTGGGTGTCAATGTCATAACAATATGTTCTAGGTACAAAGATGTTACAATACATGCGAGGTGCTAAGAAATGTTAGTGTGCGCCAAAGCATTAATTTAAGGTGTGCCCAAATTGTTGAGGAGTGTTAGGTATTTCTCATTAATAGAATTGACAGAGCTTGATTATGTTTTAAATAATATATTTCATACACACACTAGTGGGAATTTATCTAAAGGGAATTTTCTAGATAATAAACTTAATAGATATGAATCATGTGTTGACTCATAGGAAAACTCTATTCGACTAGTCCTTACTTGAGGGAAATGCTACACACTAATTACTTCTTAAAAAATTGACTGACTCTAACCACTATGGACTTGAACATATTATAAAAAATAATCCACAATAATGGTATTAAATCGTTATCTTTTGACAAAAAATATATTAACAAGAACATAACGTCATCAAAAACTCATTGGAATGATCAATGGTGACGAAAATTTTTTGACCGTCACCAAAAGTAACAAAAATAGCATCGGTGAGGGTTATTAAAAGTTCATCACTAGAAGTGTCACCAAAGAGAGAATTAGTGATGGGCCTTTAACAATCCTTACCAAAAGTGTCATTGAAAATGGCTTTGGTGATGGACCTTAAAGGACCATCACTATATACAATTACAACGACACTTTTCTAAGGACTATCACCGCTTTTTAAAGGTCAGTCACAAGCATGACCCTCACCAATGTCCTTTTTTCTTGTAGTGAGTAGATCTTGGTAAACAAAATCTCGAATCAACCCAGGGGGAACCTCCTCAGACTTCCTTGGAAGTTCCGCCCATGAACCTAATAAAGTCTTGGATTTCTAATGTTGAATTTTCCAATGAATTTTCAAACTCCTCTCCACCTATTGATGAGTGACTTTTAACCCCTTTATGTCTTCATCCTCCCTTATGTCCTCAGGTTAATTTTTAAAGTATGACTATGTTGGAATGCACATGGCATGGCCAAACTTTTTGGATTGGGAAGTTTTAATTCCTTTGGCATGTCCCCACATTAGTGAGCCACATGTTACCTCCACTCCTCCATGAGTTCATGTATGGAAACCCTTGGCATGTGCCTGAATGTGGGCACACTTTAGTGTGATCCACTGGAATGTGTCATGATTGTACATATTGTACATAGGAGTGTGATGCTTTATTATTTTTGGTTTGGTCTATGATGCGAGCATTTTTCATACCTTACACACACACACACACACACACACACACATATATATATGGTCCTATTTTTACCTAATCCATGTTTATTTCTTTCATTATTTCATTTAACCGTGGGTCTAGTCTTTCTATATATTTTTTACAAGACAGGGTGGCAATTTTATTGCGACATCAATGGGCCTGAGGTATGATTCCTTTACTGGAATATATGTGTAGGTCATATATCACCATCACCAATGCATTATTTATTTTCAGTGCCATCATTGTGACTTAGGTCTAACCCTATCAAGTTATGGCATTAGTTATTCTTTTCTATGCACGTAATATATTGGAAATAGAGCTTACCTGGATACACTAGTTTAGCACCTTTTTTCCATAATGGTGTCCATGCTCTCATTTTATACCTCTTTTCACAATCCCTCCTTCTGACCCACTGTGACCTAGAATTTGAGCCTCATGTCCTCTTCTTCATCATATTTCTGGCCATACCCCACGCGGATTCCACCATTTTATCCCTTGTGATTGACATGATTTATCAACATATTTTTGTAGATTGAGCCTTGGTATTTCTCTCTTCCATCATCATCATCTGCTTGACCTACCATCCGCTTTCACTTGGTGTTTTTCCCTTTCTTGGAGGAACCACTATGATGAGTGGTCTTATTATCCAACCTCCTGTCCTCATTATGTCATGAGCAATTCCATAACTACCAGAACCATTTTCTATCCTTTATACCACTCATTCCTCCAGGAGGATTTCTCTTTAATCTCTTTTCAGACTCATTAATTTAGAAAATATTTCCGAGTGAAATTGTCTCCTTCATGCTCTTAAAATTTATTGAAGGGTCATCTACCCAGTATAAGTTTAACCCTTTTCTGGACTAGGATAAACTAGTTATAAAAAATGAATACCCTATTACTCTATGGCTAGGAGGTTCCCCCTTGTATACTTTTATCTCTGTTTCAGGCTTGGGGGACAACTTTACGAAAAATGAAATTATAAAAAGAGAAGGGAGGGAACATGCTATCACCAAAAAATGATCACCTAGCCATTTCTAACTAGGTGGATCAAAATACATCATGTGAGTTTAATTTAACCAGAGTAAAATCACTTCCACTATAAGAAATAATTTAATAAATGTTATACAATATTTTTTCACACTCCACTTTGTGTCATCATACCACTAGTGTCTCAAAATATTTTCTCCATGAAACATGTCTAAAACATCCCTGAAGAAGTGGAAGAAGAATTGACTTGAAAAGATTCTGAAAAGCTTGTCAAGAACCTTATTTTACAAGCCTAACACATTCTGCATAGTTGATGACTCACACTTGTCACCTTTTGCACTAATTATGTCTAGCATGAATTTTGTTAGGAAAATATGCACTGGAACTTTTCAGGTAGCTCTTCCCAAAATGGAGGAGAAGCTTCCCTTACTAGAAGGCTTGAGAAAAATGACGTGGTTTCAGGTAGTTGATGATAGGAACGAGACCTCTCATTCATGGCCATGTGTTAGGTCCCTATATTACTAGTATAGTCCCTTATTTGTATTAGTGTAACCCCTTTATTGTTATTGTTGTACCCCTGTAACCCCAATATTGCTATTATTGTTCCCTTACATTATTATTGTTAGGTCGGCTAGAATTATATTGTGACCCCAGGGACTCCTATATATAGAAGGGGGTTTTTTCATTTGTATCATCCAAGAATTTTTCATTTATGTGATGTAAAGGAGGTTTCCCCCTCAAATTGTCTTATTTATAAGGCATTGATCTCTCTTTTCTTCTATTTTTGGACCTGTTTTCATAACATTTGGTATCAAAGATTTGGATTCTAGAGTTTCACTGCTCCAAACAGGTCATCTTGGAATTTTTTCTATAAACTTTTTTCTACGAAGGTTCAAAAGCTAAAATTGTTATCACACGAATCTGAAAGCCTGAGGAACTTCGTGTAAAAATTTCAGATCTTGGTTCGCAATATTTTTGGAGATCTGATCTGTGGAAGTTAGGGTTGTTTTAGGCTCCTGAATTTCATCTCAAAAAGGTGACCGTAGGAAAATCATCATAAATATATCTCTGAGCATCGGATTGGAATTCTGCAAAAGGTGGACACAAGTATATAGACTTTAGTTTCCTGTATATCAATTTCAGAGCCTAAGGAGGAAACGGTGACATGTGGAACTCTGTACAAGTTCTCTCTACTAAACCAGTCCATAATTAGGTCATTGTGGGAGATTGGGCATAAATTTTCCTTGAAAAATCCAAATCAAGTCAGACCTATGGCATTCAAAAGAATATTCAGAGGGCTAATACAAGAACAAATTTTAGATATTGAAGACCCGAAATTACAGAGATAATTTAGTTTCAATATCGATATCCTCAAAAGCAAGAAAAAGGTGTGTATTTTTTTTTTCAAATTGCATAAGTCTTGTGTGAAAAATAAATTTGAATTGATTCCAAGGGCATATTGTAGAATAGATATCAGTATTGGGTTCTAAAATTTCCCCTAAAAATAATTCAACACCCATTAATCCTTGAGAAATCTCTACTATGACTCTTGAAGATGAAGAAGCGCAACATGACATATCAAAATTACAAGAGCAAGTGCATCAAATTTCGCTCTTGCAAAGAGCAACAAAAAATGAAATGGAAGTTTTAAAGAAAGGCGTGGAAGCTAAGATGGATGGCTTGAAGAAAGGCATGGAAGATAAGATGGATGGCATGGAAGATGGCCTAGAAGCTAATATGAACGACATTGAAGAAAAAATGAAAGACAACATGGAAAACATGAAGAATGACCTAAAAGAATACATGGAAGGTTTGACAAAGTTGATACAAGAAATTTTTCCTAATGGCGAAAAGATAGTACAGGAAACTCATGATGAAAACAAAATAAATGTTAATCGTGGTTTCATAAAATCTAATGTTTGATGGAAGAACCACCATATTCCAAATATGGATATGAGGAAGTTTGATGGCAAGGATCCCGTAGCATGGATACTATTGATGGAGAAATATTTTGATCTCAATAATGTGCAAAACACACAAAAATTATGCATTGCAACTTTACATTTAGAAGAAAATACATTTTTATGGTATCGATGGCTTTGCTCCTGTAAAAAAATTGTCACTTGGTAAATTGTTATGGAGGAAATGATAGCACATTATTACGATACAAAGAGCAACACCTTCTTTAGCCAATTGATAAATCTCAGAGAAAAGGGTTCAGTGGTGGAGCACATTGAGGATTTCCAAAAATTTAATATAAGGGTAACTGATATTCCAAAGGAACACAATATTGATGTCTTCATAGGGACTTTAAAGGATAATATCCAAGATGAAGTTCGCGTTTGGGAACTTGATTCATTGGAGAAGCCATTCAGGTTGGCAAGAAAAATTGAACGTAAAATTATGGAGACAAGGAAGCCTAGCACTCACATCTATAAATATGGAAGTGTTGTTACACTTAGATTTCCACAACCTACAAGGTTGACACCACTACAATTGGATAAAAAATAGAAAAAGGGCTTTGCTACAGTTGTGATAGAAAATATAGTAAAGTTCATAAGTGTGCTGAGAAGAAATTATTTTACATAGATTGTGAAGAGGAGGAAGAAAATGAACAAGAAACTTCAAAATAAGAGGATATACACCAGGAACCAACCCTAGAAGAAGAAGAAGTGAATCTAACCATATTGTGTAATGCATTGGCAGGAATTACCACTCCTCAAACTCTCAAGATAGAAGGACATATCAAGAAGAAAAAGGTAATAGTGTTAATTGATTCAGGTAGTACCCATAATTTTATTCATTGTAAGGTAGCCAAGGAATTGAATTGTTTCCTATACCTAACACCAGAATTTCAAGTGATGGTTGCAAATGGAGGAACTATAAATTGCTCTGGAAAATTCCATAATATCAAGCTAACCATGGGGGAATATGTATTGAATAGTCCAATGATTTCCATTCCAATGGGAGGTGCTGATGTTGTACTAGGAGTACAATGATTACAATATTTGGGGATGGTAGCTTTTAATTTTCAAGAAATTTTCTTGAATTTTTTTCCAGAAGGAAAGGAAATCAAATTATAGGGCATCGCAAGGAATTCGAGAAAAATAATAAGCTCTAATTTCATGACAAAGCTTCTGAAGAAAGAACAATGAGGCAAAATTGAAAAATTATGCGCACTAGAAATTCCAACATCAAAATCATCTATTTCTCATTCAAAGTCTTGGAAAATCATTCCAAGGTGTTTGAAACTCCCAAAGGACTCCCACCTATTCGTGATCATGAATATGCTATTCATTTGATTCCAGGAAGTGTTCCTCCAAACTTCAAGCCTTACAGATATCCTTATGTCCAAAAGAGCGAAATTGAACGTATGATTGCAGAAATGTTAGAGGCTGGTATAATTCAAACTAGTCAAAGTTCTTTCTCTGCTCTAGTAGTATTGGTTCACAAGAAGGATGTATCATGGCACATGTGGCCAGATTATAGGGAGCTCAATAGCTCACTATTAAAGATACATTTTCCATTCCTATGATTGATGAATTATTAAATGAATTACATGGAGAAATTTATTTTACCAAGTTGGATCTTCACTCAAGATATCATCAAATTAGAATGAAGACTGAAGATATTCTGAAAACAACATTTCAAACTCATGAGGATCATTATGAATTTTTGGTCATGCCTTTTGGCCTTACCAATGCACCTTCTACATTTCAAAGGTTGATGAATTCCATTTTCAAACCATTCCTTATAAAATTTGTGCTAGTATTTTTTGATGATATACTAATCTACAATAGGTATTGGAAGGATCATGTTCAACATGTTGACAGGGTGCTCAAACTATTGGAGGAGAAATAATTATATGAAAAAACATCCAAATGTTTCTTTGGAGTAAAAGAGGTGGAATATCTGGGTCATATTGTATCTCACAAGGGTGTTAAGGTAGACCCTAACAAAATTAAATCCATTAAGGAATGGAAATTCCCCACAACCATAAAGCAGTTGCGAGGATTTCTCAAGTTAACAGGGTATTATCACAATTTTGTTAATAATTATTGGAGAATAGAAGCACCTCTAACAACATTATTGAAGAAAGATGAATTTTCATGGACTCCTGAAGCAACTAAGGCCTTTGAACATCTTAAAGAGGCAATGTGCCTAACACCTGTATTAGCTATGCCAGACTTCACAAAAACCTTTATTGTGGAATGTGATGACTCAAGAAATGGAACTGTTGCTATTTTAATTCAAGAAGGAAGACCCATGGCTTTTGAAAGTCGTCCAATCAAAGGAAATTATTTACAGAAAGCTATTTATGAGAAGGAAATATTGGCAATACTGCATGCACTAAAGAAATGGCAACCTTACCTAATGGGAAGACACTTAAAGGTAAAAACGGATCATGATAGTCTTAAACACTTTTTGGAACAAATACTATCTTGAGAAGAGTAGCAAAAATGGATCACAAACATGTTTGGTTATGACTTTGAAATTATCTACAAAAAATGGAAGCTAAATGTTGTTGCATATGCACTGTCAAGAAAGGATGAAGAGGGGGAAGCATTGCTTTGTGCCATTTCTATTATCAAACCAGATTGAGTAATCAAAGCAAGCGATGAATGGAAGAAGGATGAAGAAGTGTGGAAACTCATTCAAAAGTTACAACAAGATACTAGTACATCTGATACATCTAGTTGGAAAAATAATAATTCCTTATGGTACAAATATCGCTTATATATTTTTAAGAATTCCCAACTAAAACAAAAGGTTCTTTTGGAATTGCACACTTCTCCTTTAGGAGGACACTCAGGATTTTTAATAACTTACCACAGGGTGAAGAAATATTTTTTTTGGGATGGCCTTAAATCTAATATTCAAAAGTTTGTGGAAAAATGTTTAGTTTTCCAGAAAAATAAAGTTGAGACAATTAAGACCCTGAGTCTTCTACAACCTTTATCCATTCCAATTCAACGTTGGGAGGAGATTTCAATGGATTTTATCACAGGTTTACCTAAGTCCGAAGGAAAGAGTGTCATCATGGTAGTAGTTGAAAGACTTACCAAGTATGCACATTTTTGTGCATTATCTCATCCATTTAAAGCAAGTACAGTTTCTACTGCATTTATGGAAAAAATTCAAAAGATACATGGAAACACAAAGATTATTTTAAGTGACAGAGATCCCTTTTTCACTGGAAATTTTTGGACATAATTATTTTCTTGTTTGGGTACTCAAATAGCTCATAGATCATCTTATCATCCTCAATCCGATGGTCAAACTAAGATAGTGAATAAATGTTTGTAAGGATATCTTCATTGTTTTGTCTTTGATAAGAAAACACAATGGGTCAAGTGGTTACCTCTCGCTGAATGGTGGTATAACAATTCCTTCCATACTACAGCAAAAATGACCACATTTATGGCACTTTATGGATATCATCCAACTTCCATCACATCATCTTTAAGAGAAAATTCTAAGGTTAAAGTAGTGGAAGATCACATCGAACATCAACAAGAATTTCTCCAACTCTTAAAGGATAACCTAAATTGGCACAAAATCGAATGAAACAACAGGCAGATCAACATCGTAGCGAGAGAAGTTTTGATGTAGGAGACTGGGTATTTTTACAGCTACAACCATACAAACAAATCTCCCTCAATCTATCTAAGAAGGATAATAAATTATCACCAAAGTACTATGATCCTTACAAGGTGTTGCAAAAGATTGGTACTATGGCATATAAATTGGAGCTTCCTGCTTCTTAGCGAGTACATCTAGTTTTCCATGTTTCATGCTTAAAGAAGGTTATAGGTGAAAAAATTCTAGTTCAAACAATATTTCCATAACTTGAGGAGGAAGGAAAAATCAGATTGGAACCTGAAGCAGTCACGGAAAAAAGAACTCGACAGCTACAAAATCAATCAATTTCAGAGTATCTCATCAAGTGGAACAACTTATCCACTGAAGATTCTACATGGGAAGATGAGAATTTTATACAAAAACATCCGAAGCTACTCAATCGTTGAGGACAACACATTTTTGAATGATAGGGGCATGTTAGCTCCCTATAATACTAGTATAGTCCCTTATTTGTGTCACTGTAACCCCCTTATTGTTATTGTTGTACCCTTGTAACCCCAATATTTTTATTATTGTGCCCTTACATTATTATTGTTAGGTTGGCTAGGATTATATTGTGACCCCATGGACTCCTATATATAGAAGGAGGTTTTGTCATTTGTATCTTCCAATAATTTTTCATTTATGTAATGTAAAGGAGGTCTCCCCCTTGAATTGACTTATTTATAAGGCATTGATCTCTCTTTTCTTCTATTTTTGGAGTTGGTTTCATAACACCAGGGATCCTATTTCCACAAATATTTCCCTTAATATGTGGAACTCCTCTCACCTTTTATGGATCCTCAACTCCCTCTCCTTCTCTATAAATGAAACTGCTACCATCCATGAATGGTGGGTTGCCATCCTATGAGCTGAATCATGCCCCATTGCTGCCCATTTGCAAAGGAGGAAGCTGTTTGAAGGCGAAGGCTAGGAATTGGAGTCTCACTTGAAGGAGGCATCCAACATTAAGGCTTCTGGTTATATTTCTCCCTTTTTCATTCTATTAATAATACATTATGTGTTTCGTTTCCATAAATATGTCAACTATTGTCTATTTATTGTAGTCTTCCTTGATCTGTTACATAACTTGTACTAGAAACTATTATGATTGGTATATGTTTTTTGTCTCCACTTGTTTTTCCTTGTAGGCACTTATCTATTCCAACAGAGAGGAGATCATGATCGTGAGCGTGGAAGTGAAATAATCAAGGCTGACACCAAAGGCACTAGCATTAGGAAATCTATCCTCCATGTTTTTCTAGCATAAGTTAGGTAAGGTTACATATATTTGTCTCGATTTTTTCTAGATCCTCCCATAGGACTAGAGGGATCGTTTCTATCCGCAGAAAGGATTTCCTGAAAAAAAAAATGGTGACTTTGCTAGGGAGCCAAGAACCCTTCAAACCTCCTTTTGTTTTAGTCTATTTTTCTTATTTTGGCCAACTGCCTTCTAATCCATCATATTGATTTCTTATAAGTCTGTATTGTGAGTGATATGCTCTTTATAGTTTCAAGTCTGGATTTCTTTTTTATTTTGATTTTATTTTACTAGGTTTTTCTCATCTAACAGGTTTTCCCTAAGAAACAGAGTGTTTTCAGTGCGAATATGACTGAGTAAAATTGCGCTTAAAACCCTATCTTCCACTGTCTTCCTATGCTGGTCGAGTTTCTCTTCCAGCCTGTTGTACCTTGAGAAACAATTCCTTGATGTGAACAGGAATCCTTGCTCAAGACATTAAAGATTATGTCACAAAAATGTATGTCTATCTCTGTTTATTAAAACCTTCAAATATTAATAATATATCTCACAAATATCAAATCTTTATAAACTCTGCAATGCCATGTTCCCTTTATATTGAAGTGAGCGAAATGGAAGATGAAGAAAGAAAAGGATTTCAGTTTGTCATGCTGCTTAAAACAGAATCTGCTATAATAAAATCCTGAAGAAATGAATAACAAATAAGCTAAAGTAAAGGAGCGCCCATTAAGGATAATTAACTCTTAGATACATAAATATCAAGAGACCTGCATCTCTAATCACTTTACTTTATTCTCAGATATGGAAATGAAATGAAAACTAAGAAAACTCTTCAACACAAATGGATAATAGAAACTTGCAAAGCTTTTTCATTCATTCAATATTGTTCAGTACAAAATTAGCCTTCAAGGTCCAAAACTCGAAACCTTATTTCTTCCTTAAGATGTCTTTAAATACAATCTAAACCAAAATGGTTTTCAGTTATAAAACTGATTCTAACTAACTATAACTGCTTAACTACTCTCTGAAGCGGAGGTACATGCGTCGGAAATATTTTATTACATTTACATAACTTCGCTTAAAACAAAATAAAGATAACAACTCTTAATCTAAAGGAACTGATGTTCCTGGAATAGCAGCTGACTCAATGATTACTTGCGGCTGAACGGCTATTTGGGGCTGTTTGGCTGGAAATCCTTTTTCTGTGTCAATAGAAAATTTCTTGCATTCCTTCCAGAGCTTATCTTGAGTTATTGGAGCATTCTTATAACGATGATATTCTGAGTGAAGGTAAAAACAATATGATCGTGAGTGAGGTTACTTGTGAACAATGTCTTCACCATCCACAAATGTATGAAATGCCTTGTAAGAAATTGAATACCGTTTTCTCCTTCAATATTCAGGTCTTCTCATGCTGGCTATCTCGCTTCCGATTTTGCAACAATCGATCTCATAAATTTGATATAATTCACCTCCTCCCTCCAAAGCATGAGGGATAACCTCGTTCTTATCAACTTATCAAACGAAATATCAAATTTCTTAACCACCTCTTTAATTACCTGTAGCCGCTTCTCTGATGCTTTCAGAAGGTCATTTTTAATGATCATTTTGTTTACTTCTTCAGCATAAAAATACCTGTCTTGTATCCCCATATCTTGCAACTGTTCATCTGTTTTGGAATTAATAAAATTCATGAATTTCTTGGCCCAATTTGATCTTTTAATAGCGGCTGGCTTATCCGATAACAGCTCCTTTTCGTGATCTGCAACAATGTTCTTCTCTCTGGCAATTACTTTTATGGAGTCCCATTTCGCCTGCATTTCAGAAATGATCTCATTCCAGATGAGATCCTTAGCTTTAATAAGGGAAATATTTCCCTTCAATTTCTCCTTGAGTTCTTTGATTTCTTCTTCAACTTTTTGTAGCTTCTGCTCGTTTTCATTTGCCTTTTCTTCCCATCCCTGCATCAATCTAAGAGTTGTGGCCAATTCAGACTGGGCCTGTTTGCAATCTCTCTCCACCATTTTTAATTCTGTATTCAGTTGAACAACTTGGGCTTGTGGGTCGGCTACACCTGCAGAAAAATCAAAAGTACAAGTATGGTTCTGGATTTGATTTTGTAAGGTTATAGCAGTTTTTTTTACCTTATCAAGCTCCTTGTCCTTCTTTATCAATTGTTATCGTAGCTCCTCTTTTTCCTTTTCTACCTCTGCTACTTCGGCTGCCAACGAATGCTCTGCAGCTGGCAATTTCAGCTTCTTCCTTAATGAAGATATTTCTGCTTCCGCGCCCTTCATTAGTTTGTGCATTGCGCTTTTATCATTTGGATCGACGCCAATTTTCATTATGATTTTCTTCAGTTCTTCATTTTGAGTAGTCAACGCTCTGGCATTGGCTTTCTCCATCTTGCACTGTTTGACAACCTTAGCAAGCATATTTTCTGTCTTGACTGATGTAGCATGAGTCTTGCCTAAATCATTAACAATTAACTAACCTGTTTGCATGTGGAGATTCATCTTGTCCCACAAGGGAATCTTTTTCACATCCATGACTATATTCAACTCCTTAAAGCTTCCTGAGGGTCCCAGAGACATTCCTGTAGGATGCGACAGCGCCATTTTAAACTGATCTTTCTCCAAATCCATCACAGTCAATAGTCTTGTTTGGTCAGCAGATATATGATGTTCTGCTTGTGTCTCTATATTGGCCTTTATTCTTTGGTTCTTTTCTTCAATTTGGGAGAACACCTGCTTCATGGAAGGAGCCTTCTCCAAATGAAGTTCTGGTCTGCTAGGAGATGAAGCACCCTGTTCTTCACTGACCTGGAGAGTAAAACCAGGTGAATTGGAGGAGTGATCTTTTGCTAATTTAGTCCTTTTATCCTCTCGGGGTTCCTCCTCATCGATCTCAACAACATCATCTCTCCCTCTCTTGCCCATCTTTTCCAATATTACAGGTGTTTGAATACTGATCCGTGATGAACTTGGCCCTCCCGGATCAGCCAACTTTTCTAAATCCGGTTTACTCACATGAGTAAAAGTAGCATACCCATTCTCGAACCTTCTTTGTGAAATAACCCCATGTGGGTCATAGGCCCATTTCTCTCCCAATAATAACTGTGTTCCTTCCAATATCCTTGATACCTCCTCATAAGCTTGCGTTGTGTTAACAATAAAAGGGCCTACACTCATGGGCAACTTGTACATTAATCCTTTCTTCATCGGAAGAAAATGAACTTGATCCACATTGAGACTTTTCCTTATAAATTCCAAAGCAAACAGTCTCATGGGAACAAATGTTGGAAACCTATAAGGCTCAATACTGACTCCATACAGCCTTATTTCAGAATAATCTTCAAAAACAAACCAGTCTCCATATTTACAATTAGGTCCTAATTGCAAGAACTCCTGGGCCTTTGGCAGAAAGCATGGAGGCAGAGTTCCATTAAGAATTTTGTAAGCCGTGGTCATGAAATGGTCCACAAATTCAAATAAACCGGCTTCGTTCTCTTCTCTTCTGACCATATCAGTCCAAAGTAAAACTGACTCTTTATTTATATTACTATCCATTATATTCAAACCAACACTCATGAATTCTTCAACATTCTGATATAAAAACAAGTAGACTATCAATGAGGGAAATCTGAAATAACCTGTTAAAGGGAAGGCAATCAATTGAGAATTCACCACTTCCTGCCAAAAGGATGGGATATCCAGCACCACCCCTAGTTTCATCATGAGAGCGAACATCCCCAGGGCTACCTTGTCAATTTCGCGATCATCATCTCTCCCCAAAATCTCCATAATACAGCTAAGAACTGGCCTGTATTGAACATTAAATGCCTCATTCATCAACCCTTCTCGATTCAAATCAGCTCCTCTCGGACTTGAGACCAAAATGACATGGTACGATTAAACTAACTTAATGAAAGCTCCTCAAATATTGAATCCAACGAATCTTCGTAGAACTGTAAAGGAGAATCATTTCCTTTTGGAAAACATAATGCCGACGCATTAATTGAGTTGAAACGTGAAATATTTTCCCCTTTTGGAATTCATAAACAAAACACTTGTCGGCACATGTGTATCTAAACTAACCAAGAAATAAATTCTAGAAAGACATGAGTTTTTGGAATACAGGCGGACAACACTCCCGAACTTTGCATAGCAGAAAACACAGGTGACTTCTCAGTGTTCAAGGTTACTTGATAATGCAAGAGAGGATGATTTACGGATGACGCGGTATCATGAACATCTTTGTCACTATCTAGGAGAGGGCTCAGATTTGACAAACCAGACAATGATGTTCGCTTGGCCATGATTGACAGGAATTTTGAAAACAATTCAAAGTACTGAATAGCGCAAAGGTGGCGGGACGCGGTTTTGAACAGGGCAGACAGACACAAATAAATCACAATAAGACGGAAAAAACCCTTTTTATAAACTGCGAGAATCATAATAAATGCAAGATCGACGTGGAGAAACAGCTGGCAGTGGATGACGTCATGCGGGGGGTCTATGGGTACGGTGGGGAAATTCTATCCACACCCCCCGTAATTAACCAGAACCGTCGATCACCAAAATTCGGAGATCTGACCGGTCAACTGCGGGGGGTCGGGATTTTATAACGGACGGGCAAGTTAACCCCCCGCAGTTGCATATCCGCGAGCTCCTTTATATGATAGCGCCTTCCGCTCGAAAAGTTGCTCAAGATTTAACCTTTATATATCAATACGACAACGTAAGGTTGTCACCCGCTTCACATATATAAAAATAAAAACGGAAAAACATGCATTTCCCTTTTTTTTTAATGCTAAAGTACAAAACTTCATACTTCAGGCATATTTTTGAATTCTTATCTGTTTTTTTTTTTAATTTTCTTTTCATAATTTCAAAATGAAATATAAAAAGGATATGTAGATAATGATCCACAACATCTGGCTCCACCTGGGGATAGTGTTTTTACCATGAAACACTAAGAACCTGCAGATTAGTGCCTTCACCTCGGGCATGGAGTCACATATTTCTTGATGAAAATGTACAATGGCCACACCAGATATATACAATGATGAACCAGCAACTGCTTAATGTCGGAAATAATGCTTGAGATATTGCCCGTTCACAGGCATATCCAGCACTTCTCCCTCCAAATTTTCCAACATGAAAGTATTATTTCCCCGGACTTCATAAATTTTGAATGGGCCATACCACAAGGGATCAAATTTACCGTGTTTTCCTTTCTCCTCCCTTCGAGTATCCCATCTCAGTATTAAATCTCCTTTCTAAAACAAAACTTCCTTTGCTTTTCGATCAAACACTGCCTTCATCTTTTGCTGATAAGTGAGAAAGCTGTCCCGAACCTGATTTCTATTTTCACTTAGCTCCATCACATTGTTCATTCTTCGTATCATGGCATTTGGTTCTGCTTGTGCATCTTGGAGAAAAGAAATCACAGGTTTTACCAATTGTGTGGGGAATAAAGCCTGAGTGTCGTACACCAACTCATAAGGAGACTTGCCGGTAGACCTCCTTGTAGTCATCCTTGTTGCCCACAAGGAAAAAACTAGCTTCGTGTCCCAATTCTTTTGATTCCCACTGATTGTTTTCTTCAAAATTCTAACTAATGTTTTGTTGGTGGATTCTGCTAATCCATTTCCCTGCGGATGGTAAGCTGTAGAGTGAGACAATGTCACATTGTAAGTTTGGCAAAAATTAATAAACTTGAGTGAACTGAAAACCTGAGCATTATCTGTCACAATCTTCACTGGGCATCCAAACCTGCTAAAAATATTCTCTTCCAAAAACTTCATTACTACCAAATCATTTGCTTTCCTGGTGGGAATTGCCTCCACCCACTTTGTAAAATAATACGTAGCAGTAAGAATCCATTTAAACTTCCCACTGGATGGTGGATTGATTTCTCCGATGAAATCCAATCCCCATTGTCTAAAGGGTTCTTCAATGAAAACAGGGAGAAGAGGTAGCGGAGCCAGCTTTTTCTTCTCTGCAAATAATTGGAAGTTTTGACAACTTTTGACTGTTTTGTAAACATCAGAAAACACGGTTGGCCAATAGAAACCTGATTTGAATATTTTGTGAGCAGTTACCTTCCAGCTGTAATGCCCTCCACACAAGCATTCATGATATTCTTTCATCACTTCTGAAATTTCTTCCTCTGTAAGACACAACAACAACATACCTGCGAGATCCTTCCAATATAACTTTGCTTCGATTATAACATAAGGCTGAGCCTTAAGTTTCAGAGCCCTGTATTTTGCTCTGTTAATTGAAGGGGGACATGAAAGAAAGCATAGATAATGTACAATATCCTTATACCATTCTGAACAGAGAAATTTGTACTTAATTGCTGTCTTTGACTGATTATCACGCGTTTCTTCATCGGCTTCTTCTACAGGGGCCAGCAAATTGATTCCCAATGCTTGGAAGTTGGATTCTGTCAGTAATTTGGCCAATCCCAACCCTTTAACCAGCTTGGTCGGTTTTACATCCAAATCATACTCTTGAATTTTAGCGATCCATTTTCTTCTCTTACCTTCCACATCGCTTTGTACTAGCACATCTTTCACAGCTGAATTGGGAATGTACACTATGATCTGAGAATGAAGGACATAAGTTCTGAAAGCTTTCAGTGCTTTTACCAGAGCGTACATCTGTTTTTCCAATATATTATAATTCAATTCTGCATCTCGGAGAACTTTAGTAAAATATGCAACTGGTTGTTCCTGCTTTTCTTCATTTCTCTGCAATAAAACGGCTGCAATAGTTGAGGGAGAAGCAAATGAAAAAATTTGAAATGGTTTCAAATAGTCTGGACTGACTAAAATAGGTGCTTCTTTTAAAGCTTCTTTGATTCTCTGAAAAGATTCTCTCGCCTCCTTGTCCCACTTTACCTCAGCATTCTTCTTTAACATGTCTGTAATCTTTTTAACGATTTCAGCATAATTAGGGACAAACCGCCTTAGGAAATTAATTTTTCCAAGAAAACGCTGAATATCTTTTTTACTTCGTGGCAGAGGGATTGTCTGAATGGCTTCGACTCTGGCCGGATCAATCTTCACTCCTTCTTTTGAAACGATGTGGCCCAGTAATTTACCCTCCTCCAGGGCAAACAAAGACTTCTTTAGATTCAGTGATAATCCAAACTTTCTGCACTTCATGAAGGCTTTCTGTAAATGCTGTAAATGTTCCTCATCAGACTTCAAAAAAATTGTGACATCATCTAAATAAACCACCACAAACGTGTCTCCCACAAATGCGATATCCATCGCCCTTTGGAATGTGGCCCCTCCATTCATCAGGCCGAATGGCATCCTGGCATACATGAACGTTCCCCAAGGCGTAGTGAAAGCGGTTTTCTTCTGATCCTCCTTCTCCACTGCTACCTGATTATAACCTGAGAACCCGTCTACCATAGACAATCTATAAGCCTCGGTCACTTTCTGTAAGACAAAGTCCATTTTTGGCAAAGGATAATTGTCCTTTAATGAAGCCCTGTTCAAATTCCTGAAATCTACGCATAACCTTATCTCTCCGTTTTTCTTGCGGACAGGTACAAGATTAGAAACCCAATCTGAATACATGAGCGGAACGATTATCTTGGCCTGCAGCAATTTCTTTATTTCCTTCTCGATTGGAGCTAACAGCAAGGGATTAATCTGCCTAAGCTTTTGTTTATGTGACTTGACTCCATCTTTGAGTGGAATCTTGTGCTGTATGATGTTCTTATCATATGTTTTCAAATCATCATATGACCAAGCAAATACATCTTTAAACTGTTTGAACAACTCTACATACCTTTCTTTATATTCCTGCGGAATCCCTTTAAACAATTTGACTATTTTAGGGTCTTGTGGAGTACCCAAATTGCAATCTTCCACTGGCTCATCTTGGTTCATCTTCTTTTGATCCACAGCAACATAATTAGCCCCAAACAACCTTTCAAGAGGTACTAAGCCTCTGGGTAAGACATTATTTTTTAACTGAATAATTTCTCGACCACCGATCTCCTCTTTAAAGGTCTTACCAGCCAACTCATCTTCATCACTTTCCAGATCAATCTGATGATCTTCAAAATCCTCAGTCATCGACAGAAACTGCTTAATCTGTTCATCATCTTCAAAGACCTGCCAATGTTTAATATTGTCAGGAATCGAAGGTCTATGTCTCATCTCTATTTCATACCTTAGTTTCACGCTGATAGGAGGCTTGAACGTACTTGCTGCAACCGCCAATGAATCTGCCAATCTATTTTCTTCTCTTGGCACAAACTATAAATTGAATGCTTCGAAATAATTTTCAATCAGATCCCATACTTCATTCCGGTATGCTCGTAACCTGGGATGCTTGGTTTGGCATAAATTCTTGATCTGCCTTATAATCAACTCTGAGTCTCCAAACACAGTCATAGTTTTAATTCCCATCTGCTTAGCTGTCTGCAAACTAATAATTAACACCTCATATTCTGCGACATTATTAGTAGATTCAAACTTCAATTTGAAAGAAAAAGGTACCAAATTACCTTCCGGAGAAACAAAGATGAAACCCGCTCCCGTACCTTCTTTGGAAAATGCTCCATCAAAATAACACTTCCACGGCTTATCTGAATGTAACTCCTTATGTACAATTGCTGAATCAAGCTTCCCCTGAGATTCCTCTGCAAATTCTGCATCCTCCTGCAGCATGAAACATGACAGGTCGTCCTTCTCTTGGCCATAAATTGGTGAATTACTTGCATCTTTCTTGGTAGCAGTTTTTTGAAATCTAGTCTCTCTATACAACCTTCTCTCTTCACCATTGAAAACCGGAATAATAGCATACGTAAAGTCCAATTTCAAAACTCCTCCCAGCTTTGCTCCCCATGATCTAGATAACAACATTCCAAACCTGGCTAGAATATCTGCCACTACAACGTCCATCATAACACTTTTGGCTGGGATTTGGGCCAACGAAACAACCATATCTTTAATGAGACCTACACACTTAACCCTCTTCGAGTCAAAAGAGTAAAGATATCTGTATGGTTTGGTGATTTGTAAGTTTAACTCCTTCATCACACTCAATGGCATCAGATTGTGCGATGCACCAGAATCCAACATACAGTTGTGCAAAACGAAATCATGCAAGAGAAGAGATATATAAAAAGGAGGAACAGACGAATCTAACTCTTCCACATGAGGTCCAAACGTCACCACTGGCTTTTCTTCCTGCAGATTCACTGTATCGCTCACTTCGTCAGGTTGGGACAGGTTGATAAATTCAGCGATTTCTTTTTTGTAACCCGGTGTTTTTATGAGTTCAAGAAGAGGTACTTGTATCTTCACTTTTTCTAACTCTTTCGACAAACTGAAAGTTTGATTTGATCTTGTCAACTTTTCAGGGTCTTCTTGATCTTTTTTGGAATTTAGATTCTGATTAGAAACCGTAACCACCTTCTCCAAAATGTTAGAATCTTTATCTCTCGTCTGGGATGTTTCAGCTTGCTGCTTACCTTTCTGCAATGGAGTCGCCTTTGGAGTAGGTGTTGCTTCTGACTCTTTTTCTTCATTATCTTGCGTCCTCAACCTCTTTTTTGACCTCAAATCATACTTTTTATGCAACTCGGATTGCATAAAATCTGTGAATTGTTTACAATAATCGTCCATCTCTTCTTGATCAAATGAGAGATCAGCTTCTTCCTCTTCTTTCTCCCCTTCTTCTTCGATATCTTCTTCTGTTTCGTCGTCTTCCATATACACAGCAGAAATTCGAGCATCATCTTCTCTGTCATCATCTTCATCTGCTGAGCGGGACGGGGTTGCTTCTATGTACAAAGGTGATTGCACCTGATCTTGATCCTTTCTTTCTCTTTGTAGAATCTGCAAGGGCTGTTTTTTGAATTGGGGATTAAAAACCCCTCTATTCTGTCTTGCAGGCTTGCTATCTATTTCCAACTTTACCAACTTATTTGAAAGATTTTTTATGACCTTAGTCATGTCTTCAATTCTCTGATCCTGTGCTGAGGCTTCCTCTTTAGCTTTTCCTTTATCTGAAACTTTACCAGCAGCAGAAATATTTGCTTCAATCTCCAAAGCATCAGTTTGAATCTGCTCCAACGTAGGAGATCTTCTTTCCCTCAGCGTGAAACTGAAATCTAGTTCAAAAGCACCAACAAAAACAACCCTTGCTCCAATCGGAGGGGGTTTCATTTCAACAGGCAAACTATTATACAATTTGTTAAATCTTTTAACAAAGTCATTCATATTTTCATCAAATTTTTTCTTGATTGCATTAAATTCTGTCAAAGAATAACCGTGGTCCCTTTTTTCGTCCCATCTCTCAATGAAACGTCTTTCCAGGGCATCCCAATCATTAATGGAACCATTCTATAATCCTTTGAACCATTTCCTTGCCTCTCCACTCAGATACTGAACGAAAAGTCTCATGACAACATCCAAATGTTCAACGTTTAGATTCTCTGCAAAAGTGAAAAACAGGGGCAAGTGTTGTTCTGCAGTTATTTCATCTTCACCAGTAGATCTGGGGAGTAACTTGAGATACTCCTGAGGAAAATCATGCAATGGTTGTGGTAGATTTAGAGGTGCATATCTGTTCATCAAGAAAGCAGGGGCTGCAGGAACTGCCATGTTTACGCCCGGGTTAACTGCTCCTTGAGCGGGGGTAAAATGAATACCAGTTGTGGGAAAAGATGAATGAGGTGAAACAACTGATATGGGAATTGGACTTTGAACAATCGCAGAAGAGCTGGCAGTTGTATGTGGCTGAGTTTCTATAAAAGGAAAAGACACAAACTCCAAAGATTGCTCTTCTAATGTGGGTTCTTGAAAATGAATGGGTGATGGTGATGATTCTTCTTCCGAGAAAATGAGTTTCTTGGAAGCTTTCTTGGATGAGAAAATGTGTGAACTGCTGCCAGGTGCGAGCAGTGTAGTTTCAGGTGTAACTAATATTTTTGGTTTCTGGCCCTTCTTTGAAACAAGCTTCTCAGGATTTGACAAAACGGGAACTGTTTGCTGAGAGGTGTCTGACCTCGTGTGAGGTTTCTTGGGAGCCAGAGCTATTTTCAAATAATCACAGCGTACTATTTCCTCCTCTCTGAACAACCAGAGGAAATGTAGAACAAAACCCAGGGAAGAACTTCGACTCTTCGTTCCCCGGCAACGACACCAATTAATGTTGTTCCTTGAGAAACAATTCCTTGCTGTGAACAGGAATCCGTGCTCAAGACATTAAAGATTGTCACAAAATGTATATATGTCTCTGTTTATTAAAACCTTCAAATATTAATAATATATCTCACAAATATCAAATCTTTATAAACTTTGCAATGCCATGTTCCCTTTATATTGAAGTGAGCGAAATGGAAGATGAAGAAAGAAAATGATTTCAGTTTGTCATGCTGCTTAAAACAGAAACTGCCATAATAAAATTCTGAAGAAGTGAATAACAAATAAGCTAAAGTAAAGGAGCACCCATTAAGGATAATTAACTCTTAGATATATAAATATCAAGAGACCTGCAGCTCTAATCACTTTACTTTATTCTCAAACATGAAAATGAAATGAAAACTAAGAAAACTCTTCAACACAAATGGATAATAGAAACTTGCAAAGCTTTTCATTCATTCAATATTGTTCAGTACAAAATTAGCCTTCAAGGTCCAAAACTCGGAACCTTCTTTCTTCCTTAAGATGTCTTTAAATACAATCTGAACCAAAATGGTTTTCAGTTATAAAACTGATTCTAACTAACTATAACTGCTTAACTACTCTCTGAAGCGGAGGTACATGCCTCGGAAATATTTTATTACATTTACATAACTTCACTTAAAACAAAATAAAGATAACAACTCCTAATCTAAAGGAACCGATGTTCCTGGAATAGCAGCTGACTCAATGACTACTTGCGGCTGAACGGCTATTTGGGGCTGTTTGGCTGGAAATCCTTTTTCTGTGTCAATAGAAAATTTCTTGCATTCCTTCCAGAGCTTATCTTGAGTTATTGGAGCATTCTTATAACGATGATATTCTAGTGTGAAGGAAACAACATGACTGTGAGTGAGGTTACTTGTGAACAATGTCTTCACCATCCACAGCAGAAGGAAATGCCTTTGTAAGAAATTGAATATTGTTTCTCCCTTCAATATCTGTGTCTTCTCATGTCGGCCATCTGCTCTGCTTTTTGCAAATATCAATTGATCCTCATAAAATTTCCAGGACATAATCTCACCTCCCTCCCTCGAGCATGAGGGCAAACCTGTTCTTATCAACTTATCAAACGAAATATCAAATTTCTTAACCATCTCTTTAATTACCTGTAGCCACTTCTCTAATGCCTTTAGAAGGTCATTTTTAATGATCATTTTGTTTACCTCTTCAGCATAGAAATACCTATCCAGTATCCCCATATCTTTCAACTCTTCATCTGTCTTGGCATTAATAAAATTCATGAATTTCTTGGCCCAATTTGATCTTTTGATAGCGGCTTGCTTATCCGATAACAACTCTTTTTCGTGATCTGCAACAATGTTCTTCTCTCTGGAAATTACTTTTATGGAGTCCCATTTTGCTTGCATTTCAGAAATGATCTCATTCCAGATGAGATCCTTGGCTTTGATAAGGGAAATATTTCCCTTCAATTTATCCTTGAGTTTTTTTATTTCTTCCTCGGCTGTTCGTAGCTTCTGCTCGTTTTCATTCGCCTTTCCTTCCCATCCCTGCATCAATCTAAGAGCTGTGTCCAATTCAGACTCGGCCTATTTGCAATCTCTCTCTGCCATTTTTAATTCTGTGTTCAGCTGAACAACCTGGGCTTGTGGGTCGGCTCCACCTGCAGAAAAATCAAAAGTACAAGTATGGTTCTGGATTTGATTTTGTAAGGTTATAGCATTCTGCTTTACCTTATCAAGTTCCTCGTCCTTCTTTATCAACTGTTGTCATAGTTCCTCTTTTTCCTTTTCAACCTCTGCTACTTCGGCTGCCAACGAATGCTCTGCAGCTGGCAATTTCAGCTTTTTCCTTAATGAAGATATTTCTGATTCTGCACTCTTCATAAGTTTTTGAATTGCGCTTTTATCATTTGGATCAACCCCGATTTTCATTATGATTTTCTTAAGCTCTTCATTCTGAGTAGTTAATGCTCTTGCATTGGCTTTTTCCATCTTGCATTGTTTGACCACCTTAGCAAGCATATTTTCTGTCTTGACTGCTGTAGCAGTGGTCTTGCTCAAATCATTGACAATCAACTGACCTGTTTGCATGTGGAGATTCATTTTGTCCCACAAGGGGATCTTTTTCACGTCCATGACTATATTCAACTCCTTAAAGCTGCCTGAAGGTCCAAGGGACATTCCTGTCAGATGCGATAGCACCATCTCAAACTGATCTTTCTCCAGATCCATTACAGTCAATAGTCTTGTTTGGTCAGCAGGTATATGGTGTTCTACTTGTGTTTCTATATTGGCCTTTATTCTTTGGTTCTTTTCTTCAATCTGTGAGAAAACTTGCTTCATGGAAGGAGCCTTTTCCAAATGAAGTTCTGGTCTGCTAGGAGATGAAGGGCCACCCTGTTCTTCACTGACCTGGAGAGTAAAACCAGGTGAATTGGAGGAGTGGTCTTCTGCTAATTTAGTCCTTTTCTCCTCTCGGGGTTCCTCCTCATCGATCTCAATAACATAATCTCTCCCTCTCTTGCCCATCTTTTCCAATATTGCAGGTGTTTGAATACTGATCCGTGATGAACTTGGCCCTCCTGGATTAGCCAACTTCTCTAAATCTGGTTTACTCACATGAGTAAAAGCAGCATACCCATTCTCGACCCTTCTTTGTGAAATAATCCCATGTGGGTCATAGGCCCATTTCTCTCCCAATAGAAATTGTGTTCCTTCCAATATCTTTGATACCTCCTCAGAAGCTTTCCTTGTGTTAACAACAAAAGGGCCTACACTCATAGGCAACTTGTACATTAATCCTTTCTTCATAGGAAGAAAATGAACTTGATCCACATTAAGACTTTGCCTTATAAATTCCAGGGCAAACAGTCTCATGGGAACAAATTTTGGAAGCCTATAAGGCTCAATGCTGACTCCATATAGCATTATTTCAGAATAATCTTCAAAAACAAACCAGTCTCCAAATTTACAATTAGGTCCTAATTGCAAGAAATACTGGGCCTTTGGCAGGAAGCATGGAGGCAGAGTTCCATTAAGAATTTTATAAGCAGTGGTCATGAAATGGTCCACAAATTCAAATAAACCAGCTTCGTTCTCTTCTCTTCTGACCATATCGGTCCAAAGCAAAACTGACTGTTTATTTTTATTACTATCCATTATATTCAAACCAACACTCATGAATTCTTCAACATTCTGATATAAAAACAAGTAGACTACCAATGAGGGAAATCTGAAATAACCTGTTAAAGGGAAGGCAATCAATTGAGAATTCACCACTTCTTGCCAAAAGGATGGGATATCTAGCACCACCCTTGGTTTCACCATGAGAGTGAACATCCCCAGGGCTGCCTTGTCAATTTCGCGATCATCATCTCTCCCCAAAATCTCCATAATACAGCTAAGAACTGGCCTGTATTGAACATTAAATGCCTCCAAACTGAACTTTCCCGATTCAAATTGAGTCTTCTCTGGACTTGATACCAAAAACGACATGCAGCGATTAAACTCCTCATTTGAAAGCTCCTCGAAATATTGAATCAACGAATCTTCAGAGAACTGCAAAGGAGAATCATTTTCTGGAAAACATAATGCCTGACGCATTAATTGAGTTGAAACCTCCAAAATATTTTCCCCTTGGGAATTCATAACAAAACACTTGCCGGGGTACATAGACGAAACTAACCAAGAAATAAATTCGGGAAAGACATGAGTTTTTGGAATACAGGCAGACAACATTCCTGAACTTTGCATAGCAGAAAACACAGGTGACTTGTCAGTGTTCAAGGTTACTTGATAATGCAAGAGAGGATGATTTACGGATGACGCGGTATCATGAACATCTTTCTCGCTATCTAGGAGGGGACTCAGACTTGACAAACCAGACAATGATGTTCGCTTGGCCATGATTGACAGGAATTTTGAAAACAATTCAAAGTACTGAATAACGCAAAGGTGGCGGGACGCGGTTTGAACAGGGCAGACAGACACAAATAAATCACAATAAGATGGAAAAACCCTTTTTATAGACTGCGGGAATCATAATAAATGCAAGATCGACGTGGAGAAACAACTGGCAGTGGATGACGTCATGCGGGGGGTCTATGAGTACGGCGGGAAAATTCTATCCATACCCCCCGTAATTAACCAGAACCGTCAATCACCAAAATTTGGAGATCTGACCGGTCAACTGCGGGGGGTCGGGATTTTATAACGGACGAGCAAGTTAACCCCCCACAGTTGCATATCCGCGAGCTCCTTTACATGATAGCGCCTTCCGCTCGAAAAGCTGCTCGAGCTTTAACCTTTATATATTAATATGACAACCTAAAGTTGTCACCCGCTTCACATATATAAAAATAAAAACGGAAAAACATGCATTTCCCCTTTTTTTTTATGCTAAAGTACAAAACTTCATACTTAAAGCATATTTTTGAATTCTTATCTGTTTTTTTTTTGAATTTTCTTTTCATAATTTCAAAATTAAATATAAAAAGGATATGTAGATAATGATCCACAACACAGCCAACACATTTTTTCAGACGAAAATGGCACTACCAATATGGATTTTACTGGGTAAAGTAGCGTTTAAGACCCCGCCAGCATGAATTTTCCTGAGTAAAGTAGCGCTGGTCCAAGTGATTGAGAATTTTTAGGCTTTTTTTGTTAGAAGTCTAGGATATCTTGATCTCTAGAGTCTTCTTTCTGCTCTGTGTGCTTAGAATTTTTATGGCTCGTTGTTAGATTATTTACTGTTTGCAAAAGTTTGTTACATGTCCAAGTAGTGAAAATGAGCTTGAGGTGAATATTAGGTTCTTTGGGTAATTTAATTTACTATTTTGTTCCTTGAATGTATGTTTAATGAGCATTTTAGTTCTTTTTGAATTCATAAAAGAAATTTCATTTGCATTTTTTTGGATTTCATTGCAAAATTTCTGGAAATTCCATTAGATTACATTGCATTGGAAAGTTTTTTTTTGAGATTTCATTGAGCATAGATTACATTGCTTGGTGTTGAAAGCTGAAAAGTGCATGTTCATTTAAAAAATAAAAAAAATTCATGTAGGTGAATTTTAGTGAATGAAAATTCATTTAATTTTTGGTTGTTTCATTGGCATTGTGAAATTGAAATATCTAGTTAGGAAGCTCTTGTTGGTTGCATGTTTGATTGTTGCATCAATGTTTGCACATCTTCCCTACACTAGATAGCTTTCATTGAAATCAAAATAGTTTTTTCTTCACATTATATGCATCATAGGTGTGTTTATGTGACATCAATTTTTGAGCCTTGAAATCTAAACATAATTCAAGATCAATTTTAAAATTTACCTCAATTAAGCTAAGGAGAATTTGGAAGATTAACAACAACATTTATATGTCTAGGCTACAGACTAGTTCCAACGTCATTAAATATAGGAGTTGTCATTGTTTTCTAGTGTTGCATCCCAGGGGTGATATCCCATTCCATGTATGTAAGTGTATAGGATCATTCTCCACGTACCTTCGGTTATATCGGAAAATTCTCAATGCATGATAGGTATATCTGAACGATTTCATCAAACAGATACACATTAGACAACACTACTATGGACTACACTCCCATTTACCACCGAGTATATTTTGGGAGTCTCCTGTAGGTTGCTATCCATCCATAGGTAACCAAGTCGACCACCTTGTATACTATGATACACCGAACACAACATTCAGGGAGATTGGTTGCAGTACATTAATTCTTTGGTTTACCAAGGTGTGTATTGCAGTTCATGGTTTCTTGGTATTCATTTATTCCTAGATACCCCTTTTTGATTTTTTTTTTTTTAATTTCTAAAATTAATTAACCGCAAAATAATATCCTCCCTGTGAAACAAATCCTTAGTATATCTTAGGTTGATACTAATGGAAACTTTTCTCGAGTCTACCAATCAAGGAAACCCCTCTAACGTGAATCCTGGTCCTTTTCCTCCTTTTGGAAATATTGGTGGTCCTTATATGGGAATGTTTTCCCTTCTTGGTTTTATAATTGGTTTTCCTGAAAAAAATCAACCTCTTGTTGATTCTAAAGTCAACCCTTTGTGTTCTTCACCTGTTCTTTCTTCATCCTCGTCTGGTGAAATCCTTGATTCTAGTAACCTAAAATATAAGAAGGATAAGAAAAGTGCGAAGAAGAAGAAGAAAAATAAGAAAGGGGACAACCAAGAAACCATTGCTACATATGCAACTGCTATGGACATATATTCCAATCAACACCGCAAAGTTAAATCCCCTTGTAGGTTATGTAAGGGTGAACACCTTCTTAGATATTTTCTTGATATTCCAAAGGTATTATAAGTGTGGTACACTGGCTCAAATCGACCTTTGTCATTAGCCTATGGAGATCATGCTGGTGATAAACCCTCGACTAATGATAGTAAGGTCCATGGGAAAAAGGGTAAAGTGAAATTTCCCTATAGGTTATGTGAAGGGAATAATCCTATTCACCTTTTTCCTTATATGGATGAAGCCTAAAAAGTGTTGGAAAAACTTACAAATTCTCAGCCACTCTCTCTAAAAGTGAATCCCATGAGTTCGTTCCTGACCAATCATTGGTTGAGAAAATGGTTGACCTAATTTCACCTTTAATTGACTATACTTTTCTCGTAGAGAGTGAACTTTATATCGCTCATGTTCTTAATTTTTCTTTAGATTCAAATGAACTAGAGGGAATTTCGCCCATTCCTGAGGTCAAGGGGGGGGGGGGGGGGGATCCTCCTATTCCCATAACAAAAGGGGGAAATTCTCTTGTTCCCATGATACCCACTCCAAGAAGCATAATCGTTTCTTTTTATTGGATTTTACTGGAAGGATATCGCATTCCTTCTTACGTGCCCTTTCAGATCATAGTGCAGGCTTATAATGTACCTATACCTGGCAAAATCATAGATGAAGTCACACATTTTAGTATTCTGACCTCAACTACTTGGAAAGATTTAGTTTCTTCGCAGCTTGTGCCCGTTACCCAGAATATGTTGGCTTTTAACAGAGGAACCAATAAACAATTAGGGATCCTTCCTAAGTTTCCTATTACTTTGGAAGGAAAAATCATCTATTTCAATGTAATGGCTGTCCAAGGCCCTTTGAATTTTATTTTTCTCCTTTGGCATGACTATGTTTCTGTGATGGGAGCTCTTGTATCTTTTCTTTTTCATGTGATGTGCTTCTCGCATGAAGGAAAAATCATGACATTGATCAAATATCATTCATTCGTCATAATTTGACTCTAAATCAACCAACATCCCTAAATGGTACTTATATGCAAGTGGTATCTTCCCCACCATAGGTTAATTATATGGCAACATTTTCCATGCCCATGTCTACTGATGATCTAGTTAGTGATATAGTACATCATGTACTGGGGGTATTGGATCTTGATTTTTCCATTATATTCCTTGATATTTATCCCTTCCAGAGTGTTGTTCTCCCATATTATGAGAGCTTCTTGGAAGCCATGACCTATTATGGGCCATGATAAAGGTTTAGGGAGAAAATTTCATTTTCTTATGTCAAGCTCCTTAAAAAATGAAACAAAGTGTCAGAACCGAGTTCCTTTTCTTGTGTCAAGCTCGTTAAAAAATAAAACAAGGTGATTGGAGCAAATTTCCTTGTCTTGTGTCAAGATCGTTAAAAAATGAAACAAGGTGTTGGAGCATAGTTCCTTTTCTTGTGTCAAGCTCCTTAAAAATTGAAATAAGTTCTCCGGAGAATAGTTCCTTGTATTGTGTCAAGCTCCTTAAAAAATGAAACAAGGTGTTGGTGCATAGTTCCTTGTCTTGTGTCAAGCTCCTTAAAAAAATAAACAATGTGTTGGAGCATAGTTTCTTTTATCGTGTTAAGCTCCTTAAAAATGAAATAAGTTCTCTAGATCATAGTTCCTTTCCTTGTGTCAAGCTCGTTAAAAAATGAAACAAAGTGTTGGACAAAAGTTCCTTTTCTTGTGCCAAGATCGTTAAAAAATGAAACAAGGTATCACGGGGATCATTCTTTTAGTGTGTCAACCTCGTAAAAAAATGAAATAGTTCCTTATGAGCCTAGTTCTTTTATTGTGTCAAGCTCATTAAAAATTAAGCAAATGAATTTTCAATTCGAGTCTTTGATTAGATCTCGTAAATTCCCAGTCGAGTCTTTCACTTGATCTCGTAAATGAACCTTTATTCCATCCACCTGTTAGTAGCCAATAGTCTACTTAGGTGAATGAAATGAAGATTTGGAGGAATTTACCTCCAATTGAGCCATTATGTTGGGGGCATGAAAAATTATTTCAAGTATGGTTTGACTTCATTTCAAGCTTGTGTAAAAATGAAACCACTCTCAAGCATAGTTTTTCCTCCATTTCAAGCTTGTGTAAAAATGAAACCATATTCAATGTTTCTCAAGCATAGATTCCCATGTTTCAAGCTTGTGTAAAAAATGAAACCATTCCTATACACCTCTCATGATTTCCCTTTTATCCGCCTCTTCTACCAGATGAGCCTTATTTTTCTCATTCCATCGTCACCATCTACTTGGTCGATCATACTGGCTCACTTGGTTGTTTTACCCTTGCCCGGGAAACCATTGTGATAAGTAGTATTGTTAGCTAGCCTCTTACTTGTACATGTTTTGAGCAGTTCCATCATGATCAGAATTAGTTACCTTTTTATATCACTTGTTCCTCTAGGAGGAGTCCTCTTTCAACTCTTTTTAGACTCCCAAAATATGAAAAGTTTTTTAGCACTTGTCCTTTTGATATCGTAAAAGTAAATGAAAAGATGTTTACTCAGTATAATTTTAACCCTTTTGTGCACAGAGATAAACTAGTTATGAAAAAGGAATACCTTAGTTAAACATGACAAAGAGGTTCTCTTGAATATTTTTTTCTACCTTTTCAGATTCGAGAGACTATCTACGAAAATGGATATTAGGAGTTTTCTTTTTTCCTCTTTTTCAAACTCTATAAACATGAAAAAGACATCGATTTTTACCTTCACTAGACTCATTAAAATAATTAAACAATGATGGACTTATCAAACATGACAATATCAAGCTGCTACTTCCTAGGGCTTGATAAAAATACTAGGATGGATTCATCCAAAGGATGAACTTATAAGACAAGTATATTATATCATCTTCAAGCTTGAGATTAAAAATAAAGAGGCACTCACTAGAAATAGTGGGGGAAATGGAAGGAAACATATATCTTGTACTTTTTTTGAAAGGTAGCATGTCACTCTTGAACATGTCACTTATATGTATCTCGTGTCAGGTTTGGGACATGCTCACTTTGCCACTTGTATTACTGGTTTTGGGAAATCCATTTTCCTCTCATTCAATTCTATCCTATTTTCATAATAACTATGATGCTACTTTGAGTAAAATGTTGCCAAATTCTGGAATCGTTTCACCGATATGTTCAAGGGAAGTCGCATCTGCAAATTCAAACCACTTATACCCTGTTTGAATTTATATGCATCAATATTAAACCACTCTTGCCTAATTTTCAAAATACTATGTTTCATTTCGATGACGTGGGAAACATTATGGACCTCCTTCAATGGATCACATCCTGTCGACTCCAACTCATTATTTAGGAAGATTATCTAGAAACTCCCTTTCAGTACCTTGGATCTTGCATGCCTCAATGGAAGGTTCTTTGCATTCAACGATAGGTTCACATCACTGGCCTTCAATCAAGTGATTCTGCAAGTGTTCTACTTCAACTTCATTGTTTGTACTTATGGATTTTGTTGTTGTACCTTGAGATCCATCGTCATCATTGGTGGTTTCTCTCATGCCTATTAATGGTTTACATTATCGACCGATAATCACGTGGTTTCCACCATGTTCAATTTCAACCCATAGATTCACATGGCCAGATTCGTACTTTGGTTAGATCGAGACAGAGGTGAAGACCCTGGGTTTCATTTGATAAATCTAGGCTGTGTGGAGTTATTCAATATTCATGATTATAAACATGATCCTTTCTAGTCATATGGGTGTGCCTATGTCGTGGATACGTGTATTCGTTATTACAAACATGATCCTTTCTAGTCAGATGGTTGTGTCCATGTCGTGGATCCATGTATTGTTAGATGCTTGCTCAGAGATGTATTTTTAGCAATAATTACATCGAATATTTCAAACATATTGTATTATGTTTAGTTTGTAGGTCTCTTGACAGTGGTTCTCTCAGTCCTTGCCTTTGCTTGTAAATCATGTCAGCCATCACTCGTTCTGACTTCATGCTTTAGGGGGAATTTGTCATACATTATTTCGTCACACACCACTTTTTGTTGTCATATCACGAGTGTCACAAGGTATGTTATCCATGAAAAATGTCTAAACATCCATGAATAAGTGGAAGAAGACTTGAATTGAAAATATTTTGAAAATATTGTCAAGAAAATTATTTTACAAGCCCAACACATTCTACATAGCTGATGACTCGTGCTTGTCACCTTTTTCGCTACTTATGTCTAGTGATGGAAACATGAATTTTGTTAGGAAAATATGCGCTAGCCCTATTCATGTAGTTCTTACCAAAATGGAGGAGAAGCTTCCCTTACTAGAAGGTTCAAGAATGACAACGTGGTTTCAGGTAGTTGATGATAGGAACGAGACCTCCCATTCATGGCCATGGATCCTCTTTCCATAGATATTTCCCTTAATATGTGGAAATCATCCCACCTTTTTTGGATCCTAAACTCCCTCTCCTTCCCTATAAATGAAACCCATACCATATAATAATGGTGGGTTACCACTGTATGATATGAATCATGCCCAATTTCTACCCATTTGCAAAAGAGGAAGTTGTTTGAAGGAAAAGGATAAGACTTGGAGTCTCACCTGAAGGAGGCATCCAAAATCAAAGCTTTTGGTTGTATTTCTCCCTTTTTCATTCTATTAATAATACATTATGTGTTTCCTTTCTGTTAGTGTCAATATGTCAGTGATCAAACATACTCTTTCAGTTGTTTTCCTAGAAGTCATAGGTCAAAAGTTTTAGTCTTTTCAAACAATTTTTCAAAATACATTTTGGTCACTAAAGGATTCTAGGTCAGAAATGTTTCTCCCTCATCTCATCCATGGACATCATCACTTTAAATGTCATATCATTCATTATAATTTAGAATTTTTAGGTCATTCACTCCATCTCATCTAGATCTACTTTCTAGGTGTCTTTGTTTTTCCTTTGGAAAAGTCTAATTTGTCATCAAAAAAGGAAAACCATCCTTCATTTCACTCATAATTATTTTGAAGGGAAGCTAACATACTTAGGAAGAAAAGGTAAGAAAATATGTCTTATTTAAAAATGTGTTTTAATGTCAAAATATTTCTAAAGGAAAAATTGTCTTATTGTTTCACTACAGGACAAAAAAGTCCATTTCAAAGCCATAAAGGAAAAAAGAAAGCTCATCCAAACTCATTATTATCTTTTTTTTGTGTTAGAGCTCCTCTCTTACCTCCATTGCACTCCGTAAGTGGTAAAAGGTTTGAAACCGAGGCGAGAAACTACTCAAATAACACTTTTTTACATTTCTAGTTGTCTTTGTTATTCTTCTGTAGCAAGTTGATATGCTTTCTGAAGGTAGTTGTTACATTCTGTAACTTCTTCTACACTTCTAGGCACATTGTTATGCTTATGTTGGTTGGTGTTATGCTTCTAGAAAGGGTCTAGAATTAGGGTTTTTTGGCTTCCAAGCCATTCAAACAAAATCAAGGCTTGTGGGGATTAGTTCTTGGACCTCTTACAATAGTAAGTCAACATTATTATAACCTCCCATTGTCAAATTATCAAGTTTATTATTTATTTTCATGCTCACTCTATAATCCATTATATCTTCTCTTCTTCATGTCATTGAAAGAATCTAGTGAAATAAACCTTAACCCTCCCATATATCACTATCCTACACTTCCCACATACCTCATAATCTCATCCCCCGTCATCCATATCCTTCCTAAGATCAATTTTCACCAAACCCTTATTTTTAGCTATTTTTGAAGTGTTAAATTGTGAAATTCCCTTTTCCCTCATTTTACCACCTTCCTCACATCCATTTCACTTGATTTCATTCTTAACATGGAGATAACATGCAAGCCTATCTCCTAAATTTTTTGAAGAATTTCCCTTAGCTCCATAACCCTTCATCGCATCCTCTAAACCTACCCCATCCCTACACTCTCTTTTTCCCAAATTACACTACACATACTCATCCCATCAACACACTAGGGTTTCATCCTTTCACTAGTAAACAAGATGGAGAGTGAGAAGAAAAAATTCAAGGGAGGGTGCCACCTCATATTAGAACCCTTAACCATGCATGAAATAAATTCTTCACCCTTGGCCAAAAGATGTTTTTAGAGGACTGGATGTTTCAGGTTTTATGAGAAGCTCATGGACGAAGGATATCTTCAACTTAGGAGCTTATTTTCCTATAATATCAACATGGGAAAGCTAATAATTGTAGGTGTATATTTTAACCTATTGGTAGTCATTATTTCCTTAGCAACATGTATTCCTAGTCATGGAGAGAAGTGGTTCAAGAGGGTGGAATTAGATCTTGAAGATTACAAACAATTTCTCAAACCTCTTACTAGACAGGAACCCGATTACCTCTTCCCTTTCAGACACCTCCGTAACAAATATGTTCCTTTTATGATGTTAATAATGAAGTATTTAACATGTGAAATAATATTTTCCAGGTTGTATAGGTACCATATAAGGTTGTTGATGCATTTCACTTCTATCAAATCACTTGATTTGACACATTACTTGTAAAAGAGTTTGATTAAGATGACTGAGAAGATTCAGAGTAGAAAACAAGATCATTACCAAAGTATTATTCACCATGGTTTGGTCAAACTCATTGTGTTGCATCACCTTTCATTCATCAACATGACTTGGGAAACCTTCATGGAAAGGGTAGAAACAACGCTCAAAACTAGCCCTCCTTTCATGCATAGCACATCATCACCATAACTGTCAGCACTACCAATGGAGGTTGGATCTTCTAGTATGAAAACTCATATTTCAGAGGCTCCTAGGTTTTTTGAGTTTAATCATACCTATGAGAAGGGAAAGAGGTAGGTATTTGTGCCCAAATCTATCAAAGGTGTACTTACACTTGACACTATTGTTGAACAAAGTAAAATAGAGGAGAAACATCTTATGCATCAAGATGAAACACCTTTTCACCAACATAGTGAACCGATGCCATTGGAGGTTAAGATAGTAGAATAGGTTGAGATCAAATCAACTAAGGAGATAATTAGGGATAAGGATGAGTAAATAGCAGAGTTGAGGGAGGTCTTCTCCATTTCTAATTCTCAAATCACTTTCCTACAACAATAGAATTTTCAATTGAAGGTGAAGAAGTTTTTACAAAGAAAAACTAAGCCAGAACTAGAGGCTATGCTAAATACTGAAACATAACCAAGAATTCTAAAGACAGGATGCCTCAAAAGGGCGCTAGAGCTAGAAAGACAGTAAACTCATCCACCTGAAGAGTTGAAGATGATAGAGAAATCTAGTTGGAAAGGGTAAATGAACATTTTGATAATATCTTGAATAAATCTAAGAGAGACAACAACCTCCAAAGACACATGGAAAATCACTATCGCAACAGGAACACAATTTCACAAATAAGGCTAAAACATCTGAAGAAAAGGCTAAAAGAAACTCAAATGAAGCTTAAAGAGAAGGATAGATTATATTTGTTTGCTGAATATTCCTTGTTTATTTAGCCCATCACTCATAGGTGCTACAAAACCAATTTTGAGAAGTTTTGAAGAATTTTGGTATTTTTTGTGATTTTTGCACAATTCTGGAAATTACTCCTCACAGAAGCGTAGAAAACTTTTTCTACGCATATTTTAGGTGAATCAAAATGATTATTTATTTATATTTTTAGATGAATTTTGATGATTACATCATAGATTAGGAACCCTCTTTGCATGACAGGCTTTAGTTTTGGAGAAAAAGCCAAAAAGCAACTCATTTTCTATGCTTCTGCACCTTTTTGGAGGCCTTTCTACGCTTCTGGAGTAACATTGGGAGAATGAATTTTTGGAGGCCTTCCCATGGGTCATTTTTAAAAATTCAAGATATTCTGGAAGCTAGACACATAGGGCTAGTTTATCGTTCTTTCATAATTGGATTTTGACTCCTAAAAGTGCTTGAAAAATGGATGAAAAATTATGCTACACTTCTATAAAATTCTGCTACGCTTCTGTCATAAATATTACACATCTACATTTGATTCCTCAGGGCACTTATCAAGCTCAAAAAATTTCAAAATCAAGGTTTTTTTCCTATGAGTTGGTATTATATTAATTGAGTTGGTTTTTTCCTCTTATAATGAGGGGAAAAGTAATTTAATGTAAGGGGCCAACACTCATTCTTATTGTTCAAAGATTTTTGTGAATCTTGTGAAGATTTCATTCAATACCTTGAAGGGGATTTTGGTGATGAAGAGTGTCTGGATTATGAGATCATAGAGGCCCTTCATGAATATTCTTATCAACAGAAAATAAAATATTTTAGCTGCGTTGATACAAAGGATCATTCACAATACACATCAAATCCTTCTATTCTTGAAGGTGAAACATATCTGCATCCTAACAGTCAAGTTATATTGCATGAAGTTAACAAAGTTTTGTAGTCGTGTTCATATTTTCATGATCAAGAGTATGAGAAATATTTCAAACAAGAAAAGGAAATTTATAGTCCATTGGTTTATTCATCTTATGGGTCAATGATCGAGGAAAATCAGATTACAAATCCTTTTGAAAATTCTTATTTTTAGCACCATGAGAATGTAGCCCAAGATGATGGAATTAAAGGGGTATGTGACATAGAATTGCATCTTTCTATGCCAGTTATTGAAGAGTCTACTAAAGTTAATATTTTTCAATTATCTAACGAATCTGCTACTTTAAAAATTCTTAATTCAAATCCACATGAAGGATTACTCTTGAATCCATTTTCCGAAAGAGAGATACATGTACCTTCAGATTTTGAAAATACTAGGTTTCAAATTGACCATCATAAGTTGTAGGAAAGAAGTGAAAAAGAAGAGGTTTTTTTAGAGCCCTTTTCAGATGATGATCTTCCTCTAGGTTTATAAATTGAAGAGTTTGCTAAAAAAGAGGGGTTTTTCCTGGATCCTATGGATGTGTACATTTTTTCTCTTGTTCATATGGCTACCTCAAACATGGTCTTTCAAGAACAAACTTCCTCTTCTCCTGATATCATTGAAGACCCTATTTCCAGTTTTTTGCCGACATATGGGAAGATGAATATTCTTGTATTTATAGATCATGAGTACATTTTCAATAGATACTTTGAGTTGCCTATCTTTTATTCCTTTTCCCTTCTTAAGGAAAGTGTGAGAAGGATTCAAGTAATTAGCCATTTCCTGTATTGGTTACACTAGAGGGATCATATCACATGATTATATATATCTTCAGTAGGTGGGTGGTTATCATCAGGATTTGAAGCCCGAGGTGAAGGCCCTAAGATCCCTATGGTTTTCTTCCATAAGTAATTTCAGTCAGTAGTCAAGTCAATTTTCTAGTCAAAGTCATTTCCATATTTATTTCATCATTTCAAGATTGTCAATATTTTTTCAATTTCCAGTTTTGACTCCATTGCCCAATGGTAAGGCTACCTGATCTACGATGTACTTGACACCTCCTAAAGGATCTTCCATCCCCAGTTGGAGCCAATGTTAGTTTCAATATGTTAGTGATCAAACATACTCTTTTAGTTGTTTTCCTAGAAGTCATAGGCTAAAATTTTTGGTCTTTTCAAACAAGTTTTCAAAATAAATTTTAGTCACTAGAGGAGTATAGGTCAGCAATGATGCTTCCTCATCTCATCCATGGTGATCATCACTTTAAAATTCATCTCATTCATTATAATTTAGAAGTTTCATGTCATTCACTCCATCTCATTTAGGTTTTTTGTCTATGAGTCTTTGTTTTGCCTTTGAAAAAGTCTAATTTGTCATCAAACAAGGAAAAGCGTCCTTCATTTTACTCATAAGTATTTTGAAGGGAAGCTATCATAATTAGGAAGAAAAATTAAGACAATTTGTCTTATTTAAAAATGTGTTTTAATGTCAAAATATTTCAAAAGGAAAAACTATCTTATTGTTTCACTACAGGAAAAAAAAGGTCATTTCAAAGCTATAAAGGAAAAAAGAAAGCTCATCCAAACTCATTATTCTATTTTGTTGTGTGGTAGAGATCCTCTCTTACCTCCATTGCACTCCTTAAGTGGTCAAAGGTTCGAAAACAAGGTGAGAAACTACTCCAAGAACACTTTGTTACATTTCTGGCTACCTTTGTTACGCTTCTGTAGCAAGTTGCTACACTTTCTGAAGGTAGTTGTTACGTTTTTGTAACTTCTGCTACACTTCTAGGCACGCTGTTACGCTTCTGCTGGTTAGTGTTATGCTTCTGGAAAGGGTCCAGAATTAGGTTTTTTTGGCTCCCATTCCATTCAAACAAGCTCAAGGCTTTTGGGCATCAGTTCTTTGACCTCTTACAACAATAAGTCAACATTATTATAACCTCCCATTGTCAAATTATCAAGTTTATTTTTTATTTTCATGCTCACTCTATACTCTATATATCTTCACTTCTCCATGTCATTGAAATAATCCAGTGAAATAAACCCTAACCCTACCATATAACACTATCCTACACCTCCCACATACCTCATACTCTCATCCTCCATAATCCATATCCTTCCTAAGAGCCATTTTCACCAAACCCTAATTTTTAACTAGTTTTCAAGTGTTAAATTGGGGATTTCCTGTGTTTCCCTCATTTGACCACCTTCCTCACATCCATTTCACTTTATTTCATTCATAACATGGAGCTAACATGCAATCCTATCTCTTTAATTTTTTGTAGAATTTTCCTTAGCTCCATAACCCTTGTTCTCACCTTCTAACCTACCCCATCCCTACACTCTATTTTTCCCAAATTACACTAAAAATACCCATCCCATCAACACAATATGGTTTCATTATTTCATTGGTAAAAAATATGGAGAGTGAGAAGAAAAAATTCAAGGGAGGGCACCACCTTAGATTAGAACCCTTCAGCATGCATGAAATCAATGCTTCACCCTTTTCCAAAACATGTTTTGATAGGACTGGATGTTTGGGGTTCTTTGAGAAGCTCATGAAGGATATCATATTCAACTTAAAATCTTATTTTCCTCTAATATCAACATGGGAAAGGCCATCATTGTAGGTGTAGAGTTTAACCTATTAACATATCTGATTTCTTCAGCAACATGCATTCCTAGTCA
The DNA here is from genome assembly GCA_034641835.2 of Pinus albicaulis. Lineage (NCBI taxonomy): Eukaryota > Viridiplantae > Streptophyta > Pinopsida > Pinales > Pinaceae > Pinus > Pinus albicaulis. The sequence goes on from CM076580.1 coordinate 814,096,857, forward strand.
TGGAGAGAAGTGGTTCAAGGGCATGGACTTAGACCTTGAAGATTACAAATAATTTCTCAAACCTCATGCTAGAGAGGGACCAGATTACCTCTTCCCTTTTAGACACCGCTGTAAAAAATGTGCTCCTTTGAAGATGTTAATACTGAATTATTCCACATGCGAAGGAATATTTTCCAGTTTTTATAGGTACCATATGAGGTCGTTGATGAATTTCACTTCTATCAAATCACTTGATTTTCCACGTTACTTGTACAAGAGTTTGATTAAGATGACTACAAAGGTTCAGAGCAGAAAACAAGATAATAACCCAAGAATTTTTCACCATGGTTTGTTAAAACTAATTTTTTTTCATCACCTTTCATCCATCAACATGACTTGGGAAACCTTCATGGAAAGAGTAGTGACATCACCCACCACTATCCCTTCTATCATGCATAACACATCATCACCATCACTATCAGCACAACCAATGGAGGTTGGATATTCTAGCATGAAAACTTAGATTTCATAGGCTCCTAGTGTTGTTGAGTTTAATCATACCTATGAGAAGGTAAAGAGACAAGTATTTGCGCCCAAATCTATCAAAGGTGCACTTACACTTAACACTATTATTGAACAAAGTGAAATAGAGGAGCAACCTCTTATGCATCAAGGTGAAACACCTTTGCACCAACATAGTGAACCTTCACCATTGGAGGTTGAGGTAGCAGAAAAGGTTGAGATCAAATCAGCTGAGAAGATAATTAGGGAGAAGGATGAGGAAATAACAGAGTTGAGGGAGATATTCTCCATTGCTAATTCTCAAATTACTTTCCTACAACAATAGGATTTTCAATTGAAGGTGAAGCAACTGATACAAAGAAAACCTAAGCCAGGCCTAGAGGAAGATAAAGGTAAAGGTAAGTAGGTCATAGATGTTGATCAAATGCAGCCCATGGATACTAAAACACATCCAAGAAGGCCAAAGACAAGAGGCCTCAAAATGGCATTGGAGCTATAAAGACAGTCAGATCATCCACTTGAAGAGTTGACATTTGATGAACTAATAGATATGGAGATCAACTAAGATTGAGAACTCTGGTTGGAAAGGGTAAATGAAAATTTCAAGAAGCTCTTGAAGAGAGCTAAAAGAGACAACATCCTCCAAATACACATGGCAAATCACTATCGCACCAGGAACAAATTTCACAAATAGGGCTAAAACAATTGAAGAAAAGGCTAAAAGAAACTCAAATGAAAATTAAAGAGAAGGATAGCTTATATTTGTTGGCTGAAGCTTCCTTGGATGTTTAGCCCATCACTCACATGTGCTACAAAACCAATTTTCATAAGTTTTGAATAATTTTGGTATTTTTTGTGATTTTTGCACAATTCTGGAAATTCCACCTCACAGAAGCGTAGAAAAAATTTGCTACGCTTATTTTAGGGGAATCCAATTGATGATTTATTTATATGGTTGGATGAATTTTGATGAGTAAATCATAGATCAGGAACCCTCTTTGCATAAAAGGCTTTAATTTTGGAGAAAAGGAAAAAAAACCTCTCATTTTCTACGCTTCTTCCACCTTTTTGCTGGCCTTGCTACACTTCTGGAGTAACCTTGGGAGAATGAATTTTTGGAGGCCTTTCCATGGGTAATTTTGCAAAATTCAAGATGTTATGTAAACTAGAAACATATTTCTAGTTGAATGCTCTTTTATAATTGTATTTTGACTCCTAAAAGTGCCTCAAAAATTGCTGCAAACTTCTGCTACGCTTTTGTCAGAAATGTTATACATCTGCATTGAATTCCTCGGGACACTTGTCAAGCTCAAAAAGTGTCAAAAATTCAATATTTTTCTATCCTATGAGTTGGAATTAGTGTAATTGAGTTGGTTTTTTCCTCTTATCATGAGGGAAAATTTAATTTAATGCAAGGGACAAACACTCCTATTTCATAGCCGAATTTTAGGGAATGGTTTCTAACCTCCCTAGAATTTAGGAAATGAATCATCTTATGTATTTATGATGCATTTTGTAAGGGATTTAGACCTGATGAGGTGTCATGGTTTATATTTTCTATAATTAGACTCTCTTTAGTCTTTTTTTGGGGTTGGATAGTCTTATTTTGTAGTGGAGCTATTGTAACAAAAATTTGGAATAAAATCAAAGACAATCTTGTAGAACTTGTGTTGATAATATTGTGGTATGAATTGATGCATTTGTTCTTCCTATGTATTTTTATCTATTCATGTTAAATGATATATTTTCCTCTTTCAGATACATATTTCCATGTGTTTATCTTGTAATTTGGTAAGAAAAAATCATGTATGTTCATGCTCTGTTTTAGACAAGGTTTACATGATATGTCTATTTACTTCTAAATGAATGAATTCACCTCAGTGCTCATTCAGACTCTCTATCAATTCATCCTATACTCAATGAATAATTAAGCATGATTTCAAACTACCTATCTAGCGTCACACATTCTCTGCAAATTGGCCTTGAAATTCAGACCTAAAAACCCTAGACTTAGCCTTCTCACTGACCTTTTTGTCCAACACCTAAAACATTAAAAAAATCCTATTTAATGAGCTTACATACCGAGCCTAAGATCAATAGATATTTAGTCATTCCATTGACTCCAAAGTGACAACAAGAGATCCCTCTCTGGTTATGGTAGGGCTAGCTACCTGACCTAAAGGCTGGTCTATGGTTTCCTTCCTTTAATCCCACTCTTAGGCTTGGGAAGTTGGGCGAAGTGATAACACTTTCCATTAATATGTAAATTATTTCTATTTATTGTAGTGTTCCTTGATCTATTGCATAACTTGTACTAGTGATCCAGATCTTGGGGGGAGGCCCCCAAGATCTGGCTCCAATGGATGCGGCGAGATGCCTGAGTGAGTTGAAAAGAGAACCCTTGAGCTAAAACCACAAAAGCATGACTAATAAAGCAGAGAATGACATGAAGCTACATTGTGGCCATTACTGTAAGTGCACTGAGGCTTGTTGTTACTGTAGTCTTTTGAGTTACAATACCATGCGTAGATACCATAGGTGGATACCATGGGTCAATACCATGGGTAGATACCACTTACAATACCATGGGTAAATTCCATGTGTGGACGAATACCATGGGTGGATACATACCATGGGTGGATGAATATCATGGATAGATGTCACTTACAATACCATGGGCGAATAAATACAATGGATGGATGAATACCATGGGTTAATGACATTTACAATACCATGGGTAAATTCCATGGGTGGATGGATAACATGGGTAGATGAATCCCATGGGTGGATGCCATTTTCCATTCAGATCATTCATTCCTCCTTAAGAAGCAATGGTCCCCATTGCATGAAGTTTCCTCCTGAGAAGCCTTTTTTGAATATGAGGAGCCACTGAAGAGAAGGGTTTTGTGTAGTTAACCCATAACCATGATGAACGAAGATCTGAGGATAGAGATACCCTGTAATGCTTGTGACCAACTGTGATATTGACAGTGTGCGGCCTAGAAAATGGACTTCAATGAAGTGTGGGTTTGCAGATGAACCAAAACCATGAAAAATGAAGATCCGAGGATAGAGATACCTTGTAATGCTTGTGACCAACTTTGTTACTAAAAGTGTGCGACCTAGCAAATGGACTTCGATGAAAATGATTTTGTGCGGTTGACCCATAACCGTGATGTTGATTATTGATGAAGTAGGAGGTGCCTACATAGCTTGGGGTGGGAGGGCACGTCTCCAAATAACCCAAGCTGAATGATGCTATGCTAAAAATGATGAATGTGAAGCAGGTGCCTACTAAAGCGGGGTGGGAGGGCACGTCTCCAAAGGGAACCCACTCCGAATGCTGCTCCAGATTTAAAATGAGCATAACTCAATCAATATAACTCAGAATATTTATTATAACCTGTTTTTGGAAATGGAATGATCATTCTGCATCTTCCCATGTGTTTGAAATCACTATCTAGAGGCTCTAGATTCTCATATTTGCGTAGGAACTGTCCCTCTGTGACAAAATTTCTAAAAAAAAATAGCTGATTTTAAATTAGCGATAACTCCCTCATCCGGACTCTAATTCGACCAATTTTTTTTAAAAATCGGGTGATTTTTCAAGAGAAGCTTAGATCTATAACCATTTATCTAAAATTTTATACTTAAAACTATAATAAATGATGGGGGATTCACCATCCATGAATTGTTGTCAGAACATTTTCTACAACATTGCTGATTTATTCTCAGCAATCAGTTATTCTCTGTTTTAATAAAACAAGTTTCTTTGTGGTGGAAAATTTGTCCTTTTACAAATTGAGGCTTGTTATTTATAGCCTTTTTTGAGTTACAATACCATGCGTAGATACCATAGGTGGATACCATGGGTCAAAACCATGGGTAGATACCACTTACAATACCATGGTTCAATACCATGGGTAGATACCACTTACAATACCATGGGTAAATTCCATGTGTGGATGAATATCATGGGTGGATACATACCATGGGTGGATGAATATCATGGTCAGATGTCACTTACAATACCATGGGTGAATAAATACAATGGGTGGATGAATACCATGGATCAATGACATTTACAATACCATGGGTAAATTCCATGGGTGGATGGATAACATGGGTAGATGAATCCCATGGGTGGATGCCATTTTCCATTCGGATCAACTAGAAAATATTATTCTTGGTATATATTTTTGTCTCCATTTGTTTTTCCTTGTAGGCACTCATCTACGCCAACAGAGAGGAAATCAGGATCATGAGAATGGAAGTGAAAGAATAAAGGTTGGCACCAAAGGAACTAGCATCGGAAAGAGGTAGAAAATCTAGCCTCCTTCATGTTTTTCTAGCATAAGTTAGGAAAGGCTGCATATATTTGTCTCATTTGTTGCTAGATCCTCCCATAGGACTAGAGGCATCATTTCTGTCTACAAAAAGGATTTCCTGCACAATAATAAACCAATTTTATTAAGTTATTTTTTATTAAAACCCATGAGAATAATTAAATAAACCACTATTTAATTAATTTTTGTTTGGAATAATTATTAAATCATTGTTTGATAATTATTCCTTGTCACATTTGACTAAATCACCTAGGAATAATTAAATACATCATAATATTTTATTTTTCCTTATCTCCATACTTGGAATAATTGTTAAATAATTATTTCATTTCACACCTTTCTTATTATTCATGAACTAATTAATAAAGATTTTGTTTTTTAATTATTTCTAAATTAAGATATTTAACCATTTTAAATATCTTTTCCAAGTGGTTAGATCTAGATTTTGGTCAATAATATTTTATTATTCACCATTATCATCACATACCTTTTGAGCTCCCATTTTTGAGTTCTACATTGGCTGAGTTTTCACACATTTGAGAGAAGAAGATCTGAATACTGGAGCGGCGAGGACATCAAAGGAGCCATCCCATTGAGGGGGACTTACGACCCTTTGTAAATCTCCTTCGCTAGGTGTCATTAATAAAATAATTTTCTTTCAAATATTTTCCAAGATTTGGTTTTTACATGATATTTATTTCTACTATTTGTTCTTTTAGATTTGTATACACCTATCTTTATGTAGTTTTTTATCACATATTTGTTTTAGATCTAAATTATAAGAAGCCACAATTGTTGTTAGGGACTAGTCACTCGTGAATTAAGTGAGATTTTTTTGGTACAACTTCCAAGAAATTTCATACTAACATAACATTTATTTGCATTAGTCATCAAAAGAAAATATCCTTTGTGTCTCCCTTGAACATGGTACATGTCTTCTTCATTATCTCACAGTTGGATTTTAGCTTACCTAAGAGATGTACCATACATATGAGTCTGTCTACTCCTATGAATGGTTACTCTTCGAGCCATATGGAGCATTCCTCAACGCATCCTAAGTCATTGCATGATATCACATGGTGCTCATTTGTCATGCTACCAAGTCACTCTTGTGTCATGTCGCTATGTGTTCAAGGGAATTCTAAGCCTGTGTTGGCCATCTGCAATATCCTGTTGACTTTTTAAGTCAACCATCCATTTTTAAGTTGCACTTCATTGCTTCATGACTTCATCCATACATCATATTGTCCTGGTATGTTCCGTGTTGATTGATGGGGGATACCTTAAGTCCCTCCTTCGATGGATCTTCTCTCACCGACTTCATCTGATTATCCACAAGATTGATCTAGGAACTAATAGTACCTTGGAGCTTGCATACCTCACTAGCAGGTTTCCTTGCGATCAATAATGGGTTTACACCATTGGATCTTGATTGGTCGAGTTTACTAGTTTTCGACGTTAGCTCATTTATGCACACTTAGTGGACTGTACTAGGTACCCTAGGGTTCGTTTTCATCATTGATGGATTCCTTCATGTCTGTTAATGGTTTTCCTCACTAGCCAATAATCAGGTGGTGTTACATAGTAATTTTTCACCGTCCCTGCAATCCCCCGTCCCATACATTGGAGGGCCTTTTCCGTGACCTGTGAGAAATGACATGACCTGAAACCACTTTCATGGCATCCCCCTTAACAAGGAAAATCATTCCTCTGAAGACAGTTTCCTGTGAAAAACCCTAAAAAATGACCTTTTGGCCTCGGCACAATCAGCCAGTTCAACCCTCGCACCAATGGGGGAAATCCACCAAAGAGGGCGCGCCAAATGGCGCTTTGTCCCAGTGTATTACTCGCGCCAAGCTTAATAAGGATTTAAAAAAAAAAAATGGTGGAAGTTTGATTCCAACCAACTCCTGAATGAGTCTCTAAAATGAGTTGGGAGGTTTGGCTCCGAATCTCCATGTAGGGGAAGTGGTTTTCCACCTATCATGGAAGCTTCCTTGAGGATATGGCCAATCCCACCATTGTAGGGATCCCAACTCCCCTTCCACCATCTATATAAGCTTGCCATTTTCCCTTAGTAAGCTAGAACTAAGAGCTGAATCAGTAGCAAGGAGACTATCGCGAGACAGCCTTTGAGAGCCAAGCCGAAGAGAGAGAGTTTTGTCCCATTTCTGATGAGCTTCATTGAGACGTGCTCCAATGTCGACCCCGCTGAAGGAAGATCTAGCGTCAGAGCTTAAGGTTGTATCGTTCCTTTGTTTTATTAATGAGAAGAGACTTTGATTATGGTTTCATTCATGTATCTTTATATTTGATGAAATGAATTACATCTTCTCTGACTGATGTATAGTTACAATATTTAGATTCTATGCTGTGTATCATCGTGTTTCTTCGCATGTGTGCAGGTGTTTAGACGTGCTAAGCGGAAGGATTGTGATCTGCCGAAACGGAGGACGAGAAGCGCCATCCTTCTTTCGATGACCATTGCGTAGTACTTGAGGTAGGAAACTTGTCATTTCTTGTCATTTTGTAACTAGAGACCTGCATCTTAGCATGACTTGATTGTTGCTAGAACCGATCTGGGCTAGTAGGGATCACCTCTTTCCACAGAGGGGATTTACCTCTCCAAAAAACTGGCGACTTTGCTGGGGAATTGATTGGAGTTTATCTTGTCTCTTTTAGTCACTTTTGGTTTTTGTCTGCTTGATTTGCTTATCTAGTCTATCTCTTTTTGGTGTAAAGCCTCTGTTAAGCTCCCACCATACCTGATCTACTCCCTGTTTGCTCTTTTTTATTTTTGTCATTAGTAAACTTGACTAGCGCATTTTTTGACTTGACAGTCACACCAACTGGTGCTTGTTGCTAGTTAGGCCCCTGTGCCAATCTTGTTCTAGTGCTAGATATGGACAGACAGTCGCGCCAATCCTGTGTGGTGCTAGGGTTTGCTTGTTTCTGAGCCTTCTGAGCTTGATTTCTAGTTATGGTGTCATTTTTTCGATTGCCTGAGTGCTCTGAAGTCCTGCTTGATTGAGTTTAACCTCCATCCTCCGGTTATTTTCCCTCTACTATCAGTTTTACATTCTAGCCCTAGGGCATCTAGGTGCTATAGTGTGTTGAGCCTCCCGTGGGAGTTTCTGGTTTTTATTTGTTCAGTCAACTTCGTTTTTTCTCCCTTGCATTCGTTTGGTGGTGTTCCATCGTGTTATCGTGTTACTTGAGTGGTCATTCTCTTTCTCATTCGATTTTCTATTTGTCTCATTTCGAGCGTAGATTACATGGTTTGTATGAGTCTTTGGGATTCCTCTTTGATTTGGGGGATTTCTCTATTAGTTTGAGGTCTGATTGTATATTTTGTATTGAGTGAATTTTCTTGTCTTCACTCTTTCGCTATCACTTCTAGAATTGTTCTCTTTATTAATTTTCATTTTTTTTAGTGCATCTTGCTCTTAAAACATTGAAAATACAAAAAATCAATTCTTGTGCTTTTAATTAGTTAGTGTAAATTGAAAACTTTTCTTTGTTATTAGTATTATATAACTCTAAAGGAAACGCTTTTAGTTGCATTAGCATGCATTAGAGACACTAGTGGTTGTTTTGTGATCATTTTGTTATTGTTTTGAAAGCTCTCAACCTTCCTGTAGTTAGCTATTCATCGAACAAAGTGATATATTGTGGCATGTAGTGTGCATTTAAGAGGATTTTTGAGACATAACATTCAGTAGGGCCTAAAATTGAAACATAATTCAAGATCAACTCTAAAATTTATTCAATTTAACTTAAGGCAGCATTGAAACATTAACAAAATATTTAGAGGTCTAGGCTAGTGACGTGTTCCGACGTCGTTAAACCTAGTAGCTTTCGTTCGCCTCTTGGCTTTAGACAGCACTAGTACGGACTTGTGCTCTCCGTACCGTCGCATATATAAAGGGAGACCCCACTAGGTTGCTATCCTTTATCCATAGGAAGCTGAATCTGCCACCTTATACCCATGATACACCAGACACAGCATTCGGGGAGATTTCCTGCACGTACGTCAAGTCCTTGGTTGATTTCTATTTCATTTTTTAACCAAGGTGTATATTGCAGTTCACGGATATCTAGTACACCCATCTTCCTAGATTACCACAGTAGTCATTTCGATCTTTTCTGACACATTAAATTTGAAAGGTTCATCAAGCGCTTGTCCTTTCATGCTTGTTTCCAATATAAAAGTGATAGAGTCACCTTTTGCCTGTTTCTCAACTCTTAAAATATGAAATGGTAGAGTTTTGTTTCAATGTTTTAAAAATTAACTGCCCACGAAATATTCCTGGTTAAAGTTAGTTTCCTTAGGGTGTTTTTCTAAATTTGTTTCTAATGGAAAATTTTTCGGAGTTCACCAACCAAGGAATCCCCTCCGATGGGAATCCGAGTCCTTTTCCTCCTTTTGGAAATGTTTGCGCTCCTTATATGGCAACATTGTCCCTTCCTGGGTTAACTGTTGGGTTTCCTATTTGGTTTTTTTCAACCTCTATGGTCCTGAATGTCCCAGCTACTGTTCAATCAGTTCCTCCACCTGAACAACGTCATGTTGATTCCAAGGTGGACCTCTCCCCTTCTTCGCCTGTTTCTGTGTCCTCCTCTTCTACTTCGCTTGGTGAAATTTTGGATTTGAGTAACCAGGTGGCTAAGAAGAAGAAGAAGAAGACAAAGAAGAAGAAGTCTAATAACAAAGAGACTAAGGCTGCAACTACTTCTTCTAAAACATCTCCTCTTGATACCCCTACCAACCCTCCACGGAAAGTCAAGTTCCCTTGCATGTTCTGCACAGGATACCATCTTCTTCGAGACTGCCCTGGCATTCCCAAGGTGCTCGAAGTATGGTCCAATGGTCGCTCGTCGTTGCCTTTGGCTTCTAGGAGTCAGGTTGGGGGCACGTCTTTAGCTAGTGCTGGTAAATATCCTAAGCAGGGTAAGCTCACCAATCCCTGTAAGTTGTGTGAAGGGCACCATGCCATTCACCTTTGTCCGTATATGGATGAAGCTAAGCGAGCTTTGGACAAATTTACTGTTTCTACACCATGCCTTCTGGTTGGTTACAAGCAGCTATCTTTGAGTCCTCTACTAGTTAATTCCACGATTGGTCAAGAGTCATCCTTGGTCGATCCCACTCCCCCGAAAATTCAAATTCAGGAATCTGTTTTCGACCAACCATTGGTTGTGGGATTGGTTGAGCTGGCCCCATCTACGGTGCACCAGGTCTTTTCTGTTGAGAGTGGATCTCATCTCCCTTAGGTTCTTCTTGTTTCTTCAGATTCCTTGGACTTGGAGAAAGATTCTCCTGTCCCTATATCTCAAGAAGCTGCTCCTCCGCCTCCCGTGATGGAGGTCCTGGAGGATACTCCTACCGCCTTCGAGATGGAGGTCATGTAGGATGCTCCTTCTTCTTCCGTAACACCAGGGGAAGACCATCTCAGTTCGATGGTAGCCCCTTCGATTAGTTTGGTCGCTTCCTTTGACTGGAGTCGATTTGCAGGATACCGCCTTCCGTCTTATGTGCCTTTTGAGATAACAATACAAACCTCTGGTCTGGTCGTACCTAGCACTATTATAGATGAAGGCGCATCTGTTATTGTTATATCCTCAACTACTTGTCAAGCTTTCGATTCACCATCGCTTGTGCCTGTTACGCAGAATATGTTGGTGTTTAACAAAAGAACTAGTCAACCATTAGGGATCCTTCCAAGGTTACCTGTTACATTGGGAGGTAAAACCATCCATATGGATGTGATGGTTGTTCCAGGCCCCTTATATTTTAATCTGCTTTTGGGGCACGATTACACCTATGCCATGGGAGCGCTTGTCTCCTCCCTTTTCCGTGTGGTCTGTTTTCCACATGAAGGATGGATCATGACCATTGATCATCTTTCGTTCTTTGGTCCTGATGTGGCAACTGGCCCGCCATCATCCCTTCCTGGTTTTTATCCACCTGTTGTATCTTCCCCACCGCAGGTAAACTATGTGGCTACCTAACCCGTGCCTGTACTCAGTGATAGTGCCGTTGTACATCGTGTGCTAGGGGCATTGGGTCCAGACTTCCAAGATGTTTTCCTTCCATCAGACGAGAAAATCTTGGAAGTGATGACTTCTTGTTCATTATGATGAGGTCATCGGAGCATGGTTCTTTTCTTGTGTCAAGCTCGTTAAAAAATGAAACAAGGTGTTCGGAGCACAGTTCGTTTTCTTGTGTCAAGCTCCTTAAAAAATGAAACAAGACTGTCAGAGAAGAGTTTGTTTTCTTGTGTCAAGCTCCTTAAAAAATGAAACAAGGTCATCTAAGGATAGTTATTTTAATGTGTCAACCTCATTAAAATAATGAAATAGTGTCAACCTCATTAAACTAATGAAACACTTTCCTGTTCAATTCGAGTCTTTGATAGGATCTCGTAAAATCCCAGTCGAGTCTTCCTCTTGATCTCGTAATTCGAACTTTCACTCCATCTACCTTATATATGGACTAAAGCTTGGGGGGCATGTACCTTGAATTAAGTCACCATGCTGGAGGCATGCTTAATTTTTAAAGCATAAGTTTATTTCCGTTTCAAGCTTGTGTAAAAATGAAACCGGTTTCAAGCATAGTTTATCTTTGTTTCAAGCTTGTGTAAAAATGAAACCAAATTCAAGTAGAGTTTCCTGATTTCAAGCTTGTTTAAAAATGAAACCATTCCCATTTTACCTCTTGTGATTGTCATTTTATCAGCCTATTTTTGCCAGATGAGCCTTGGTTTTCTCACTCCATCGTCATTATCTGCTTGGTCGATCATATGCCTTCACTTGGTTGTTTTACCCATTCCAGAGGAACCACTGCGATGAGTGGTCTTGTTAGCCAGCCTCTTAACCTTTACTTGTTCTGAGCAGTTCCACCATCATCAGAACCAGTAGCTACCCTTTATACCACTCGTTCCTCCAGGAGGAGTCACCTTTCAGCTCTTTTCTGAATCTCTAAACATGAAAAGATTGTTGAGTCGCTTGTCCTTTTGATCTCATTTAGTTGGCTATGAAACAACATTTACCCAGTATACGTTTACCCGTTTTTCAGGCTGGGATAGGTTATTTATGAAAAAGGAATATCCATGCCTATCGTGACTAGGAGGTTTTCTCAGACATGGTTTTCTACCTTTTTGGATCTGAGGAACTATCTACAAAAGGGGCTGCTGGAGTTTTCTTTTCCGTTGTCCTTTCAAACTCTCTAAACATGAAAAGACGCCGAGTTCTCCATTTTTCAGACTCGTTAAAACCTGATGACACCGGATTTTGTCATTATGACTATACTTGAGTTCCTCCTTCCTAGGGCTCGTTAAATGTACTAGGTTGGATTTGTCCGAAGGATGAACTTATATGAAAAGCATATGGAATCCTCTTCAAGATTGTGTAAAAATAAAGAGGTACTCACCAGAAATGGTGGGGAAAAATGGAACCAGTATCATCGTCGTGTCGGAAATATGTCACTCTTGAACATGGCACTTGTCTGCATTCGTGTCGGGTTGGGGACATCTCATCTCGTTTCTACTTGCCTCCATGGGTTTGGGTTATCCTTTTTGGCCACTCATCTGCTCTTTGCCTCGTCATCATGACCTCGGATCTTTTGATGTCAAATATTGCCAAATCCAGTGTCGTGCTGCCGATATGTTCAAGAGAAGTTGACGTCTGCAGTTTTCAACCTCCCTCTGATTCTCTACTTATCCTGATTCACAAAAAATATGTTCCTCTGTCTCGCGTCGATGATGTGGGAAACATTATGGCCCACCTTCGATCAAGGTCACTTCCTGTCAACTTCAGCTCATTATCTAGGAAGCTGATCTAGAGACTCCCTTCAGGTACCTTAGAGCCTGCATGCCTTAATGGCAGGTTCTTCACATTCGGTGCAAGGTTTCCATAATTGGCCTTCGATCAAATGATTCTGCGGGTGTTCAATGCCAGCTCACTATTCACATTCCGTGGATTGTACCTATAGTACCTTGAGGGCCATCCTCATTATTGGTGGTTCCTCTTGCATCTGTTAACGGCTTTCATCATTGGCTGGTAATCAGACAATGTTCTTACATGTTCGACTTCAACTCACATATTCACATGCTAGGAATTGTACTCTGTACAGGTCAAGATGGAGTGCAAGACCCTGGGTTTTTCTAATGGAATCCAGGCTGTGGATTTTGTGGATTATCATGATTGGTTACGTGACTCATTGATTGGATGGCTGCGACCATACCTGAGTCTGCTTGTTGATCCTTTCTGGATGGCTGCGTCCATACCTTGGATCCTGATTATTGTATACTTTGTTATGAATGGCTGTGCCCATACCACATATCATGTATTTGAGATATTAGTTGTATTTGTCTACGCAAGTTTTCCAACGACAATGTTTTCAGTTGGGAATTTTCTCGTAAAGCATTTCACCCCTCTCTCTCTCTCAGGCCTCATGCTTTAGGGGCATCTGTTACACAATAATTTTTCACCATCCCTGCAATCCCCCGTCCCACACATTGGAGGGCCTTTTCCGTGACCTCTGAGCAGTGACATGACCTGAAACCAATTTCATGGCCTTGACAAGGACAATCATTCCTCTTAAGACATTTTCCTGTGAAAAACCCTAAAAACTGACCTTTTGGCCTTGGCATGATCAGCCAGTTTAGCCCTCGTGCCAATGGGGGAAATCCACCAAAGAGGGCACGCCAACTGGCACTCTATCCCAGTGTATTACTCACGCCAAGATTAATAAGGATTGTTTTTAAAAAATAAATGGCGGAATTTTGATTCCAACCAACTCCTGAACAAGTCTCTAAAATGAGTTGGGAGGTTTGGCTCCGGATCTCCATGTAGGGGAAGTGGTTTTCCACCTATGATGGAAGCTTCCTTGAGGATAGGGCCAATCCCACCATTGTATGGATCCCAACTCCCCTTCCACCATCTATATAAGCTTGCCATTTTCCCTTAGCAAGTTAGAACTAAGAGCTGAATCAGTAGCAAGGAGACTATCGCCAAACAACCTTTGAGAGCCAAGCCGAAGAGAGAGAGCTTTGTCCCATTTCCGATGAGCTTCATTGAGACGTGCTCCAATGTCGACCCCATCGAAGGAAGATCCAGCGTCAGAGCTTAAGGTTGTATCGTTCCTTTGTTTTCTTAATGATAAGTGACTTTGATTATGGTTTCATTCGTGTATCTTTATATTTGATGCAATGAATTACATCTTCTATAACTGATGTATAGTTACAAGATTTAGATTCTATGTCGTGTATCATCGTTTTTCTTTGCATGTGTGCATGTGTTCGAACATGCTAAGCGAAAGGATTTTGATCTACTGAAACGGAGGACAGGAAGCATCATTATTCTTTCGACGACCATCGCGTAGGACCTTAGGTAGGCAACTTGTCATTTCTTGTCATTTTTTAACTAGAGACCTACGTCTTAGCATGACTTGATTGTTGCTAGAACCGATCTGGGCTAGTAGGGATCGCCTATGTCCGCAGAGGGGATTTACCTCTCCAACAGGTGGTTTCCACCATGCTCGACCCCAACTCATATATTCACATGATGTATATTCATTCCATCAGGGTTATGTTGAAGACCCTGGGTTAGGAACATATCACTCTTATATGGCATCTTTCCCAGGTTGCGTTGGATTTATGTATCATATATCTACTTTGAGGTCTATTTGAGACACTTATTTGTCTATTATATGTCCATAGTCTTACTGACATATAATGTGACATAGATCTACAATTGTATTTTTTAGTGACTGTGCTCTATTCATTAAGTCACATGGATCCAATGTGTATGTATTTCATGTCCATGTTCTAGCATTGCATCTCATGGATTTGTAGTGTATGTTTTGGTGGTCATGTTCAGTCTCTTCTTATGACCAAGCATCGGTATTCCCGCCTCAGGGATGTTATCAACACATATGAGACTTCAGCTCCAGATTCCTCCAATTCACATTCTTGGCTTTATCTCCTCACTCCTGTTAGGACCTCTGAGATTTATTATAATGTATTTCAGCCATCAGCTTCTCTTCTGATCTCATACATTAGGGGGCATATGTTATGAACCTATTTTACCCCCTAGGGTCAATATCCCTTAGTCCACATGGAAGTTTCACTTTTTCTAGACCTTATACCTACTTTTTTTCTAGTTTTATCCCCATTCATACAGATTCAGGGCTATGAGTGCGACTGGAGCCTCCTAGTAGCTCCCAACACCTCTTTATGTGTGAAATTATGTATTTTTGCACTATTTCTTGTGCCTCCGATTGGTGATGTCTTCTAGGGTGCCTTATTCCCCAGGAGACAAGTTCAACTTGTCACCTATTCGAGCTAGCTAAGACTTATTAGTTATAATTTTCCATGACTTCTCATTGTCTTGAGTGTCTACATTCATTCTTTTAGGACCTGTCTTCTTCCTATTTATAATGGACCATTTGAGAGGGTTAGGCTAGTTTTTTGGGAGCAAGGGTTTTGGAAGGCCATATTCTTAGTGAGATAGAGATCTTGAGTCTATCCTGCTATTTTGTTGCTAGATAGAGCCTTGTGAGGTCTTTTCTTCTTGAGTGTTGCTCTTCATGCTCATTTCCTTGTTATAGTGGGGAGACTCTACCGCATTGTAGAGAGGAAGATTTGAGGTGAAGGTATAAGATTGTAATCTGATCTATTTTCATGATTAATAGAAACATATGTTCCTTCCATGTATTTATTTGTATTCAACATGCTATATGGTTGATTCTATGATATTTTGATCTAACGATCTTCTGAGGAAGGTCACTTGTTGTCTCCATTTGTTTGTGGTTATGTGTAGGGATATATATCAGATGAAAAAAAGGTAGATAACTCGAGTGGAGAGTGAGAATATGCATCAAACCCAAAATACTTCCCCAACCTATGAGGAGGCCAAGTGCACACATATTTCCATGTAGTTTAGAACCAACTGCTTGATGCATGTTTGATCATTTGGGTTAGGGATATATTATATTTCTATTGGTCTTTCCTTTTTATTTATGGTGATCTGATTTGGACACGAGATCATGGAGCAATAGATACTTGCATGCTAATTTAGATACAATGCAAACTTGTGCTCCAAGCCTGAAACAACAGACAATTAAAAGGTGGTATGTGAATCCTTAAATAGATATTTTTGCTACTCTATATTATTACCTACTGCTCGTGATATTATCGCATGCATATTATCGATATTCATACCCATTAAATATAAATCCAGTCTAAGGGATTTTCCAACCCAACCCTACATCCAGTTCGCTAAGGCACAAGGCGAATCCTTCCCCATCCCCCCACCATTAATTCTATAGTCTAATATGTAGACCTCCCAAATCGTTGAAATGTCTACTCCTCTAAGACTACCTTGAGATGAGTTAATACCCTCTTCATGGCTTGCAACATGTTGTCTTGGGACTCCAAAGGGACAACGAGCATTGATTGTGCTCTAACATTTCATAACCTATCATGCTTTCCAAAAATACCTCCATGCATCATCCTTCTCTCAACACCATCAATGATGGTCTTTAATACTTCCAAAAACAACATCATATTATGATATGAGAATATGGCCAAAATATTTTCCATCATTATTGTATATACCTGCTTCCAAAAGAGCTCCATAGTTCTCCAACTCATAGATGTCCATATTGAGGTGGCATAAAACATGAAAGAGTGAGATAACTTTAATTTCTGCATAATATAGCTTATTATTTTAAAAATAGAGGACCCAATAACATCATATTCATAATTTAGAGATGTGAACATTCTAATAACCATCAAGGAATCCCCTACTACATTTATCTTATTTATTCTGAGAGTTAGAGCAAGATCCAATCTATTCCACAAAGCATGCAACACTACCTTATCACTAGTGGCCACTCCTAAACCCCACACAGAATTTATCTCGGTTTGTTTTTCAGGGCTAATTATCATCCCTCCCGCTCCTTCCACCCCTATATTCCATTTTTTTTCACCATTGAAGAAGAGTACAACCACAATTGATTTTATTTCCAAATATTGAAATATTCCTAACTTAATCTTTAAAAAAATGAAATTTTCTCACCAAGGGTGAGAAATGAAGTTCCCAACATGATCCGTAAATGTGCCTATACCTAAACATTTCCTTTCGAAATATGTTAGCCCTTTTCAATTTATGTAGAATTTATACCCTTCACGGACAATGATTCAAAAAAGAAGAAGATGGCTTTGTTGGAAACTTGATTGATCTATGGATGATTTCCTTCGAATATGCTTTGGTTGCTAGAAATCCAAATAACTCAACATATGAAATCGAAAGGGATTTCCATGCTCTTTTCATAATAGAGCCCTGGGAGTAGGCTTAATATGACTTGTTAGTGTCCAATATTCAGTGATCAAAAATACTCTTTTAAGGTTTACTTAGTAGTGGTCATAGGTCAAAATTTTATATTTTCAAGTTAGTTTTCGAATAATTTTTTTTTTTGGTATGTCTAGGTCTTAAAAGCTACTCCCTCCACTCTATTCATGGTCATTATCATTTCATGGGTCATGTCCTCCATTATCATATAGACTAATAGGTCAGTCATCATGCTTTCACCTAGGTCATTGTCTAGGTGTCTTTTACTTCTCCACCATAAATGTCCAAATTCTGTCATATAGAAGAGTCATTTCCATCATAAAATATTCAAAAGGGTGTTAGCATAGATAGGAAAATAAAGCAAGACAATTTTTCTTCTTTCAAATCTTGTTACATTGTCAAATTTTTCAAAAACACAAAGTTTTTCTCAAAATATCATGATTTCACTAAAAGAAAAAAAGTTGATTTATTGATGTTATAAATGGAAAAAGTCAATTTATTAACTCATTTTATCCTCTCTTGTTCGATAAAGATCCTCTCTCACCTTTAGAATACTATACCATTTCCAAAGGTGGAAGAAAATCGAATAAATTTGCAAGCAAACCCATTCTGCTACGCTTTTGGAGGTAGTGCCATGTTTCTGCGAGGCAACGTGATGTTTGTGGGTGTTGGTACTATGCTTCTACCACCGCTCTACATTGTTGCCAAAGGCACTACGCTTTTTAGTTTTAGCCTCCAAGACAGCCATTCAAGGTGTTAGTGCTGGAATCAACACTTGGAATGCTTCAAGTGCCTTACCAGACACATCCTAAGCTCTAAGGAAATTTTTTATGATTTGATTGGGTTTTTGGAAAGAGGTTGGATCTCAAGCACTCTAAAAGGAATGTTGAATAGATAAAAATCTCTGACACATATGAGGGCACTCATATATATGATGTGGTAGAAAAAATTGTAGTTTAATGATTAGAATAATGGGAGAAAGACAATGGGCTATAGGACATAAATCCACTGCTTGAGAGGAAAAAATGACACAAATCCAAGATCTGAAATGTATAGTGAAAGAATGCCTTTAAAATACTTACAAGAATCTTACTTTACATTTAAATAATCCCATTACAAGGAATTATTGTGACTAACAAAACCTCATGAATCAGGAATGCTTGATGAATCAAGGCTGACAAAAATAGATTAACATGCATGCTAGATCAAAATACTTATAAAAACATCAAACATGGTTTAATTCCACCTCAAGGAATGCTTATGAACAATATTAAATTCATACTGAATCAGGAAATCTTGGAACAAGACTTACAAAAACAAATCCATATGACTTAGAGGTTCACAAGACTTATAAAAAAATAAGATAGAACTTTTATGATAAACCTGGAAAGACAGATAAAGTATGTAAAAGAAAAAGGAAGAAAATACACACACCATATGCTTTTGTGAATCCTCAATAGCGTAAGTGGAATATATTGTGTGTTCAACAATACAAAGCTTCAGGAATAGCATGAGGATCAACACTAGGCCCTGTGCTACCGACCATCACCCCCTTTTTCTACATCTATAAACTATGTATTTATAGATTTAAAATGGTCCGCGAAAAAAGCTAGAATCTTGAATATCTCCATTGACAAGAATTTTGTTACAATCCAAAGGGATAGGGAGTTTCTATTTCTAATTTATTACACTTACAAGAAAACTTTACAGAATACTCAGCTGATATTTATTGATTCTAACAACATTATGAACATGGTAGTTTTTAATCCTAAACTATAGGTGAAGAAGTACAAGGTTTGCTGATATTATCTTAACCACCTGAGTAACTGCTACCGAGGTTCCTGTAATGCTTCCAACTGGCTCTTGAATGATGTCTGGTGCCTTGTTGAAACATGCTAGTGATGAGAGTAATGGTGGCACAAGTTTAATTGAAATATATTCTGGAGGAGTTCTGCCGTTGTTTTCCTTCTAAATGTTGGAAACCCAAAATATTTTGGATAGAATGACAAAGGTTCCCTTTATTGACATTAATATTATATATTACAAATAAACCCTTTGAAAAAGGTTTAATTGATAGGGGAGACATGTAGCAGAATTAGCAGGAGTAATAGTGGTGGAACGATGGTGAGCAGAGTATAGTGGAGGGGCAACGGGCTATATTAAATATAAATAAGGAATATAGCAATCACCTTTTGGAGTAGTTAATCATAAAACACAAAAGGTAAGTTTTACGGATTGCGAATTGCAATGGGAGGTGAGATGACGTGGCAGGGAGGGGTGGTCTCGCTTTATATCACAATCAGGGAAAGGAGGCGGAAATAAGTGGAGAAGGTAAGTAATGTAGAGATATTGTGATGCGATGGATATCTCACATTGAAAAAGATAATATATTGTGGAAATCACAAGGATTAAAGGTTGGTGCAGTGCGATATGTTATAATCGCCGAAGTTGCGACATGCGAATAATCTATATTTTCCGATCTGAGAAGTAGAATGTTTTGTGATGTGCGATGTTGCTTGGGTTGTAATATTACGATGTGAAATTTGATATTGGGAAAGGCAAAAGGTAAGGTTAAGTGCTTTCATGATAGCGGTAAGGTAGGTTCTAGGAGCAAGTGCGACTGTGTGATAGTGATAAGTGATATTACATCGGGATTTTAGGAGAAGGCAGAAATTGAAACGTGAATGAAAGTTGAAACTTGCGATAAGCCGATTCAAAAAGTAATGTGGGTGTGTGGTAATGATATTATATATATCATATGTAATATAATATATGGAAAGGTTTGTGGTATATGAAAATTGTTTTGTAAATGAAGTTTGGATCTGCGATAAGCGAATTGCAATGAAAAGGTAAGGGGTCCACAAATTTTATGAGTGTGGAAAGTGACATATACAATATCATATATGTAATATATGATATGTATCAAAGGTTGGTTGTGGGTGGAGGAGCTACGGTAAATAACATAAGTGGACGTTTTAGTATTTTTGAAAAATGAGGAAAGGATCGAAGAGAAATGGCGAGGATGTAGCGAGAAGTGGCAAGAAAAATTGAACAAGAAGCTAGAGGCAAAATAAAATGACGAAGAGGGAAAAATTCAAAGGAATCAAAACCAGTGCTAATAGTGGCTCTAATTGGGGATGATATGCCCCCTACAGGCTATCAACAACCATAGTTCTAGTGCCTTATCCAACTCTTTTTTCTCCAACCAATGACCCTGCTCATTAAATAAAAAAAATAGCATGCCTAGCCATTGGGTAATGGAGTTAAAAGCATAATTTCAATTTTGCAACTTATTTCTCCAAAATGAAGCTGGATTCAAACTAAAAATTGAAATCTATCTTTCTGAAAAAAAACTCAAAACAACGAGCTTATTCATTCTTCTACTTCTAATATGATTTGAATGTAAATCTTCATGCAATATGGAACTTATCATACAACCATTCAAATAGCTGGAAAAACCTCATATGGATTATGAATCTTAAAAGTAGAACTAAAATAATCCATATCATAACATAGTGGAGCTCATGATGAAAATAATCACAACGTAGGATACTCAAAAATAATTGAATGTCTGCACTATAAGAAGACTCCAAATCATCATCTACTGAATGAGGAAAAACATTAAATGCTACCTTTTCAATGATGTCCCTTTCAGAATTTTGAAGGGTGTAGAAAATTACACTGAAAATATGATCTCTACATCCCCGTGAAGTCACCAGTAGATCCAGAACAATCGAGTCGCCAGGTGAAAATGTAGTCCTCTTCAAGTTATCAATTCCCTTCCACCTTCAATAATCAATATTCAGAAATTAAAATAAGAGACTCGGGAGAATACTTCGTTTCAAGGACTTTGTCTCCATGTAGAGGCACCAAAAGATGTTAGCGCTGGAATCAGCACTTGGAATGATTCAAGTGCCTAACTAAACACATCCTAAGATCTAAGGCAATTGCTTATGATTTGATTGGGTTTTTGGAAAGTGGTTGGATCTCAAGCACTCTGAAAGGAACGTTGAACAGATAAAAATCTTTGACACATATGAGGGCACTCATATATGTGATGTAGTAGAAAAATTTGTATTTTAATGATTAGAATAATGGGAGAAAGACAGTGGGTCTGTAGGAAATCAATCCATTGCTTGAGAGGAGAAAATGACACAAATCCCAGATCTGAAATGTATAGTGAAAGAATGATTTTAAAAGACTTGCAAGAATCTCACTTTACATTTAAAGAATCTCATTACAAGTAATGCCTCTGACTAACATGACCTCATGAATCAGGAATTATTGATGAATCAAGACTGAAAAAACAGATTAACATGTATGCTAGATCGAAAGACTTATAAAAACATGAAACATGGTTTAATTCCACCTCAAGGAATGCTTATGAACAATATTCAATTCATACTAAATAAGGAAAGAGCTTGGAACAAGACTTACAGAAATAGATCCATATGACTTGGAGGTTCACAAGACTTATAAAAACATAAGATATAACTTTTACGATAAACCTGGAAAGACAAATAAAGTATGTAAAAATAGAAGGGAAAAAAATACACACACCATTTGATTTTGTGAATCCTCAAGAGTGTAATTGGAATATATTATGTGTTCAAAAATACACAGCTTAAGGAATAACATGAGGATCAACAATGGGCCATGGCATTAGGCCCTATGGTACCAACCATCGTCCTTTTCTTCTACATCTATAAACTGTTTATTTATAGATTTACAATGGTCTTCCAGAAAGGCTAGACTCTCGAATATCTCCATAGACGGGGATTTTATTACAATCCAAAGGGATATGGAGTTTTTGTTTCTAATTTATTACAATAATAAAAAAACTTTACAGAATACTCAACTGATATATATTGATTCTAACAGCATTGTGAACATGGTAGTTTTTAATCCTGAATTGTAGGTGAAGAAGTACAGGGTCTGCTAATATTATTTTAACTTATTGAGTAACTGTTGCCGAGGTTCCTGTAATGATTCCAACTGTCTCTTGAATGTTGTCTGGTGCCTTTTTGAGACATTTTAGTGCTGAGAGTAATGGTGTCGCAGGTTTGATGGAAATATATGATGGAGGAGTTATGTCATTGTTTTCCTTATAAATGTTGGAAACCCACAAACTTTTGGATATAATGGCGTAGGTTCATTGTATTAACAGTAATATGATATATTACAAAGAAACCCTTTGAAAAAGGTTTAATTGATAAGGGGGACATGGAGCTGAATTAACAGGAGTAATAGCAGTGGAATGACAATGAGAGGAGTATAGCGGAGGGACGGCGTGCTATATTAAATATAAAGTGGGAATATCACAATCAAATTTCAGAGAAGTTAATCATAAAACACAAAAGCTAAGTTTTGTGGATTGCGAATTGCAATGGGAGGTGAGATGACGTGGTAGGGAGGGGTGGTCCCACTTTATATCGCAATCGGGGAAAGGAGGCGGAAGTAAGTGTAAAAGGTAAGTAATGTTGTGATCTTGCGATGCGATGGATATCGCACATCGCATATGATAAGATATTTTGAAAGGAGAAAGGTAAGGTTAAGTGTTTGCATGATAGCGGTAAGGTAGGTTTTAGGAGCAAGTGTGATTGTGTGATAGCGATAAGTGATATCACATCAGGGTTTTAGGAGTGGACGAAAATTGCAACATGAATGAAAGTTGAAACTTGAGATAAGCTGATGTGAAAATTAATGTGGGTGTGTGGTAATGATATTACATATATCATATGTAATATAATACATGGAAAGGTTTGTGGGATACATAAATTGTTTTGTAAATGAAGTTTGGATCTACGATCAACGAATTACAATGAAAGGGTAAGAAGTCCACAAATTTTATGTGTGGAAAGTGACATATACGATATCATATATGTAATATATGATACGTATCAAAGGTTGGCTATGGGGGGAGGAGCTGTGGTAAATGACATAAGTGAACGTTTTAGTATTTTGGAAAAATGAGGAAAGGATCAAATATAAATGGTGAGGATATAGCGAGAACTGGCGAGAAAAATTGAAGCATTAGGAGTTATAGGCCAAATAAAATGACGGATAGTGAAAATTTCAAAGGAATCAAAACCAGTGCTAATAATGGCTCTAATTGGGCATGATATGCCCCCTGCGGGCTATCAACAATTGTAGTTTTAGTGCCTTATCCAGATCTTATTTATCCAACCAACGATCCTGCTCATTAACTCAAAAAACCAGCATGCTTAGCCATTGGGTAATGATTCAAAAGCATAATTTCAATTCTGCAACTTATTTCTCTAAACTGAAGCTGGATTCAAACTGAAAATTGAAATCTATCTTTCTGAAAAATTGCTCAAAAAACGAGCTTATTTATTCTTCTACTTCTAATATGATTTGAATGGAAATATTCATGAAATATGGAACTTTTTATACAACCATTCAAATATCTGAAAAAACCTCATATGGATTATGAATCTTAAAAGTAGAACTGAAAGAATCCATATCATAACATAGTGGAGCTCATGATGAAAATAAACACAACGCGGGATACTCATAAAGCATTGAATGTCTGCACTATAAGAATACTCCAAATCATCAGCTACTAAATGAGGAAAAATATTAAATTCTACCTCTGCAATGATGTCCCTTTCAGAATTCCGAAAAGTGTAGTTGTTTATCCAAAACTTCCACTGAAAATCTGATCTCTACATCCCCATGAATTCACCACTATATCCAGAACAATGGAGTCACCAGGTGAAAAAGTACAGTCCTCTTCAAGTTATCAATTCCTACCCACCTTCAAGAATCAATCTTCAGCAATTAAACAAGAGACTCAAGAGAATACTTCGTTTCAAGGCCTTCATCTCCCTGTAGAGGCACCAAAAGATGTTAGCACTTGAACCAGCACTTGGACTGCTTCAAGTGCCTGAACAAACACATCCTAAGCTCTAAGTAATTTCTTATGATTTTATTGGGTTTTTAGAAAGTGGTCGGATCTCAAGCACTCTGAAAGGAACGTTGAACAGATAAAAATCTATGACACATATGAGGGCACTCATATATATGATGTGGTAGAAAAATTTGTAGTTTAATGATTAGAAGAATGGGAGAAATACAGTGTGCCTGTAGGACATCAATCCATTACTTCAGAAGAGAAAATCACACAAATCCCATATCTAAAATTTATAGTGAAAGAATGCTTTTAAAAGGCTTACAATAATCTCACTTTACATTTAAAGAATCCCATTACAAGGAATGCTTCTGACTAACATGACCTCATGAATCAAGAATTCTTGATGAATCAAGACTGACAAAAACAGATTAACATTGTTGTGAAACTAGCTCCAAAAATATAAGAAAAGAGATATCAACGCCTTAGAAATAAGCCATTTCGAGGGGTAACCTCTAATACATTACATGAATGAATAATTATTGGATGATACAAATGACCAAAACCTCCTTCTATATATAGGAGTCCATGGGGCCATAATATAATCCTAGTGGGGCCACAATGTAATCCTAGCCGACCTAACAATAATAATGTAAGGGCATAATAATAACAATATGGGGGTTACAGGGGTACAAAAATAACAATAATGGGGGCTACACTAACATAATAAGGGGCTACACTATTAATGTAGGGACTTAACATGCCCCTCTCCTTCAAACAAGTGTTGTCCTCAACGCTTGATTCCACTTGCTGAGATACTTTGAAATTGATTGTACTTGTCGAGTTCTTGTTTCTGTGACTTCTTCAGAACTTCTTTCGATGTGATGTTTATCTTCCTGTTGTTTCATTAGATTCTGCACCAAAATTAGGTTATCCTTTGAGAGTTGGAGAACTTGTTGTTGATTATTGATGTGATCTTCCACTCATTTATCATCCATATTAGCTATTATTTGATCCTTCAAACCATCCAACTTAGCCTCCATTTATGCTTTTAAACCGTCTATGTCATCTTCGGTTTCTCTTCGTAAGATCGAAATTTGTTGCACTTGGTACCGTAATTTTGATATCTCATACTGCAATTCTTCTTCTTCGTGCATCATAGTATAGATTTTTTAGGGCTTCATGGGCATGGAATTATTTTAAGGAGGAATTATAGAACCCAATACTGATAAAAATTCTAAAATATGCCCTTTGAATCACTTCAAACTGCTTTTTCAAACAAACTTTATGGAATTTTAAAAACCAAATACACACCTTTTTCTTGCTTTTGAGAAGCTAAATATTGAAATTGAATTATCTCTATGATTTCAAATCTTCTGTTAGGTCCCTATATCACTAGTATAGTCCCTTATTATTGTTAGTGTAAACCCCTTATTGTTATTATTTTACCCTTGTAACCCCCATTTTTTTATTATTGTGCCCTTAAATTATTATTGTTAGGTCGGTTAGGATTACATTGTGGCCCAGTAGGATTACATTATGGCCCCATGGACTCCTATATATAGAAAGGAGGTTTTGTGAATTGTATCATCCAAGAATTGTTCATTTATGTAATGTATTGGAGGTTTCCCCCTCGAAGTGGCTCATTTCTAAGGCGTTGATTTCTCTTTTCTTCTCTTTTTGGAGCCGGTTACACAACATTTGGTATCAGAGCTTTGGATTCTAGGGTTTCGCTGCTCCAAACAGGTCATCGTGGAATTTTCGCTATAAATTTTTTTCTACGAAGGTTCAGAACCTGAAATTTTTAGGGTGCGAAGCCGAAATCCTGAGGAAGATTTTCTAAAAATTTCAAAGCTTGGTTCGCAATATTTTCGAAGATATGATCTGTGGAAGTTAGGTATTTATTCAGGCTCCTAAACCGGTCATCGTGGCATTTGCGCTATAAAGTTTTTTCTACTGAGGTTTAGAATCTGAAATTTTTATAGTGCGAAGCTGCAATCCTAAGGAAACTCTTCAAAAAATTTCAGATCTTGGTTCGAAACATTTTTGGAGATATGATCTGTGGAAGGTAGTGTTTTTTCAGGCTCCTGAATTTCATCTAAAAAAGGTGATCGTGGGAAAATTTCAATAACTCTCTCTCTGAGCATCGGATTGGAGTTACATAAAAAGTGGTCATAATTACACGGACTGTAGTTTCTTAGCTATCAATTTCAGAGGTGAAGGACAAAACAGTGACACGTGGCAACTCATACAAGTTCACTATACTGAACCAGTCCATAATTAGGTCATTGTGGGAGATTGGACATAACTTTGTCTTGGAGAATCCAAATCAAGTCAGATCTGTGGCATTCAAAAGAGAATTTAGAGTGATAATTCAGTGCTTAATTTAAGATATTGAAGATCCACAAGCACAGAGATAATACAATTTCAATATCGAGCTCCTAAAAAGCAAGTAAAAGGTGTGTATTTTTTTTTCGAATTGCATAAGTCTTGTTTGAAGAATCAAGTTGAATTGATTGCAAGGGCATATTGTAGAATAGATATCAGTATTCGATTATAAAATGGCCCCTAAAAAGAATTCAACACTCATTAAGCCTTTGTAAAGCTCTACTATGACTCACGAAGAAGAAGAATTGCAACATGATCTATCAAAATTACAAGAGCAAGTGCAACAAATTTCACTCTCGCAAAGAGCAATAAAAAATGAAATGGAAGTTTTGAAGAAAGGCGTGGAAGCTAAGATGGATGGCATGCAAGCTAAGATGGATGGTGTGGAAGCTAAGATGGATGGCATGGAGGCTGGCATGGAATCTAAGATGGATGACATGGAAGCTATGATCGATGAGAAAATGGAAAACATGAAGAATTTTCTAAAAGAAGATATGAAAGGTTTGACAATGTTGATACAAGAAAGGTTTCCTAATGGTGAAAAGATAGTCGAAGAACCTCATGATGAGAACAAAATAAATGTTAATTGTGATTTCATAAACTATAATGTTGGCGGGAAGAACCACCATATTCCAAATATGGAAATGAGGAAGTTTGATGGAAAGGATCCTGTAACATGGATACTATAGATGGAGCAATATTTTGATCTCCATAACATGCACAACACACAAAAGGTATGCATTGCAACTTTACATTTAGAGAAAAATACATTTTTATGGTATCGATGGCTTTGCTCCCGTAAAATTTTTTTCACTTGGTCAATTTTTATGGAGGAAATGAAAGCACATTATGAGGATACAAAGAGCAACACCTTCTTTAGCCAATTGATAAATCTCAAACAAAAGGATTTAGTGGGTCAGCACATTGAGGACTTCCAAAAATTGAATATAAGGGTAACTGATATTCCAGAGGAACACAGGATTGATCTCTTCATAGGTACTCTAAAGGATAACATCCAACATGAAGTTCGTGTTTTGGAACCTGATCATTGGAGAAGGCATTCAGGTTGGCAAGAAAAGTTGAATGTGAAATTATGGCGACAAAGAAGCCTACCACTCAATTCTATAAAGAACGAAGTGTTTCTACACCTAGATTTCCACAACCTACAAGGTTAACACCACAACAATTGGAAGAAAAAAGAGTAAAAGGGCTTTGCTACAGTTGTGATAACAAATACACTAAAGGTCATAAGTGTGCTGAAAAGAAATTATTTTACATAGATTGTGAAGAAGAAGAAGAAAATGAACAAGAAGAGGATATACACCAGGAACCAGCCATAGAAGAGAAAGAAATGAATCCGACCATATCATGTAATGCATTGGCAGGAATTACCACTCCTCAAACTCTCAAGATAGCAGGACAGATCAAGAAGAAAAAGGTAATAATGTTAATTGATTCAGGTAGCACCCATAATTTTATTCATTGTAAGGTAGCCAAGGAATTAAATTGTTTCCTATACCTAGCACCAAAATGCCAAGTGATGGTTGCAAATGGAGGAACTATAAATTGCTCTAGGAAATTCCATAATACCAAGCTAACCATGGGGGAATATGTATTGACTATTCCAATGCTTTCCATTCCTATGGGAGGTGCTGATGTTGTACTAGGAGTACAATGGTTACAATCTTTGGGAACGGTAGCTTTTAATTTTCAAGAAATTTTCTTGAAATTTTTTTCAGAAGGAAAGGAAGTTGAATTACGAGGTATTACAGGGAAGACAGGAAGGATAATAAGCTCTATTTTCATGACAAAGCTTCTAAAGAAAGAACAACGAGGCGTAATTGCACAATTATGCTCACTAGAAGTTCCAACATCAAAATCATCTATTCCTGCAGATCTCCAACAAGTATTGGACAATCATTCCAAGGTATTTCAAACTCCCAAAGGACTCCCACCTATTCGTGATCATGATCATGCTACTCATTTGATTCCAGGAAGTGTTCCTCCAAACATCAGGCCTTATAGATATCCTTACGTCCAAAAGAGTGAAATTGAACGTATGATTGCAGAAATGCTAGAGGCGGGTATAATTCAACCTAGTCAAATTTCTTTCTCTACTCGTGTAGTATCGGTACACAAGAAGGATGGATCATGGCGAATGTGTCCGGATTATAGGGAGCTCAATAAGCTCACCATTAAATATAAATATCCCATTCCTGTGATTGATGAATTATTGGATGAATTACATGGAGCAATTTATTTTACCAAGTTGGATCTTCGTTCAGGATATCATCAAATTAGAATAAAGACTGAAGATATTCCAAAAACAACATTTCAAACTCATGAGGGTCATTATGAATTTTTGGTCATGCCTTTTGGCCTTACCAATGCACCTTCTACATTTCAAGGGTTGATGAATTCCATTTTCAAACCCTTCCTTAGAAAATTTGTGCTAGTATTTTTTGATGATATACTAATCTACAAGAGGTCTTGGAAGGATCATGTTGAACATGTTGACAGGGTGCTCAAACTATTGCAGGAGAAACAATTATATGCAAAAACATCCAAATGTTTCTTTGGAGTACAAGAGGTGGAATATCTGGGTCATATTGTATCTCACGAGGGTGTTAAAGTAGACCCTAACAAAATTAAAGCCATTAAGGAATGGAAAGTCCGCACAACCATAAAGCAGTTGCGAGGATTTCTCGGGTTAACAGGGTATTATCGCAAGTTTGTTAAGAATTATGGGAGAATAGCAGCACCTCTAACAACATTGTTGAAGAAAGATGCATTTTCATGGACTCCTAAAGCAACTAAGGCCTTTGAACATCTTAAAGAGGCAATGTGCCTAGCACCGGTCTTAGCTACGCCAGACTTCACAAAAACCTTTATTGTGGAATGTGATGCCTCAGGAAATGGAATTGGTGTTGTTTTAATGAAGGAAGGAAGACCCATTGCTTTTGAAAGTCGTCCAATCAAAGGAAAGTATTTACAGAAACCTATTTATGAGAAGGAAATGTTAGCAATACTGCATGCACTAAAGAAATGGCGAACTTACCTAATGGGAAGACACTTCAAGGTAAAAACTGATCATGATAGTCTTAAACACTTTTTTGGAACAAAGACTATCTTCAGAAGAGCAGCAAAAATGGGTCACAAAGATGTTGGGTTATGACTTTGAAATAATCTACAAAAAAGGAAAGCTTAATGTTGTTGCAGATGCACTCTCAATAAAGAATGAAGAGGTGGAAGCATTGCTTTGTGTCATTTCTATTATCCAACCAGATTGGATAACCGAAGCAAGAGATGAATGGAAGAAGGAAAAAGATGTATGGACAACCATTCAAAATTTGCAGCAAGATCCTAGTACATCTGATACATTTAGTTGGAAAAATGATTCCTTATGGTACAAAGATCGCTTATATCTTTGTAAGAATTCCCAACTGAAGCAAAATATTCTTCTGGAATTGCACACTTCTCCTTTAGGAGGACACTCGGGATTTTCAAAAACTTACCATAGGGTGAAGAAAGAATTTTTTTGGGATGGCCTTAAATCTGATATTCGAAAGTTTGTGGCGGAATGTTTGGTTTGCCAGCAGAATAAAGTGGAAACAATTAAGACCCCAGGACTTCTACAACCTTTATCCATTCCAAGTCAACGCTGGGAGGAGATTTCAATGGATTTTATCACAGGTTTACCTAAGTCCGAAGGAAAGAGTGTCATCATGGTGGTAGTTGATAGACTTACCAAGTATGCACACTTTTGTGCATAATCTCATCCATTTAAAGCAAGTACAATTGCTACTACATTTATGGACAGAATTCAAAAGCTACATGGAAGCCCAAGGGTTATTGTGAGTGACAGAGATCCCATTTTTACTGGAAATTTTTTGACGGAGTTATTTTCTTGTTTGGGTACTCAATTAGCTCATAGCTCATCTTATCATCCTCAATCTGATGGTCAAACTGAGATAGTAAATAAATGCTTGGAAGGATATCTTCGTTGTTTTGTATCTGATAAACAAACACAATGGGTCAAGTGGTTACCTCTTGCTGAATGGTGGTATAACACTTCCTTCCATACTGCAGCAAAAAATGACCCCATTTATGGCACTTTATGGATATCATCCACCATCCATCACATCATCTTTAAGGGAAAATTCGAAGGTTCAAGCAGTGGAAGATCACATCGAGCATCAGCAAGAAGTTCTCCAACTCTTAAAGGATAACCTGAATTTTGCACAAAATCGAATGAAACAACAGGCAGATCAACATCGTAGCGAGAGAAGTTTTGATGTAGGAGATTGGGTATTTTTACGGCTACAACCATACAAACAAATGTCCCTCAAGCAAGCAAAGAAGGATAATAAATTATCGCCAAAGTACTATGGTCCTTACAAGGTGTTGCAAAATATTGGTACTATGGCATACAAATTGGAGCTCCCTGCTTCTTCACGAGTGCATCCAATTTTCCATGTTTCATGCTTAAAGAAGGTTATAGGTGAAAATCTTCCAGTTCAAACAATATTGCCAGAACTTGATGAGGAAGGAAAATCATATTGGAACCTGAAGCGGTCATGGAAACAAGAACTCGACAGCTACGGAATTGATCAATTTCAGAGTATCTCATCAAGTGGAAGAACTTACCCACCGAAGATTCTACATGGGAGGATGAGAATTTTATACAGAAGCACCCGGAGCTACTCAAGCGTTGAGGACAACACTTTTTTTGAAGGAGAGGGGCATGTTAGGTCCCTATATCACTAGTATAGTCCCTTATTATTGTTAGTGTAAACCCCTTTTTGTTATTATTGTACCCTTGTAACCCCCATTTTGTTATTATTGTGCCCTTAAATTATTATTGTTAGGTCGGCTAGGATTACATTGTGGCCC
Organism: Pinus albicaulis; assembly: GCA_034641835.2. NCBI lineage: Eukaryota > Viridiplantae > Streptophyta > Pinopsida > Pinales > Pinaceae > Pinus > Pinus albicaulis. The sequence continues at coordinate 814,128,213 of CM076580.1, forward strand.
CATGGACTCCTATATATAGAAAGGAGGTTTTGTGAATTGTATCATCCAAGAATTGTTCATTTATGTAATGTATTGGAGGTTGCCCCCTCGAAGTGGCTCATTTCTAAGGTGTTGATATCTCTTTTCTTCTCTTTTTGGAGCTGGTTACACAACATCTTCAATATCTGAAATTTGGCACTGCGGTAGCCCTTTAAATTCTCTATAGAATGCCATAGGTCTAACCTAATGTGGATTCTTGAAGACAAAGTTGTTCCCAATCTCCTACGATGACCTAATTATGGACTAGTTCAGTAGAGCGAACTTGTACGACTTTCCACATGTCACTGTTTCCTTATTTGGCTCTGAAATTTATAGACAAGAAACCAAAATTTGTGTACTTCCAGTCACTTTTTACAGAATTTGAATCTGATGCTCAGAGAGAGAGTTATGAATATTTTCCCATGATCACCTCTTTGAGATGAAATTCGGGAGCCTAAAAAAGACCTAACTTCCAAAGATCATATCTCAGAAAATAGTTTGAACCAAGCTCTGAAATTTTGCGATGATGTTCCTTAGGATTACAGCTTCATGCTTTAAAACTTTCAACTTCTAAACCTTCGTAGAAAAAACGTTATAGCGAAAATCCGGCAATGACCTTTTTAAGTGAAATGAAGGAGCCTACAAAGATACCTAACTTCCATAGATCATATCTCCGAAAATTTTGCCAACCAAGCTTTGAAATGTTGTGACGATGTTTCTCAGGATTTCGGCAACGTACTCTAAAAATTTCAGCTTCTGAAACTTTGTATAAAAAAATTTATAACGAAAATTCCATGATGACATGTTTGGAGTAGCGAAACCCTAGAATCCAAAGCTCTGATACCAAATGTTGTGAAACCAACTCCAAAAATAGAAGAAAAGAGATATCAATGCCTTAGAGATAAGCCACTTCAAGGGGGAAACCTCCAATACATTACATGAATGAACAATTATTGGATGATACAAATGACCAAAACCTCCTTCTATATATAGGAGTCCATGGGGCCACAATATAATCCTAGTGGGGCCACAATGTAATCCTATCTGACCTAACAATATTAATGTAAGGGCACAATAATAACAATATGGGGGTTACAGGGGTACAACAATAAAAATAAGGGGGACTACACTAACATAATAAGGGACTACACTATTAATATAGGGACTTAAAAAACATGCATGCTAGATCAAAAGAATTATAAAAACGTGAAACATGGTTTAATTCCACCTCAAGGAATGATTATGAACAATATTCAATTCATATTGAATCAGGAAATCTTGGAACAAGACTTACAAAAATATATCCATATAACTTGGAGGTTCACAAGAATTATAAAAACATAAGATAGAAATTTTATGATAAACCTAGAAAGACAAATAAAGTATGTAAAAATAGAAGGGAAAACAATACACACACCATATGATTTAGTGAATCCTCAAGAGTGTAACTAGAATATATTATGTGTTCAACAATACACATCTTCAGGAATAGCATGAGGATCAACAACAGGGCCAGGGCACTAGGCCCTGTGGTACCAACCAGCATCCCTTTTTTCTACATCTCTAAACTGTGTATTTATAGATTTACAATGGTCCGCCAAAAAGGATAGACTCTAGAATATCTCCATAGATAGGGATTTTATTACAATCCAAATGGATTGGGAGTTTTTGTTTCTAATTTATTACAATAACAAGAAAACTTTACAGAATACTCAGTTGATATTTATTGATTCTAATAGCATTGTGAACGTGTTAGTTTTTAATATTGAATTGGAGGTGAATAAGTATAGGGTCTACTGATATTATTTTAACTTCCTGACTAACTGCTGTTGAGGTTTCTGTAATGCTTCCATCTATCTCTTTAATGCTATCTGGGGCCTTGTTGAAACATGCTAGTGTTGAGAATAATGGTGACACAGGTTTAATGGAAATATATTATGGAGGAATTATGCCATTGTTTTCCTTCTCAATGTTGGAAACCCAAAACCTTTTGGATAGAATGGAAAAGGTTCATTTTATTAATATTAATATGATATATTACAAAGAAACCCTTTGAAAAAGGTTTAATTGATAGGGGGGACATGGAGCAGAATTAATGAGAGTAATAGCAGTGGAACAACAATGAGCGGAGTATAGTAGAGGGGTGGCTGGCTATATGAAATATAAAGTGGGACTATCGCAATCATGTTTTAGAGAAGCTAATCATAAAACACAAAATCTAAGTTTTTCAGATTGCGAATTGCAATGGGAGATGAGATGACGTGGCAGGGAGGGGTGGTCCCACTTTATATCAAAATTGGGGAAAGGAGGCGGAAGTAAGTGGAAAAGGTAATTAATGTTGCAATCTTGCGATGCGATGGATATCGCACATCGCATATGATAAGATATTGTGGTGATTTCAAGGATTAAAGGTTGGCACAATGTGATATGTTATAATCGCCGAAGTTGCGACGTGCGAAAAAACTATATTCGCTGATTTGTGAAGTAGTATCTTTTGCGATGTGCGATGTTTCTTGGGTAGTAATATTGTGATGCACCATTTGATATTGCGAAATAAGAAAGGTAAGGTTAATTTTTTTCACGATAGAGGTAAGGTAGGTTCTAGGAGCAAGTGCGATTGTGCGATAGCGATAAGTGATATCGCATAAGGGTTTTAGGAGTTGATGGAAATTGCAACGTGAATGAAAGTTGAAACTTGTGATAAACCGATGCAAAAGGTAATGTGGGTGTGTGGTAATGATATTACATATATCATATGTAATATAATATATGGAATGGTTTGTGGGATATGATAATTTTTTTGTAAACGAAGTTTGGATCTGCGATAAGTGAATTGCGATGAAAAGTTAAGGGGTCCACAAATGTTATTAGTGCGGAAAGTGACATATACGATATCATATATGTAATATATGATATATATCAAAGGATGGTTGTGGGGGAAGAGCTGCAGTAAATGACATAAGTGGAAGATTTATTATTTTGGAAAAATAAGTAAAGGATCAAAGAGAAATGGCGAGGATGTAGTGAGAAGTGGCGAGAAAAATTGAAGCATAAGGAGCTAGAGGCCAAATAAAATGACGGAGAGGGAAAATTTCAAAGGAATAAAAACCAGTGCTAACACAAGGTTCAAAACAAGTGTGTAAAGCATTTGTGGCCTCCAAAATCAGTAAGCGGACACTCTTAATGCCCTTTTCAAGTCAATTCATCAGTGTATGAATGATTTCTCTCCTTAGGGTTTTGCTCCACTACGTTTTAGGGCCTCCCATTATTGATTGGTTTCAATCATTAAAAACCCTCATTCCACCATATAAAACCCTCACATATCTTCCATAGATCCTACCCTAACACTCCCTGTCACTCACAACCCTCTCTACCATTGTTTCCATGAAAGCCATAATTTCCCACTACATTTCCACACAAAAACTAGAAAATTATTGTGTTTTCATATTTTTGTCAATCTCCCCATACCTATTTCATAAAATTTCACTTGTAGTCTCAATCTAACACATCACCCTACCACCTCAATTTTTTGGGGAATTTTCCTTAGCTTCCTTATACCTCATCACAACCCCTAAAGTCACCATATCCCTATCCCCTCTTTTCCCAAAATTCACTATCCCTACCCACTTCATCTAGCTAGGGTTTCACCATGTTCATAGGGACTATGGAGGGTGAAAAGAAGGTTCACAAGGGAGGCCACCATTCTAGGTTTGATCCATCCACTTTGAAAGAACTCAATGCTTCCCCTTATGCCAAGAGATGTTTTGAAAATAATGGATGTTTGAGGTTTTGTGAGAGAATCATGGAGGTAGGTTATCATGCTCAATTGATTAGCCTTTTTTCCACTAACCTCAACAGAGACAAGGGCATCATAGCATGCATAGAATTCAATGTATGAGAAAATGCCATCACTTCAACATAAAGTATTCTAAATGAAGGAGAAGTCTGGTTCAAAGGCATGGAATTGGACCTTGAGAACTACCCAATGTTCCTAAAACCTCATTGCAGAGATGAACCTAAATATGTTTTCCCTTTCAGGCATTTAATTGACAAGTATGCCCCATTAATTAAGCTAATCATGAAATATTTTACATGTGAAGGGAGGTTTTCAAGACTGTACCAATACCATGTCATGTTACTAATTCACTTCACAGCTACCAAATCACTCAATTTTTCCAACTATTTATTTAGGAGTTTGGTTAAAATGGAGGAAAAGGTACAGAGAAAAGGTAAAAATCATCATCCTAGTTTATTTCCATGGTTTGGTCAAGCTGGTTGTTTTTCACCAACTCTTTTCAAACAATATGTCATGGGAAACTTTCATGGAGAAAGTAGCATAAGCACCTACTACTAGTCCACCTATTGTTCATAACACATCATCAGCATTAGCACAACCGAAGGAGGTTGGATCCTCAAGCAGGAGAGTAGAGGTTTCAAAAGTGCATAGGGTTGAGATTACTCAAACCTATGAGAAGGGTAAAAGGATGTTTTTTCTCCTAAGACCATCAAAGGTGTACCTGCACCTGAATCTACACTTGAGCAAAGACAAATAGTAGAGCAACCACCTAATCATGATTGTGAGTCACCTTTACAACAACATGATAAAAAAGCACCCCTAGAAGTTGACATAGTAGAGCATCTAAATGATAATTCAGCTGGGGAAATCATAAAGGAAAAATATGAAGAGATAGCAGAGTTGAGGGAGATTTTCTCAATAGAAAATTCACATATCACCTTCCTACAGTAAGAGAATCTACATTTAAAAGTGAAACTACTCCTCCAAGACAAGCCAAAGGTGCCTATTGAGGTAGATAAAGGAAAAGGAAAAGAAATGGTAGATGATGATCAATTGGAGGATAAAAAAATTGAAACAAAATAAAAGGGACCAAGGACAAGAGGTCTCAGGAGGGCACTTCAGAAAGAAAAATAATTAGCTCCTAAATTAGGTTGGCAAACTTTTGATGAATTAATTATTGATGAAATCAATCAAGATAAAGAGTATTGGCTTGAGAGGGTGATTTGAAATCTTGAGAATATTATGAAGAAATCCAAAAATAATAATGACCTCTAGATGCATATGGGAAATCATTATCGTGCTAGAAACAAAATCTCCCAAATCAGGCTGAAGCAAATGACGAAAAAGCTTAAGGAAGCCCAACTGAAGCTCAAGAAAAAGGATAACTTGGAACTAGTTGATGATGCATCCTTGGTTATTTAACCTATCATCCAAAGGTTTCATAAAACAAATTTTGACAAATTTTGAGCATTTTGATATTTTTTTATGATTTTTGAAAATTTCTGGAAATTTGGTCTCAACAGAAGCATCGTGCATCGACACGAATCTTTCTCTTAGGGCACTCAAATGAAGGAGGACTTATGTTTTTGGATGCCTTTTGACATATGCATTCCATATCAGGTCTTTTTTTTTCATGAAACCCCTTGGTTATGGAGTATAAGCCAAAAAACTGCCTATTTTTCATGTTTCTGCTACTGATTTTGACCATGTGCGGTGCTTCTAGAGTGAGATTGGGAGAATCAATTTTTGGAGGTCTTACCCTAGGTTTTTTCTCAATTTTGAAGGTGAATTGGAAAGTACACACATAGGGCTACCTAACCCAACCTTCATACTTGAAAATGGATTCTTTAAAATGGTCCAAATTCACCTATGAAAAAGAGTGACGATTTTGCTAGACATGCATGACGCTTCTGTTAATGGCGTTACGTTTTTGCATTGGATTCCCTTTAGTCAACTATCAAGCCAGGAAAAATTCAGAATTCGATGCTAATCTATCCCATGAGGTATCATTTGAGTATTTGAGTTTGTTTTTTCCTCTTGTGATGAGGAAACATGTAATTTAATTAAGGAGACACACACTCCTAGTCTTTAGCTAAATTTTAGGAAATAGTTTCTAACTTCCCTATATTCTAGGAAGTGACACATTTGATGTAATTATGATGTTTTTTTATAGTATTTCGACCCTATGAGGTGTCATGAACTATATTTTATATAACTAGTCCACCTCAAGTCATTTTAGAGGTTGTATAGTTGTTATTTGCAATGGAGCTACTGTACAAGCTTTTGTTTTTAATGAAATCAAAGACAATGTTGCAGACATAGTGTTGAGACTCCATTGGTATGCCTTTGAGCTTTTTTTTTCTTCTCTATAATCTTATTAAATTTACTTTTATGTTATCCTTATTCCACATATATGCTTCTTTATGTTAGTATGATCATTTTATAGACATAAATCATGCTTTTCATGCTTTGTTTTTACAATATTTACATGAACATGTATCTGATATTATGATGAATGAATTCATTTTAATGCTCATTCTGACTCTTTATGTTCACCCTATACACATTGAAAAATTAAGCATGTTGTAAGCTTACCTACCTGGCCTTATCCTTTCCTCTACAATCTAACCTTTTAAATTTGACTTAAACCCTAGACCTAGTTCCAGATTGTCTTTCCTATCCAGCAAATGTTGGCAATATGATGCAGAGTGTTGTCCTTGATAGCAACCTACTTGATAAATTTGATGGCAACCTACTTGATGAAGTTGTCCTTGATGGAAACCTACTTAATAAGCAACCTATGTAAGAATGATGTATCTCCATCAATGCCAAAAGAGGAGCACTTGAAACAACAACAAAGAAAAGAGCAAATGAAATATGAAGCTGAGGTAGTTTTAGAAGGGAAAGATGTAAGAATGATGTATCTCCATCAATGCCAAAAGACGAGCACTTTAAATAGCAACAAAGAAAAGAGCAAATGAAATATGAAGCTGAGGTAGTTTTAGAAGGGTTAGTTGAAAAAAAAAAAAAACAGTTGCGAAGGAATTGGCAAAGATAGGAGTAGCACCTAAACTATCCATAAGGCAAAAGAGATAGAGAGGTAGCATAGGAAGCAGATGAAACAGAGGAATTAGAGACAGAGAAGTAGAGTTGAATTAGGGGTTTAATACATTTTGCAAAGGATGTGGAAAAGGAATTGGCATCTAAATGTAGCAGAGAAGAATAGAGAAAGAATGCATCTATAGTTTGAGCTACAGAGCTACAGTATCAGTCAAGGAGTAGGGACAAGCAGTGAATTGAAAGTTTTCTAGAGACAGTATAGGAAGAAAAAGGCCATCAAACAGAAAAAGTTTCTAAATTTTCTATGAATTATATATATATATTATTGATAGAATTCAGAAAGAAGGATAGTAGAGTCCCTGTGGAAAACTATGAATCATTTTCTGTAAACATCATAAACTCTATGGCAAGGATTTGAAATTAAAGATTTAGTGTATAAATTGAAGGAATTAATGGTTGCAGAGATATGATGATTGTAGCATAGTACAGTGATTAGTTTGCGGAATCAAGAACTTGAATGTAGAAGCGGAACTGTGATAGGATAGGAAGAAGAATTGAAGACAGAGTGACATTGTGTTGTGTCGAGGTCAGAAGGCAGCAACCGGTGTAAAGAATGTATTTTAAAAGACTCAAACAAAAATTGTGAACAAAGCGTTAAATTTAGCAATGGATCTGTAATAAAAGGCAAAACATTAAAGCGCAACTTAATTATAATAATACATTTAAAAGGCGACGGAACCCTGCGTGGAAGAGCGGGACCATGACCGAGTGAACAGTGAAGGTGGTTTATAGTTTTCATCGCACCACCTATGCGGAGTAAGCGGTATTTCCTAGTTGAGGAGCGATTCCATAGAGTGCTTGACACGCGTCCCTGTACGACTTCACAAAACCACTTTTCACTGTGCGCCATCGCGCGTTATAGTTCGACCCAGGATGCCCAGTGATATCGTTGAGTGCCGTTGATGTGGGAAGGGGTCATCGGACGGTCATCATTTGTTAAAGGTCCACAAAGATTAACACAGGTACGGCGGGCCATCACACGTTAACGTTCGTCATCGGAGGTCAAGCGATATGCATATATGCCATTGATCTAGAAGCTTGCTTATCTAACGATGATCATACGTTGGACTTGTTTGAAGTTTACCTATGGTACCATGCATGTATTTGATTGGCTATTGACTATATTTGTGGGCCCTGGGTCAAAGGTTTACCATATTATTTGAAAGCATTAAAATGCGAAGGGTTAACTTTAATCCTAAAGTTATGTTCAAAATTGTAAATATATTTATTTATCAATTTCTTCAAATTGATAAATAAATTAAAAAGAAATCAAAGAGGTATGTAAGGGTGCTAAAGTAAATACCGTTCAGGAATACCATTAGTAATTGAATGGTTTTGACCCATGGTTTTAATAAAGGCGAAAACTATATAAGGTGATGAGAATTATGAATAACAGTGAGCGTGCGAAAGGGTCGATAATAAACGAATCTCTTTTAGAGATGATGTATGAATAAACTCTGATATATCTAAATCTATGGCGCACCTGTGAATATGATGATTGATCAAGATCTTTAGATTAGATGATGATAAATTCCTGATTCAATCGACTGACGAAATCATGAAGAATGTATAAGGGTTGTGAATGAATACTTCACTCTGAAGTATATCTGTATGGAATGGGTAATAGATTGTTGAATTAAGGATGCACCTCTGAAGAAAATAAATAAATCTGGTGGCCTGCAAGGCATGTTGTGTGGAAGTGGATGAATCGTGGTCCGTAGTGGTGCTAAGGGTTGAAGCCTTCAGTGAGGGGGTTGTAGCTCCCTTCCAGTGGTAGCTGGTAAATGAGAGCAAGGGCTAGTAGCTCCCTTCTAGGAGAGGCTGGTAAACGATAGCAGGGGGTAGTAGCTCCCTTCCAGGAGAGGATGGTAAATGAGTGTAGGGGGTCGTAGCTCCCTTCCAGGAGAGGCTGGTAAACGAGAGAAGGTTGTAGCCTTCTGTAGGTGGGTGCCTGTGTCCTGGTATAAGTCTGCACCAACATATATTGTAAGAAGTTTTCTCTATAATAAATATTGAAGACAGAGATTACAGCAGCGGTGGTTTTCTCCCGAATTGGTTTTCCACCTTAAATCCTAGTGTTCATATTTGTTGCCTATGTTTGATGGTTTGTTCTATTATTTCTATTCATGCTTACTGCTTATGAATGATGCAATGACCTAAGTAAAGACATAATAAGATCTCTAGACATACAAGTTGGATGCAGTAATGTAACATATCGTTTTAAGAGAAAGGAAAACTAAAAATTGTCAGTTGGCTCTAAATACTGATTCACCCCCCCCTCTCTGTATTTTTCCCAACAGCAAAAACTCCAAACAAACAAAAACCCTAATCTACTGAGCATCATAACTAGCCTAAGTTCATTATATCCAGTCATCTCTTTGGCTGAAAAGTGACATTGAGAGATCCCTCTTTGGTTTTGGTAAGGCTAGCTACTTGAAATAAAGGTTGGTTTGTGGTTACCTTCCTTCAGTTCCATTCTCAGCCTTGGGAAGCAGGGGGAAGTGATAAAATTTTTGGCGCTGTTGCCGGGGAGCGAAGGTTAAATATTTCTCGAGAAAGAACAACAAATATTAGCTCTGATTTTTTATGGTGAACAATGGTCATGTAAAATAAGGTTGTGCATCTTTCACCTAGCAACTCCAGTGTCAAAGAGTCCAAAATTTCAGAGTTTTCATGGCGACTCCACTGTATAAAAACTGATAGCTTGAAGAACTCTTTAGTGATGTCATTGTTTTCAAGATGGATTCAATTGCTAGAAGGTATGCTCTTATGCATCAAGATCATTTTCAAGGCTTTCCAAATCGTATGCCTCAGGTAGATTGGAAAACCTACTTGACAAAATTCAGAGAAGGAAAAGGTGATGATGCTACACTTCATTTAATAATATTTAATATGCATGTGTGTAAGCTGAAGATTAATTTTCATGAATATTGTTTAATGAAGATTCTCATGATTGCATTAGAAGAAAAATCACAATTTTGGAATGAAATCTTGCCTCCTACTTGTATTTATTCTCTTGAGGATTTTGACTCATTATTTTTTTGAGAAGCATAGAGAAACCAATCCTTATTTTCTTTTCATTGATGATTGTTGTGGTCACTTTGAGAATTTTATTCAAGAGCTAGAAAGTGCTTATGATGATGAAAATTTTATGGATGATGAACTATTTGATGCTTTGAATGAAAACCCTTTTCACCACCATGATAAGATCATGGATTCTACCCTGGATGACAATGAACTTGAGTAGAATTCTTCAAAGGATGACATTGATCTCCCATATTTCAAAGTTGATGATAATTTGTAGTAGTCTTGCTAATATTCAAGTGATCAAGATATATATGATTTTTTTTTCCAACTACCCTTCATCCCTTTCCTCTTATGAGTTTGTAATTCAGGAATAAATATGTGCAAATCATAAGTTTGAGTTTTATTGTATAGAGATTCTAGAGATTCATCATTAATCCGTTGAGGTCAAAAACAATGTGCAATAGGTTCGTTGTCTTGAGTTTGATGAACATGTTCACTAGCCTTCAAATGATAAATATATAGAAATTTTTCAAAGCCAAGAAAATTCTCTTTCTGATATACATGAAAATCCACTTGTAGATATTTGTGTTAATGTTGATTTGGTTACTTCAATTGAAGATCTAAAAGAACATACAAATATTGTATCTGATCTAGATGATATGAAAGATAACATTTATGCATTTTTATTTAAAAAGGATCAGCCAAATGAATAATAACAATCATCTATTAAATCTGAAAGAGTATCCCTTCTTTTTTATAATCAACAAGAGGTAAGGTTTCATGATTTTCAAGACCCCTTGGGCAGTATTTTGCAAGAATCAGAAAATCTTGAGTTTTTTTTGTTCACCAACATAGGTTTTGGGCTCAAATTTCATTTTGAGTTGCCATTTACTCAATATTTCTTTATGCCTGGTGGATCTGAATACAAGCATTAATCAGGTAGTCTTACTTGATTGGTTACATTGGATATTTGACTTCACTTGATCAAGTGATTTATGGATTAGTTAGAGTAGGTAAGGTGTGATGAATAAGCCCAGAATTTTGAGCATCTTTCTCAGTGTCAATTTCCAGTAGAGTTTTTAGTTGATGATGTATAGTTCATCTTTCAGTTTGATTTGAGTCAGTTTGAGGATTGTAGCGGAAGTACTCCATTTCCCAATGGATGAGGTTGTTTGGTCAATGGTATTATTGACACCTCCTGAAGGAGCTACTATCCCCAGCTGGAGCCAATGTTAGTGTCCAATATTCAGCGATAAAAAATACTCTTTTCAAGTTTACTTAGTAGCGGTCCTAGGTTAAAATTTTATATTTTCAAGTCAGTTTTCAAACAAAATTTTGTTCGCTAGTATGTCTAGGTCTTAAAATCTACTCCCTACACTCTATTCATGGTCATTATAATTTCACGGGTCATTTCCTCCATTATCATAGATTCTTAGGTCAGTCATCATACTTTCACCTAGGTCATTATCTAGGTGTCTTTTATTTCGCCGCCATAAATGTCCTAATTCTATCATAAAGGAGGTGAAAAAAGAGTCATTTCCAGCATACGTTATATTCAAAATGGAGTTAACATAGGTAGGAAAATAAAGCAAGACAATTTTTCTTCTTTCAAAGCTTGTTAAATTGTCAAATTTTTCAAAAAAGCAAAGTTTTTCTCAAAAGATCGTGATTTCACTAAAAGACAAAAAGGTGTTTTATTGATGTTATAAAGGGAAGAAGTCACTTTCTCAACTCATTTTATCCTCTCTTGTTCTATAGAGCTCCTCTCTCACCTTCATAATACTCTACCATTGCCAAAGGTAGAAGAAAATCAAGGAAAGTTGCAAGAAAAAACATTCTTCTATGCTTCTAGAGGCAACACGATGTTTCGAGGAGGTAGCGCGGCGTTTCTAGGTGTTGGTGTTACACTTCTGCCATTGCACTATGTTTATGTCAAAGGTGCTACCCTTTTGGGTTTTAGCCTCCAAGTCAGAAATTAAGGGTTCAAAACAAGTGTGCGAATATTCTGTGACCTCCAAAATCAATAATTGGACACCCTTAATGCCTTTTTCAAGTCAATTCCTCATTGTATGAGTGATTTCTCTCCTTAGGGTTTTGCTCCACTACATTTTTAGGGCCTCCCATTCTTGTTTGGTTTTATTCATTAAAAACCCTCATCCCACCATATAAAACTCTCACATATCTTCCACATACCCTACCCTAACACTCCCTATCACTCAAAAATCTCTCCACCATTGTTTCCATCAAAAACCTAATTTCCCACTAAATTTCCACAAGAAAACTAGAAAATTCCCGTGTTTTCAAATTTTGGTCAATCTCTCCATACATGTTTCAATAAATTTCAATTGTAGCCTCAAGCTAACACATCACCCTACCTCCTCAATTTTTTGGGGAATTTTCCTTAGCTTCCTTATACCTCATCACAACCCATAAAGTCACCCTATCTCTATCCCCTGTTTTCTCAAAAATCATTGTCCCTACCCACTTCATCTAGATTGGGTTTGATCCTGCTCACAAGCACTATGGAGGGTGAAAAGAAGATTCACAAGGGAGGCCACCATTCCAGGTTTAAGCCACCCACTTTGAAAGAACTCAATGCTTCCCCTTATGCGAAGAGATGTTTTGAAAACAATGGATGTTTGAGGTTTTGTGAGAGAATCATGGAGGTAGGCCGTCATGCTCAATTGACTAGCCCTTTTGCCACTAACTTCAAAAGAGACAAGGCCATCATATTAGGCATTTAATTCATTCTATCAGCATATGCCATCACTTCAGTAAAATGTATTCCAAATGAAGGAGATGTATGGTTCAAAGGCATGACATTGGACCTTGACAACTACCCATTGTTCCTAAAACCTCATTGAACCTAAATATGTTTTCCCTTTCAGGAATTTACTTGATAAGTATGCCACATTAATGAAGCTAATCATGAAATATTTTACATGTGAAGGGATATTTTCAAGACTGTACCAATTCCATATCAGGTTACAAATGCACTTCCCAACCACCAAATCACACAATTTTTCCAACTATTTATTTAGGAGTTTGGTCAAAATGGTGAAAAAGGCACAAAGAAAAGGTAAAAATCATAATCCTAGTTTATTTCACCATGGTTTGGTCAAGATAGTTGTTTTTCACCAACTTTCGGAAAACAATATGACATGGAAAACTTTCATGGAGAAAGTAGCATCAACACCTGCTACTAGTCCACCTATTGTTCATAGCACATCATTAACATCAACATAGCCAAAGGAGCTTGGCTCCTCAAGCAGGCAAGAAGAGATTTCAAAAGTTCCTATGGTTGGGATTACTCAAACCTATGAGAAGGGTAAGGGGGTGGTTTTTTCTCCTAAGACCATCAAAGGTGTACCTGCACCTGAAGCTACAATTGAGAAAAGAAAAGTAGTAGAGCAACCATCTAGTCATGATGGTGAGTCACCTTTGCAGCAACATGATGAAAAACCACCCCTAGAAGTTGACATGGGAGAGCATGTGAATGATAAGTTAGTTGAGGAAATCATAAAGGAAAAATATGAAGAGATAACAGAGTTGAGGGATATTTTCTTTATAGAAAATTCTCAGATCACCTTCCTACAACAAGAGAATCTATAGTTAAAAGTGAAAATACTACTCCAAGACAAGACAAAGGTGCATATTGAGGCAGATAAAGGAAAATAAAAAGAACTAGTAGATGATTATCAGTTGGAGGATACATTAAAAAAATCAAGGAGACCAAGGACAAGAGATCTTAAGAGGGCACTTCAGAAAGAAAAAGAATCAATGCCTAAATAAGGTTGGAAAACTTTTTATGAATTAATTATTGATGAAATCAATCAAGATAGAGATTATTGGCTTGAGAGGGTGAATGGAAATCTTGAGAATATTATGAAGAAATCCAAAAATAACAATGACCTCCAAATGCATATGGAAAATCACTATTGCACCAGAAACAAAATGTCCCAAATCAGGCTGAAGAAAATGAAGAAAAATCTTAAGGAAGCCCAAATGAAGCTCAAGAAGAAGGATAAATTAGACCTACTTGCTGAGGCATCCTTGGTTATTTGGCCTATCATTCACAGGTGTCATAAAACAAATTTTGAGCATTTTGAGCATTTTTTATGATTTTTGAAAATTCTGGAAATTTGGTCTCCACAAAAGCGTCAAGCAGCAGCACCACGCTTTCTCCCAAGTCACTCAAATGAAGGATGGCTTATGTTAATGGAAGTGGGGGGGAATTGATAACATGACCAATTATAAAAATTTCCTTCCATCTTGAGGGGATGGATTGTATTTGAAATACCTCTACAAAAATACATCTCCTCATAGGTAAAGTAAATTGGCAATAAAAAAAGAGATGAGAGATCGATTCTTCTTCATGTTTTCAAATAACACACCATGATGGACCTTGAATATTTCTTCATTTTAAATTTTCAGTAGTGAGGATGCTTTCATGGACAAGGCTCCAATAAAATTTACTCACCTTCTTGATTACAACATTATTCCATATGGGTTTCCATAGTTTAGAAGGGTCGAGAGATGGAAGACATATCAATAGATATATGTATCCTTATTTGAACAAGTAGATGACTGATTTACTAGGCTTCCATGACATGGAATATTTCTCATTTATGTGTGCTAACGCAAGGTCCTTTGAGAGAGGAATTGGACTTTCCCAGGATGATTGCAACCTTAGAGGAAGTCCTTGATAGACCCGTCCTCTCCATGAGCCAGAGTAGTCCCATACTGAAATGTCCCTCAATTTTTTTACCCCATTGTCCTTCATCCATTCAACCAGGGGTTTAAAATCTTCATAGGTATAGATAATAGTCCCAAGAAGATACTTTTTCTTCCACAAGTTTTCCCCTTTTTCCATCCCATATTTTCAACAACAACAGGGGAAATTGTTTTTCATAACCTCCAATTTTTTGATCCATGTATGGTCCATTTGGCTTCCTCAATTATTATTTTTCATGGCTTCTGAAAGTATTTCTTGATAAATGTTTTTCCATAATTCTTTAGAATCATATATAAAATTATAGACTAACTTGTCTCCAAGAGCTAATTTTACCATTAGAAGATCCTGAATTCCCAATCCCACCATTTCCTTTGAAATTCAAACTACATTCCAGTTAATTAAATGGAAATTTTTATCTTTATTTTTTCCTACTTTCCATAGAAAATTATTGATCACAATACTAATCTGGTTTAAAATTCCCTTCAAAGCTAATAATATGGAACAAAGGTAGATTGGAAGTGAAGAGAGCGCAAACTTGATTATAATATTTTTTCCCATCCATATTCAACTAGTATGTGTTGATCTAGTGGATCAGTTTAATGCTCAAAATTGAAAATTATCAGATTGGTTCGAAACCAGAGCCAAACCATAGATCTCGCCACCTTGAATCGAATGAAACTCATTTCACTCAAATCCAATATCAGATTCTCCCGTTATTGTGCTCCATCTATTTTGGGAAACAATTAAAAAATTTGAATTAGGGTTGCAGGGATGCTCATACAACAGTCTGTACTGCTGACTAGACCATGACTTGGTAGGATGATTGGGTTCTCCATCGGCTAATGGGTGGTCAAAATTTGGCATCGTGTGATTGGTTGTGACATGGTTTGTGGAATTGGTGAGGTGGCCCTATGAGGGAGAGCCACGTGGGCCAATCGGTGGCTTCCACGTGGCCTCCTCCAAACCATGTATTTTTCTTTTTTTTGGTGCCATGCTACCTCTATGGGAATCTAACATAGGACCTCATGCAAACTAACCAAGGCTTCCAACGTCTGCATTGCATTGTTACTTGATATATATGGTGGCATAGTTTTATTTAAAGTTTAGTGGATTCAAGTTTGGGATTGGGGACCTGGGTTAACCCCTGACCTCAGTCCACCAACCAGGGTCAAGGGCTAACCCTGGCCCAAAATATATTAAATACACTAACCCCAACCTTATTGTATGCGACACGAACCATGATATATTGTTATAAACCAATTTTACAGTCAATGGTAGATAAATAGATATATCCCCAAACCATATATATGTTAAAAACCATATCCAAAGTCCAACATATGTATTAAACTACTGGGTGAGATATCATATGCCAATAAAAATCCATAATATATCACATTAAACCAAAGTCTTGGCTGAGATCATAACTGCTAGCCAAACCAATGGATAATGTTAATGCATGTGAGCATGGTTTTGGGCAATAGAACACCACCTTCAAGGTTTGATATTGAAGGTTAACTGCTAAAACTAGTACATGCCATAGGTTCCACAACCGTTTAATGCCACAGTTAGTTGTAATGCCGACGGTTAGGTTGTATACCAACCACATATGATAGATACCGTAACTATTACATGCCACGGTGAAAGTTTTGCTGAAGGGAGTAGAAATTTCCTTGAGAAGGGTTCCCGCAACCGAAAACCACACATCAGACTAACTGAACCCAAGCTCTCAACCTATGGTCAAAAACCCAAGTTTGAAAATCGACGGTAAAACAAACCTTGAAATGAACGACTATGAAGAATCCAAGTGGCTCGTTTTGTCTGGTTCATGGCTAACATAGGAAAATTAAATTTTCAACAATTTTCACCTGATGCAGTGAGAATCTCGCCGGTGAGAGGAAATTTTTTCACTCCACGTGGCCGAAAAAGTTAGAAAATGTAGGACATATAGCAGGGAAGTGCGAATTGTAGGATGGTTAGCAGAAAACTTCATTGGAGCATAACTCATTGAATTTTTGACCTTTTTTGGAGCAGAAAGAGACCAACTAGGGGTTTTTTACTATTCTCGAGCCATTAGAGACATTATTTTATCATTCTTAGCACTATAACTTGACTTAAACACACTTTTTTGAGCATAATGAAAGGGTCCCAAGAATTGGAAGTTGGAACAGGAGATGTAGCCCAGCAGGGATGAACTCCTTCATCATTTTGTCTTCTATATACATTTATGATATTGATGTCTTCTCTAATTTTTGCAAAAAATATTTTTGAAGCATGTTAATTTGTTAATGAAACTGAAATAAGTGTTTAGAAACCCTAATCTTTTCACTTGCAAATTTTACAATAAACTCTCAAGATTTCATATACAGATTATTTTGGTATCAGAGCCAGGTTCTTTGTGATTTGAGGGTTGAATTGATTTTCAAGTACTTCTCATGCTTACAAGGTTAAATCTCGAGAGAGGAGAAGGAAATATTGTGGTTGAAAGTCCTCAAGTTAGGTCAAGGACAAGGAAAACACAATTGCCACAATATCCACCACAAATTTCACCTCAAGTTTCACTTGAAGCTTCGGCAGTCATGTCACATGAAGGGGAGCCTAAAAATATGTGAAAAGGCTTTCATAAAATAATTCTTTAACATGACACAAATGGTGAAGGTTCTCTGTAAATATATAAACACAAGGTTGCAAGGTGAGAGCTCCAATCCTCAAAAGGGAGATAAGTCTTCAAGAGGATATGGAGGATATGGGGAAAATACTCCAAAATGGAATGAAGGGAATGGTGACAAAACAAATTTGACACCACCATTATCTTCATCTCCATCCTCACCACCCTCTTCACCATCATAATATTCTACATCTACCCCTTCACAATCACCCCACATTCTCCAAAGGGACATGGTAAAACTCCATTTTTTAAACTTGACATAAAGTTTGATTTTCCTATGTATGATGGAGAGGTATATGTTGAGAGATTAGATAATTGGGTTCATCATCTTGAAGTGTATTGCAGGATACAAAGGATCAAGGATGATGGAACCAAGATTCAACTTGCTTCATTAAGGTTGGAGAGCACAACACTTATTTTAGGGGAAGCCAAAACTCAATAGGACATGAAGAAACATGGTGATGTATTGACCTCTTGGAATGATTTTTTTGCTCCATTGAGAAGAAAGTTTTATCCATTAGAATACATGAAGAAAGCTATAATGGATTGGAAAAATGTTAGGCAAGGAAAGGGACAAAGTGTGCAAAACTATACTCAAGAGTTGAGAAGAAGAGAATCGATATTGGTTGTACATTTGACATCTCAAGGTACTTTTTTGAAATAAATTGGAGGTTTTCATAGCTATTTGAGACATAAAATTCCCATGTTTAACCGTACAAATTTAGATGAAGTTTGTGTACAAGCCACATATCTAGAAGTAAGAGGGAAACATGTTTTTGATGAAACAAGTGAGAAAAACTTAGAGTCTAGAGAAAAAGGAAAGGGTAAGTTTAAGAGAAAATGAAAGAAGAGTGCTTCCATAAATATGGAGAAAGATAAACTTACATGAAAACACTTTTATAAATATGTCCATGATGAAGATCATTGCTGAAAACTTCATCTAGAGATGAGACCCAAAAATTTTAAGAACAAGGAGAAGGAGAAGACAACTGCAACTACACAACATGATTTAGGTTCTAATTCCGGAGATGAAACAAAGATCACAACCATGGGTTTTAAATGTAAGGACATTGCAAGTACTAGTTCTTCAAGTTGACTCAATTATACTCAAGATGAAAAAACAAGAATTGAGCTTTTCCATATTAGATTTATTTCAAAGCATACAAAGATATACACATTGTTTGATAGTGGTTCACAAGAAAATATTATCTTTGAAGACATTGTGAAGACGTTAGAGACCAATCTTCATCCTAGAACATATCCTTTTGGTTGGGTATGTGAGAATGAAAAATTGCAAGCGACAAGGAAGTGCATCCTTAGATTTGCAATCACTCCAAACTTTCTTGATGAAGTTGAACATGATGTAGTTCTACTTGATATATGTGGTATAGTTTTGGGAAGCCCATATATTTATGATAGGAGAGAAATATTTCATCGCCATGAGAATAAGTATCACTTGTTAAATAATAGGATCGAGTAAATTTTTAGAGCACATAAGAATATGAGTTTGTCTCTTATGAATGGTGGACAAATGAAGAGAATTGTTAATGCTAGTGATAATTTTGCATTGTTAATGTTCAAGCATAAATATGTTGTGAATAAGGCCTTTCAAGGATATGAATCAAATGTGAAACATTATTTCATTTAGTTTTATAATGAATGTTATAATATGTTTTAGGATTCTAACATGTTTCCTCCTAAAATAGGTAAACAATATGAAGTGAATTTGCAGCAACATGCATCATTGTTGAATAATGATGTGAACAAGATGCCAATGTTAAAGAATGCAGGGGTCAAAGAGAAAATGAAAAAGAAATTTGAGATAGAGGACATTGGTTCAAAAAATTATTCCTGTGGGTTTCATAATGTGTTTTCTTTGAAAAGGGATGGTGCATGGTGATGGAGATCACATTTGGTCAAAAGTCGAGCCAAGCGTAATGCTAGACATGTTAAGCATCGTCGTGACATAAATGTTCAAGGTGAGAATAATTTGAGGCTGTTTAAGTTTCCTTTAATTGAAGATCGAGGAGGGAATGTGTTTGTTACTTAAAAGGCAGTTTTTTTTTGTTCATATTATGGGAAATATCAACAAGACGTCATCTATGACAATAAGACACAGACTCCAAAATCAGGGAAAATGATTTATTTTCATGAAAAGCTTAAAGTGTCGAATTCAAGCAAAGTTCAGTGTATTTATAATGGAAGGGTGAGGGAGCTATACCCTCATCTATATGTTGACTAATAAAAGATATTTTGGAGGTCCAAAAGCTTCCAGTGGGAAGGAATGATCTGATGGATCAATTTAATGCTCAAAATTCAAAATGATCAGATTATATTGAAACCAACGCGAAAGTGTATATCTTGTCTCCCTGAATCAAATGAAACTCATTTCACTAAAATCTGATATCGGATGCTCCCAATATCACGTTATGTCTGTACTGTTGACTGGACCATGACTTGGCAGGATGAATGGGTTCTTCATCAACCAATGGGTGGTTGAAATTTGGCACTATGTGATTGGTTGTGCATTGGTTTTTTTTTATTGGTGTGGTGGCCCTATGAAGGAGAGCCACGTGGGCCAATTAGTGGATGCCAAGTGGCCTCCTCTCGTCCATGTAAAGTTTTGTATGGGGCTAAGCTGCCTCTATGGGAATCGAACACAAGACCTCATTCAAAATAACCAAGGCTTCCACTGATCGTGTTGTGGTGTTACTTGATATATATGGTGGCACAGTTTTATTTAAATTTTAGTGGATGCAAGTTTGGGAGCGGGGACCAGAGTTAACCCATGACCCTATTCCACCAATGAGGGTCAAGGGCTAACCCTGACCCAAAATATATTACATACAATAACCACAACCTTATTGTATGTGACATGGACCATGATATATTGTTATAAACTAAAGTTTCAGTCGATGATGGATAAATATGTATAACCCCAAACCATATATATGTTAAATTCCATATCCAAAGTCCAACATATGTATTAAAATAGTGGGTGAGATATCATATGCTAGTAAAAAACATTAATATATCGCATCAAACCAAAGTCTTGGAAGAGACTGGAATTTCCAACCAAACCGAAGGATAATGCTAACATCTATGAACAGGGTTTTGGGTAGTAAATGTTATGGTTTATGTTGGAATGACATTGTGAAGGTATGATGCTGAAGGTTAATCATTACAGCAGGCACATGCCACATTTTCCACAACCTTTTGATGCCACAGTTAGTTTTAACACTGATGCTTAGGTTGTATACTGACGACTTATGATAGATACTACAACTATTATATGCCATGGTCAAGGTTATGCAAAGAGGAGAAGAACCTGCCATGGGCAGGGATCCTGAAACCCCAAAACACAAAGTGAAACCGAACCCAATCGCTCAACCCATGATCAACAACTCGGGTTCAAAAATTGGTAGTAAAAAAAATCCTGAAATCAACAGTTATGAAGAAACTAAGTAGGGTGTTTTTTCTGGTTCATGGTCGGCATAGGAATATTAAATTTTCGAAAATTTTCACCTGGTGTGATGGGAATGTCGCTAACATGGGGAAAATTTGTCACTCCAAGTGGATAGATAGTAGGGAAGTGCATATATTAGGATGGTTAGCAGAAAAGTTCATTGGAGCATAACTTGTTCAGTTTTTGACCTTTTTTGGAGCAGAAAGAGCCCAAATAAGGGTTTTTGACTATTTTGGAGCCATTGGAGACATTTTTTTAGCATTCTGAGTACTGTAACTTGATGTAAGCACACTTTATTTAGCATAATTAAATATTCCCAACTATTGGAAGCTGGAATAAGAGATGTAGCCTAGGAGGGATGAACTCCTTCATCATTTGTTGTCTTGTGTATACTTTTATGGTATTGATGTCTTATCTAATTTATGTAAAACTGAATTTTAAATAATGTTAATGTGTTATTGAAATTGACATAAGTGTTTAAAAACCCTAATCTTTTCACTTGACAATTATACAATAAACTCTCAAGCTTTCATATATATATCATGTGCCCCATCCTACACACACACACACACACACACACACACACACACATATATATAACACTTCCTCCCAATCCTCCTTGTGGGGATTTTCCATCGATATAGGAACACCTATGTACTTGAAGGTTCTCTATTTTTACTAAACAAAGAACTCTAGAATATATGTGATCTCCTATAGAACATTGGCTAAACAATTCCAACCATATATGCAACTCTTCCTCTTGTTAACCTGACCTCCCGAAAGCTCCAAGTAATTGTAATAGATTCTCTTGAATCTGGAAGCCATGATTTTGGATGTGTCCCCCATATGAATGGCATCATCAACAAACTGAGAGTGATCGAAGTATTTGAAATGGCGGGCTAAGTTTAGACTTGGAAGAATTACTTTTTTACAAGATTCTTTCAAGTTTCAACTTCAACTCTCAACCACCATAATGTAAAGCAGAGGAGAGAGGGGGTATCCTTGTTGGAGACCACTAGAGGCCTTAAAGAAATGAGCTAGTATTCCATTTATCAATGGACTGATCCACATGCTTCTGATACAAGAATTTATCCAATTAACAAAATCTTTGCTAAATCCATAATTTTCCATTATACCAAACAAGAAAGAGCACCTTACCTGATCGAAGGTGTTCGCCATATCCAACTTAATGATGAAACCTGATTCTCTACTCTATTGACTAGAGTGTATCACTTCCTTAACAAAAATTATATTATCCAATATATACCTGTTTCAGAGGAAGCCACCCTGGTTCTCTAAAATCAATATAGGTGGAATATTTTTTAGTCACCCAACAATGATTTTAGATAAAAAATTTAAGAAGCATTGCACAAAGAGATGGGTCTAAATCTATTAAAGGAGGAGGTGTTTGTTTCCTTATGAATTAATGTTAGGAAGGTATAGTTTTTCCCACCTCCTATATTTCCTTTGAATATGGTCCAATTGAACATTCAAATTAATTCCTTCTTGATCAGGGGCCATAAGGATCAATAAAATTTGATTGAGAATCAATTCGACCCAATGGAATTTCTAGATATAAGGATCATATGACATCTACAAATTCTTCCTCATTAACCTCTTTCATAAGGTGTTTTTCTTCTATTGTGATTTCCGAATTGAAGGGAGCTAAAAAGGCCTTTGATATTCCTTCATATATATCCCTATCCATCGTAAAAAAATAATGAAAGTGAGAATAGGATTCTTCCTTGATCTCAGAGAAATTTGATATGGTAGATTTCCCTTCTAGAGTTATTTCCTTAACTCTGTTTTTAAATTCTTGAGCTTTGATTTGTTTGTGGAAAAGGGAAGTGTTTTGATCCTTGGATTTCAGCTATACACTTCTAGAATTTAACCTCCAAAACTCTTCCTACTTCCCACTCTCTTGAAAAATTTGTTTATTATTCTCTAAATGTCAGTCCTCCATGGGCCACTCTTCCATTATTTTAATTTTTTTCTCTAGGTCTTTCATCAATTCTTCCTTTCTCATTTCAGGTAGAACATACACTTATGTGGCTGAGGTTCAAAGAGATTTATTAACTGATTTTTTTTCAATTCCAAAAAACAAGTTGGGGATCCTATGCATTCTTGTCTCCATGCTTTAGATATAAATTCCTTGATACCTTCCTTTGCCAGCCATCCTGTATTGTATTGAAAAGGAATCGGGAAGAGGTCCTATTTATTTTCCAAGACAAACATGATTGGTTTATGATCGTATTCTCTGTAATCCAGAATTGATTATTGTAGATCAAGGCCCCAGAGGATCCAAAAACTATGAATAAGAAATCGATCTAAATGGGCAGCGATGTATCCATTGTCCGCCCTTCTGTTAGACCATGTATACTTCCCATGTGGGGTTTGATATCGACTATAACACACATAGAGAGTAGGTATTCCATGTTTTCTCTGAAGGGGTATCTAACTATATTACCTTCCATGTGTTCAAATGAATACAAAGTAGTATTGAAATACCCCACCCCCCAATATACCCATCTAATTCTAGCTACTACTTTTGAGAGATGATAATTTATCCCAAAATTATAAATTCTCAGCATATATTGAAGGTGCATACACATTAATCAATTTGATATTCTCTTTTGTGTCCTTTCTTTCTAGTTCGATTCCCAACCAATTGGGAGATTTGATGTTATTTGTTAAAGAAAATTGATCATTCCTCCAGAAGATCCCAAAACCCCCTAAACCACCCCTTGAGTTATAAAATATTCCTTCACTATCCTTCCAAAATACTTTGGATGTCTTTATTAATTATTCTTCTTCCAATTTTGATTCCTACAATAGGAAGATAGAGGGTTGTTCCTTTTTAATTAGATACTTAATTGAGATGGATTTTGAGGGTCCTCCCAAATCCCTTATGTTCCATGAGAGTACCCTCATTGATTGGGGTTCAAAATTGATTTTGAACCACCCTCTATTGTTCCAACAATTCATTTTTTCCCGGTTTCTTTGAGAAGGTTGGAGTTCTGAAGTTGACTCCCTAAATTCTTATTTTATTCTGCTTCTGATTCCCTTACTTCCTTCTTGGAATGAAAAAAAATCTTCTTTACGTTACTCCCTACTTAATAGCTATTGATTTCCTCACTTCCTTGGTGCATCTGAGACATGGTCCTAGTGATGATTTTCCATAGGCCCTCTTATTTTTCTCACTACACCTTTTCTAGTGATGCAAGCTAGGCCAACTGACACAAAACCAACCCTCCTTCATGGATTGAGATATGAGGTTCTTATTTTTCGACACCATTTTCCTCCTCTACATGCTCATTTATTTCTCCTTATCCCATAGATTCTTCTACAATTTTCTCCTTAGATTCCCCTACCTAATTATCCTATGAATCCAAGTAAAAATCCTTGGGGGATTCGAGAACCCCGAAAGGGTTTATTGATGTTGATGGACCATTATTGGTATGTGATTTCCTATTGTTTTCTTGCCCTTTCTTGTTTCTTTTTTTTTCTTTTTAGTTTGTCATTGTTTCGATTGGACACCTTGGCATGATTGGGTCCTTTCCCGAGCTTCGGGCTGAGCATTATTATAATCCCTAGAAAATTTACTGTACTCATGGAAAATCTTGCAACTGAATGAAATTTTTTCATAGTCTAGGATCTGATAACATTTCCAAGGACCCATTATTAAGAACATTTCTGCTAGGAGACCCTTCTGAAGATCCACCTCGACGCAGATCTTGGCACATGAAAATTGTGCACCCTTTTGTTGTGCTTTATCTATATACTTTACAAATTCATTTCCTATTTCCTTGAGGTAATCATCGCTCCAGCGAGAAAGAGGAATATGGGGAATTTTTAACCACGCCGGAATCATAGTAGGGATAAGTTCAGTAGGATCAAAGTCTATAGT
Organism: Pinus albicaulis; assembly: GCA_034641835.2. Taxonomy (NCBI): domain Eukaryota; kingdom Viridiplantae; phylum Streptophyta; class Pinopsida; order Pinales; family Pinaceae; genus Pinus; species Pinus albicaulis. Next base: position 814,152,947 of record CM076580.1, read on the forward strand.
CCATCTGTTTAGATAAATCCCTCTGCTTCAAAAAAAAAGGGCCATTTCCGAAGATAAATTCTTTGTATTCATTTAACTAAAAATGAAAAGCGAACAATCCAATCCCCATATTTAATTTCATATTGTCCTTCCAATGATTTTCCGTCCAATATTCCATCAACTTTTGAGAAGGCTACATTCCTACAGACTTCCCAACAAGGGTCTGATATGAATATGCCAATGATGATATGTAAAAAACGAGAAGAATTGACATATAGGGAATCATATCCATTTGTTTTATAAACTTTGAATTATTCAAGATGGATCTATTTCTTTGCGGGAGGGAGGATATCAAATCTTAGAAGGAAGTTGCCTCGTCAAGGGGATAGGGAGGATCCCCCCATGGGGGAGCCTTTTCTCGTGAAAGTAATAGAGCTTCAAGGATGAGGATGCAACGTGGCTATGGTTGTCGAGCGCATATTAAAAACCCATTAGAAAATAAGAATAATGGGAAAAAATAAATAAAATGCTGCTACAAAATTTATACTACATGCAACGGTTGTTGCAACAAGAATCAACCTCTGGAGATATAAAAGATTTTCATAATGAGAACATCAAAGATAAACCTTATAAGGTTGGGAATAAGAGAATACAATTGAATTTTTGGGGATGTATAGAGGAACACTTGATCAATGAGTGCCCTAAAAAACAACAGAAGGAAGATAACCCACGTAAACAATAGACACATGAACCCTTAAGTTACTAGAAATATCAAAGGAATTAACTCAAAGAGGGAGAGAGACGAGGGAGCATGCCCACAAGCTCTCTAAAATACTAAAAATTTCTATTGAACTATTTAGAAATATTTTTGATATCTTTAAGTTTCTAGGGAAGACTCTAATTAAAAAAAAAAATTGTACATATATTAATTGCTCTTATTGAAATAAATATAGAATGTTGGAATATGTTTTGAATCGAGTTGTTCTGCAATTATTGATGTGTCAATGGTTACATGTTTATGTTTTTTTTTTAGTTTTAGCATGTCGATGCTTTGTGTTGTTCATCATGCGTTGTTGTTGTTTTACTTTGTTTTTATTTTTTCTCTTTGTTATTTTTGTAGTTTAGTCTTAGTTTGGTTTGTTAGGTGTGGGAAAGGAAAGAAAAATAAATCATGTAGAAGATTTTAATGAAACCCAAATAGAATTAAGACTATGATGAAATTATACACATGTTATAAATTGCACCATAGGGAAGAAAAGGATAAATGACCAGTCAAGAAGGCCTACTGGGTCCACATGGACCAGTGGGAAAAAAATATTATAGCTATAAAAAAATGGCATAAGAAGGGAGCTCCCTTAAATAAAATTGTTCTTGTATGATATATATTTTATATTTTATAAATATGTGAAAAATGAGAACATAATGACTCCATTTCAATGGAAAGACAATTTGTCCAAAACCATCCTAGTAGGAGGATAGTTAATTTAAAATATTAATACTATGTAAATGGTATGTAAATAAAAACCAATACTTACTATGTTTGGGGTAATATAATTAATTTATGTAATTAATTCCATGCCATAAGGAATTCCCATCAAGTAAGTGTGAAATAATGATCTCTTACTTTTAACTACAATTGTTAGTGTGGATATAATAAGCTTAGGCTTATGGGCCTGGTCATGTAAATATTTGAAAACAAGAGACGTTGAAAATTGAATTTAAAATTAAATGTGTATGCACAACATGGAATATGTGCAAGTATGACAAAATCTTGTCAAAATGAGTATGCATAGGTTTGGGTACATGGTAAGAGACAAGGTTGAATATGCAAATTGGATACTTACGGGAAATGCCTTTATGAAGTTTCTATTGAAACTTATGAAATATTTGAAATGGTAGAGTTGTAACTAAAATTTTAAGCTTAGATAATTTTAGGGAACGTTGAATATTGCAACAATAGGTATGCTAAAATCCATCTAGACACCTTGAAAATAATTCAACTAATAATGCTTATGATGAAATCCAAGTACGTAAAGAAAACAACAAGAAAATGTAAAAATGTAAAGGACAAGGATTTGGTAAGAACTCCTTTTAGCTAAATTGGTATCTTTTTGTTTCCAAATTTATGAATTCTTTGCATGTATTCCTAGAGCAAGGCATGGTTAAGGCATGAAGCCTTCACTGCAAAAATATTCCAATGACTTTTGCAATGCATGAAAAACAAAAGTGGAAACTAATTAACTCTTGAATTTAAAGACATCCAACTCTTGTTTTTGGCTCTTTGGGTTGTTGGAATAATATTTGATTTCATTATGAAATGCTTAGAATAAATCTAATTGAAATCATATGGACTAAAATATTTGTTTTGTGCAACACTTTTAATATAACTTAAGGATGTTATGAATCTTTACAATGAAAATAATTTGTATATTAGTGTTGATTGTTTCTTAGTTGATTGAAAGATCATATTTCAGGTAGAGTGGTAGAATGGGGTGTGGGATAGAAGCCACCATAGCAGAATAATGCCACCTACAAAGGATCCCAACAACATGACTTCAAGTCTCATTATTATGAGATTTGGCTTCTGAATGAAGCAAAGTTAGGCAATTAAAATTTCTGATTTGAAATATTTGAGTTATGGAAATTAAATGCTATGAAACATTTGAAATAATGGAGCATGTATTTTAGGAAGAATATTAGTGTGGGGACTTGGAAACTCCAAGGAACTTTGTTTACCTCATGGGAGAAATTAATAATTAATACCTTGACTATAAGACTTCATGAGTATTGTAGTGGAGAACACCATACCATCACTTGACCATAAGAATCCTTGCAAATTCATTAGAGCATTACAAACTGGTACTTGGATATAAGACTCTAATGATTACCCCATGCAAGAAAACCCTCAAAGAGGTAGACTACATGGAATGGGGGTTTCCTGGGCTTGAACGATTGAGTGGCTGATGGAGACCCTTGTAAGAAATATCTTAGATAGGTAGACTACCTAGAATGAGGGTTTTTTGGGCCGAGAAGGGTGAGTAGTTGATGGGGGGCCATGTAAGAAAAAATTTGGACATGTGGAGTACATGGAATGGGGGTTTCTTGGCCTAGAAAGGTGACTAGATATTGTGTGAAGAAATATTCCCCACGCTCACTGGGATTTGAGTGCGATGAGGCTTTCTTACTAAACATAGAGCTTATTTAGTAAAGACATATTGTTCAATAAATATGGAGTGTATTCCGTAAAGATGAAGCTTGTTCGATAAATAAATGATATGGAATTATTACCTATGGATACAAAGGAAGAAAAGAGTAACCATAAATTAAGTATTAACTTAAATAATTTTTTGTTGAAATTGTGGTTTAATTTGATTTGACATATTTATGATTAATCTCATAAGAATTGAATATTTATGATATAGGTAAACTATTGAACTATGCATCACAGATTTATGATGTTGATCACAAGCAATATTAGAGTGATATTAGTGTGGTAATATTAGAGTGGTGTAGTGGAAGCATAGTAGAGCTAAAACCTTAGGGATTGGGCCTTTGTGATGACACAAAAACCCTAGAATATGAATTGATCATCATGAGTTATGCTATGACATAAATGTTGTATTATTAGAGAAAGCTCGAGGGATGCCTTGGTTGTGATACTCCATCAAGACTCCTCCTGTGCAAGGAATCCTTTCCAAGAAATGGATCCCTCGACGAAATATGGAGGTGTTGTAGCTACTACAACTACCCTCCGAAATCTGGCACCAGTCCAAAATTTCATATCCCTTGTGATCGCTTTTGAAGAGATACATGATAATGGGTTGATCCCTTAGGAAAAAATCTTAGACCCAAGGAATCCTCCCCACATGGGTACCTTTAGGTCAAAAGTTGGTTTTGGTACCATGGATGTTTTAATATGATCTTTCCTTTTGTTTCCTTTCTTTTCTAAGTGTGGTCGCAAGGTCACAACCCTCATGAAGCTCGACCATATGTGACTTTGCGATTGAACGACCTCTTTAGGTCACCAGGTCACTCTTCCCCTCAACTCATGACCTTTGAAATTTAGTGACCTAGTGACCTACACCTTGGTCGTAGGGTCACAAGGTCGCAAGGTTGCAAAATTTCTGACAAAACCATATTTGCAACCTTACGAGCCTACAACCTAGTGACCCCCAGGTCGCTGAGTCAAAAGGTCGTAATGGGGGAAATTTTATTGAAAACTGTGACTTTGTGACCCAGCGAACTAGCGACCTAGATACCCTGTGACTCCAATTAAGGCTACCTTTTTATATATAGGAGGGTCAAATAGGTCGCATTCAACCTACACGAATAAGCTTTCAAAGTGGTCTAACTGCCCAATTGGAGAAAGTTTTCATCCAGGTAAGTTACCGTAACCTTAAGTAACTTTATTTTACTATTATTTATGCCAGCCTACCCTTGATTATCCCTCACCCTAGCTAGTTATACTCCTTTTGGTCCTCAATCACCTATTTTTTCCATAAACAACCCTTTTCCTTTTAACTCACTCTCTCACCTCATTGTCGCATCTTGCCTAATTTGGCCTGGATCCCTTTGTTTCCTCTCTGTCCCCCTCTTGGCCCCTCTCCCAAAATCTTAGGGACCTCCTCAGCCTTGTTTTTCCTTCTTTCCTCTTGGTTTTACCCTCTCTCACATGCAAGTCGCACTAGTTCACTATGTCAAGGAAGCTCTAGTGTGACCTGATGACTTGCGACCTCACGACCTATGAACTTGCGACCCGCGACCAAGTTGCCAGGTCGCCAAGTCACCAAACCCGTCATTTTTAACCCAACACGACCCTACGACTAGGTCATTAGGTTGCAAATATACCTTTCCTAGACCTTCATTACCAGAATAGGTCACAATTTCCTAAAATTTTCTTTTGTGAAATTCCTTGTTGGTCACTCAGCATCCCAGAGTTTCCTGGGCATTAGGTGGTTTGGACTAGTTATTCTAACTATCATATTATTGCATCCATGTCGCCAGTCTTATCGTGAGATTTTTTTTTGAACATGCTAGGTGATGTGGAAGATGAACTTGATTGCCTAGTCTAGAGATGACACAAGAGCCTGAAGATCAATGTTCTAGAGAGTTATTCACCTCCAGTGCTGACTCCCATCTATAGAGGCACACCTTGTGTATTTGGAAATATTTCCAAAATTTCTTGGCATGACATCTAACAAGAATTTACAAGACAAGAGTTTCCAAAAGACCTAGCAGACCACTAAGTGTACCTAAATGTCAAGAGGTCTAAACTACACTATGTCACAATGCACCCCTAGATATTCCCATATGTAGAGGTCATTGACTGGAATATGCAGAAAACCGATTCCAAACATTGGGTCATAAGGGATCACACTAGGGCACCCTTTTCCAACCTAGCCACCATAGACGCCAATGTGTATTATTCACTGCCAGAAAAGGAATATTCCTTCAATACCTGGTGGGTAGCGATGCATAATGTTTAGGTTCAGGATACCTTAAAGAGATGGTGGGAGGACCCTGAGAACTTCAAGGGGAAGAAAGACTAGGAGTACAAGACGGAAGGCTTCAAGAAGGTATATAGGCTCATCACAACTATGATGTGTCAGATGTACGAAAGAGAATATGCTAACACCTGCAATAGAGCATGGGTCCCCTTGATGCATGAGGCCACCACCTATGAGATGTGCTTCAATTGGCCCCAATTGTTAATATTGGATTTAAGGGAAAACATATCAACAACAAAGGTTCCAGAGGAAGGGTTAGCATATGAATTCCACATGGCCTCATATCTATTGGATCTTGTTTTTTCACAATGCTTCTTTGACCAATGGTATCATAACTAGGACCTAATAGTCGGAGGCCCAATTTACAAATATTTGAATATTTTCAGGGACTCCAGATACAAACAAGACATTGATCTTATACTAGAAAACTTTGTCACTATGCTCTACCAAATACTATTCAACGAAGATCCACCATGTATGTCTAAGAGATCCATGGAAACAGTCATTAATGTGGCACACTATTTCCCCATACAGGAAGGCACCATCATTAGAGTTTTTTTGTCCTTCAAGCAATCCCATGCATTGCCAAGATTTTTCACCCACAAGCTACTACTATAGGAGGTCTGTCACCAAATGTAAAGTGACTTATCTAAGACATTAAGTAAAGGAAATAAGAAACCATGGCCAAACCTCCCACTAAACATCAGATCTTACACGGTTAAATTTTCAAAGAGGTAGTATCTGAGGTTGAGCAGATGAAATTGTTTCGATTCATACCCTTATATTTCCGGTCCTATGACCTAGAAAGGATTGTGCCAACACATTGAAAATGGGCTAAGCTCAATTGGTCCTAACAACACACTAATACAACTCCAGAGGATGATGTGAGGAATTGGTATAATGCACATAGGAATTTAGGCCCCAGGGAAGAGCTTGAAGTGGGAGGAGAGCAAGAAGGACACTCTCAAGATGACCTGAGTTTACAGGATAAGGCCTCCACCATAAAGAGAAAGACAGAGACGGGAGGAGATTCTTCCTCCCAAGTCAAGAAACCGAAGAATTACACGGGAAATGATTCCTTGAAATATCTCAAGGAAGAAGGGGCTGAAGAAACCCTGGAATGATAAAATACTACCCTGGTGAGGAAAAAGAAAGAACTTAGGCAAAAAATGGAGGATCTCAAAAGAACACAAGATGCACTAGCCCAACAACAAAAGGAAGAGAGCCAGAGGCAAAAAGTAGAAGAGAATCGTAAGAAGCAACAAAAGGAAGAGAAAAGAAAGAAACAGGTTGATGAAGCATGAAATAAGAAAGAGGAAGAGGTGAGAGAAAAAGAAGCTGAAGAAGAATAGAAAAGGGCCCAAGAATAAGATAAACAAGAAGAGAGAAATAAATAGAGAGAGGAAGCTGAAAGGAATATAAGAGAATAAGAAACCAAAAAATAACAAAAGGGAGCAAGCAAAGGAGCAAAATATATTTGGTCATATCCACTGCATCTTGGTAGGGAGAAAAATCTTCCACTGCTTGAAATTCCCCCAGTTACCCCTATCACAAGTGGGCACCTACCCCTCTCAGAGTTGGGCATTTCACAGGAGTAGGAAGATGAAGTACTGTAGCTGACAAGGCTATTATATGACCAACTGAACCACATAATCCAGCAAGAAAGGAGAAAATACCTTTCTAGGAACCCAATCGAGCCTTTAGCATTCACAATAGAAAAGGACATAGTTCTAGATACTAGTAAAAATCCTGTAATGATAGCCTCAGCTAGGACTGCTTTTGCAGCATCAACAAAAGAAAATTTTTTTAGGATGACCAAAGAGATCATGGAGTTGTAGAACAAGCTCCGCATAGCTGAGAAAAAGGTTGTTCAAGTAAAAAATAGAAGAGATCTATAGAATATGAAAATAAATCACTTCAACTGACACTCACTCATGTAGGTAGACTACAAGTTGCTATTCAAAGTGAGCTGGATATCCTAAGCAGGACCATGGTACATGTTTATGAGGAAATGATGAGGTTGTGACAAATTTTTTCTCCCTTGGCAGGTATCTAAGTAGACACAAGGAATAAATCCACCCAGCTTAAGGAAGCCTCCATGACACTCGATAACATGTTGGACTGGTGCAAGAAACGAGGAAAATTTTAAGGATGGAAATTTATCTTAAAGTTTAGAAGCATTGGTGAATCTAAGTAGTCGCTAATATGAAAATTGAAAAATTTTGGGGGATATTTTTTGTAAAAATACTTAGATATATAATATTTTTATAATATTATATATAAAATTTTGGCGATTTTTTAGGTAAAATAATTTTATACTATAAAATTTGGGTGAATAACTTTTAGAAAAAATTGGAAATTAGTGAAACTTTTTTTTGGAAAAAGTATGGAAAATTAGCCCACTTGAAAATATTAGCCCTTAAAATTTTCCCTGGAAAGAAATACCAGCAGGCCCTAGGTACTCTACCAAAGAGGTATTGGATCACCACTCAAAATGATAAGGTACAAATGTGCATGAAGTTATAATCCTGTGACAAGCTCGTCAAGGATGTGGACAAGGTCTTGTTTGCCTATGACCACCTCATCACCGACATCAATTCAATGGCCAAAATCCAACGCATACCCTCCATGGGTACATTTAAATATCATAATATTTGGCGGGAAGTACTATACGGGATCCAGTCTTATTTACCCAATCAAAAAGGCAGCCAGCTCCAAATATCTTCAAGTGACCAAATAAAACATTTCATAATATATCGTGGATCTGGTAAGAATTTATACAAATTTGGCCTTCTTATCTTATCATATCATTGCAAAGAAGGGCACACTGGTCCTAGACATGCTGGAATTCTTGCACAGTCTCGGGGAAGACATGCCTCAACTAGCCCCAATAGCTTATGATTATCAAGCATGGAAAAATTACCTCAAGGAGTAGCTACATGTGGATACTCCAGGCTTATCAATCACTAATATTATCATTTGAAACTGAGGTGTAGGAAATAATATCCTGTTTGATTAGTACTAGACCCCTCCAAAGAAAATGAAAACTCATAGGTCACAAATCTCACAAGGTTGTAGATTCCCTAGGTCGTAGCCTACCCGAATTTGCAAGTCGTAAATGACCTCAGGTCGCAAAATACCATAGGTAGCAAAGGACCCTAGTCACAATTCATCCCAATAGTCAAGGAGGCAAAGGGTGAAAGAGCAATCCAAGAGTCACTCTAGCCTATATGTACAACCTTGGGAAATATTGTACCGAAATTTTGAGTTTTTGGACTCTCAAGAGAGACAAATTGATTTCTATTAAATGTATGATTTTGGATGAATACAAGGAGTGTTTTTGGGTCTACCTATTGAATCAGACGAAATTATCCTATATGGATATGCTATGAGTATGGTCCCTTCGAATGAATGAATGCTTCCCTCAAATATTGGTGGACAATTATGCTCATGTATTTCCGTGTGTTATGAGCTTCCTTGCAATACGCGGATAGTATATGATGTTCTAAATTAAAGATATGTTGATGAATTTTATTGTCAATATTGTTTAAATATTTATTGGGATGTGCATAGATGATAAATGAAACACTTATCCATCGTGAAATATTTCTCATTTTTTAAGTGAGTCTTATTATCAATATGATATTAGTAAAGTTTTTCTAACAATGCTTTTCTTAAGTTTCATGCTTTAAATTCCGCTTTTCTATTCATGGTATTATGTTTCACAGGGAATTCATCAATCACTCACTTTTATTCGTTCAATATCCATGCATTCTCCATCTTAGCAATTCTCCTTTCTGTCTGAAAAATATTCACCAATTTAATGGAAACCAGTCCTACATACCGGATTGGATCCCCAAACCAAATGGTGTAGAGTCTAATTGGGATTCTGCATTTGGGAGATCCCCTTTCTGTTGGTAAGACATTTTCAACCGTCAATAGAATTGGCACTAGAAGGAGGGCTTGATGGCATGTGTTGACACATGCTCTCATCTAGAAGTTTCCCAGCAAGCTAATAACATTCCTTTACAAGCCCCCAAAACCCATTCACAGGCCTGGATTTAGGAGATCTCAGGTTCGGTAACTCTAGAACTCCACCCCTTGAGGATACTCCTATCGAGGAGGAACCCCTATTCCATGAATTCACATTAAATAAAATGAGAGCCTTACGTCTGCTCTCCCGTGAGCTTGTCTGGGGTCTCCAGAGCCTCCCCACCACAAGTTCATTGCCCAAACCACGAACCTTGGATCCGCATCACACCCATCAAGGTGTCCTAGTCAATTCAATGCCCTGGATTATTAGTCTAATGCTATAATACTATGCGGATATAGTCGACAAGCTCTCAGTTGAAGGCCCCAAGAGCCACAGGGAAGTTGAAAGGGAGGGCCCCAGGAGCATTGCTACTAGGGTCCCCAATATTACCCAACCATTAGGGGAATTTTGAGGTCTAAAATGGGCCTCCTAAGAAAAATGTACAACCAAAATAAAATTTATAAGAACCAATATGATTCAAGATGATGATGTCAACCATGGGGTATGATTCACCATTTGGAGTAAAAAAGTAAAAATATTAAAAAATAATAAAATCATAAAACTACTTTTTCAACTTGTATTTTCAAATTATCTCCCTAAGGTTTTACTCAAATTTCAAGAGAGAGTACTCATTGGTTGCAATATTTAATTCCTCATCCAAGGAGTACCCATGTTGCATACTTTCGTGGACCCCGCTACATGAAAAATCTGAAATACATGAAAAAATGCGATTACAATCACATTCTTCATGCATTTATCATTTTTCATGTACAAGGGTCCATCAAAATTATGGAAAATGGGTACTCCTTGGATGAGGAATCAAATTCTACATCCAACGATTGTCTCCGCTCGAACTTTGAGTAAACACATAGGGAGATAAGTTGAAAATACGAGTTGAAAAATAGTTTTTCCTTTTTTCCCTCTAAAATTTGATGATGTAATCTAACATTATTTTATTATTTCCACTTTTATTTTATAATTTCTTTAGGAGGCCCATTTTAGACCTCAAAATTCCCCTAATGAAGGTATCATTCCCTAGAATAACCAACCTTTTTCTGGAGACATCAAGATGAACGACCCACTAGGGAGAGGCTCCAGAAGGGGTCAGGGAAACACGACCCTGAGGAACAGTCAAAATACAAACCAAACCCACCACCTCCACTGAACGTAGAACCAACGAGAATTTCTTTACAACAGTAATTTTAGTGGTTTCAAAAACTTGAGGAACTATAGTGATATTGAAAATATGAGGGTTCCTTGAGATGAAGATATGCATTCCCAACATGAAGGCGATGCTTCCAGGTCAAGCACCAGAAGTGAATCTAAAGGTGAGGCTAAAACCATCATGATTTGACCCTTGGAAATACCTAACTGAGTGCAACCCCTGGCTAGGATGGCACAATCCCCTCTAGGCATCTGAGGTCCACTTCATGACATGCCCTGATACCTTAAGAAGCACTTTCCCAATTGCGACAGGGGAACATTAGCCAAAGATCATATCAATAAATTCTTCCTTTCTCTAAATATGATGAGGGTTACATAGTATGACGATGTAGCGTGCAAAATTTATCCCCACACCTTGGAAAACAAAGCTGCTACCTGGTATCTCTCTTTGCCTGTTGCTTCCATCTAGACATGGGAAGAGTTCTGACGAACCTTCCTCAAGAAGTTCTCAGAGGATAAGACCCCTTCCATGCTCCTCACAGAGTTGAGTACATTGAAATTTCAAAATAAGGAAAAGGTCAAATATTTCAATCAATGATTTTCTACTATCCTGAATAATTTCTCCATGAACATGATCCTCGATGATTCCATCACCATAGACTATTACAAGAGGGCCTTTTGTGAGACATCATTGTGTTCGTTAAAAGTGATGCCAAGGTTACCTTTGCTAAAAATTTCATTGTGACTCTTACCGTCGAGAAAGATATGCTTTCCATAGGGGCTCTAGATCATGATAATCATGATGATCCAAAGTACACCAACAAGAAGGCAAAACCTTCAACTAGTAAGCCAAGAGACAAAGAAAAAGACCCTTTCAACTTCGAAAGTATTCCTAAGTCTCTGAAACTCCTAATGAATAAAGTCTCAGATCTGAAAAGGAAGAAAAATGATGCTTCTTCAAGAAACAAGCCCCAAAAAAATTCTTTAGAAATAAAAATAATACAATGAATTGGCCTCCTCCAAATCCCAATGCAAACTTCAATGTTGAGGAGATCGACAAGGACCATTTTTTTTCTTTCTACCAAGTATCTCACTCAAAGAGAACTTTCCCCCAGTGGACCAATAGCATGATCATTGTGGTTAATCAACTACTAGAAGACAAGATGATAGGAGACCACGAGGAGGAATTCAACTTGCTCGAGGAAGAGGTATCCCCTCGATGAAAACCAAGGATCAGCTTTTTTGGCTTTCGAAGTTATCTGCGGGGAGGAATCAAAATAATTTGCAGAGGTTAATATTTCTGACAACGTCCAACCCAAGCCTCTGCAAACCTACAACTTTAGGAGAAAAGGTTTGGTAGCTGACCAGGCCCTTGAAGAGAAAAAGAAAGCATTCCTGAGGAAAATCTTGCCTCCTAACAAGTCGAACCAAGCCACAACTCCCACTTTGGAGAAGACCAGCCTCACCATTACCAGAGGCACACCAAGAGATTTTCAATCCCCAAATTTTCCTCAGGCACCCACAGAAGTACCCTCACACTCGGAGCCTAGATATAACGTCATCGAATATATGAAGAAAACATGGGCCAAAATTTCGCTTTATGAGCTTGCGAGGATTTCCTACCAACATGATTTTATTCTTAAATATTTTTCCAACCCCTCCTCGGCAATTAATCCATCCCATTCTTTAAAATTAGGTGGTTCAATTCCTTCCCAAGCCATGACATACCTCCAATATATTGTGAACATCTTCTCAAGCTGTGGTCAACTCATGGGGGTCCATGCCCTTATTTCTTGTATCATTCTAAATTTTCAATTTCAATGTTCATAACTGCCTTGTTGACTCAGAGGCATCTACCAACGACATGCCCCTATCTGTGTGCAAAAAGTTGAATATCCAACACGCTAAGACCAATGCAAGGATCATCCAGTTGGATAGATCTCAAGTCCCCATTATGGGCGAGCTAAAAAAATTGTTATTCTGACTATCCTCAGACTCTGGAGTTTACCAGTGCATCGACATCATTGTCGTTGACATTCCAAAGGCTTACAATTTTTTGATGAGCCGAGACTATTCAAGCAAGCTCCAGGGCTACTTTGCCACAGACTAGTCCCACTTTTGGTTCCTATACAAAGGAAGAAACAACCAAATCAGGGTCAATGGTGAGCCATACATGAAATACATTTTCACTGACATTGAAGCAGTCAATGATCCCATTAGTTTCACCCAAGAAGAGCTAGGAATATGCTTCTTATAAGCCGCATTGGGGTGCTACTAGGCCGTCCAATAACCCATCTCTTCGGACACTCAAGTGGAGTTTCTCCCTTGTCCCCCACCTAACACTATCAGGCCAGATGTTCTACCTGACACTATTGAGCTAGATTCCCCATCTACAAACACATGAAACCTGGAAGCATCCCAAAGTGAAATTTGGACCCTATACTATGATGGTTCGAAAACCCATGACGGATTCGGCGTTGGTTGTATCTTGATAGACCCTCAAAAGAATTAATTTATTATTTATTTCAAGTTAAATTTCCAATGCACCAACAATATCACTGAATATGAAGCACTAATCCTGGGGCTCAAGAAAGTGATTGATCTCAAATTTGGATTCCTGAAGGTAATCAGTGACTTCCAAAATCATTACCAGACAGGTACGCAACACCATCCACTATCTATCACCACATTTAAAGGGATATCAACTAGAGGTATGGCGTTTGATTATTTATTTTGACACTTTTGACATTAAGTCAGTCCGTAGGGTGACTAACGTTGCTGATGATACCCTAGCCAATGATGCTACTAGGATTACCCGGTTAAGAGACATTTTTTCTATTTAAATTGTATATAAACCTGTAGTGCCTGACAATGTGACTAATATGCGCATTTTCAACAATGATCAACAGGTGTTGGAATTCATGCTGAATGCAGATGTGTTCAAGGATGTTGTTATCGAGGAAGAGGAACATGGGTTTGATTTGCAAAATGAATCATGTGAACACAAAGGAAACCCCATGCCTAAAGGGATTGTTTCAGTCGAGAAGTTATTTGATTTGCATAGCTGATTTCGAGGGCCACATTACACCAAAGTGAAAAGCTCCACCTTATCACACGAGCAGGTTAACCTTGGAACAGACACTAATTCAAAAAATTTTAATCATGGTAACAAGTGCACTCCCGAGAAAATATGGTCATTCATCGACTTTTTTATGAAGTATCAATATGTTTTTTCCTGGACATATGATGACTTGTAGACATATGACACTTGGATTATCCATCATGTGATACCTATGAAAGAAGGAGCCAATCCCTTTCAGTAGAAACTGAGAAAGGTACATCCGAATCTAGAACTGTTGATTCAAAAGGAACTCAAGAAACTCCTCGATGCTCGCATTATTTTCAAAGTTAAGCATTCAACATGGGTGTCAAACTTGGTCCCTATGCGTAAGAATTCTAGTGAAATCCGATTGTGCGTATAATTCTGAAACATGAACCGGGCATCTCACAAGGATAACTACCTTGTTCCCCCTATGCAATAGATTCCTGAAGATAATTTTTCTTTTCTTGATGGATTCTCAAGATACAACCAGGTGATGGTTGCCAAGCCCAATTGTTTGAAGACAACATTCAGAACAAAGTGGAGAATTTCCACATTCTGACGCATGCCTTTTGGTTTAATCAACACTGGAGTGACTTTCCAGAGGGCCATGGACATCGCCTTCATATGTTTAATGGGACAAACTATGGTGGTCTACCTAGACAATTTCACGATATTTTCGAAATGCAGGTATGACCATCTACACCACCTGAAACATATTTTCGAACGATGCCAAAAGTATGGGATCTAGTTAAATCCAAATAAAAGTATTTTTAGGTTCTCAAAAGGGAATTTATTGGGCCACATTATAACCAGGGATGGAATTGCTATTTATCTAGACCACGTAAAATCCATTGCTCAAAATCGCCCCCCCCACCCTCGAGCAACGAGAAATCTATGCAATCTTTCCTCGGGAAAATCAACTTCCTTCGCAAGTTCATATTGGAGTTCACCCAAATTTCAAAACCCTTAAAAAACATGATCACGGAGGGTGTAAGGTTCAAATGGATTCAGGTAGAGAAGAAAGCCTTTGAAAATATCAAGAAAGCCATCGTAGAAGAACCAACCCTTTATAGCCCGGATTTCAGCAAAATATTTGTCTTGTGTAATTTTACCCCAAACTCGTCACTGGTAGAAATCCTTACCAAAATGGATGATAGTAATGATGAATGGCCCATATGTTTCATGAGCACAGGGTTGTAAGGAACCGAGCTGAATTATCCAGACATCAAAAAACAAGCATATGTGGTATACAAGGCGATAAATCATTTTAGGCTGTATACCCTGAAGAACCATGTGAAAGTGTTCGTCCCTCACCTAGTGGTTCGTTCATTATTATTGCAACAATAATTGGTTGAGTGATGAGGCAACTAGATGTCCTGCCTTTAGGAATATTACTTATAATTCAAACCCACATATACAGTTAAAGGCCACAGGCTGTGCAATTTGGCCGCCAAAGTTGTCGGCCCACAAAGCGACGATGAAGAGTGTTGGGAACATGAAATTGAAATGTAACAAACAGATCATGCGCCCTCATCAACATCTACATCATGGTACTCAAACCTCCTTCAATATCTCAGTCAAGGGACCTTCTATCCAACCCTGAGAGTGAAACAAAAGCGGGACATAAGACTGAAATCTGCTTCCGATCAAATGATCCAGGGAAAATTATTTTGCAAGCACCACAATAGTGTCCTATTATGTTTCTTAGAACTCGAGGACACACAATGTGTCCTAAATTATCTTCACAACAGACTAGCTAGGGGGCATTAAGAAGGTGATGCCACAACATAAAAGGTCATGCGGGCCAGTTTCTATTGGCCTACCCTATTCAAAGATGCTCACGCCTATGCTCACAAATGTCCCTTGTGTCAAAAATATGCCAGCAGGGAAGCTTGGTCATTCGCTCCGCTACAGTATATCACAGTGGAGGAAAAATTCTACCAATGGGGTATAGACATGATCGGGGAGATACTACCACACTCCTCAAAGCAACACCGATATATTATTATATCCACAGACTACTTCACATGGTACGTTGAGTCAGTACCATTACGCCAAATCAACGATCAAGAGGTAATATCTTTCATTACTCAACACATCATAACCAGGTTTGGTGTTCCAACCTCTCTTGTTTTTTATAATGCTACATATTTTTCACCATTTAGACTGTATCATTTGGCTCTAGAAAATGGTATCATTTTGAAACATTCTACCAACTATTACTTGCAAGGGAATGGGCTAGCTAAGTCGAACAACAAAAACCTAATTCGTATCATCAAGAAGACTTTGTTATCCCAACAAAGAAACTTGCACAATGCCCTCAACAATGTCTAGTGGGCCGACCGAGTCATGCCCAAATATTCTCTTGGGACTTCTCCCTTCTTCCTAGTGTACGAGAAAGAATCCAACCCACCACCCCCCCAATCTTTCCCTACCTTCCCTTCAATTATCTCAAGAATGGCATGGCACCCCTTGTCCTATCTTGTAGTCCTGCATAGACACTCTGCTTAAACTAAAGGATAAATTCTCCATTCACCAAAGCTGAATCAAATGATGGTTTTAAAAAAAGTCCGTCGGGAAGAGGGAGTTCAAAGTTGATGTTCTGGTCCTCAAATGGGGCAAGGCCCATGAGGACAAGGGGAAGCATAACAAGTTCCAAGCCTTGTGGACAAGACAATTTTAGATCAAAGAAAATATTGGCCAATACATGTATAGGCTGCAAGCCTTAGGAGGGAGGGTTGAAACTCTCCCAGTAAAAAACCATGATCTCAAGCACTACCTCACCTGACAACCCTCGGGTTATATCCTCACCTTGTATCATATTTTTTTATTTCCCGCATGTTTTGTGTTCTGTTTATGGTTTCCACATTTTATTTTCTTCTTGTTTTGTTCAATAAGTAGCCTGTATTGAGCAAGGTTTCCAGAATTTCTCTCTCCAATTCTTTATCTTTGAAGGTTGATGTAATTGTTACTCAACTAGCGAATTGTGCCTAGATCTATGCCTACAATAAATCAATCCTAAAACCCTTGGCCTAAGTAGGAGTTGGAATATCATCATGTGGGGAACTCAGCTAAATCAAGATATCCTAGTGTGAGTGGCCAATCTCGTGTGCTGGCTTGGAATTTCTATTGAAAACAGATGGGTAATACAGAAAAATCAACGAAGAGGAAAGGCATAATTTCTACCAATGAAAATTTGTTCAGGAAACCCTCAAAGTCTCTCAATAAAAGCCAGAAACAACCTCTCTTGCAAGTAAAATAATTTAGGATTCCTCATCCACCCAGGAAATAATTTCCACAACAAATAAGTGCCATAAGAACATACAAATAAGTGTTATACGCGGATAAACAAATAAGGGTAAAGGATTGAGAAAGGCTTCCTGCGCAGAGAGGCAATACAACGACTTCGCTAGGGTACTTTCTAGGCTCATTGGCAGCAGAGAAAAGCTTGTGATTTCTATTTCATGACTCTGTCGAGGCCCTACATAGGCTTGTTGGGAGTGGAGCAACACAAAAGGCAAATAAATTATACCGAACTCCACAAAGCTCACGTTGTTATTAAAATCCGTTTGTCAGGTCACCGGGATGTGAAAAAAGGAGTGTAGCAATCTAAGTCAATACAGCCATGGTAAGCCAATCTTCAAAGGTCAAAGATAAGGCTAGCGGTACCCACAAAGGCAGAAGGAAAAATCCCGCTAAGCCCCCCCACCCCCAAAAATAAATTCTAAGTAGAGATTCTAGGTTCTACCAGTGAATCACCAATTATTGTAGCCACTACAAATACCCTCTGAAATTTGGCACCAGTCCAAAATTTCAGAGCCGCTGTTTCTTTTCACAAGATACATGCTAATGGTATCATCCCTCAAGCAACAATATGAGGCCTAACGCATCCTCCCTGCCCTAGTACCTTCAAGTCAAAATACGGTTTTCATATCATGGATCATTTCATCTGGTATTTACTTTCTTTTCTAAGTGTGGTCATAGGGTTGCAAACCTCATAAAGCTCAACCATATGTGAATTTTTGACCCAACGACCTCTTCAGGTTTCCAGGTCGCTAGGTTGCTCTTCCCCTCAACTCCGAACCCTTGTGACTTAGTGACCTAGTGACCTACACCTTGGTCGCAGGGTTCCAAGGTCGCAAGGTCACAAAATTCCTCATGAAACCATATTTGTGACCAAGTGACCCTGTGACCTAGCAACCCCCAGGTCACTAGGTCGCCGGGTCACAAGGTCGCAATGGGGGAAATTTTATCGAAAACTACAACTTTGCAACCCATCGACCTAGTGACCTAGTGACCCTACGACTACATTTATAGATCGCATGTGTGACCTTTTTATATATAGTAGGGTCATGTAGGTCATATTTGACGTGCACAATAGAGCTTCCAAAGTGGTCTAACTGTGAAATTGGAGATCATTTTCATTCGAGTAAGTCGTTGTAAGCTCTAGTAACTTTTTTTACTGTTATGTATGTTATCCTAGCCTTTATTATCCCTCACCCTAGTTAGGTAGAATCCTTTTGGTCCTCAGCCACCTATTTTTTCCATAAACAACCCTTTTCCTTTTAACTCAATCTCTCACCTAGTTGTCACATCTTACCCAATTTGGTCCATATCCCTTTGTTTTGTCTTTGTCCCCCTTTTGGCCCCTCTCCCAAACTCTCAGGGACCTCCTCAACTTTTTTTTTCCTTATTTCCTCTCAGTTTCCCCATCTCTCACATGAAATTCATATTGGCTCGCTCTGTCAAGGAAGCCCTAGCACGACCTGGCGAACTCCGACCTTGTGACCTGCAACCAAGTCGCCAGGTCTCCAAGTCGCCAAAGCCATCATTTTCAGCCCAACACAACCATGTGATACCGCGAGTCGCTTTCCATGTCGCAAATATGCCTTTCCTATACCTTCGCGACCAACACAGGTCGCAATTGCCTAAAACTTCCTTATGAAACCTACCTTGTTGGTCACTCAACATCCTATACCTACCTAGGCATTAGGTGGCTTGGACCAGTTATTATAACTATCATATTATTTCATTCATAACGTCGGTCTTATCGTGGGATTTTTTTTTGACCATGCAAGTGACGTGGAAGCTAGACTTGATTTCATTTCATTCTCCTCTATCTTAGGCAATATGGCACCCCCAACGGTCCGAAGATGACATAAGAGCCTAGAGATCGATGTTCTAGAGAGTGATTCACCTCTAATGTTGAATCCCATCTACATAGAAATATCTTGTGTATTTTAAAAAAGCTCCAAAATGTCTTGGTATGACATCTACCAGGAATTTGCAAGACAAGAGTCTCCAAAATACCTAGAAGACTGCCAAGTGTACCTAAATTTAAAGAGGTATAAAATACACTATGTCACAATGCACCCCCTGATCTTCCCATGCACAAAGGTCATTGACTATATTCTATAGAGAATATATCGCAAGCATTGGGTCATAAGGGATCACACCAGGGCACCTTTTTCCAACCTAGCCACCATAGTCACCATTGTGTATTATTCACTGCCAGACAAGGAAGAGTCCTTCAATACTCAGTGGGTATCAATACATAGTGTTTGGGTTCAAGATACTTTAAAGTGCTAGTGGGAGGACCCCGAGAAGTTCAAGGGGAAGAAATACCAAGAGTACAAGACGGAATTCCTAAAGAATGTCTATAGGCTCATCACAGCTGTTAACACTGGAAAATCATACAAGCAGAATATGACATTATTTAATGTCAAGAAGAAGGATTTACAGGGCTGGAAGACATCACAGAATATGGAAAGTATTTAAAAATATCTAAGGTCTGAGGAAAAATAAAATTTGAGCAAGTAATAAATTATTTTGCGTGCATTATCCTTCATGAAGAGCACCTTTGCGTGCCTTATGACACTCTAGGACAGTGATTTCACTTGAAGCTACCTAAGGACAGCCACCAATGCCTCCTTACACATCAAGGTTGTGTACCAAGGAATATTTTTGGAACACAATGGAATCATCCCCCTCTCTTGGGTGACCATCCACAATGTACCAAGAGAGGGAAGGAGGATTTGAATTCTCCTATATAAGGCCACCATGAGATGAAGAACTGGTGAACACATTGTTATGCTGGCCAAAATTGCCCAAGAAATACTAGCAGTGTGTGATCCGAAGCTGAAGATAGAGGGGACTCAATTGTTGGCCATCCAACAAGTTCAATCCACTACAGTAGAGAGAGAGGGAGACTTTGCATCAAGACAAGCTTGGGGTAAAAACATCCTTGCATCAAGACTTAGAACCCATGTTCTAGGGGCCCTTTAGCAAGAGGGTAAAGTTTCATCCTTTTTTCCTACCAGCACTAAATAAGAGGGGACGAACAACCACCATTCATATTATTTTAGATGTTTGAATCTTTTCACAGCTCGTGTTTATTTGTCTTAGTTATAGTTTAGTTTTATTTTATATATGCATGCTATTTCTATATATAGTATGCTTGTGATTCTAGCTTGTTCCACTAACTTGCTTGACTCCACTTCTTTTTCTTCCTGTTACCGATAACTTAAGTGGGTATACCACAGCCCTTAAGTTCGTATGATTTCATACATACATGCACCAAACACACTTCAATAGGATTGGTGACTCCACTAACGTTTATTACCAAGTTTATGTGTTTGTGCATTTTTTGCAGAGATCTCTATCTGTGTTGTGGAGTGGAGCTAAATTTCCCCTGATTTCTCTTGCAGTCCCTAGTTCATCCCAAGTGATAGACTGAAGTAGAAAAACTCCAAAAAATTACTTTTGTAGGAATTTTCATGCTTTTTCTTCCCACAGACGCGCCCAGGGTGCGCATTCAAAGTTGACCCGTGCGCAGACATCGCGCTTGTTTCAGCCTTTTGCGCGCAAAAGACAGAAAGAGAAAATTCTCCCTTATTTATATCTTTTCCTAATTTTAAAGTGCTTTGCAGCCCCTAATACACCTGCCATCACTAGTTGTGGTACCCCACAGCTTGCTAAAGCTCACTCTTAGTTGCTTTTTGTAGACTTAGTGTCAGTTTTATTTTAAGTTGATTTTTGAAAAGTTCACACATACTTTAAGTAGGGGGGCAAAATAACTTGCATTCCGAAAAAAAATTATGTTTTGAAAATTTTGGTACGAACACACCTAGATAACTAGCCAAAGTAAGTGGTCCAATACCATGCATGCGTAGCTAGTTTATTTTTTCTAGTGTAAAAGTTATTAGTTTAGTTCAATTTTTGCACTAGGATTTTCGAGACTAGGATTGAATTTTTTATAGAAGAGCAAGTAATCTCTGCTACCTTTTCACCCTTCGGTGATCCTAGGTAAGCATATGAACGCTCCCTATTCACAACTCACCATCTCCCTATAGTTGATCACATATATTAACTAGGAAAAATAGAAAGCGACCCGTATCCGCACATGTTTTTCTTTTGAGCTAGGAACAATACAACATAGTTTAAATATGGGATTTTGAAAAGGATCATCGAATATCCACATGTTCAAACTATGTGCTTGTCCTATTTGTGCTTACACACATTCAATCACTAAGCAAAGTAAAGACATCTAAAACTAACTTAACCAAACTCACTAAATTCTCCCCACAAGGGCCACAAAAGTATTTATATCTTAAGCTAGGATCAATGGGGTAGGCTTCCAATAAGCCGCCTTGATCATTATTCATCTTGAGATATAGAAGTTGAATTTTTTAGGGAGCATCAAATCCACCTATTAGCCCACAAAAAGGAAAACCTGAGCATGGCAGAGACCCATTTCAGAGGGGGTTAGGCTTAGGCACAGTGTATGCGATATCAGTAGGGGCTACCTGACCCAGTTGATACTCGGTACTATTAGCTGAATTACCAAGAAGCCCAAGACTCGAACGCTCACGTGGGATGTTGGTACTTAGTGAAAAAAACTAGGGCATCCTTTCCCTATAGGTGATGGCACAGGCAAGCGCCAGACCCTCTACCCTTACCTTGGTGGATTTTCTTCAGCTGACTAGGGGCATTGCCAGCTCTTACGGGACATTGTGCCGGCACTCACAAGATATCTTCTTAAGTCCTAGTTACATTTTAGTGTGTGAGGATGAATATTTATTATAGGATTTTGAGTATCATACACAAACAAACAAAAACCACCTTTTTTATTGCTTGATCACATAGATTAATTTAAAGGGAAAATTTATTCTATTTTTGCTTTGTTTTATGTATGTGACTAAAATTTTGCTTTGATCATAGACCCTATCCTATCATATTTTTTAAAAACCAAACCTATTTAACACTAGAACAGACCTAATGGGACCTTTTCGATCTAGGCGTCTTTTGGACCTCCCCCCATTACTCGGAGGGATTCCAGATATTTCATCGTTTAGGCATCAAAGACAGAATGCTGCCACCATTATTGGTTTGTCCTTTATTGGGGCATCCTTAGTTGGGAACCCTAGTCAGTCTCCCAACACCACACCACACACCACTCCTCCCACAACCCCTAGGGGTAGAGAAGTGCATCCCAGTTGGGAAGCCAGCCGAATACATAGTAGGGTACATCACAAACCATCCCTCTTCCTAACCATAACATTGTGTTTTTGCACATTGCAATGGCGTCAACCTCCCAGTCACCTTTCTTAGGTTCCTTGAATCTGCTCGATTTAACCAAGCTGACGAATGACCCCATCGCACACAACCCTACATTGCCTCCCATGCCCATGAAGCTCCCTTTGGATATTCCAAAGTTTGAAGAAAATCAAGCGGAAGGCCCAGGTAATCATGTCATGACCTTCCACGTGTGGTGCTCATGAAATAGTATCATTGATGACACTATTCGATTGGGACTATTTCAATGCACTCTGACAAGAGTAGCCACTAAGTGGTGTGTGGAGCAACCCTCAGCTTCACATGGAACCTTTGGTGCCCTCGCCACTGCATTCCTAACATATTTTCAGTTTCCCATTCACCATGATTCTGGAATGGAATTACTAACACATTTTAGAAAAACCCCCGTCGTCCATATCTCGGACCATCTCTATGAATGGAGGCAACATCGTAGTTTATGTAAATCTAAACTCGACGATCGAGTTCTCTTATATTTGTTCCTGAAAAATATTATGACAGAGATTTCAAAGTATGTGGTGCAACAGAAACCCATATTCGAAGAGGATGCCATCAACAAAGCCCAACATCTTGAGTTGATTTATACACAGTCAGGATACATCTATAACATCTTGCCTAATTCCCTACACCTGCAAAATTATCAAGAATTGACAGGTGCATCAAACTCTGCAAACAGACTAATTGGGTGATTGACCCAAGGTTACCTAGGCAGCAGCAATCAAAACCCCGGTTACACATACAGTTCTACCCAGAACATACCTTAACCCGATTTTCAAAGTCATCATATGCCTCAGCAAAATTTGACCAATGGGGCGCCAGCATATCACCAGGGAGGACCTTATCCTCTGGCTCGGGGGATCTAGTAGGCAGAAAGAAACATTGACGAAAGAGCTCCCCTCCAACAGCCATGTGCAAACCAGTGACTACGTTATGCTCAGTCCCTAGCACAAGACCTGCCTATGCAGACCAATGTACAGGTGAAATTTGTGCAGCCGTCCCAAAACCAACCACACCAATATAACTAGGAGAACTACCCTCCTAACGTGGTGAAGAAAAAAAAATCCAAAAGGGAATCCTAGATAGGGGGGCAACAACCAGCAACTCCCACCGCGATCGCAAGCTGGAGGCAACTCCAACCGAAATCAAAGCCAGGAGCTGAGCAATGCCCAATTGCAGAGAAAAAGGCCACCTCTTTGAACAAAAAATTCTTGTTCTATATGTGGTGTGTATGGCCACTATACTCACCATTGTCCCTATCTCCCTGAGCTGAATAAGCTACAAAGTAATCGAGGACAAGGAGGATATTCCCAACAACCAGCTGTGATGCAGGAACCTTTCCCCCATCAAGGGATGGTAAGCACTCAGCAACAAAATATAGACGACTCTGGGAAAAACAACCATGAAATCTACATGAAGGGTGAAGAGATGTGTTTCCAAACATGAATCGTAATTACGACACCCCACCAGACACCAATGTGTCAGGGGAAAGTACTAGTGCACCGACTGGACCTTTGACCATTTCAAAGATTCCTATAGAACCATTGCCAAAAATGGCAAAGGGACCCAATAGGCGAGAATGAAACTACTCCAAACCGGCCCATAATTATAGTATCGTGGACGATTTAGCACAATCTCCCGCTGCTATGTTAGCTTTAGAAGTATTTCAATCATGCCTAAAACAACAAAAAGCCCTACTTTCCGTGTTAGGCGCTATCAACCCTGTCGATACATGCCTAATAGCTTTTGACTTAGACAAAGCCACCCCTAAGCTTCCTTCCATGGTCGCCTTTCAGATACCAATGTCAGTCTAGAATATCACAATCCACTGATGTGTCATAGACGAGGGTGCATCCACGTGCGTCATGTCTAGAAATTTTTGGCAAAATTTAGGGTCTCCCGAACTAAGACCCTCAGTCATTATGCTTAGAGCATACGACGGTCGTCCATCAACCCCCGTCTGCCTCTACCAAAACATCCTGGTCTGCTTAGCTAGAAAGACAGTTCACATAGAAATTGAAGTCTTGGATGCTCACTTGGACTACAATATACTCCTTGGGCGGAGTTATATGTACCCCATGTCATCCATAGCCTCCTCGGTCTTCCGTATCATGATGTTCCCCCATGAGGACCGCATCATTACTGTGACCAATTGACACATAGCGAGAAGTGACCCCTAAAAAACACTAATGTAATTCTACCCTATGTAGATACATCCTCGGATGCTCTCTCATGGTACCAAGAATATGGCCTTGGCCAGTTCAAACCATCGTCCGTTCTAGGGTCATTCCTAAGAGATCCACCCATAATCCCTAAGTCATCACCCGATCTCACAGGGGCTCCATTGTGCATGATGTCCACATCAAGCATCGAAGCTAGTCAAGACATGGAAACAAGCATTAATGTCACCGAGTCATCAGCTGCAACAACCTCTCGAGCCTATGCTACCTCCCAAACCCCTTTCCTCTACCCCCCCGCTGGTTTCATGTCCCCGTAGGTTTTGGCAACACTAGTATTACCAAACATATCATTGAAAATACCAGTTTGGTACCTCATTACCCCTACAGTAACAGGAGCCACCCATGTCACTACCACAAGATTGAAGCCCCTCAGTCCCGAGGAGGCCCCACCCATCCAAGAAACAGTCGAAACCACTCTTGCAAAGGAATCTCCCATTTCAAAATCGGTGATCACGGCTAAGAAAACCGAGAAAATAGGAAAGAAGACGGTGACCCCTGCCATACAATGGGAATCACCAGTCTGCACCATATGCGACGTAATAGGTCACCCTACCGATATTTTTTTAGAGCTAGATGAATTAAAACCACTCCTTGGCTCTGAGACAGAGATCACAATGCCACATTCCCATAAAAAAGAACCTACCACCAAAGGTAAAGGAAAAACATTGCATACCAATAATTCATGTGCTCTGTGTAGCAACTAAGAGAACTATACCCATCATTTCCCAGAGATCCCATGATATAGGGATGCCTTACATGCCATTGAGCGATCCTATCAAGAGGATCCCTCCACCCAGGCATCTGGAAATGAACCTCATAACATCTTGTACCTAAAGGAAGAACGAAGAGCATAAGAAAGACCCACAGTCAGGCCCCCTCCTGTTATATGTTGCAAACTATACGATGAACGTGGTCACTTCCTCGAAGAATGCATAGCTCTCGAACTCATCCAAATATGGTATCCTATAGAATGGGTTTACTACATTGGATTGTGGGCAATACAATTCACATGTCCGTTATGTGCCGAAAATCACTTGCTGGAGAATTGTCACTATATCCTCCGATTCTGGCTAGCCCTCACTAGTTTACACTAAGCCATAGCTCGCCTCTCCCAAGAAGATGACATGGATGTAGAGTCCATGGACAACTCCACAACCTGAGAAGATGTGATGAGAAAATCCATCCTCTTCTTTTTAGCTAAAAAGCGACCAATCAGGGAACCCCTCGTTACCCCCAACTGCTCTCTACAGAGAATACCAAAATGCACGTTATGCAAGACACCCAATCACATGGTCGCCACTTTCCCTGATTTAGCAGTGTTACGATGCTAGTTCCCCTCCATGCCAAAAACTAAGCGCGAAGGGACCCCCATATCTAAACTATTCTGCCTAATATGGCAGGGAAATCATTATGAGTGACATTGTACTTATGCCTCGCAACTTCATCCCACCATTGATATGATTCATACCATAGAGAAGAAACAAGACGACCTCCATGAATGGTATAAAAAGTACACCTCCGGGTCAACAACCCCACCCCCACATGGGCTTGGTGGGAAAACTAGGACGACACACCAACCAAACATAACCCAGGCTAAGCTGAGGATAACATGTAGACTATGTGACCTGAATGACCACCGAGTCAACTAGTGTAGAGAACTGAAGCCCCTTGCAAACAGTTTTCGCATAGTCTCTTCTCTCCCTTAGAAACTTCTCTCTAATCAAGAAAAAATCATGTGCACCTATTTCCATATTTGTTCACACTTTCACCATATGATTAAATGTGTACACCTCTCCAAGCTAAGAGCGGCAACAATAGCATTGAGTCTACACTCCCCCAAATGGTTAGACCACCCAAGCCAACAATAAGGAAATGGAAATAGAATACAACCTCTTCTACAATAGATCCTTTCCAAGCATCCACATCAGGGACAATGAGTAGTGTTGATTCCCACACAATATACTCCATTGGAAAAGTGATACCATGCACTATTTTCACTTGCCAAAATCACACACCAGAGGTATGCCAACTAATGGAAATATTTAGGCACCTCTAGGGCAAGCACAATTTCCACCCACAAGAAATTTACCATCCTAGTGGGGAACCCAACTTTGCGCTTACACAAAATTCCGTCACCAAGATTCTTCCCCCACCAAATGCCAATGACATGATCCACCATATACGATTTATATCATCGCATACTGGAAATAGGATTGCAGTCGCCCCCACATCCCAGGATTTCCACCTTATTCATGTCGCAAAATATCAAGGTACCTTGTGCTTTTGCATTGATTTCCGCAAGATCCCAAAGTTTCACACTTCCATCGAACTACTTGATGATACCCAGCCTCTCAAGAAATTAGAAAGTTCAAATGAATTGAATTAGGGTTGTATTCACCCATATATCACCCTTTTCAAAAACTTGGGAGGACCATAACAAGAGATCAGAATGTCCGTTCTCGGAACCGTAAGCTACACCGTGATCAAAACTCCATAATGAACAGAGGCGATGCCACACATTCACACCCCCGAAAAAATAAATTTTCAATGCCAAGAGGTATGCCCTCTCTCATATTTTTTTTTAAAGCTCGTGAATTTCATTAATATTTGATAAATAAGATGCTTTCACTTGAGGTATTTATTTTTGCAGGAAAAGCT
Organism: Pinus albicaulis; assembly: GCA_034641835.2. Lineage (NCBI taxonomy): Eukaryota > Viridiplantae > Streptophyta > Pinopsida > Pinales > Pinaceae > Pinus > Pinus albicaulis. Next base: position 814,180,220 of record CM076580.1, read on the forward strand.
CACAAACCATCCACAACTCCATCTACTGAAAGTTCGAGAGCGAGTATCATTCTACCCCCAACATGGTAGAGTCCCATAAGCTCTACATATCCTAACATAATTTCTCCATTAGAAATCAACCATAGGGTCCTCATATTTAACTATGTTTATCATCACCTCACCCTGCACATGATAAACATCCTCGTTGGTCCATAAAGCCTCCCCTCCATGGCGCACGTCATCCATAGTAGACCATACATCATAGAAAAAGTGACGCCATCACCATACCACTTTAGTCTGGGAAGCACCTCATGCCCATCCATTCACCATGCATAAGGTCAAGTTTATCATACAAGCTAAAACCCCCTTCTCAAACGATCAGGTTGTACAAGTAGATCAAAAGCGCACTATCGCGCCTTGCATTTGGCCCACCATACCTCCACCATCATAATCCCATTTGTAATACTTTTTCATCGACTTCATCAACCCCACACATGAGACAAACCAATGGGACCCCACCCTCAGCAAAACACCTTCCTCGCAACATCAGTGAGTGAACACTTTCATGTTTTGGGGTACCTCTCTCTATGTTTTGTACAAACCAAACCTCATTATTTTATTCTTTTGGTAAGTGTATGAAGACCGCGAATGATGCACTACATCCCTCCACCCTCTCATCCATCTTTTTCTCCCATGTTAGTAGTCCCTGAACACCTTTGATCGGAGTATTACACCCCCACACACAAGCCACCATGACATTCATAACCATTTTATGCCCACCATGGAAGTCCTACGAACTCAGGGGATTTCCCCATCATAAATGACTATGAATACCACCAAGCTGCTTAGTATACTCGGACCTTGGGCTATTGAATCCCCATCATCAATTTTCAGCCACCCCTCGCTAACATGCCTATGTTAAACCCATCACATCCAGGTCCCTGACCCCTCACGTCAGCAACCCCTTGTTTGGTTGAGGCTTCCTTTTTTTCGACTTCGACACCCATTTTCCAAAAAGGAACTAGTACCTTAGATCACCCCTCTCCATAAAAGGGGCATCCTCGGGTGGCACTATGGGAGACATCATTGCCCATAGATGTCATCGATCCTCTTGACATTCGAATACAATAAAATCTTTCATGTCAAGATAGTATCGTACCTTACAACCTGTTACACAGTAATTTTTCACCATCCCTGTAATCCCCATCTCGCCCATTGGAGGGTCATTTCTGTGACAAATAAGCAGTGTCATGCCTTGCAAATACCATCATTGCATCCATTTCCATGAGGACAACATTCCTTTTGTTGATCATTTCCTGAGCAGACCCCTAAAAACACCTGTTTTTTCCTTAGTGCTGTTAGCCCGTTATGTCCTCGTGCTAATGAGGAAAATTAACACTAAGCCCGTGCCAGTTGGCACTCTGTCCCAGTTAAGCACCCGTGCCAATCTGCTTATGGAAAGTTTTTTAAAAAAAGAGGTGAAGTTTCGATTACAACAACGTCGTGGATGAGTCATGAGGAGTGTTTTTGACTGAATAACCACAACCTTCCTCCTTTGGCCTCTTGTTTCCACCTTATGGGGAACCTCCCAAGGGATAAGGCCTCCCTTCCACTATTGTAGGGATCCCAACCTCCTCCTCTCCTCTATAAATATAGCCATCTTCCATTGATGAAGGAGCCGAATGGTTGAGTCTCCAAGAGCCTTCATAGCCTAAAGAATGCTGCAAGAGCCTTGATAGTCCTCATAGAGCCAAATAAGTAGCAAGGAGGTTATTTTCAATACAACCGGAGAGAGAGGCTTGTTTGATTTCCGACGAACTTTACCAAGACATATTCCGCTGTCGACCCGCCGAAGGAAGATCCAGCGTCATAGCCAGGTTGTATTTTCCTTTTTTTTTGATTAATGATAAGCGACTTTGGTTATGGTTCCACTCGTATTGTTCATTATGATCATGAGTTGTGTCTTCTCTGACTGATACATAATTGCATATATTGGGTTTTACGCTTGTGTGTTCATCGTGTTTCTTGTATGTGTAGGTGTTTGATCGCGACAAGCGGGAGAATTGTGATCTGCCGAAGCAAGGAAATGGGAGTGCTATCTTCTCTACGAACAATAGCATTGGACTTAAGGTAGGCCTTCTTCGCAATTCGGTCTATTGCAATTAGGAACGTGTGCCTTAGCGTGATACGATTGTTGCTAGACCCGATCTGGGCTAGTAGGGATCGCCTCTGTCCGCAGAGGGGATTTACCTCTACAACAAACTGGCGACTCCACTGGGGAGACATTGATATGAGTTTTTCTTGTCTTTTCAGTTGATTTTGGTCTTTATCTGCTTGATCAACTCTTTTGGTTCGCTTTTTTCTGGTGTAAAACCCCTGTTCAGCCCCCAGAGGATCAAATTTGACCTCTATTTTTCTGAATTTTCATATTTTCACGGTTGGCTTGATTGGCGTGGTTTCCACCCTGATAGTCGCGCCCATTGGGGCAGGTTTCCAGTTCATCACTCGTGCCATCCCCTGTCTAGCACGGATTACATCCAGACAATTGCACCATTTCCTATAGGTGCTAGGGTTTTCCCTTGTTCGGGAGTTTCTTTTGGTCAGTACTTTGCTTCTGGGCTTGTTTTAGATTTTGCTTAAAGTGGTGAGTCTGGTCTTGGTTGGGAGAAATTTTTTGTTTTTTCATTTTTAGGCATTGGCACTTTTTGTCAGTTAGCAACCCACGCCAATTAGCCATTGGCGCTAGTTGTCATTGAGAAAGTTGCGCCAGTTGGCGCTAGTTTCACCTACAAAAGTCGTGCCAATTTTAGGGTGTGTGAAAATTGAGATTTTTTCCATAAATCCTTCACCAATGTGTCTTTCCCTTCTGGTATTTTCTTTGTATGAGCATAGATTACATTTATCATTGTTTGAAATGTCTTCTTTCCATGATTGCTTGATGTAAAAGGGAATGAATGCCTTGTTTTGATCTCATGCTTTGGAAGTCCTCTTTGTGTTTGACCTCATATGTCTTGTCACCTTTTGAGGAATTTCGTTACAAAGTGTTTAAAACAACGATTGCATTCTTAGTGTTTGTTTACATCTCTTTTGCATTCATCCTTCATTAAGAATATTTGCGTTTATTTAGTTTTCATCTCAAATTTTGCTTTTGTTAAAATTCATTAGATGACATTGCAGTGGAAAGTGTTTTTTTTTAGATTTATCATTGAACTTAGATCACATTTTTTAATGATTAAAAGCGAAAAATTGCATCGAGTGCATTCTCTTTCATTAAAGTATGCATTGAGTAGATTTTCATTTCATCAAAAAGTGCATTGAATGCATTATTATCATTTGAAAAGAAAAAGGAAATTGTGCATAGATTACAATTGCATAGCTTTCAAAAAAGAGGATTTTGCATAGATTACATTGCATAATTCGCATCGTTGAATGTTTGAAATTACTTTTCGATAGTGAAGTCATCTAGTTTGGAAAAAATTTCATTTGCAGTGTTTTTGTTTGTTGCATCATTGTTTGAAGTTCCTCCCTTAACTAGATAGCATTCATCGAATTGAAAGATTTATTTTCTCATATAGCTGCATATAGGAGATTTTCAGATGACATGTTGTAGGGCCTTGAAACTGGGACATAATTGAAGATCAACATTAAAATTTATTCAATTTACCTTAAGGAAGCATTGAAACATTAACGAAATATTTAGAGGTCTAGGCTAGTGATGTGTTTCGGCGTCGTTAAACCTAGTAGTTGTCGTTCGCCTCTTGGCTTTAGACAGCACTAGTACGGACTTGTGCTCCCCATACCATTGCGTATATAAAGGGAGACCCCACTAGGTTGCTATCCTTTATCCATAGGAAGTCGAGTCTGGTGCCTTATACCCATGATACACCAAACACAACATTCGGGGAGATTGCCTACACTTATGTCAAGTCCTTGGTTGATTTCTCTTTCATTTTGAAACCAAGGTGTATATTGCAGTTCACGGTTATTTGGTACACCCTTTGCCTAGAATTCCTGAGTAGTCATTTCAATATTTTTTGACTCATTAAATTTGAAAATATCATCAAGCGCTTGTCCTTTCACACTTGTTTCCAATATGAAAGCGATAGAGTCACCTTTTTCCTATTTCTCGACTCTTAAAATATGAAATGGTAGACTTTTGTTTCAATGTTTTAAAAATTAACTTCCCGAGAAACATTCTTGGTTAAAGTTAGTTTCCTTAGGGTGTTGTTCTAAAGTTGTTTCTAATGGAAACTTTTACAGAGTTCACCAACCAAGGAATCCCTCTCGATGGGAATCCTGGTCATTTTCCTCCTTTTCGAAATGTTGATGCTCCTTATATGGCAACATTGTCCCTTCTTGGGTTAACTGTTGGGTTGCCTCTTTGGTTGTTTTCAACCTCTGTCGTTCCAAATGTCCCGGCTACTGTTCAATCAGTTCCTCCGCCTGAACAACATCATTTTGATTCCAAGGTGGACCTCTCCCCTTCTTCGCCTATTTCTTCATCCTCGTCTTCTACTTCGCCTAGTGAAATTTTGGATTCTAGTAACCAGGTGGCTAAGAAGAAGAAGAAGAAGACAAAGAAGAAGAAGTCGGATAAAGGAGAGGCTAGCTCTACAGCTATTACGCCTAAGAAGCCTCCTCGTGATAAACCTTCCAACCCTCCGTGAAAGGTCAAGTTCCCTTACATGTTGTGCACATGAGATCATATTCTTCGAGACTACCCTGGCATTCCCAAGGTGCTCGAAGTATGGTCCAACGGTCGTCCGCCATTACCTTTGGCTTTCGGGAGTCAGGCTGGGGGCACATCTTCAGCTAGTGCTAGTAAAACTCATAAGAAACAGGGAAAGATTACCAATCCTTGTAAGTTGTGTGAAGGGCATCATGCCATTCAACTTTGTCCGTATATGGATGAAGCCAAAAGAGTTTTGGACAGCCCGGCTGTTTCTGCGCCATGCCTTCCGGCTGGTTACAAACAGCTTTCTTTGAGTCCTCCACCAGCTGATCCTATGATTGGTCGAGAGTCATCCTTGGTCGATCCCGCTCCCTCAGAAATTCAAATTCAGGGATCCATCCTCGACCAATCATTGGTCATGGGATCGGTTGAGCTGGCCCTATCTATGGTGCACCAGGTATTTTCCATGGAGAGTGGACCTCACACCCCTCAGGTTCTTCTCATTTCTTTAGATTCCTCGGACATGGAGAAAGATTATCATATCCCTACATCTCAAGACGCTACTCCTCCACCTCCCGTGATGGAGGTCCCGGAGGATACTCCTCCCACCTTCGAGATGGAGGTCATGGAGGTTGCTCCTTCTTCTATCGTAACACCAAGGGAAGACTATCTCAGTTCGATGGTATCCCCTCCAATTAGTTTGGTTGCTTCCTTTGATTGGAATCGATTTGCGGGATACCGCCTTCCATCTTATGTGCCTTTTGAGATAACAGTACAGGCCTTTGGTCTGGTTTTACCCAGCACCATTATAGATGAAGGTGCGTCTATTAGTATTTTATCCTCAACCACTTGGCATGCTTTCGGTTCACCGCCGCTTGCACCTGTTACATAGAATCTGTTGACGTTCAACAGAATAACTAGTCAACCATTAGGGATCCTTCCAAGGTTACCTGTTACATTGAGAGGTAAAACCGTTCATATGGACATGATGGTTGTTCCAGGCCCCTTGGATTTCAATCTACTTTTGGGGCGCGATTACACCTATGCCATGGGCGCGCTTGTCTCCTCCCTTTTTCGTGTGGTCTGTTTTCGACATGAAGGATGGATCGTGACCATTGATCAACTTGCATTCTTTGGTCCTGATGTGGCAACTGGCCCGCCATCATCCCTTCCTAGTTTTTATCCACCTATTGTATCTGCCCCATGATAGGTCAAATCTGTGGCTACCTACCCCATGCCTGTACTCAGTGATAGTGCCGTTGTGCATCAGGTGCTGGGGGCATTGGATCCTGACTTCCAGGATTTTTTTCCTTCCATCGAGAGTGGAACTCTTAGAAGCGATGACTTCTTGTTCATTATGATGAAAGCTGTTCAGAGCACAGTTCATTTTCTTGTGTCAAGCTCCTTAAAAAATGAAATAACCTCTGTGAAGCATGGTTCTTTTCCTGTGTCAAGCTCCTTAAAAAATGAAACAAGGTTTCCAGAGCATGGTTCTTTTCCTGTGTCAAGATCCTTAAAAAATTAAACAAGTTTGTTGGAGCATGGTTCATCTTCTTGTGTCGAGCTCCTTAAAAAATGAAACAAGCTAGTCAGAGCAGAGTTCTTTTTCTTGTGTCAAGCTCCTTAAACCATGAAACAAGGTGTCCTAAGGATAGTTCTTTTAATGTGTCAACCTCGTTAAAATCATGAAACACATTCCCATTCAATTCGAGTCTTTGTTTAGATCTCGTAAAATCCCAGTTGAGTCTTTATCTTGATCTCGTAACTTGAACCTTAACTCCATCTACCTTTCATATGGATTGAAGCTTGGGGGCATGTACCTCGAATTGAGTCACCATGCTGGGGGCATGCTTACTTTTCAAACATAGTTTGTTTCCATTTCAAGCGTGTGTAAAAATGAAACTGGTTTCAAGCATAACTTATCTTTGTTTCAAGCTTGTGTAAAAATGAAACCAACTTCAAGCAGAGTTTCCTGATTTCAAGCTTGTGTAAAAATGAAACCTTTCCCATTTTACCTCTTGTGATTGCCATTTTATCAGCTTATTTTTGCCAGATGAGCCTTTGTTTTCTCACTCCATCGTCATTATCTACTTGGCCGATCATATGCCTTCACTTGGTTGTTTTACCCGTTCCTGAGGAAGCGCTGTGATGAGTGGTCTTGTTAGCCAACCTCTTGACGTTTATCTTGTTTTGAGTAGTTCCACCATTACTGGAACCAGTTGCTACCCTTTATACTACTTGTTCCTCTAAGAGGAATCATCTTTCAGCTCTTTTCTGACTCTCTAAAAATGAAAATATTGCCGAGTTTGTTGTCGTTTCGATCTCATTAAATTGGCTGCGAAACGACATCTACCAATATACGTTTACCCCTTTTTTGGGCTGGGATAGATTATTTACAAAAAAGGAATGCCCTAGCCTATCGCGACTAGGAGGTTTTCTCAGACATAGTTTTCTACCTTTTCGGATCTGAGGAACTATTTACGAAAAGGGACCATTGGATTTTACTTTTTCGCTGTCTTTTCAAACTCTATAAACATGAAAAGACACCGAGTTATTCCTTTGTTAGACTCGTTAAACCCTGATGACATCGAATTCAGTCGTAATGATGATATTCGAGTTTCTCCTTCCTGGGGCTCGTTAAATGTACTAGGATGGATTCGTCTAAAGGATGGACTTATATTACAAGCATATGCTATCCCCTTCAAGCTTGTTTTAAAAAATAATTGGGGTACTCACCATAAATGGTGGGGAAAAATGGAACCAGCATCGTTGTCGTGTCAGCAGTATGTTGCTCTTGAACATGACACTTGTCTGCATTCATGTCGGGTTGGAGACATCTCATCTCGTTTTCTGCTTGCCTCTGTGGGTTTGGGTAATCCCTTTTGACATCTCATCTGCTCTTTTCCTTGTCCTCATGACCTCTGATCTTTTGATGTCAAATACTTCCAAATTCACTGTCATGCCACCGATATGTTCAAGAGAATTTGACCTCTGCAAAGTTTCAACCCTCCTCTAATTCTCATCGGATCCTGATTTACAACATTATGTTCCTCTGTCTCGCGTCGATGATGTGGGAAACACTATGGCCCACCTTCGATCAAGGTTACTTCCTGTTAACTTTAGCTCATTATCCAGGAAGTTGATCTAGAGTCTCCCTTCTGGTACCTTGGAGCTTGCATGCTTCAATGGAAGGTTCTTTGCATTCGACGTAAGGTTTTAATTATTTACCTTCGATTGGATGATTCTGCCGGTGTTCAACGCCAGCTCACTGTTCACATTCCGTGGATTGTACCTATATTACCTTGAGGGCCATTGTTATTATTGGTGGTTCCTCTCGCATCTGTTAACAGCTTTCATCATTGGCTGGTAATCAGACGATGTTCTTGCATGTTCGACTTCAGTTCACATATTCACATGCTGCTGATTCTATTTATCGATCCTTATTGGATGGTTGCGTCCATGCCTTGGATATTGATTATTGTGTACTCTGTTATGGATGGTTGCGCCCATACCACATATATATCATGTATTTGAGATATCAGTTGTACTTGTCTACGCAGGTTTTCTGACGACAATGTTTTCAGTTGGACACGTTCTCGTAAAGAATTTCACCCCTCTCTCTATTGGGCCTCATGCTTTAGGGGGCATTTGTTCCACAGTAATTTGTCACCATCCCTGTAATACCCATCTCACCCATTGGAGGGTCGTTTCTGTGACAAATAAGCAGTGTCATGCCTTGCAAATACCATCATTACATCCATTTCCATGAGGACAACATTCCTTTTGTTGATCATTTCCTGAGCAGACCCCTAAAAACACTTGTTTTTTCCTTGGCGTTGGTAGCCTGTTATGTCCTTGCGCCAATGAGGAAAAATAATAATAAGCCCGTGCCAGTTGGCACTCTATCCCAGTTAAGCACCTACACCAATCTGCTTATGGAAAGTCTTTTAAAAAAAGAGGAAAATTTTCGATTACAACAACTTCATGGATGAGTCATGAGGAGTGGTTTCGACTGAATAACAACGACCTACCTCCTTTGGCCTCTTTTTTTCACCTTATGGGGAACCTCCAAAGGGATAAGGCCTCCCTTCCACTATTGTAGGGATCCCAACCTCCTCCTCTCCTCTATAAATATAGCCATCTTCCATTAATGAAGGAGCTGAATGGTTGAGTCTCCAAGAGCCTTCATAGCCTAAAGAATGCTGCAAGAGCCTTGATAGTCCTCATAGAGCCAAATCAGTAGTAAGGAGATTATTGTCAAGACAACCGAAGAGAGAGGTTTGTCCCATTCCCGACAAGCTTTACCGAGATGTATTTCGCTGTCGACCTGTCAAAGGAAGATCCAGCGTCAGAGCCAGGTTGTATTTTCCTTTGTTTTGATTAATGATAAGTGACTTTGGTTATGGTTCCACTCGTATTTTTCATTATGATCATGAGTTGTGTCTTCTCTGACTGATAAATAATTGCATATATTTGGTTTTACGCTTGTGTGTTTGTCGTGTTTCTTGTATGAGCAAGTGTTTGATCGCGACAAGCGGGATAATTGTGGTCTACCGGAGCAAGGAAATGGGAGCGCTATCTTCTCTACGAACAACAATGTTGGACTTAAGTAGGCCTTCTTCACAATTTGGTCTATTGCAATTTGGAACTTGCGCCTTAGCGTGATACGATTGTTGCTAGACCTGATCTGGGCTAGTAGGGATCGCCTCTGTCCGCGGAGGGGATTTACCTCTACAACACAACCATTGCACTTTGATCAAATTAGTTGAAGACCCATTCCTCCATAAGTGTTTCTTTCAGCAACGCTTACATGGGAAGGTCCCAACTAACGCCTATGTGTACAATGCACAGCTATATGCCATACCAAGTTTAGACATATGGGTACCATATTCCACCTATTGTCAAAGAAAAAATGCCTCAGAGGGCATCAGCATTTATCATCAGCAACCACCGGATCACTACCATATCAATGATACAGACATAACACGTATCTGTCAAATAGATTTGTTTAACTAGCCACAACATCACAAGCATGGGACATTCCTGCCTCATAGAAAATTTGTATATTAATTGTATTATATTTGCTTATAGGGGTCCCTTAGGACATGGTCATTCTTGGAACTGGTGCAGGGTGTTTCCAATTCCAAGCTTCATGCAGGTCTCTCTCTCTCTCTACGCACGATATACAGAAAAGAAACTATAATCTATTTTGGCTATACAGTTCTTCATAAACCTCACACATTAGGGGAAAATTGTTAACACTATAAAATCGTACAAGAAAAAGATGACATTATTTAATGTTAAGAAGAAGGATTTACAGGGCTAGAAGACATCACATAATCTAGAAAGTATTTAAAAACCTCTAAGGTATAAGGAAAAATCAAATTTGAGCAAGTCATAAATGATTTTACACACATTATCCTTCTTGAAGAGCGCATTTTCTCGCCTTATGGCCCGAAATTCATGCAATCCTGAGAGTGGTGAAATGTCACTTTATGGGACCACACAAAGCACACTTTAGGATAGTGATTTCACTTGAAGCCGCCTAAGGACATATAACAACACCTCCTTATACATCAAGGGAGCACACAAAGGATTATTTGTGGCACACAATGGAATCATCCCCCTCTCTTGGGTCATCATCCACAATGTACCAAGAGAGGGAAGGAGGATTTGAATTCTCCTATATAAGGCCACCATGAGATGAAGAACTAGTGAACACATTATTATGCTGGCCAAAATTTCCCAAGCAATACCAGTAGTGTGTGATCCAGAGCTAAAGATAGAGGGGACTCAATTTTTGGCCACCCAACAAGTTCAGTCCACCACAGTAGAGAGAGAGGGAGACTTTGCACCGAGGCAAGCTTGGGGTAAAAAAATCCTTGCATCCAGACTTAGAACCCATGTTCTAGGGGCCCTTTGGCAAGAGGGTAAAGTTTCATCCTTCTTTCCTACTAGCACTCAATAAGAGGGGTCGAAGAGCCACCGTCCATATTATTGTAGATGTTTGACTCTTTTTAGAGCTCATGTTTATTTTTCTTAGTTTTAGTTTAGTTTTAGTTTATATGTGCATGCTATTTCTCTATATAGTATGCTTATGATTCTAGCTTGTTCCACTAACTTGCTTGACTCCACTTCTTTTTCTACCTGTTACCAATAACTTAAGTGGGTAGAACACACCCCTTAAGTTGGTGTGATTTCATACATACGTGCACCAAACACCACTTAATAGTGGCTATGATGTTCCAGATGTAGTAAAGAGTAGATGCCAACACCTTTAATGAAGCATGGGTCCCCTTGATGTATGAGGTCCCCACCCATGGGATGCACTTCAATTGGGGCCACTCGCTAATATCGGATTTAAAGGAAAAAATATCAATAGCAAAGGTTCTAGAGGAGGGGTTAGCATCTGAATTCGGCATGGTCTCATATCTATTAGATGTTGTTTGTTTGCAATTCCGCTTTAACTAATGGTCTCCTAACTGGGACCTGATAGACGAGGGGCCAATCCATAAAGATTTGAAGATTTTATGGGACTCTAGATACAAACAATACATCGATATTATATTAGAAAAAATTTTCACTGCACTCTACCAAATAATATTCGGGGAAGATCCACCATGTATGTCTAAGAGAACCATGGACACAGTCATTAAGGTGGCACACTAGTTCCCCATAGAGGAAGGCACCATCATCACAGTTTCAAGTCCTTGAAGCCACCCCATGCATTTCCAATATTTGTCACTGACAAGCTGCTACTACATGAGGTCTGTCACCAAATTTCAAGCAGTTATTCAAAGGCATTAAGTAAAGAAAAGAAGAAATTGTGTCCAACCCTCCCACTCACTATCGAAGCTTACATGGTTAAATATTTCAAAGAGGTATAAGCTGAGGTTGAGCATATGAAAAATTTTCGATTCATACCCTTAGATTTTCGGTCCTATGACTCAGAAAGGATTGTGCCAGCACACCACAAACTGGCTAAGTTCAATTGGTCCTACCAGCACATTTAGACATCTCAAGAGGATGAGGTGAGGAATTTCTAGAACACACAAAGGTAGTTAGGCCTCAGGGAAGAGCTTGAAGTGGGAGGAGTGCAAGAAGGACACTCTCAGGATGACTTGAGTTTACAAGAAAATGCCTTCGCCATGAAGAGAAAGACGCAGATGTGAGGAGCTTCTTCCTCTCAAGCCAAGAAACCAAAGAATGCCATGGGAAATGATTCCTCGAAATATCTAGAGGAAGAAGGGGATGAAGAAACCCTGGAATGACGAAATACTTCCCTGGCAAGGAAAAAGAAAGAAATCAGGCAGAAAATGGAGGATGAACTCAAGATAACACAATATGTGCTAGCCTTGTAGCAAAAGGAAGAGTTCCAAAGGAAAAAAGAAGAAGAGAAACACAAGAAGAAACAAAAGGTAGTGCAAAGAAAGAAACAGGTTGATGAAGGACAAAAGAATAAAGAGGAAGAGGTGAGAGCAAAAGAAGTCGAAGAAGAACAGAAAAGGGCCCAAGAACAAGATAGAGAAGAAGAGGGAAAGAAACCAAGAGAGAAGAAGAAAGGAAGAGAAGAGAAGAAGAAACAAAAAAATGACAAGAGGAAGTGAGAAAAGGAGTAGAAGAGATTGGCTCATAGCCACTGCAGCTTCGTACGGAGACAGATCCGCTCCTACCTGATATTCCCCCAGTTACCCCTATCACATGTTGGCACCTCTACCTTTCAAAGTTGGGCATTTCATAGGAGTAGGAAGATGAATTAATAGACCTAACAAGGCTGTCACATGACCAACTCAACCACAAAATCCAACAAGAAAGGATAAAATACCTTGCGAGGAACCCAACCAAGCCTTTAGCAGTCAGAATAGAAAATGAAATAGTTATAGATACTAGGATATATCTTGTAATGTTAGCGTCAGCTAGGAATGCTTTTGCGGCAGCAACAAAATAAAATTTTGGCAGGGTGAGCAGACAGATCATGGAGTTGCAGAACAAGCTTCATATAGCTGAGCAAAAAATTTTCAGAGCAGAAGAAGAGAAGAGAAATCTAGAATAAGAAAATCACACACTTCAACTGACACTCACTCGAGAAGGTGGTATACTAGCTACTATTCAAAGTGAGTTGGATATCCTAAGCAAGACCATGGAATATTTTTATGAGGAAATGATGAGGTTGTGACAAACTGTCACTCTCTTGGCAGGTATTCAAGGAGACACAAGGAAGAAATCCTCCCAGTTAAAGGAAGCCTCCATGACGCTCGATAACATCCTTGACTGGCACAAGAAATACCCACAGGCCCTAGATACTCTTCTAAAGGGGGATTGGATCACCACTCAAAATGATAGGGTACAGATACGCATGAAGTTACAATCCCATGACAAGCTCATCAAGGATGTGGACAATGTCTTGTTCTCCTATGAGCATCTCATCAACAACATTGATTTAATGGATGGAATCCATCGAATACCCTCCATGGGTACATTGACAGATCAAAAGATTTGGGAGGAAGTACTCTTGTGAGCAATGTTACCCTAAGGTCTCGGGTTGATAAACCTTCACAGATCAGGGACATTTCATCACAAGAAGGACTCAATTAACCAACTTATATGTTCTAAACTAGAAACTAAGGGTCACAGACCTTACCCATTTATCCTTCAGTTGTAGTAGATCCCACGGGGTTCAAACCCCTTGCAACACCTTGTGCTCCAGAACCTGCAAACCAGCAAAGAACAAGTACAAAAACCTATTTGTACAACATATATAAGTTCTAGATGTTAGAAAAAAGCATGCATAATCTCATAAAGATAAAAATAAATGATCTATTTAATATCATTACACATGTAGAAGAGATAAATGACACGTGAACATCAGGAAAAATATGATACTTATTTTATTAATGACATGTACAGTAAACAAATGTGGAGAGATCACCTGAAATCTGCCACTTCCTCGAGCATACCACCCTCTGGATCCGTCTAGCCCTATCCTCATAAAACTTCTTCCAAGAATAGTGCATAATGGATGTCACATGGGATGAGTGAACATCTCAAGGAAACAAGGGTTTCTTGAAAATCTGGGAAGTGCAGGAGGCATAAGGGATATATCAAACTTGGATAGGGCTATAAAAAAGTATAATATCTATAATTCTCTCTCTTCCTCCCTTAGGCCATTCCCTTGAGGGGTTTTTGTACTCCCTCAAATTAGTTTTTTCAGTTGGGGAACAGTTACGCCATGGGATGGGATAGTTAAGTTACAGGAACAACTGTAAACCCCACCTCAAAAGTAGGGAAATTATATATTTTGTAAAATTTTAAAATTCATATGCGGTTCTCTATGCATGGCCTCACGTGTATACGCGGAAAAGTGTGGGCAGAGTAGCATATAGGTTTTGAGAAACTATTTTTTAGAGAAATATGACCAAGTTTGAATGGAAGGGTTTCCAGAGGCCAATGCATAAGTCATCAAGTATATGATGGTGATAAATAATGCTATAACAGACTCCCCCTAATATAGGGGTACATGATGGCTGAAATGTATTATGTGCATAGAAATAACCTTGTGAGGACTAGATAGGACTTCACCAGATTTCAGCCTGCCAAAAAAACAGTGATAGAAATTAGAAAGTTAGCTCATGTTTGAGGCGGGCATACCCATGCTCAAGGAAAGAAAATCATGTCTGCATATGAAGTATGGAGCAGATCCAATATGTATACAAGTATAGATGAAATGTAAAGTACATAGTGAATCATCTGATCACTTCCCAGAAGTATAAGCCAAAATCATATCCAAGTATCACATATAGAAGACTAATCAATGATGTTGCAACAAATATCTGATCATGAAAGTCACAACTGAATCTCCAAGTACCAAATCATAAGTGGTGGAACAAATGGTACAACGCGCAACTCGGGAGCCAACATATAAGATGTTGTTATAATGAAACTGCAACATATAAGGGTGGATGGTGTCACTGGAAGAAAACTGAAGGAGCTATCAAAGTGAACCAAAAGCATGCTCATGGAAACCTGACGTTTTCACCGATCACTATGGCACAATTCTGCACAATGGGAATAAATGAGCTAAGGTCGACCATGTGAGAAATCATTTGATTACTGGTCATTGATGTATACCGTTAACAAATGCGAGACAACCCAACGATAATGATAATGAGCATCAAGGTTCCCTAGTACAATCTAGTAAGTGCAAATGAATGAGTTGAAGTCAAACACTTGAAATAATCTATCAATCAGGAGGCAATGATGTATCCTCACTGTAAATAGTGAATACTTTTCCATTGATGACCGCAAACCCTAAGGTACTAAGAAAAGGAATCTAAACCTTATTCCCAGAGAAATAATTCGGATTTGATTGGAAAAGATCTGCTGGAAGGAGGGCATTAAGGCATCGCACATCAGCCCAGCACGAGTGTAACCTGTAGGCCAATATTTGGAAGGAATCAGACAAAGTAAAGTGAAGTAACAAAACTGAAGTATGTTTCCTGCATGCACAAGATGAAGCTAGTGCACGGTAGAAACCTCTGAACCAACCAATAACGAAAGCTGACAAAGAGGCGAGATATCCACTAATATGGCCAAATGGAAATCAAGGTATTGCATGAATCCCAGGTGTGATAATGTAATTTGAAGTCGAACACAAGGGAAACCACTCAATCAAAGACCCATCGTGTTGATCAAATGTTGAGCACAAGGTCACCTATCAATGATGTAAATAGGGCCAAGGTGCGGCTCTACGTTTACTCTCAGAGAAATATGTCGTAGTCAATAAGAGACAAACCTGCTAACAGGAAGTCAGTGGAGACCTTCTCAAACCGACACGAGAAAAGGACCAAATATATGATGTGCTAGAACAAGATTCTGACAAGACTAGGAAGGAAGACTGAAAAATGATTCAAGAAACACTGCAAAAAGGTCGACTGAAAAATGAGTCAAGAGACACCACAAAAAGGCCGACTTAGGCTAACTTCCCTTGAAAAAAAGCACGACTCATGTTGAATATGGCAGCAAATGATAACATTGTATAATATTTTCATGTAGGAGGCATAAAAAAGCCCTCCATATGATTGGAAGAGATAACCAATCTGTTGCACTGAAAATTGTCATCTTGACATTCTGCTATTTGTATGAGCTCATTATCACTCATACTTCCTCCTTTTCAAGTCTAACACGTCAGTTCCTCATGTCAAGCCTTAAAAATAAGAGAAAATCTCTCAAAAATCTCTTTAACTCTGGTATCTCACTTTCTCTTTGTATTGCCTGCGGTCTCGCACCTAATGTTCATGACTCTTGCGTAACTGAACGGACTTTTTCTATGTTAAGGGTGTGGACCCCTGTAAAAGATTAAAAAGGCACAAGTAAACTCAAAAATCTCACTTTCAGTAATTTCTAGAAGCCTCTAGAAGGAATCTTGTGGTGGCAGAACCGCTCTTTTGAGGTTCATGTATCCCTTACCTTAAGGAGCTAACCCCTTGATGTGAGGAGCTTATCCCTTTGAAGGAGGATTCTATCCCTTCATAGTTGGAACTGAAACCTCCTCTTTTGCACTATAAAAATAGGCATTGGGTAGCCTCAAGGGGAGTTCAAACTTTAGAATTATTTGAGGTAAAGTGCTGTTGGGATTTAGACTCATTTAACTGAGATTTTGTGAGGATAGATCACATACTTCTATCTGTCTCAGTTGGAAGAGTGAAAGGCTTGTCAGAGTAGAGGAGATTAGTTCTCTTCAATTTGAATTTACATGTTTTTATTCTTGTTTTAAAAACACAAAAATAAAAAATTTGTTTTGGAATTGATTTGCATTATTTTTTCTTGATGAAATTAGTGCATTAGAGAATTTGTTATATTTTCTCTTAGTTATCAATTTTTTTCATTGTTGGAAGTGAATGGAAACTCTCTCCTTAATTTAGTTAGGATTTGTCGAATTGAAAATATTTCATTATCATATTCGATTGCATTCAGTTTTGGGTCGGGTCATAACACCATTCATTTCATATCCATTTACCCTTTTAATTAATAACAACCTAAATAACATAGCGCTTAATTAAAATTCATCTAGTAATTTTTACTTTTTTAGGGCTCTTTCCACCAATCTAGCTCAGGATTAGTGCTTTGGAATAGGTTGTAGTTAAATTTCCAAAGAAACTAAAACAAACAAGTAGATAAATCTTACGGTAGGAAATAAATCCAATTGTAACCGGTACATTTTGGGAAGCTTCTCTTAAAGAATTTAATCACGAGATCATGTCCGAACCTTTGAGATAATAAATTATGTTTCATCGGGGAAGATAGAAGATCTGCGCGCATTAAAAACGGTAAACCTCGAATTAACCATTGTCGAGGAGCCTGGGGTCACTTGTTGGTAAACCTTGGATTTACCATGTCAAGGAGCCTTCAAGGGGATTGAGCATTGTTACTCTACCCTTGCGCGTAGAATCGGATCGTAGATTGTTCCCCCAATTGTATTTTTTGTTGTTGGTAACCTTAGTGTCCATAAACTGAAGATTATTTCCTAAGGTGACGGTGAAGGAAAGATCTCACTGTACCTGGAGCAGACATCGACTATACTCCCTTGGACTCTCAGGGGGTTCTCTTCACTCGAGATGGTTTTGTGAAGAAACTTGTGCCAATCTGTTTCATTAAGCAGGTTGTCGGGGTAACTGTTCCAACCGCCATTTCTGCATTAAAATTCTACGATGTTGGATTTCATGACCAACTAGTGTTTTTAGTGTGAGAATCTACTGTTTGTGTGTGGTTTGACTCCTAGATTCTATAGTGCGTGTTAATTTGTTTGTGTTTACTTTTAGAGACCATAGGTGTTGTTAGATTCGGTCCTTACAGCCCTCCGTCAGAGATCATTTCGCTTTTTGCATATCATTTTTAGGTGTCTCGCTCATTCCACTTCATTGCATTTCACTAGGGGCATGCCATTGACTGACGAGAGGGTCTGGTCATCTTGTATTTCCTCATGCTTGTACCTACAGGGCTAATTAAAATTCCTCAAAAATCACGGAAGTTCAGGTCACGTCATTCATGGTCATAAATGATTATTTTCGTCAAAAAGAGTCTTTAGTCCTAGAGTCTAGGGTTTTCAGTCTTTTGATACATGTAATAAAAGCCCGCAGGCCATGAGGTTGGTTTTGAAAAGGTTCCTATTTCACGTTTTTATTCTCAAAAACATTTGAAGACATTTCTAGTTCAAAACTCTATTTTGAACTAGAAACTGTCAAATTTATTTTTTGTAATAATTGTGTATTTGTTCCACCATAAGAGGTTCAAAAGCAGCCTCTGGTATTTTCCAAAGCCAAAATGCCAAAATCCTTGCAAAAAACAACCAAGTTTCATCAGTCCAAGACTCAAAAAATACAGTGAAAAGCCAAAGAAAGAATTGCATTAAATGATAAAGTGCCAAGAAAGCCAAACATTACAAAGTGGGTTATGGAGAAAATTAAAATCAAATCTGATTCTTATGAGATATTTTTCAACCCATATAAACCATGGAGGACAAGTCATTTTCATAAATTTCCAAAGAAAAGTTGAGTTGAAGTGTTGGAGTTGAGTTTGGAGTGTTTCAGAGTTGTGGAGTTGGAGTGGAAGTGCGCGTGGCGCACACAGGAGGCACGCGACGCACTGGGCTTCACAGGCCTGTGCAATTTTGCACGCGCGCGACGCATATACCGCACGCGGCGCACTGGGTAGGCGCGCGACGCGTAGAGTTTCAGGGCCGAAAATTTTTGCTCCTTCACCCAGATTCATGCCAAATTGCCTCGATTTGCTTGCAAGTAGGTTCTTCACGCTTACTTAGTGAATTATGGACATGATTATGGTGTTTTGAAAATGAAAAAACAAGTGTTTAGTGTGGTGAGATATAAACCCTATGTTCATTGCTAAATCACTCCCTAGGGTTTTGAAACAAATGTTAGTGCTTTTGTGGGGGTTTCCAAACTTGTGTTGTTGATATATTTGCTCATGCCATCTACTGTCAGTGGTGTCCCTGCTCATTATTTACCTTAGCCTCACGCTCTCTCTTTGCCATTACATCACTGCTGTCATTGTTATTGCCATTGTCATTTTCACATTGTTTATCATTCATGTTATAACATAATCCCATTTTCACTTGTCCACATCCTCCATTGACATTGTCAAACACTGCAAGGGCTATTGTCACTTTTGTTCCTAATAGTTATTTCCCCCACATTACACTCATTTCTACTCACTTGTCAAATCCCCTTATAATCAAAGCAGTGACTGTTTTTCATGCAAACTCATTTGACAGAACCATTATCATTGTGGCTTTCCTATAATACTTTGATACACATGTGACACATTTGGGAGTAAAAGCATACACTGAACTCTTGTCTTCACTATACCTATATCAGCATATATTTTGCAAACATCTTGTTTTCAGCGCCATGTCAGAGACGGATTCAGTTTATGAGCAGGAGTATGACAGTGATTCCACAGCAGAGATTAATGTGCCACGGAGGTCTCACAGAAGTGGCAAAAGTGGTAGGCATGTCAAGGAGGAGCCTACTTCTTTGGCTCAATTGTAGGCTTGCCCGCTTGCAATGGATTGTTTTCAGCATCAGTCATGTTTCCAATACTGTGATATGATTTCCTGAACTCAGCATCATCATGAGCTAGCTCGCCTATTTTTTCTACATTTACATGATGGCCGTGTAAACCTTGCTGAAGTTAACTTCATTCTGTCACCAGAGACCATTGCTCAGGCCACCGGAATACCAAACATAGGAGAGGAATGGAACAAACGCCAGCAGCTAGAGAAATCCTACTATGAGCCATATATCAAACCTGGGTTTATGAGGCAGCTGAGTAGGTTATTTCCATTTAGATTTATGAATGATGAGTTTACACCATTGATGAAACTCATCATTCGATATTTCAGTTGCGAGGGCAGATTCTCGCGCCTCTATGCGTACCATGTCCGTTTGTTGATGCATTTCATGAGGGTACGTATGATGAGAATTCCATACTTAATGTATCACAACATAGAGTGGATGAATTTTATTGTACAGAAGAAGACCCCAACACAGCAGCATAGCAGTATATATCATTACGCGCTGATCAAAATCATGGTGGTACATCAGCTGACACAGCAGGGCATTGCTTGGGAGGATTTCATCTCCCGTGACTTCTTCGTAGTGCCATAGCCACCTCCCGAGGTAGTTCATGATGAGGGAGAGCCTTCACATCAACTTGAAATTCCTGAGACTGAGCATATCAGTGCTCCATTGTATGTGACATATCAGCGAGGCCACAGATCCTTATTTGTAGCTACACGACGAGTACTATCTCCACCCGGGGTGGAAGGGGTCTCGCCTTCTTCTTCAGCACAGGTACAGATTCAGGACAGAGGAAAGAGGCCTATGCATGATGAGGGCCCTTCAAGAGGCCGAGACACTGACTTTACACTCATCGATGTTGATGCGAGCTCTCCTAGCTCGAAACTGAAAGAGATCGTCCAGGAGCAGAAAGCCGAGATTGACACGCTGAATGTTAAGTTTCAGAGAGCTCAGTGGGTGATAAAATACCTGGAGCAGCATAACAAACAGCTATAGGACCAGCACACACTTGTAGAGCTGCGGCGAATCCGTGAGGATAGACAATTGGCTCGGAAGAGACCTGGTGACATGACACCAATTGAGCGAGAGACATGCCTCACACATGTTAAAATTCATCTGGAGAAGTTGTTGGAAAAGGAAAATAGAGACAAAGACATGCTCCGTCACATGAAAGGTCATTATTGGGCCCGCATGCACGTCGGCAAAGTAAAAATGAAGATTATGAAGAGGAGGTTGAGCAGAGCACTAAAACGGCGGAAGAGGCCTGATCCACTCCGGATTTTGGCTGAGGCTTCGTTGGCTGGGCATGATACATGATGGAGGGTCTTCGCTCCGAATTTGAGCAAATTTAAAGAATTTTTTGTCATTTTGGAAAATTTTGGTCTCAAAACAAGTTTTTTAGCCCAACGCGTAGCGCGTCAATGCACGCGCTTATGATTGGGACACTTGCTGGAGGAAAAATTTATATTTTTGGATTTTTCATAGTAATTTATGCATGTTCCAATATGGCCAAAGCATTTCACCAAGTTCTGGATGATCAAAAGGGCCAAAAACACCATGAAAATCACCTTTCTGCCACCTTTTTTCAGCAGCAGGAAGTACTTGTGGGAGAATGAAGTTTTGGAGGGGAAAATGAGCTCCAAATTGGGAAATTCCACTTGGGCTAGATAGAAGACATCCAGGGATTTCCAAAAAGCTATCATGAGCTTGATTTTGATTCCAGGAAGTGCCCCAAAAATAGGCTGAAAGGTGTGCAACGCATAGAGCTCAAGCGCGCGGCGCATAGAGAAATTTGGCCAATTTTTCACCTTCCAGCTCAGGATTTCGGCCAGTTGGACCAGTTTTGATTGTGGATGTAATTTTTGAGTTATATTGATGTAATTTTATGGTTGTATTGTAATTTTTATTCACTTTTACCTATTCTAGATGATTCACTCTCAAAAAAGTAAAAATCAAGTGAAAGAATCAGTTTCCTTCCTTTTAGAGGCAAGTTGTTTGGCTGCCTAGATTCTAGCTCCTTGTTTAGAATTAGTTGAAACTGCTCCTAGAAGGAGGAATTCGAACCCTAGAGGAATGGGAAGGGGTTAGGATGGTCTATATGATGTAATTTTTGAGACACTATCAGGGTTGGACTCTTGGGAAAAGTTTGGCACACTATTGTACATATTTTTTCACATTTTGGCTAAGGAAAGATCAGAGGTTTTGCAGCACCTGTTGGGATTCTTGTGGCTTTCAGTTCTTGATTATGTTTTCTCTCAGATTATTGTAATTTATTTCATGTTTTATGTATTCCATTCCCTTCTTATGCTTCTGAAACTAAATGAATGAGTAAATGAGGTAGAATCCATTGATTTTAGTGCTCTGCCTTTAAATTTGTTTAGTTTTACATGTTTTCACTTGTTTGGAGAGAATTCCTGTTCTCCCTTGCCCTCTTCAGCTCCTTGTCATTCTGATTCATCCATACACATAATCAAAAGCATCAAGACTACTGCCTACCTCGCCCCAACTCGAATTCTGCAAAGATCTAGCCTCATCCCCGAGCCCAAAATTGTTTTTCCCATTTTTTCAACAAAAACCCAAAAAAATAAAAATCAAACTTTCTTATCTCTTTACTAGCCTAAAATCAGTATTCATTATAAGTCATCTCAGCCCCTTTGAATACCTTTTGCCGAGATAGACCCGGAGAGAGCCCTCTCCTGTCCTCGTAGGGCTAGCTACGAGGCTGAGCGTGGTTTGATGTAGCATTGAGTTTTACCTTATTTCAGCCTAAGGTAGATTTGAGCGCTAACATAGTGGCGACCATACTGGGGAATAAATCTCAATGGTTTGCTTGTTGATGTGTTTGTTTCATGAGTCTGAGACGGAGTCTGAGTCACGCCAGGTAGCTTTCGAAACGCTTTTGCCATGCATAAGCGAAAGTAGATAAACACTGCTTCAGTCGATCTCTGGTTAGCTTGTGAATGCAGCACTTGATTTGAAAATCACCCCAGTATACTTATTCGTTATAGACCTTTGGATGATTGATTCTAGAAGTCGATAGGCTGAAAATAATCTATTGTGTCCCTTGAATTTTTCTTAATTAGATCAATACACTGGCTTCAAAAAGGCATACCAGATCAAATCCTGATCCAAATCTGCCTCCAGTATATGAAAATCCCAACCTAATCCCAAGAATTTTCTGTCAAGAAGCTCCCATTATTCCTTTGGTCAAATCTCACTCATACCCCACTATTTTTGAATACATTGAAGATATTGAGTTTGACGATCAGTTTGAGTTATCATTGTTTGAAACCAAATCCGAAAGTGCCACTGGTTCTACCGTCATCAATCCTGAGTTCATCAAGTATCTAGAAGTTGAACAAGCAAGTAGATCTATCGATAATTATATTCTAAATCTTCAAAACTCCATTGTGGCAGCCAACATTCCCGAATTCATTGAATCTGCTTCACAAACTCTTGGGCCATCTGAGATTGCATCCAGTTCATGGATTCCTACTGAACCTCCCTTTATCCCTACCATTCCCGTACAGCCTGAGATCTCCGATCATCAATCAGCAGTAGTTCCTCCTCCATCTCCACCGCATACACCTCGTTCACCTACTACTCTCGTTCCACCTGTTTCTTCGAGACATCAGATTATAAATCCGCCAAGAGCCATGGCTGCGAGATTCACACCTCTTGTTTTACCTGCAAATTTGGATCCTATGCCTGCTAATTATCAGAGTAAGATTCCAATATTTGATGGCACTCCACAGAGTATATCTGCTTAGCAGCATATTGTTAGAATGACAGATTTCTTGGACCTGCATGAAATAGATGAAGAAAATGTATCCATGAGGTTGTTCGCCCAGACTTTTGGAGGTGAGGTTCGTAAATGGTTCAGAGCTCTACCACCCGCAAGTATCAATACATTACAAGAGCTTCAGACACAATTCTTAGATCGATGGGAGATGAAAAAAGATCCACTGCAGATTACTTCTGAGTATACTAGCATCAAACGTAATCCTGGTGAGTCCGTTCAGGATTATATTATCAGATTCAATACAGTTTATAATGCAATCCTAGATGACTGAAGACCGTTTAGAAAGTTAGCTCTTTTTAAATTCCCGGATGTTTTTGATCCGGAGATGGCTTATTCACTACGAGACAGAGATCCACCTACCTTGGAAGATATGCAGAAGATTGCTGTTAGTGTTGAGGCGAATCTGAATGATAAGAGAGCCCAGTTAAAAGCAGAAAAGAGAGTGACCATAAAAGAAGAAGCTTCCACATTTGCATCAAAACAACACTTGCTTCGTGAGATGGAAAAAATGTTCAAAAGAATGACGCTTGATAAGTCAGAAATGCAGATTCGTAATCCCAACTACCGTGGCCAGCAGCAGCCACAGTTCATAATTAAGCATCGTGAACAAAGAGCACAAGAGCCGGCAGCCCAGCAGCAAGTTAAAACACCTCTTTTGCAGAATTTTGTGAGTCAAGATTTATAAAATGAAGATGATGTATTAGGTGAGAAAAACCACTTCTTTACTCCCAACGATCTGCCCATTTACATCACTGAGGATGAAGAATATGGAGAAAGTTCAGCTGCACAGAAAGATGAGGATTTCATTTTAGCAAACGATGCAGATCTAGAGGAAGAATCAGATGAATATCAAAGAGGGTATATGAATGCTTTGTCCGCTCAGCAGAAGCAATACTCATTGAGAAACAGAGATGTGCCCATAAACCCAATTCAGAAAAGAAAAGAGGCTTCAGCACCAAAGATCGATTCACCTATACCACAGAAGAAAGGAAAAGAGACAATTGATCCCGCAGCTAGTAAATCATCATCAGCAGAAAAGGAAAATCAGTCAAGTATAATGAAAGATAAGGTTGAAAAGAAAGAATTTCTGGTCAAAGAAGTTGAAATATTTTCAGCCTTTAGTTTGGAAAATGAAATTTCCAAATTGAAGGTATCTATTCCTTTGACATAAATTATGAAGAACAGCAGCTATCGAGGTCAAGTCTCCAAAATTCTGAATTTTGATCCAATGTTTGACACGGTAAATATTGAAGATGATCAGCCTGAATTGATATTTGGGCCTGCTTTAGATGGTGAGTCCCCTAACAGTGATGTTCCTCCCTTTTATATCAGTCTGAGGTTGCATGAATATGTATTTCACAATGCCATGTTCGATTCTGGTGCTTCGCACAATCTTATGCCAAAGGCGATCATGGAAAAGTTGGGTTTAGATATTACAAGGAAATACCATGATTTGTATTCATTTGATTCCATCCGTGTGAGATGTATCGAACTCATCAAAGATTTGGTAGTAAGTTTAGATCAAATTCCTACGAAGAATGTCTTGATGGATGTGGTTGTGGCGGACATTCCTCCTCGATTTGGGATGCTCCTTTCTAGATCTTGGGGGGCAAAGTTGAAAGGTACACTACAGTTAGATTTCTCCTATGCAACAATTCTGGTCTTTGGTCAAATGAGAAAGTTATATCGAGAGCAGAAGATGAAATACATGATAACAAGCAAGGAGAAACCAAGCAATCATCATGTAAATTATGTACATACCGACTTAGAGTCCTTTGTTTTGTTTGCTGATAGTTTTAATGATATAGATAGTCAATTAGTTCAGGCAGAAGATATACCAGAGATCACTGAAAATTTTAGAGAAGTTCTGCAGAAAGAAAGACGAGAAAAGCAAGATACTGTTGAGCAATCAGCTAAAGATGATGGGCAGCAAACAGAAAAAACAGAGCTGACGCAATTTCAGCACTTAGAGGAGGATTAAGCTGGTCTTTGGACCATGGATTTTGATGGCGCAGTGGGTAGTGATGGTGCTGGAATTGGTGTTTGGATACGCAATCCATTTTCCGCTCCGGATAAGGTTCCAAGAAATGTGAGAGTATGTTCCTACAAACTAGCATTTGACTGTTCTAACAATGAGGCGGAGTATGAAGCTCTGATTGCTGGCCTTAAGATTCTAAGAAAGCTGAAAGCGAAAATAATTGCAGTCTATGGTGATTCAGAGTTGGTGATAAAGTAGGTAAAGGGTGAGTTTCAAGCCAAGCATCCTCGTATGAGGGCTTACCGTAATGCATTTTTAGACATTTTGAAGTTATTTTCAAATCATACCTTGACATGTCTGCCTCGCATACAAAATGGTGTTGCTGATGGACTTGCTAAGGCAGCAAGTAATTTAAAAATCCCAATGAATTCCAGCAACAAGTTCGAGATCCATGTGAAGCACCGCCCCACCGTTCCAGACAATCAGAGATGTTGGCAAGTTTTTCAGGATGACGAGGAGATTAGTGATTTTCTGCAAAATAATGGTAATTTTAAAGATACCTCCATAGATACAGAACATGATGATGGTAATGATGATATACAAATAAATCAAATGGAAGTGCTGCAACTTAAAGATAACATCATTCCTAAAGGATTGATTCCTTTAGAGGAACTCTTTGATCAAGACGATGTAGCCCGCAAACCAACATTGAGGCCGTCTGAAAAAGGTGTTTAAGAAGTAAATATTGGGACAACTGAAAATCCCAAGATGGTAAAGTTATCCAAGTCATTGTCACCAAAGGTAAGAGCAGAGTATGTGAGATTGTTGTCTTCATTTGCTGATGCTTTTGCATGGGATTACTCAGATTTAAAAACATATGACGCTAATATCATTCAGCATACTATCCCTATTAAACCAAATCAGAAGCCTTTCCGTCAGAAGTTGAGGAGAATCAATCCGAAGCTGCTACCGTCGATTGAAAAAGAGGTAAACAGGTTGTATAAGTCAGGAATCATTGTGCCTATCATATTTTCTGATTGGATATCAAATTTGGTGCCCGTGAGAAAGAAGACAGGTGAGATCCGTTTATGTATCAATTTCAGAAATTTGAATAAGGTATCATTAAAAGACAATTATCCGCTGCCAAAAATGGACCATATATTGCAGTGAGTAGTTGGAGCATCAAGGATGTCACTACTCGACAGCTATTCAGGATATAATCAAATTTTGGTGTATGAAGACGATCGTGACAAGACTGCGTTCACCACTCCATGGGGAACGTTTCATTATGCAAAGATGCTGTTTGGTTTGAAAAATGCAGGTGCCACTTTTCAGCGTGCAATGGACATGGCTTTCGCCAATGAGAAAGATGTATTTTTGGTTGTTTACCTTGATGATTTGACTATGTTTTCAAATTCTGATGAAGAACATTTATATCACTTGAAAGTTGTTTTCCACAAGTGCAGAAAATATGGCATTTCGCTGAATCCGAAAAAGAGTCTTTTTGCCATGGATGAAGGAAAACTCCTTGGCCACATCATATCGAAAGACGACATTCGTGTTGACCCTGCACGTGTTGAAGCAATCCAGCAAATTGAACAGCCTCGGAACAAGAAAGAAATACAGTCATTTAATGGTAAAATGAATTTTTTGCGTCGTTTCATTCCAAATCTTGCTGAGCATCTTAGAGAAATCACAAATATGCTGAAAAAGGACAGTCAGGTAAAGTGGACAAAAGAGGCGGTGAAATCATTCAATTTGGTAAAGTTAGCTCTTTCTTCAGCCCCTATTTTAATCAGCCCGGACTACACACAGGACTTCATTTTGTTTTCATTTGCTTCTGAGCACACTTTGGCAGCTGTTTTAATGCAGAAAAGGGATGGAGTTGAGAAGCCCGTTGCTTTTTTCAGTCGGATTATAAGGGACGGAGCATTGAAATACAACATTATTGAGAAACAAGCACTTGCTCTTGTAAAGGCCTTGAAATATTTCCGTGTGTATATACTGCATTCTCACATTATAGCCTATGTTCCTAACGCAACAGTTAAAGATGTTTTGGTACAGGCAGATCCAGACGGAAGGCGGGGTAAGTGGATCGCTGCGTTGTTAGAATATGATGTGGAGATTAAACCGACTAAGCTGATCAAAAGACAAGGACTAGCCAAGCTCATGGCTGAAACAAATCTGCATGCTCTAGATATAAATTTGATCGCTGCCATGTCCGATGAAGATGAGGAGAGTACATCATTTCAGGTATCTGATATTTTTATTTCTTCCCCTTGGTATGCTAATATTTTATACGTACTTCAGAATTTGTCTCCACCACCCGGGATGCCTAGAAATAAGAGTAGAACCTTGAAGTTGAGGGCTGCAAAGTTTTGCATATTGAATTCTGCATTATATTGGAAAGACCCTGGTGGAATGTTATTGAATTGTTTGGTAGAGGAGGAAGCCAAAAGAGTTTTGGAGGACTTTCATAGAGGAGACTGCGGGGGCCATTTGTTTTGGAAAACCACAGTGAATAAGATTCTAAGGGCAGGTTACTATTGGCCTTCTTTGTTTTCTGATGTATATAAGGCTGTTAAGAATTGTCACGAATGCCAAATTTTTCAAGGGAAGCAGAAACTACAGCCTTTACCTCTCAAACCAATTGAAGTCAGTGCACCATTTCAGCAGTGGGGGTTGGATTTCATTGGGGAAATCCATCCGGCATCTTCCGGACAGCATAGATGGATATTGACAGCAACGGATTACTTCACGAAGTGGATCGAGGCCATTCCCACTCGACAAGCCATGGATGCGGTAATTATCTCTTTTCTTGAAAACAATATTCTGTCACGTTTTGGGTGTCCTAGTAAGATAATCACAGATAATGCAGCGGCCTTCAAGTCAAAGAGGATGGTTGAATTTTGCTATAAGTACAACATCAGCTTGGGACATTCGACTGCCTACCATCCTCAAGGAAATGGCTTGGCGGAATCTTCAAATAAGTCTTTGGTAAATATCATTAAGAAATTGCTGGAAATCAATAAAAAGGGCTGGC
The DNA here is from genome assembly GCA_034641835.2 of Pinus albicaulis. Classification (NCBI taxonomy): domain Eukaryota; kingdom Viridiplantae; phylum Streptophyta; class Pinopsida; order Pinales; family Pinaceae; genus Pinus; species Pinus albicaulis. Next base: position 814,208,288 of record CM076580.1, read on the forward strand.
ACAAGAAATTAGTGAATGCACTTTGGGTTGATAGGGTAAGTCAGAAAAAATCTATTGGCATGTCTCCTTTCGAGTTGGTGTATGGGGTAGACACGGTTTTTCCCACTTCTCTTGTTGTCCCGGTAGTCAAATTTCTTCAGGAAGCCGGTAGTGAGGAAGATCCCATGCAGCAAAGCATTAATCAGATGATTCATTTACAGCAAACACGGGAGGAGGTCTTTCAAAATACATTCAAGTTGCAGGAGCGCATTAAGAAGATTTATGATAGGAAGGCGAAAGTAGATAAGTTTCAGCTGGATGAGGTGGTTTTGAAGTGGGATGCTCGAAATGAAGATAAGGGAAAGCATGGCAAATTTGAAAACCTATGGAAGGGTCCTTTTAATATTGCAGCATATCGTGGTCAGAACGCCTTTCTTCTCAAGGAAATGAATGGGGATGATTGTCCTAGAGGGCCGATCAATGGTCGGCTGCTCAAGCGATACCACTTCTGAGTATTTTTTGCCAATTTCATCATCATTGTATATATCATTTTACTTATGTTTCATCGCAAGTGTGGATTAATCTCTTTTCTTCAGTCTGGGGCCTAAAGCAAAGGCTATAATTCTGGAGAAGGAGATTAGTTGGTTTGAAGTTTGTCAAGTCAGTTTTATCGGTCTTTTCAGTTTTAAAGTCGAGTCAGTTTTGCTTAGTTTTCAGTCAAGTTTTCAGTCAATAAACGTGTCCAAGGTTTGTGCTATCTGTTGAGATAATGACTCCATCGCCCTATTGATGAAGGCACTGTCTGACTCCCCCAGAGATCTGCCGTTCTTGGCATCTCCTCGGAGCCACCATCCCCATTGGAGCCAATGTTAGAGTCGGTCCTTACAGCCCTCCGTCAAAGATCATTTCGCTTTTTTCATATCATTTTTAGGTGTCTCGCTCATTCCACTTCGTTGCATTTCGCTAGGGGAATGCCATTGACTGACGAGAGGGTCTGGTCGTCTTGTATTTCCTCATGCTTGTACCTGCAGGGCTAATTAAAATTCCTCAAAAATCACTGAAGTTCAGGTCACGTCATTCATGGTCATAAATGATTATTTTCGTCAAAAAGAGTCTTTAGTCCTAGAGTCTAGGGTTTTCAGTCTTTTGATACATGTAATAAAAGGCCGCAGGCCATGAGGTTGGTTTTGAAAAGGTTCCTATTTCACGTTTTTATTCTCAAAAACATTTGAAGACATTTCTAGTTCAAAACTCTGTTTTGAACTAGAAACTGTCAAATTTATTTTTTGTAATAATTGTGTATTTGTTCCACCATAAGAAGTTCAAAAGTAGCCTCTGGTCTTTTCCAAAGCCAAAATGCCAAAATCCCTGCAAAAAACAACCAAGTTTCATCAGTCAAAGACTCAGAAAAAACAGTGAAAAGCCAAAGACAGAATTGCATTAAATGATAAAGTGCCAAGAAAGCCAAACATTACAAAGTGGGTTATGGAGAAAATTAAAATCAAATCTGATTCTTATGAGATATTTTTCAACCCATATAAACCATGGAGGAAAAGTCATTTTCATAAATTTCCAAAGCAAAGTTGAGTTGAAGTGTTGGAGTTGAGTTTGGAGTGTTTCAGAGCTGTGGAGTTGGAGTGGAAGTGCGCGCGGCGCACACAGGAGGCGCGTGACGCACACAAGGCGCGCAACGCACTGGGCTTCACAGGCCTGTGCAATTTTGCACGCGTGCGACGCACATACCGCGTGCGACGCACTGGGTAAGCACGCGTGTTAGGTCCCTATATCACTAGTATAGCCCTTATTATTGTTAGTGTAAACCCCTTATTCTTATTATTGTACCCTTGTAACCCCCATTTTGTTATTATTTTGCCCTTAAATTATTATTGTTAGGTCGGCTAGGATTACATTGTGGCCCACTAGGATTACATTATGGCCACATGGACTCCTATATATAGAAAGGAGGTTTTGTAAATTGTATCATCCAAGAATTGTTCATTTATGTAATGTATTGGAGGTTTCCCTCTCGAAGTGGCTCATTTCTAAGGCGTTGATATCTCTTTTCTTCTCTTTTTGGAGCTGGTTACACAACATTTGGTATCAGAGCTTTGGATTCTAGGGTTTCGCTGCTCCAAACAGGTCATCGTGGAATTTTCGCTATAATATTTTTTCTACGAAGTTTCAGAAGCTGAAATTTTTAGGGTGCGAAGAAAAACTCTTGAGGAAGCCTGTGTAAAAATTTCAGAGTTTGGTTCGCAATAATTTTGGAGATATCATCTGTGGAAGTCAGGTATTTTTTCAGGCTCCTAAACAGGTCATCGTGGCATTTGCGCTATAAATTTTTTTCTACGAAGGTTCAGAATCTGAAATTCATATGGTGCGAAGCTGAAATCCTGAGGAAATTCATCAAAAAATTTCAGAGCTTGGTTTGCAATATTTTTAGAGATATGATCTGTGGAAGGTAGTGCTTTTTCAGGCTCCTGAATTTCATCTTAAAGAGGTGATCGTGGGAAAAGTTCAATAACTCTCTCTCTGGAGATTGGATTGGAGTGCTGTCAAAATTGGTCGCAAGTAAACGGCCTGTAGTTTATTGGCTATCAATGTTAGAGACAAAGGACAAAACAGTGACACGTGGCAGGTCGTACAAGTTCGCTCTACTGAACCAGTCCAGAATTAGGTCATTGTGGGAGACTGGACACAACTTTGTCTTGGAGAATCCAAATCAGGTCAGACATGTGGCATTTGAAAGAAGCTTCAGAGGGCTACTACAGGGCTGAATTTCAGATATCGAAGATTTTCAATTAAAGAGATAATTCAATTTCAATATCGAGCTCCTCAAAGCTAGTAAAAGGTGTGTATTTTTTTTCCGAATTGCATAAGTCTTGTTTGAAGAATCAAGTTGAATTGATTCCAAGGGAATCTTGTAGAATAGATATCAATATTGGATTCTAAAATGGCCCCCAAAAAGAATTCAACACCCATTAAGCCTTCAGAAGGCTCTACTATGACTCATGAAGATGAAGAATTGCAACATGATCTATCAAAATTACAAGAGCAAGTGCAACAAATTTCACTCTCACAAAAAGCAACAAAAAATGAAATGAAAGTTTTGAAGAAAGGCGTGGAAGTGAAGATGGACGGTTTGAAGAAAGGCATGGAAGCTAAAATGGATGGCGTGGAAGTGAAGATGGACGGTTTGAAGAATGACATGAAAGACAACATGGAAAACATGAAGAATGATCTAAAAGAATACATGGAAGGCTTGATGACAAGCTTAAAACCAGAAATGATTCCTAATGGCGGAAATATAGGAGAAGAACCTCATGATGAGAACAAAATAAATGTTAATCGTGATTTCATAAACTCGAATGTTGGTGGGAAGAACCACCATATTCCAAAATGGATATGAGGAAGTTTGATGGAAAGGATCCTGTAACATGGATACTACAGATGGAGCAATATTTTGATCTCCATAATGTGAAAAACACACAAAAGGTACACATTGCAACTTTACATTTAGAACAAAATACATTTGTATGGTATCGATGGCTTTGCTCCCGTAAAAAATTGTCACTTGGTCAATTTTTACAGAGGAAATGATAGCACATTATGAGGATACAAAGAGAAACACCTTCTTTAGCCAATTGATAAATCTCAAACAAAAGGGTTTAGTGGGGGAGCACATTGAGGACTTCCAAAAATTGAATATAAGGGTAACTGATATTCTAGAGGAACACAGGATTGATCTCTTCATAGGCACATTAAAGGATAACATCCAACATGAAGTTCACGTTTTGGAACCTGATTCATTGGAGAAGGCATTCAGGTTGGCAAGAAAAGTTGAATGTAAAATTATGGCGACAAGGAAGCCTACCACTCAATTCTATAAAGAAGGAAGTGTTGCTACGCCCAGATTTCCACAACCTACAAGGTTGACACCACAACAATTGGAAGAAAAAAGAGAAAAAGGGATTTGCTACAGTTGTGATAGCAAATACACTAAAGGTCATAAGTGTACTGAGAAGAAATTATTTTACATAGATTGTGAAGAGGAAGAAGAAAATGAACAAGAAGAGGATATACACCAAGAACCAGCCCTAGAAGAGGAAGAAATGAGTCCGACCATATCGTGTAATGCATTGGTAGGAATTACCACTCTCAAACTCTCAAGATAGAAGGACATATCAAGAAGAAAAAGGTAATAGTGTTGATTGATTCAGGTAGCACCCATAATTTTATTCATTGTAAGGTAGCCAAGGAATTAAATTGTTTCCCATACCCAGCACCAGAATGTCAAGTGATGGTTGCAAATGGAGGAACTATAAATTGCTCTGGAAAATGCCATAATATCAAGCTAACCATGGGGGAATATGTATTGACTAGTCCAATGCTTTCCATTCCTATGCGAGGTGTTGATGTTGTACTAAGAGTACAATGTTTACAATCTTTGGGGACGGTAACTTTTAATTTTCAAGAACTTTTCTTGAATTTTTTTTCAGAAGGAAAGGAAGTCGAATTACGGGGTATTGAAGGGAAGCCGGGAAGGATAATAAGCTCTAATGTCATGACAAAGCTTCTAAAGAAAGAATAACGAGGCGTAATTGCACAATTATGCTCACTAGAAGTTCCGACATCAAAATCATCTATTTCTGTAGATCTCCAACAAGTCTTGGACAATCATTCCAAGGTGTTTGAAACTCCCAAAGGACTCCCACCTATTCGTGATCATGATCATGCTATTCATTTGATTCCAGGAACTGTTCCTCCAAACATCAGGCCTTATAGATATCCTTACTTCCAAAAGAGCGAAATTGAACGTATGATTGCAGAAATGTTAGAGGCGGGTATAATTCAACCTACTCAAAGTTCTTTCTCTGCTCCTGTAGTATTGGTACACAAGAAGGATGGATCATGGCGAATGTGTCCGGATTATAGGGAGCTCAATAAGCTCACCATTAAAGACAAATTTCCATTCCTGTGATTGATGAATTATTGGATGAATTACATGGAGCAATTTATTTTACCAAGTTGGATCTTCGTTCAGGATATCATCAAATTAGAATGAAGACTGAAGATATTCCAAAAACAGCATTTCAAACTCATGAGGGTCATTATGAATTTTTTCTCATGCCTTTTGGCCTTACCAATGCACCTTCTACATTTCAAGGGTTGATGAATTCCATTTTCAAACCCTTCCTTAGAAAATTTGTGCTAGTATTTTTTGATGATATACTAATCTATAGCAGGTCTTGGAAGGATCATGTTGAATATGTTGATAGGGTGCTCAAACTATTGCAGGAGAAACAATTATATGCAAAAACATCCAAATGTTTCTTTGGAGTACAAGAGGTGGAATATCTGGGTCATATTGTATCTCACGAGGGTGTTAAAGTAGACCCTAACAAAATTAAAGCCATTAAGGAATGGAAATTTCCCACAACCATAAAGCAGTTGCGAGGATTTCTCGGGTTAACAGGGTATTATCGCAAGTTTGTTAAGAATTATGGGAGAATAACAGCAACTCTAACAACATTATTGAAGAAAGATGCATTTTCATGGACTCCTGAAGCAACTAAGGCCTTTGAACATCTTAAAGAGGCAATGTGCCTAGCACCCGTCTTAGCTACGCCAGACTTCACAAAAACCTTTATTGTGGAATGTGATGCCTCAGGAAATGGAATTGGTGCAGTTTTAATGCAGGAAGGAAGACCCATTGCTTTGAAAGTCGTCCAATCAAAGGAAAGTATTTACAGAAACCTATTTATGAGAAGGAAATGTTAGCAATACTACATGCACTAAAGAAATGGCGAACTTACCTAATGGGAAGACACTTCAAGGTAAAAACTGATCATGATAGTCTTAAACACTTTTGGAACAAAGACTATCTTCAGAAGAGCAGCAAAAATGGGTCACAAAGATGTTGGGTTATGACTTTGAAATAATCTACAAAAAAGGAAAGCTTAATGTTGTTGCAGATGCACTCTCAAGAAAGAAAGAAGAGGTGGAAGCATTGCTTTGTGCCATTTCTATTATCCAACCAGATTGGATAACCGAAGCAAGAGATGAATGGAAGAAGGACAAAGATGTATGGACACTCATTCAAAAGTTGCAGCAAGATCCTAGTACATCCGATACATTTAGTTGGAAAAATGATTCCTTATGGTACAAAGATCGCTTATATCTTTGTAAGAATTCCCAACTAAAACAAAAGATTCTTCTCGAATTGCACACTTCTCCTTTAGGAGGACACTCAGGATTTTTAAAAACTTACCACAGGGTGAAGAAAGAATTTTTTTGGGATGGCCTTAAATCTGATATTCAAAAGTTTGTGGCTGAATGTTTGGTTTGCCAGCAGAATAAAGTTGAGACAATTAAGACCCCGGGACTTCTACAACCTTTATCCATTCCAAGTCAACGTTGGGAGGAGATTTCAATGGATTTTATCACAGGTTTACCTAAGTCCGAAGGAAAGAGTGTCATCATGGTGGTAGTTGATAGACTTACCAAGTATGCACACTTTTGTGCATTATCTCATCCATTTAAATCAAGTACAATTGCTACTATATTTATGGACAGAATTCAAAAGCTACATGGAAGCCCAAGGGTTATTGTGAGCGACAGAGATCCCATTTTTACTGGAAATTTTTGGACGGAGTTATTTTCTTGTTTGGGTACTCAATTAGCTCATAGCTCATCTTATCATCCTCAATCTGATGGTCAAACTAATATAGTAAATAAATGTTTGGAAGGATATCTTCGTTGTTTTGTATCTGATAAACAAACACAATGGGTCAAGTGGTTACCTCTTGCTGAATGGTGGTATAACACTTCCTTCCATACTGCAACAAAAATGACTCCATTTATGGCACTTTATGGATATCATCCACCATCCATCACATCATCTTTAAGGGAAAATTCGAAGGTTCAAGCAGTGGAAGATCACATCGAGCATCAGCAAGAAGTTCACCAACTCTTAAAGGATAACCCGAATTTGGCACAAAATCGAATGAAACAACAGGCAGATCAACATCGTAGCGAGAGAAGTTTTGATGTAGGAGATTGGGTATTTTTACGGCTACAACCATACAAACAAATGTCCCTCAAGCAAGCAAAGAAAGATAATAAATTATCGCCAAAGTATTATGGTCCTTACAAGGTGTTGCAAAAGATTGGTACTATGGCATACAAATTGGAGCTTCCTGCTTCTTCGCGAGTACATCCAATTTTCCATGTTTCATGCTTAAAGAAGGTTATAGGTGAAAATCTTCCAGTTCAAACAGTATTGCTAGAACTTGATGGGGAAGGGAAAATCATATTGGAACCTGAAGCAGTCATGGAAAAAAGAACTCGACAACTACGGAATCGATCAATTTCAGAGTATCTCATCAAGTGGAAGAACTTACCCACTGAAGATTCTACATGGGAGGATGAGAATTTTAAACAGAAGCACCCAGAGCTACTCAAGCGTTGAGGACAACACTTTTTTGAAGGAGAGGGGCATGTTAGGTCCCTATATTACTAGTATAGTCCCTTATTGTTGTTAGTGTAACCCCCTTATTGTTATTATTGTACCCTTGTAACTCCCATTTTGTTATTATTGTGCCCTTAAATTATTATTGCTAGGTCGGCTAGGATTACATTGTGGCCCACTAGGATTACATTATGGCCCCATGGACTCCTATATATAGAAAGGAGGTTTTGTAAATTGTATCATCCAAGAATTGTTCATTTATGTAATGTATTGGAGGTTGCCCCCTCGAAGTGGCTCATTTCTAAGGCGTTGATATCTCTTTTCTTCTCTTTTTGGAGCTGGTTACACAACAACGCGATGCGTAGAGTTTCAGGGCCGAAAATTTTTGCTCCTTCGCCCAGATTCATGCCAAATTGCCTCGATTTGCTTGCAAGTAGGTTCTTCACGCTTACTTAGTGAATTATGGACATGATTATGGTGTTTTGAAAATGAAAAAACAAGTGTTTAGTGTGGTGGGATATAAACCCTATGTTCATTGCCAAATCACTCCCTAGGGTTTTGAAACAAATGTTAGTGCTTTTGTGGGGGTTTCCAAACTTGTGTTGTTGATATATATGCTCATGCCATCTACTGTCAGTGGTGTCCCTGCTCATTATTTACCTTAGCCTCACGCTCTATCTTTGCCATTACATCACTGCTGTCATTGTTATTTCCATTGTCATTTTCACACTGTTTATCATTCATGTTATAACATAGTCCCATTTCACTTGTCCACATCCTCCATTGACATTGTCAAACACTGCAAGGGCTATTGTCACTTTTGTTTCTAATAGTTATTTCCCCCACATTACACTCTTTTCTACTCACTTGTCAAATCCCCTTATAATCAAAGCAGTGACTATTTTTCATGCAAACTCATTTGACAGAACCATTATCATTGTGGATTTCCTATAATACTTTGATACACATGTGACACATTTGGGAGTAAAAGAATACACTGAACTCTTGTCTTCACTATACCTATATCAGCATATATTTTGCAAACATCTCATTTTCAGCGCCATGTCAGAGACAGATTCAGTTTATGAGTAGGAGTATGACAGTGATTCCACAGCAGAGATTAATGTGCCACGGAGGTCTCACAAAAGTGGCAAAAGTGGTAGGCATGTCAGGGAGGAGCCTACTTATTTGGCTCAATTGCAGGCTTGCCCGCTTGCAATGGATTGTTTTCAGCATCAGTCATGTTTCCAATACTGTGAGATGATTTCCTGAACTCAGCATCATCATGAGCTATCTCGCCTATTTGTTCTACATTTACATGATGGCCATGTAAACCTTGCCAGAGTAAACTTCATTCTGTCACCAGAGACCATTTCTCAGGCCACCGGAATACCAAACATAGGAGAGGAATGGAACAAACGACAACAGCTAGAGAAATCCTACTATGAGCCATACATCAAACCTGGGTTTATGAGGCAGCTGAGCAGGGTATTTCCATTCAGATTTATGAAGGATGAGTTTGCACCATTAATGAAACTCATCATTCGATATTTCAGTTGCGAGGGAAGATTCTCGCACCTCTATGCGTACCATGTCCGTTTGTTGATGCATTTCACGAGGGTACGTATGATGAGCATTCCATACTTCATGTATCGCAACATAGAGCGGATGAATTTTCTTGTACAGAAGAAGACCCCAGCACAGTAGCATAGCAGTATATATCATTACGCGTTGATAAAAATCATGGTGGTACATCAGCTGACACAGCAGGGCATTGCTTGGGAGGATTTCATCTCCCATGACTTTTTCGCAGTGCCACAGCCGCCTCCCGAGGTAGTTCATGATGAGGGAGAGCCTTCGCATCAGCTTGAAATTCTTGAGACCGAGCACATCATTTCTCCAGTGTATGTGACATATCAGCGAGGCCACAGAGCCTTATTTGCAGCTACACGACGAGTACTATCTCCACCCGGGGTGGAAGGGGTCTCGTTGACTTCATCAGCAGCGCGAGTATTATCTCCACCTAGGGTGGAAGGGGTCTTGCCTTCTTCTTCAACACAGGTACAGATTCAAGACAGAGGAAAGAGGCCTATGCACGATGAGGGCCCTTCAGGAGGCCGAGACACTGACTTTACACTCATCGATGTTGATGCGAGCTCTCCTAGCTCGAAACTGAAAGAGATCGTCCAGGAGCAGAAAGCTGAGATTGACACGCTGAATTTTAAGTTACAGAGAGCTCAGTGGGTGATAAAATACCTGGAGCAGCGTAACAAACAGCTAGAGGACCAGCACACACTTGTAGAGCTATGGTGAATCCGTGAGGATCGACAATTGGCCCGGAAGAGACCTGGTGACATGACACCAATTGAGCGAGAGACATGCCTCACACATGTTAACATTCATCTGGAGAAGTTGTTGGCAAAGGAAAATAGAGACAAATACATGCTCTGTCACATGAAAGGTCATTATTGGGCCCGCATGCACGTCTGCAAAGCAAAAATGAAGATTCTGAAGAGGAGGTTGAGCAGAGCACTGAAACGGCGGAAGAGGCCTGATCCACTCTGGATTTTGGCCGAGGCTTTGTTGGCTGGGCATGATACATGATGGAGGGTCTTTGCTCCAAATTTGAGAAAATTTGAAGAAGTTTTTGTCATTTTGGAAAATTTTGGTCTCAAAACAGGTTTTTCAGCCCAACGCGTAGCGTGTCGACGCGCGCGCTTATGATTGGGACACTTGCTGGAGGAAAACTTTATATTTTTGGATTTTTCATAGTAATTTATGCATGCTCCAGTATGGCCAAAGAATTTCACCAAGTTCTGGATGATCAAAAGGGCCAAAAACACCATGAAAATCACCTTTCTGCCACCTTTTTCAGCAGCAGGAAGTACTTGTGATAGAATGAAGTTTTGGAGGGGAAAATGACCTCCAAATTGGGAAATTCCACTTGGTCGGGATAGCAGACATCCAGGGCTTTCCAACAAGCTATCATGAGATGGATTTTGATGCTGGGAAGTGCCCCAAAAACAGGCTGAAAGGCGCGTAACACATAGAGCTCAGGCGCGCGGTGCATAGAGAAATTTGGCCAATTTTTCACCTTCCAGCTCAGGATTTCGGCCAGTTGGACCAGTTTTGATTGTGGATGTAATTTTTGAGTTATCTTGATGTAATTTTATGGTTTTAATGTAATTTTGATTCACTTTTAGCTATTCTAGATGATTCACTCTCAAAAAAGTAAAAATCAAGTGAAAGAATCAGTTTCCTTCCTTTTAGAGGCAAGTTGTTTGGCTGACTAGATTCTAGCTCCTTGTTTAGAATTAGTTGAAACTGCTCCTAGAAGGAGGAATTCGACCCCTAGAGGAATGGGAAGGGGTTAGGATGGTCTATATGGTGTAATGTCTGAGACACTATCAGGGTTGGACTCTTGGGAAAAGTTTGGCACACTATTGTACATATTTTTCACATTTTGGCTAAGGAAAGATCAGAGGTTTTGCAGCACCTGTTGGTATTCTTGTGGCTTTCAGTTCTTGATGGTGTTTTCTCTCAGTTTATTGTAAGTTCTTTCATGTTTGATGTATTCCATTCCCTTCTTATGCTTCTGAAACTAAATGAATGAGTAAATGAGGTAGAATCCATTGATTTCAGTGCTCTGCCTTTAAATTTGTTTAGTTTTACATGTTTTCGCCTGTTTGGAGAGGATTCCTGTTCTCCCTTGCCCTCTTCAGCTCCTTTTCATTCTGATTCATCCATACACATAATCAAAAGCATCAAGACTACTGCCTACCTCGCCCCAACTCAAATTCTGCAAAGATCTGGCCTCATCCCCGAGCCCAAAATTGTTTTTCCCATTTTTTCAACAAAAACCCAAAAAATTCAAAATCAAACTTTCTTATCTCTTTACTAGCCTAAAATCAGTATTCATTATAAGTCATCTCAGCCCCTTTGAAGACCTTTTGCTGAGCTAGACCCAGAGAGAGCCCTCTCCTGTCCTCGTAGGGCTAGCTACGAGGCTGAGCGTGGTTTGATGTAGCCTTGAGTTTTACCTTATTTCAGCCTAAGGTAGATACGAGCGCTAACAAGTGTGAATTGTGAATTTTAGTTGTTAGGTGTGAATTGTTAATTGTTAATTTTAGTTTTAAATTGTTAATAAAATTCACTGAAGTTGAATATAATGGCAACTGTTCCAGAATTTACCAACCAAGGAACCCCTCTTAACGAGAATCCTAGTACTTTTCCTTGCTTTGGAAATGTTGGTCCTCCTTATATGGCTACATTCTCATTACCTGGATTTACAATAGATTTACCGATATGGTTATTTTCAACTTCGTTGGCCCCGAATACTCCAATTGTTCCACCTCAACCGGATGCTTCACCTCAATAGAGTTCACCATCTCAACATCACCAACCTTTTGTTGATCCTTTACTTTCTTCACCCAATATGTATTCCTCCCTTTCTTCCTCTTTGCTTGGTAAAATCCTTGACGCTATTAACCAGGTGACTAAGAAGAAGAAGAAGAAGAAGCAAGATAAGAAAGAAGTCAACCAACCAACCAAGGCTATAAATGTTAGTAATGTTGAGGAAACTTCCAACATGCACCGTAAACCCAAATTCCCTTGCAAGCTTTGTAAGGGTGACCACTTCCTTATCAATTGTCCTAGTATTCCAAAGGTCTTGAAAGTATGGTAAAAAAAATCTCATCAAATTTCCGTTGATCCATCAACCAGTGATAGTCAGGTTCCTGGGAAAAAGGGTAAAGTTAGGTTTCCTTGTAAGTTATGCAAAGGGTGTCATCAAACTCACATTTTCCCTCACATGGATGAAGCTTCAAAATTATTGGAAAACCTTACTGTTCCACAACAAGAATTTCCAACTAGTTAACGTAAACTTTCTCCCAACCTATCGTCAACTGACAGAGTGATTGATCTAATTTCAAGTACAATCGATCCCACTCTTCCATTGGAGAGTGAAACTCAAATCACTCAGGTTGACGATCCATTAGGTGATCAAGTGGTCAATTCCATTTCACATTCAGTTGATCCCACTCTCCCTGTAGAGATTAAACTTCATACCACTCAGGTTCTTCTTGTTACATCATATTCTTCTACGTTGAAGGGAATTTCACCTATTTCTACAGAACCCCCTCCAAGTACTGAAGTATTTTCCTTTGATTGGAATAGACTGACAGAACCTCATCTTTCTTCCTCCATCCCTTTCCAAATCATTTTGAAGTTTGGTGGTAGGGACATACACCACACACGGGTAGATGAAGGTGCTTCTATTAGTATTTTATCCTCAACTGCTTGGAAAGCTTTGGGTTCCCCTCTGCTTGTGTCTATTACACAGAATCTGAAAACTTTTAACAAAACCATTAGTGAACCTTTAGGGATACTTCCTAATTTTTCTATTACTTTGGAAGGTAAAACTGTCTGTATTGATCTTATGGTAGTTCGAGGCCCCTTGGATTTTAATTTAATCCTTGGGCGAGACTATGTATATGCAATGAAAGATGTAGTATCGACACTCTTTCGTGTGATGTCTTTCCCTCACAATGGAAATATTGTGACTGTAAACTAGCTTTCATTCCCTAGTCTTGTTTTGATTACCAATAATATGACACCCCTAAATGTTCTTGATTCTAAAGTGGTATCTACCCCGCCACGGGTTAATTATGTGGCAACTAGTCCCATGTTTTCAATTACCGATGTAAGTGAGCCTCTCACTGTTTGCTCGTCCTCCTTTGACTTAGATCCAGTAATTCACATGAAAAAATCTATGGGATTATTTGAACGTGATGTTCTTATCCCTTTTGAGTCCCTTGACATGTGTTCCTTCCAGAGAACTATTCTTTCTTCTGATGAAGACCTCTTGGAAGCCATGATCAAGGTGTGTCCATTGACATGTGTTTCTTCCAGTTGGAAGCCATGATCAAGTTTCTGAGGATAGTTCCTTCTACTATGTCAACCTCATTAAAAAATGAATCAGTGAGTACGAGGATAGTTCCTTTTACTGTGTCAACCTCATTAAAAAATGAATCATTTGGTCAGAGGATAGTTCTTGTTATTGAGTCAACCTCGTTAAAAAATGAATCAGGTATGAGGACAATTCTTTTCCTGTGTCAACCTCATTAAAAAATAATCAGTAGGTAGATTGTAGGGAGTATATTAATAGATTAGAAATAAATAGTTTCTGAGGATGGTTCCTGTTACTGAGTCAAGCTCGTAAAAAAATGAATCAGGTATGAGGAAAGTTCCTTTTACTAAGTCAACCTCGTAAAAAAATGAATCAGGAAGAGGAAAGTTCCTTTTACTATGTCAAATTCGTTAAAAAATGAAACATGTTGCCATGAGCATAGTTCTTTTCCTGTGTCAAGCTCGTTAAAAAATCAAGCTAGTTAAAAAATGAAACAAATCCTCCCCTAATTGAGTTGAGTCTTTGACTAGATCTCATAAATGTTAAGTCATATATTTAGGTTAGTTATTTCAGTTTTTGCATAATTTTCTTACAGTTTTAGGTTGGGTCTTTCATATGATCTCATAAATGAACCTTCATTCCATCCAGCTATTAATTACCAATAGTGTACTTAGTTGAATTAAATGAAGCTGGGGGGCATGCGCTCTAGCAATTACGCTTAGGGGGCATCAAGCACAGTTTTCTCTCTGTTTCAAGCTTGTGTAAAAATGAAACCACTCTAAAGCATAGTTTTTCTTTGTTTCAAGCTTTTGTAGAAATGAAACCTATCTTGAGTCAATTTCGGTTATTTTCAAGACTCGTTAAAATCATGAAAATCCCGAGATTATTTTTCTATCTTTCATTCTCGTAAAACACATGAAAATGCCAAGTTCTTTCCATATTTTCCTACTCATAAATTAAATTGAAAGTCGACCATAGGAGTACATTTTTATCCCTTTTTCAAACTTGTTAAAACTTATGAAAAATAGAAAACCATGAGTACATTTTTATCCCTTTTTTGAAATCGTTAAAACTTACGAAAAAGCGAAAATCTTGAGTTCTTTCTTAAGCCCTTTTCAAACTCTTTAAAAATTAAAAGATTGTCGACTACCTGACTATTCGAACTCGTTAAAGTAAATGAATGATCGTCCCTTCCATATAAGTTTACCCCTTTTACGGACTGAAATGGACTATTTACGAAAAAGGTATACGTTGACTAATTATGGTCAATAGAGTTCTCTCCCGCATTATTTTATCCTTTTTCGGGCTTGAGAGACTAAATTTACAAAAAATTACACCCATGGAGTTTTCTTAAGTTTTTTCTTCTGACTCCCTAAAATTGAAAAACACTGAGTTTCTCCTTATATTGGACTCGTTAAAATTTAACAGTAAAGGACCTGTTCAATTTTAAACAAGAACGAACCACTCCTTCTTAGGATTTGAATCTTAAACTAATTTGGACTCATCCGAAGGATGAGCTTATAAACAAGTAAATGTTATCCTCCTCAAGCTTGTCAAAAATAAAGAGATACTTGCCAAAAATGGTGGGGGAAAAGAGAGAAAAATGAACCTGATTGTTGTATTTTTATTATTCAAAAAACCGTTAACCACTCTTGAACACTACACTTTTATTCACCTGGGTTGGGAAATCCTTTGCCTAACAGTTATTCAAACCATTTTGAAAGTCTTCAGCCGGTTTCTGGGTATTAGCTTTGGGTCAATTGTCACCAAGCCATCTGCAGTGTCGTTATGTGTTCAAGAGGTCAGTTCAAACAAACCATTCATCTGCAAAATATTTGTCTCCATTTTTTACCATCCCTAAGTCAGTCCTTGCCAATATATTTCTTCAAAAATTGATCTATGATTTCGTGTTGTGGGCTTACCTACAACATATCACTTTCTATCGACGACAACTCATTATCTAGGAAGTTGATCTAGAAATCATCAGTACCTTGGAATCTGCATGCCTTATGGCAGGTTTCTCGCCTTCGACGACAGGTTGCATCATTAACCTTCGATCGAATGATTCTATGACATGTTCGACTTCAGCTCATTCATTCACATTTCATGGATTGTACTGAGTACTTTGAGATACATTTACATTACTGGTGGTTTCTCTCACACTTGTTAATAGTTCACATTATTTACTAGTAATCAAGTGGTTTCTACCATGTTCGACTTCGACACATTCATTCACATGGATAGGATCGTACTAGTTCAAGAAGCGGAAATCAAGACCCTGGATCTAGTTTCTACCATCCAGGCTGTGAGGAATTTTGTTATTCATTTATACAGTGGACTATTCATAAATAGATGGCTGCGTCCATATTGTGTCTACACATGTCTATACTGTTGATGTATTGAAAATCATTCTTGTATCACAATAGTTTAAATCAGTTTTCTAGTTAGTTTTGATATAAGTATGGGAATGCCTACCTCAGCAATGATATGTTTACATATATATGTTTTGCATTGAATGTTTTTATAGGTTCCGACTGGGGTGTCCACAGGATGATCCTTGAAATGATAAAGTACTTCGCTCTTCATATATGACAGACTTCATCTTCATCTATTCCAGACTTTGCACTTTAGGGGGAAATCTGTTGCACTGAAAAATTGTCATCTTGACATTATGCTATTTTTATGAGCTCATTATCACTCATACTTCCTCCTTTGAAAGTCTAACACATCAGTTCCTCATGTCAAGCCTTAAAAATAAGAGAAAATCTCTCAAAAATCTCTTTAACTATGGTATCACACTTTCTCTTTTTCTTGCCTACAGTCCCACACCTAATTTTCATGACTCCTGCGTACCTGAACACACTTTTCCTGTGTTAAGGGTGCAGACCCCTGTAAAAGATTAAAAAGGTGCAAGTAAACTCAAAATTATCACTTTCAGTAATTTCTAGAAGCCTCTGGAAGGAATCTTGTGGTGGCAGAACCACTCTTTTGAGGTTCATGTATCCTTTACCTTAAGGAGCTAACCCCTTGATGTGAGGAGTTTATCCCTTTGAAGGAGGATTCTATCCATTCATAGTTGGAACTGAAACCTCCTCTTTTGCACTATAAAAAGAGGCATTGGGTAGCATCAAGGGGATTTCAAGCTTTAGAATTATTTGAGGTAAATTTCTGTTGGGATTCAGACTCATTTAACTGAGATTTTGTGAGGAGAGATCACATACCTCTATCTGTCTCGGTTGGAAGAGTGAAAGGCTTGTCAGATTAGAGGAGATTCTTGCTTTGGACCCCAGGAAGGCCTTTTCAACATCAAGGCTAAGGTTGTAAGGCTTTCTTTATTCGAAGTTAATACAAATGAATTCATTTTTCTCAATAAGCTATTAATTAACTGTTTATTTCATGGATTCCTTGATCACCATGATAGGCATGATATATAATATTTACTATACAGGTGCTATTTAATGTTTTCTTGTTTTTTACTGCAGGTCTATAAAGATAACTCCTTCAAGTGACCAAGGGACAACTACTTTGAACAAGCATTGGATCTACAGTAAGACCTTAACACCTTTATAGTATTCTTTTGTAAATCACATATGTCTAGAGAAAGATAGGTTTATTTGGTTGTTTGTTGCTAGATTACCTTTTGGTACTGGGGAGATCGATATTTTCCACAAGATTGATTTACCTGTCCAACACAACCGGGGGAGTACTGAATAAAAAACAAGGTTATGGCTTCTCCTAATTCAAAAAATAAAACCATCCCAAATGGATAAAAGACTTAGCTTTTTTGGTTCAACAGTGACACAACTGACACTGTAGCTGCCATCAAGTATGGAAGTAATATCTCATTCCCTCTCTTGTTCAAATATTTAATTTTTTTGTCTTTTTCATATTTCAAAGCCTAAAAAAGAATAAAAGAATGCCTATAGTACAATGGATAGAACGAGTTTCGAGAAACAGATGCACTAGTTCCTAGGATAGGAACAATCCTATGCTCAATGCAAGGTGGTGAAAACTGGTAAGTGACACTCAAAGGAATGTTCCATCCATAGGTAAAGGTGTCAAGTCGTAGAAGCTAAGTGATTGCATGGTTAACTTGTATATAAAGACATGGTCAAAAGAGGGCTTAAACATGAGTCCAAATTCCGGCTAAAGGCCAAGATAAACAAGTAGTCAATATGCAATGCAATAATACAACTTGAAAACATATGGGAGCCTCTAAGGAAAATGGCCAGAATAAAGATAGCGAAGAAGAAGAAGAATGAAGCTTCAACACATAAGTCATGGCAGGACTAAAGAGGACTCCGGAGCCTACATAAATTGCAGCATGGGTGACAAATTCTAGCGAGGAACTAACTAGGAAGCCCATGTAAAGGATGGCTCTACCACCAAATCATGATTAAAAAATCGGCGAGTGAAATGGGTTAAGTACTCATGACATAATGGGATCAACCCTATGGAAAGTGATCAAAATGGAGGCTAGTATGTAAAAATGTAGTAGAAATTGAATTCCCTAACCTATATTCCAATTCGAAATCAAATACCTACCATGACAGGTCAGCAGTCATGGATCCAAAGGAAATCTAGGAAGATCTCAAATTCAACAAAATGTGCCTGAAAAATACTTTTCCCAACGCTTACAAGCCAAACGGTTAAACAACCTTAATCAAATTCAAAAAATAATCACAAACGAAATTTGTCAAAAAATTCTAATTTTGGGCATAAATACACAATTTGACTCACATTTTGATCATTTTTACATTGTAGAAGTGGAGAAAGAGCTTTGGGGTAAAAATTCCTCTTCTCAAATATGGAGAAATCGACCACCAAATCACACCCAATCAGTCAGGTAAGCCTTAAAATCATCCCGTTCATCAATTTCATTCCTGTTTGAAGAAAAAAATTGGATTTTTGATCGTAGGAAAGAGATTTTCATTGAAACCCTTTGCGCATACATGGGTTCGTGTGGAGGAACCTGCGTATGATACGCGACTGTGTACAAGTGAGGTCGCGTATGTGCAGAGAGAAAATTAAAAACATGTATCTAATCATTCAATTGATGATTTTACCTATGATGTCGATCAGTTGGAGAGAGCGTGAGCATAATGAAATTGATAATGAGGTGATGGAGGACCAAAATTCCTTAGATATTCTTTAGAATTGTGGTTTGCTCAAATTTTTCAAAATGCCGAATATGAAAAGCAATGTTCATTTGCTTCAAATTTGGTTGATCATTGGGAACTAGAATAATATTGTTTCATAATTGATCAGATGCCACTACGAATATAAGTGGAAGACATATACTTCATTACTGGACTCTCTCGAAACGGAGACCCAGTAGATTTGCATGGAAAGCCTATTGGAGGACTTAGCATGGAAGATTATATCTAAGTCTACTACGTGGATGATGCAAAGAAGGTGGGAACTTAGATTCCCATCAGAGTTATGAAGGATTTATACATGAAGATCCTTCTCTTTACCATTGGAAGAGTAGTAGGATCAGCTTCTCTACATTAGGCTTCACATACACATTTGAGCATAGCAGTGGAATTCTTGATTCACTTTTTGATTGATGCACAACCTTGCTGAGCAATATGAAAAAACAATTGACTTCAATCCAAAAATAAAATACTAAAAACTTTGGGTACAGTAAAATCGTGCTGGCGTTCTTCTTCAAGAGGGTCCTAGGGCTTCGGCCCAAGGTCATCTCAACTATCAGCAACCTGAGAGATCCAATAATAGCCCGATGGGCAGATCTAATGAAGAGATTGGGGGGAAGTGAGGTTCCCCGAAATACCTGGGATGATGAGTTTTCCAATGGTGGGAATAATAAGTCATCGTAGTGGAGGATTATCCCTATGCTAGGATGGACTTTCATGCAGATCTTGATCTAGTCCTTCCACCTGGGTGCAGCATGGGGCGCAATCGATAAGATTTCATTTTTTTATTTTTGATTGTATGATTGTTTTTTATTTTTTCAAATTATATTGGAAATGAAAAAAAAAATTTTGATTGGACAAAATGACTTACAAAATTATAATGACCATGATGCATACATCGAACTAGTCAGACCAGAGGGGTACCCAAGGCACAAGCACCGCAAAGGTGAGGTAGGTGTTGAAGACCCTGGAAAAACCATCCATGAAGTACAGAGAAACTTGGAGATTTTGACTCTCCAAGTGCCTATGGCCACTATAGAGGACCTACTGGAGGCTATCCAGAGGCAGGTGGTATGAGTACCACAAGA
Source organism: Pinus albicaulis (assembly GCA_034641835.2). NCBI lineage: Eukaryota > Viridiplantae > Streptophyta > Pinopsida > Pinales > Pinaceae > Pinus > Pinus albicaulis. Next base: position 814,227,890 of record CM076580.1, read on the forward strand.
CTTGGTGTGATTATTCCGTCGTGTAGCGACTGCCATTGTGTTCTATAGGAACACAAATGTTGGGTAGGGACCTTAGGATTAGATTATAGATATGATCAGATGATTGTAATATTTTTTATGATAGACATGATCAGTCATAAGCCCCAATTTTGTAGGACATGATGGTCCATATTTTGTATATTTTTTAACACTTTGATCTATATATATATATATATATATATATATATATATAGCAATTTTATATGATGTGATGTATCAAATGTACAATAATGAATGATTTTTTTGATATTTTTTTAAAGTATTGAATGATTAATATGCCAATCAAGTGCTTGATTAGCTAATGAGTCTGCTAACCAATTATTAGATCGAGGAATATGAATGAATGTAATAGATTGAAATGATCATTGTAATAAACGTACCCTAAAAAAAATCGATGCAAAAATGGGTCTCTGACATGATAAGTATTGTTCAATTGCGAAACCACCAGCTCTGAATCCAAGTAAACTACTAACGAATCAACACCCAAAGATATTTCCTCCCAGAGTAGGTTGACCACTACAGTGTATTCTGCTACATTATTCGAAGCAGGACTAATGTAGACACCTCTTGAAACTAATAACTGACTAGATGGATAATGAATTACCCAAGCCGTGAAAGCCAAGTTCCTGGTATGTCTACTAGCACCATCAATGAAACCAAAGTGACTCATTTCATTCAACATTACCTCCTCTACTAGCACCATATATGTCTACTAGCACCATCAATGAAACCACACCAAAAATCGAAACACATATATGTACGAAAAACAAAATATATACAACAAAGCAAGATGCTAGGCCTAAGCCTAAGCATAGTATTTCTTCAAATAGAGCCCATTTCTAGGCTCCGCCAACTCGTTTCCATCAATGTCAATCAAGGCATAAGCTCCTTTCTTCAGGACCTTTTTGATGATAAAGGGGCCATACCATATAGATTTGAACTTGCATGCCCCCAGGGCATCCTTCTCTTGGGCATAAACCAAGACAAGGTCACCTTTAGATAAAACCATAGTTTTGATCGCCTTATTGTACTGAACCTTTACCCGCTTCTTATGTGCCTTATTCATCGTAGCTGTATCTCGACGCTGCTCATAGAGATGTTCTATATGGAGAAGACATTATTCGATACTGGAAGTGTCAGGAAGAAGCTCAATAGCTAACTTAAGGGAAGGGATTTCAAATTCAATAGGAAAAATAGATTCCAACCCATAAGACAGTTGAAACGAAGTAAAAACAGTTGCAGTTTTGACTGAAATCCGGTATGCCCAAAGTGCAGGATATAGCATGATATGCCAATTGGATTTGGCTTTATCAATCATCTGTTGAAGAATTGTCTTCAAGAATTTGTTAACGACTTCAACTTTCCCATTGGCTTGAGGATAATAAGGATATGAATGCTCCTACCGAAACCTAATTTTAGATCCAATCATTAGGGGAATTTTGAGGTCTAAAATGGGCCTCATAAGAAAAATGTACAACAAAAATAAACTTTATAACAACCAATAGGATTCAAGATTATGATGTCAACCATGGGGGATGATTTACCATTTTTTAAATAAAAGGGTAAAAATATTAAAAAATAATAAAATAATAAAACTACTTTTTCAACTCGTATTTTCAACTTATCTCCCAAAAATTTTACTCAAATTTCAAGTGGGAGTACTCGTTGGATGAAAAATTTAATTCCTCATCCAAGGAGTACCCATGTTGCATACTTTCGATGAACTCTACTACACGAAAAATGAGAAATACATAAAAAACGTGATTGTAATCACGTTTTTTATGTATTTCTCATTTTTCGTGTAGTAGGACCCATCGAAAGTATGCAACATGGGTACTCCTTGGATGAGGAATTAAATTTCGCATCCAACGAGTACTCCCGCTCGAAATTTGAGTAAAACATTTGGGAGATAAGTTGAAAATATGAGTTGAAAAAGTAGTTTTTTCATTTTTCCCTCTAAAATTTGATGATGTCATCAAATCTTATTTGATTTTTTCCACTATTATTTTATAATTTCCTTAGGAGGCCCATTTTAGACCTCAAAATTCCCCTAATGTCAGCCATCATGCTATTCTGAAAATGAATGCCATGGTCAGTGACAATCTCTTTGGGAATACCTAATCGAGAAATGCCTTGACTAAAGAGGAACAAGGTTGTTGTCTCACTGTAATTCCCAAAAGTAGGCATAGCCTCGACCCACTTCGTGAAGTAGTCTACAACTACAATAATGTACTTGTGACCTTTAGCCGAAGGTGGGTTATAAGTAGTATAATCAATACCCCACTTTGTGAAGGGACCGACAGTGATGACATGAAAGAGCGGAGCTGGATGAGTGCGCACATTTCAAGTCTAAAGTTGACACGGATGACACTTTTTTACTGATTCAATACAATATTTGAAAATTGAAGGCCAAAATTATCATGCACGCAAGATTTTTTAGGTTGTAGCAAGCCCAGATAAATGACCACCACAAGATCCAATGTGGCAATCGTTCAGCACAACCTCAGCTTCTTCGAGAGTTAAGCAGCGCCTAAGGATCGAATTGAACCCATGACGATATAAAGTGTCACCAATAATCAAATAATTTTTGGCTAAGTGACGTAACTTTTGACGCTCATATTTCGAAAAAGTCGAGGGAAACTTCGCAGTCTGGAGATAAACTATGAGATCCCCATACCAAGGATCCTGTGAAGAAATGAGAAAAATATGTTCATTAGGAAATGATTCATCATAAACAATTTCTTTTGCACAGGTCAACTCAGAAATCAATTCCGCAAAAACTAATGATTTATTAGACTTGGTAGACATAAAATCAAGATCAAATTCTTGCAAAATCACAATCCATCGATTGTATTTGCCCCCAATCACTCACCTACTGAGCGCAAACTGAAATGGATTTATTGCTGCCAAAACATAAGTTTTGTGTAGAAGAATGTAATGCCTGAGCTGCTAAACAACATGCACTGTTGCTAAAGCAAGCTTCTCTATCGAAGAATACTGAAGTTTAGGACCTACCAAGCCTCGACTAAGGTAGTATATAACATGCTTGAAAAGAGCATTATGTAATGTTCCGAAATGGAAATCAACAGATTTTTCACCGCTGAAATGTTCCTTTGTTAGAAATATGAACAAGGCTATGTCAGAGATTGACTAAGACGAATTTTAATAGTTATTTCACCTCTAAAGAGAGGGTGAGAACTGGAGGCTATCTGGCCCTTCCTCAGACTCTGCCTTTAGCTATGCAAATATCTCTTCCTCGGGAAAGTATTGCTCAAGGGAATGAGCTACAACAATATGCAAAACATAAGCATGAAGAGAAATTTCTCAAACTTCTGAAAATGCCAGAGAACTCATAGCCATCTTATTGAAATAATAGCAGCTGCAAATGTATAAAAAATCTTGAGGGAAATGATGCTCAAGATGAACAATAGAAATCCTCAAGGAAGAAGTACAATAATCATGAGATAAACACAACTACACAAGTGAACCCCAGCTATGACTACGCAGTAACATGGAGACACTGCAACATGTAAAATGGTAATAAAATGATATTACAATAATAGCTCAAGAAATGAGGGGGAGCATGCTCTCAACCCCTAAAAACACTACTATAACACCAATACACAATCCTTATAAGGATTGGCTGCAATACATGTATAAAATATGAAAATACAATTATGCCAGAGTTCCTGGGTAGCTGCAACAACTCAAAATATACAATAGTAGGAGGAGAATGAATATGGCTTGCCAACTGAAACAACCTCCTCCAATGGATTCCTTGAGTGCAAGGCTGATCCCGGCACAAGAAATCTCTTCCTCCAAAATGGTGGAGCAAATCCCCACTGTAGACAAACTCTGAGATAATGCAGTCTATGGAAGGGACTATGCTGATGAAGGTGGGAGAAGCTTGGTCTTTTGCCAAAATATGCAAATCAGCTCTAGAACCTCCTTGTTGATCCTCCCAAAGAATAGGAACTCCTTCCTATGAGAAATGATCCAAGGAATGGTGTTGTGGAATCTCCTCCTTAGCAACACCTGCAACACAACCCAGTGACTGCACTGTAGATGAAGAAGTGGCTATGGAAAAATGCCTGAATATGGAGAAATGAAGAGCAATCCTCCTTGAGCTACTCAAGAGAGGAGAGGAACTCCTAAACAGGAATCCCTTGTGCCAAAGGCACTGCAATTCAGCTAAACAGCTGGAGATTGCAAATAGACTCAAAGTCAAAATCTTCAATGATGATCTTAATGGCTACCTCATCCTCCTTATATGAAAAATGATGTCTCTATGCCATGCACCCCACCCAATTAGGGTTTCCTTCCTCTAAAAGTTTCCTCCCTTTCTAACTACGTTAACTTCCCAAGCAAGCTACACCCTCTCAAGTTGCACTGTTGACCTGGTAAACATGGCCTCATCCTCATGTGTTTGCCCCCTTTTCATACTAGGAGGTGCAAAAGTGGCTACTCCATGGATCCCTTCCCACTTCATGTGGAATTTATTTATGCAAATGGGTGTCCTCACCCATTTTATTTATCTCCTAGATAATATGAGAAAAAATTAATGTTCCAATTTATTTGCAAAAATTTGGAACATTACAGTCCTTCCCTCCCAAATATTGCTTGCCCTCAAGCAAGTGAAAGGATATACTGTTCCTTCTTCTCCTCTGCCTGTAGCATCCCTATATGATGATCTCCTCCAAGTGCAGTGATGCTATCTCATCAATCCAATCCTCCACAATGCTCCTCCTTAGCATGCAAGTAGCTGTCAAGCCCTCATCATATAAGGTATAATTCTCAAGAGGATAGCAAGTGGTGTCTAGAGGTTCCTCCTTGAGGAATGGACTCTAAAATATAATGATAATTATCTCCCTCATATGGTTAATCCATCCCCAAGCTATGTGCCAGGAAAATTGAGTCACCTCCCAACTAGGCAACTCGAGAAAACTGTCATCCACCTTTGGCTCTGGAAAAGAAGGTGGGCTGAAAATTTGCACATGGTAGACCATATAGTCTACCCCACATTGTCCCTCTCTCCACTTAAGATAAGTGTAGAGTTTCTGTTGATCCCGAGCTGCAATAATGTTGCCATCAAGTGGCAAGAAGAAGGTTGGACCTCTCAAGGTCTCTCCCCCAACGCTGCAAGACATGTTGGCCCAAACATCTCCATATGTGATGAGTCAGGAATCATCCTCATATGGTCTCATACCCATCATATGGCTCACCTCATAATAAAACATTGTTGTTTCTGTAGTGGCCATACCATTCCTCATGTTCACATTAGAACATGCAATGCAAAAGATGTGAGGGACTCCTCCCTCAATGGACACATCCATCCTATGTGTCTCCTCCTCAATCCTGCTCCTCATAGAGGCATGAATAATAGAATTATAGGGAGAAAATAGAATCATCATGCTTGCTGCCATGTGTAAAAAATGAGAAGGACAATGGTCCCTCAAGTGTAACCAACACATCTTAGTGCTCCACTGCCATAGAGACTGGCAAAAATTGTGGATGCTCAACCACCGGTGCGTTGCATCAATCTCCTCACAACTTTGTGGAAGGTAAATGATATATGTTGAGATTTGAGCATGTCTTCCATGATCTCTATCCTCCCCAAGTCCTCCAAGATAATTTCCATTAGCCATGCTTATGGCCCCTACTAAACCATGAGGTCTAGAAAAATGTATGCTCCTCCTTGGAGCATTCTCCTGCATGTGTATGGTTAAGGGATGCATACATATATCATACAAATTATCATGTGGAAAAAAATGTACACCCTTACCATGTTCTCTTTTCATATCATTTGAGGGACTCATAGATGAATCCCCTCTCATCTATAAAGGGAAAAGGGGTGGTTGTGCTGATTCCCCCATCTCAATATGGCTGGTGCATCCCCTCCTATGCTGATCATCTCCTATGCCCAAGTCACAATTTGGAAGGTTGCTATCCTTCCAATGGTGCTTTTCCATAGTGCAGAATCTGCAATGAGAGTAGGTGTAGAAGGGGTTGAGGAAATGTATCCCTCCTTCATGAATCCATCCAAAACTCCCACTGCTGTCTCAAGCTCTCCCAAGGTTCCCACCTCTATAGAATCAATGAGTGGTGTCTCCAAGTGTGAAGCAACCATCCTCCTCTGCTAAGCTAGTGCCCCACTGGGTGGAATGCCTCCATGTGGTGAGACATCTCCATCAAGAGAAGACTGAACATATGGATGAACACTAATGTCCATGCCCTGACTGTGAAATCCAGCTTCCCTCCTCGGTGCAATAACCTCCAAAAATGGATATGGGTGAGTACTCCCCAACTCATGCTACTGGTTCTTCTCCCCATCTCCTCCTTATGACTCCATGGTTTCACACATCTCCAATAATGGCACATGAATTGTGCCTTGATCCCCACACATGAGATCTCCCTACAAAATTTATCCATGCAATGAGACATTATTATCAAATGATGACTGAATAGATGAATGGAGATAACCCTCCATGCTTCCACTGCGCAATCCAATCATCTACTCAGGTACATCAACCTCCATAGATGAATAGGGATGTGTACTCCTCATCTCATGATGTTGGGCCTTCTCCCTACTTCCTCCTTTTGCCTCCAAGGTCCCACACCTCCTCAACAATGACACTGGTAAAACATGAGATGTGCCTTGATCTCTATATATGAGATCTTGGGGACTCCCTTGCAAAGATGCAAGCATCCCTCTATGTGGAGCAAGAGCTCCTCTTCCCTCTGCATGAGGTGCTAGATCAACTCTAGATCTAACAGCACTATTGCCCTCAATATTTGTAACGTGAGTGGGAAACCTCTCAATGATTGGATCCTCCTATGGGAAAGAGATCCCCATACTCCCTTACTTCAAGATGTGAGATGAAAGTTCCTTCTCCAGCAAGTTTTGGTTCAAATTTTTTGCCTCCTCCATTTTTTTATGAAGAGGCATTGCATTTTCATGCAAGGGTTTTGTTTGGCTTTCTTTGTGCAAACCCATCATGTGTGTCTCAAGAATCCTCCCATCAAATCTCTTAACTAATGCCTTAGTGAAATTTTCATCAGATTTAATGCCATTATTCTTCAAATGAAAAGACTGAGAGATCCACCAATCATAGGCCTTACCTCTCATATGCAGTGCTGCAACTCTGGTAGCTTGACTTTTCGGAATTTGGTGTTGCTGCAAAAAGGTGTCTAATTCCTCCACCCAAGCTTTGGCTGAACCGGCAAGTGAACCATAAAAATGTGATAGATAGGATCTACCATGCTTCCTTCTCTCCTTGGTCACTCCTCCTTCTTCTTCCATCTCCCTCATAGGACTGCTGGGACTATGGCTGCGCTGACCCTCATAGTGTGTGGCTGAATGCTCACACCCACTATGTACAAATCTAGAGTTTGCCTAAAGATCAAACCCTCTTGGGGATTCTTCATCTGTTTCCCTCCTAATCTCCTTGAGATCTCCATGAATGCTTAGTGCAGATTTAGGAAGAAGCATTGTAAGCTTATCCCCCTTTCCTCCATCAGAAAATGGAGTCTTCTTCCTGCTCAAAATTTTGTTTCCTTCTTTATGAGATTAGGAAGTGCAGGGTCCTTCCTCCTCTCTTTCTTCTTTCTCCTCAACCTCCTTAGAGAGGTTCTCTCCAGATCTAAAAATTGATGAGAACAAGCTCATCCTCTTCATCATCTTGATTTATTCTTTCTTGGGCTTGAAGGCCACGGGCTGAGCCAAGAAAGACGCTCTGATACCACTGTAATGTTCCGAAATGGAAATCGGCAGCTTTTCCACCGCTGAAATGTTCCCTTGTCGGAAATATGAACAAGGCTATGTCAAATATTGAATGAGAGGGCTTTTACTAGTTATTTCACCTCTAAAGAGAGGGTGAAAACTGGATTCTATCTAGCCCTTCCTCAGAATCTGACTTTAGCTATGCAAATATTTCTTCCTCGGGAAGATATTTCTCAAGGGAATGAGCTACAGCAATATGCAAAACATAAGAATGAAGAGAAATTGCTCAAACTTCTAAAAATGCTGGAGAACTCATAGCCATCTTATTGAAATAATAGCAGCTGCAAATGTATACAAAATCTTGAGAGAAATGATGCTCAAGATGAACAATAGAAATCCTCAAGGCAGAAGTACAATAATCATGAGATAAAAACAGCTACACAAGTGAACCCCAGCTATGACTGCGCAGTAACATGGAGACACTGCAACATGTAAAATGGTAATAAAATGATATTACAATAATAGCTCAAGAAATGAGGGGGAGCATGCTCTCAACCCCTAAAAACACTACTCTAACACCAATACACAATCCTTAGAAGGATTGGCTGCAATACATGTATAAAATATGAAAATACAATAATGTCGAAGTTGCTGGGTAGCTGCAACAACTCAAAATATACAATAGTAGGAGGAGAATGAATATGACCTGCAAAATGAAACAACCTCCTCTAATGGATTCCTTGAGTGCAAGGCTGATCTTGGTACAAGAAATATCTTCCTCCAAAATGGTGGAGCAAACCCCCACTGCAGACAAACTCTGAGATAACGTAGTCTATGGAAGGGACTACGTTGATGAAGGTGGGAGAAGCTTGGCTTTCTGCCAAAATATGCAAATCAGCTCTAGAAACCCTCCTTGCTGATCCTCCCAAAGAATAGGAACTCCTTCTTATGAGAAATGATTCAAGGAATGGTGTTGTGGAATCTCCTCCACAACAACACCTACAACACAACCCAGTGACTGCGTTGTAGATGAAGAAGTGGATATGGCCAAATTCCTGAATATGGAGAAATGAAGAGCAATCCTCCTTGAGCTACTCAAGAGAGGAGAGGAACTCCTAAACAGGAATCCCTCGTGCCAAAGGCCCTGCAATTCAGCTAAACAGCTGGAGATTGAAAATAGACTCAAAGTCCAAATCTTCAATGATGATCTCTATGGCTGCCTCATCCTCCTTATATGCAAAATGATGTCTCTATGCCATGGACCACACCTAATTAGGGTTTCCTTCCTCTAGAAGTTTCCTCCCTTTCTAACTGCGCTGACTTCCCAAGCAAGCTACACCCTCTCAAGCTGCTCTGTTGACTTGGTCAACATGGCCTCATCCTCATGTGTTTGCCCCCTTTTCATACTAGGAGGTGCAAAAATAGCTACTCCATGGATCCCTTCCCACATCATGTGGAATTTATTTATGAAAATGGGTCTCCTCACCCATTTTATTTATCTCCTAGATAATATGAGAAAAAATTAATGTTCCAATTTATTTGCAAAAATTTGGAACATTACACATCATCTTACTGAATGAGAACCATACCAATGGTAGATTCTGTTGTAGCGGCATACAAGAGTAAATCCCTGCTATAATTAGGTGGAATAAGTAAAGGAGCAGAGGTCAATGGTTTTTTCAAAGCATCAAATGAGCATTGAGAAAATTCATCCCAAAATAATGGAACTCCTTTCTTTAATAATCTCATAAATCCCTTTGTAATATCAGCATAATTTATGATGAATATCCACAGGAAATTAGATTTTCGTTGCAGACTTTGAAGCTGATGAATTGAAGACGGGGGAGGAAACTGAAGTATTGCCTCAACTTTGAAGGGATCTACCCAAATCCCTTCTGTAGACACGATGAATCCCAACAACCGACCGGATGTGACAACAAAAACACACTTATTAGGGTTTAATCAAATTTTGTAATACCGACATCATTAAAAAACTTGACAGAGGTGAGAAGGATGATCAATTCTCTTACGAGAGCAAGCAGCTAAATCATCGAAATATGGCTCGATAATATGTTTGATGTCATGGAAGGCGTAATACATGGCCCACTGAAAGGCATCTCCAACATTTTTTAGGCCAAAAGGCATATTCTTGTAAGCAAAGGTACCCCAGGTACAAATAAATGCAGTCTTATGCCGATCTTCAGGATTGATAGTGATTTGATTATATCCTGAGAAGCCATCCATGAAGGAAAAAATCTCATTCCCCACACACTCATTGATAATCTGATCTATAAATGGTGTGGGGTAATTATCTTTAGGACATGCTTTATTTAGGTCCCTAAAATCTATTCAAACTCAGATCGTTCATTGTTTCTTGTCCACAAAAGCTGGATTTGAAACCCACTCAGTTAATGGAACAGGGTAAATGAAAATCTCCTTAAGCAGCTTCTCCACCTCAGATTTGATATTTGATGCCTTCCTAGGGTTGACTGGATGAATATTTTTCCTGATAGGCTTAGGATTTTCATATGTATTGATCTCATGTTGGATAATAGATGGATCTATACCATGCATTTCCTCATAAGACCGAGAAAACACATCCTGAAATTCTTGAAATAGATCGGTGTAAGTCTGAATTTCTTGAGGGGAACACTCAGCTCCAATGAAGACATTTTCTATAATGTTGGGATCTATGGAGATGTTCACCAGGGTAGTAGCAGAAATAAAAACCATGTTCCCTTTAGAAAAATCCTGTGCTGGTGCTAAATGGTTCAGGACTAGGTGAATAGGACTAGAAGTCTGAAGGCTAGGGAAAATTGATTCAACTTCTCGCAAGTCTGGTAGAAAGTAAGACCGATGATGAAAATCATCCCACAGTCTCTCTACATTATTCATTTCTTTGAGGATAGCCTCTTTATATGGAAGAGTGGTATCAAGGAATTCCTGAGCAGAAGATGAAGTAAGAGTCCAAGCCGGAGCCACATCTCCAACAAATTCCTCTGGTGAAAGAGAAACTGGAATGGAATCTGCAAAGTCAACAATAGATCTATAAGAAATCTCAGCTACAGACATAGGAAATTCCATTCCACCTACTTTAACTTCTTCTAATGTGGAGATAGGAAAAGTTAAGGTCCAAGGGTCCGAAAAATAATGATTTCTGAAGAACTCTCTCCAAATATGAACCCTAGAGGATGAAATAGAATTGATATGAACCGAAGGAGGTGGAAGATAAAAAGTACCCATCAAGGATGTATACATTCCAACCCCCAAATTATCAACAGGTTGCTTGGTATAGTTCACCAAAGGAACGTTTGAGTCAGAAGATGCATTCGGATCTACAGGAGAACAATCTAGTTGATCAACTGTGACAATTCTCCCTTTGTGAGGGAAACATACAATATGAAATAATGAGGATGCAATAACATCCTTCTCATAGATCCAGTTTTTCCCCAACATAAGGTTATAGGATAAGCTTGCATCGACTATCTCAAATTCGATATTTACAGTTTTACCCCCAACACAAATCGGTAAAGCTAGAACAATACCATATGGCCTGTGAGAATGACCATCAAATGCAGTCAGAAGAGTGGCTGAAGGGACAGCTGAGGGAGATCCAATACCCTTCCAACATGCAAGATACATTACACACGTGGAAGCACCCTCATTAACAATTGTTCATAAAATATTAAATTTCTGATATGTTGACCTAATATGGAAAGCCATATGCTGAGGAAGTCTCTTTTTAAAAATTGACATGTCAAATGTGATCATCAGAGAACTATTTGGATCAACAGCCCCAATGGAAGTGAGCAATGCACTCCTTTGTGTAGGACATGACTTGAGTACCTCTAACGCAGACATGGCATAAGGACTCTGAGCCAGATCTTCTACAATCGAGTAGTTCTGTATAGCCTTGGCATTAGGATTAATCGTTGGATTCTTTGTAGAGCCTTTCGGCATCTGAGGTATAGGCTCAATTGCAGGCCTCTAAATATGGAGTGGCTCAACACTATTATGACCACCCTTAGCTTTCAAAAACTTATATTTTCCATAATCACGAGATCTCATAGAGATATCTACGTGAGCACTTATCATGTATATGTTTGATGTATTTTCCCCTTCCTGGATACCCCCAGAGGGAGCCCTAGTATTTTCATTCATGCCAGCAAGTAATTTTTGCCCTTGGGGAAAAGGTTTTGCCAGCACAACCTGGGAACTAGAAGAACCTTGTTGAGCTAACAAGTGTTGCACATCTTGAATTTTAGGGCAGAGGTGCGTAAGATGGTCTCCAGTGCACAACTTGCATGGAAACTTCACTTTATTTTTATTATCCTTCTTACCCTCTCCAACATGATCATTGGATTTGTTCGCATTCCCCTTCCCATCCTTGTCATATTTCTTATTATTTTGTCCCTTCTTCTTCCCATCAGATTTTTTATTTCCTTTGGGGTTAGAATTTTGAAAAACATTAATTTCGAAGGAAGGAGTTGACACTGAAGGCACAACCTGACCAGAAGGAGAATATTGTATAGACAACTGCTGCAATTGACTTAGCAGGTTAGCCATACTGCTACCAATCAAATCGATAAGCCCGTCATCATGAGGACCAGGTTTATTTTTGGCTAAATCTAATTTTGAGTGAGGAGCATCTGGAAATTTTTTATTAAGGACTCCAAAATGAGAATAAATCAGTTATAGTTGTTGAGCCCTAAAAATAGCCTGCTCTTCAGAAAATACCCCTGAAAGGGATACGTATTTAGAAATTTTCGGCTGTAAATATTTCAAAAACCATTCAAGAATGAATTAATTCAGGATTTGGGCTTTGATAAGCCTCTTCCTTCTTATCCATTCCTGAATATGATCAGAAATATGAGTTGCCTTGTCCTGTTGAAAATTGGCCAGGAGGCCAGTCCTGGTGTCATAACAGATAGGTAACTGAAAATGATTCAAGAACATGGTAGCCAAATCTCCAAAACTATCAAAATTGTCCCTAATTAACACGATGTACCATTTGGCCACATTTCCAGTTAGGGTTCATTGAAATAATCTTAACCTAATCGAGTCATCAATAAGGGAGTTTAACAAACACCATAAATGGAAAGTGGTGACATGATTCACTATATCCTCAACAGTCTTCCCTTCAAACTTTGGAATGTCTGAGGGCAGTTTGGTGGGGACCAGAGGCCAACCCATACTATATCGAATATGATCGTTAGTCAATTTCAATAGATCTGGCAAGTTTAACGTTGCCAAAAATGATAAGCATGGAGGAGCCTGGGAATTCCATCCCCCATAGGAAGGATTCCCCACATTCTAAAAAGAGTAACCTAGATTTTTTGAGGCACCAGGTTGCCAGATTTTGTTTGTAGAAAATGTTGGGCCTTAATAAAATCCTTGTGATCCATCATTCGGAGAAGGACCCCCTCCCAACATAGAGTTACTATACATAGGAACATTCCCTCCAATAGAGGTATTTAATGAAGAGGAAACACCTTGGTAAGGGTTCCAATAATTTGCAAATGGAGAAAAATCATGAGAATTACTCGATGAAGGGAAAGGCACATTCCCTTGCTGACCAGCAAAAAATTTATTCCCTGCTCCCAATGCTGTAAAATTAGGGTTCCATCCTGAAAAAACATTAAAGCTTTGACCTCTAGAAAAAGGATTAAAACCTTGATTCTGAGAGGTGAAAGGCATGGATCCTAAGGAATAATTTGAATGAGGGATATGTGCACTTCCATAGGGGAACCCTTGAAATGAAGCTGATCCACTAGCCATATAAGGTATGGGTGTGGAGACAGTTGAAGCAGCAGAAAAGGGGAAAGAAGGAATTCCACTAGTGGGAATTCCATAAGAAAAGGGACCAGATTGAGAAGCATGTACCTGGGTGTTTCCAGAGCCAAGCATAGTAGCACTAGAAGTGATTTTAGATATGGCAATAGTTCCTCCTCCCTTAATTGAAAGAGGAGTTTGAACACTTAAAGTGCTCAAAGCCGAAACTGTGTTCCTAGTCGTGGTCAATGAAAAAAAAATGGATATGACGAAAAAGGACTAGCCGATCTTTGAGACTCAGGCCTGATGTACCGAAGGACATCAGGACAACTAGCAGGAAGAGGAGACGGAAGATACTTAGTAGGTTGAGGGAATTCCTCTACTTCAACTTCTTCTACTAGAAATAAAACTCTAGAGATGAGTGGAGCACTCATCTCTAAACTAACACTAACACCAGGACCACCCACAGAAAAAACAAGCCCTAACGAAGGATCACTCTCCACTGCATTCAAAACCATCAGGTGAAAATCACCCTCTGAATTACTCCACGCCTTCTTGAAGAAGGTTCGACACTCACGGGAGAAAGCCCACGAATCCTCCTCGATCGACAAGGGGATCGGTTAACCACTTTAAGAGATTAATTTTAGACTCAAAAAAATATAAGAAGCTAAGCAATCTAGGAGAAAAGAGCACACTCTAAAAATTTCCTAAGATATATCCATACAAGCAGCTCTCAGGTGTTTCCACTCTAGGTGATGAGGATCGAACACCAAAATACAAGAAAGTGAAATAATAGGACCTCCCAAAAATAGTCTGGGGTAATTACACCCCAGACCTACTAGCGAAGGTAATATAAACACTTACGTTGACCTCCTAACAACAGCCTTTGCTGGTGAAAGTCCCCAAGCTTCGCAAGGGCACCCTCGAGAAGTACTGATGGAAGTGATGCAATGTCTGTCTCATGTACCATGAGTATTCCCCCCTACAGTCACCTGTGTGGTCCCTAAGAGAGGCAACTAAAGGCACCAATCCGTATCGGTAACCAAGCAGAACGGTCTTAGGTCAAGATTCAACAAATAGGAGAGTGGGTATCTCTCTTCTCTACCTACACTATCTCTTGTGCTTGAATCTATGGAGGAGATCTTTCCTGGTCCACTTAACGACATTGGATTTCAGTCTTTAATAAAATTTCTATGTTTAACAGTTTGAGTGGCCTTGGAGATTTAACTCTCCACTCACCTATTCCAAGGCCCTACAACCTAGCTAGTTGGTGTATGATTAATGACAATGATACAAAAAATTATAGTTTATTTTAATTATATTGCTTGATTTTAAATAGGTTGTTACTTAATTCAAAGGTATATGGAAGTGAAATTGATGGTGTTTTTCGACGCAAAATAAATCAAATAAAACCTAACTGCATGCAAATGAAATGATTTCCTTTTGATGAAAAGAGATCTCTATATGGGTTCTACAAAAATAAGTAAGCAAATTTATTTTTTTTCTTTTCAGTTACTCACACTTCACACAATCAGAAAACTATGAAAAATACTAAAAATGCTTCAATGAGCTTAATGCAAACTACCAATGATATGAAAATCCTAAGATGCTAACTTTGAAGAAGCAAAAAAGAGTCTCTAGAAAGACAATGGTTCGATCACTTTTGATATAAAAACAAGGCTAGTTCCAAACAAAATTCCTATGCATAAAAATTCCAAAATGTACTTGATGCAAAAGAGAGAAATCAAGAAAAGACTTCCTTCGAAACCAAGCCAAAGAACCAAAGACTAGAAACCAACAAGAAGCTTCAAATGATATGAAGAAACCATAAAACTGAAATCAAAGCAAAATCTATGGAAAACAAAAATGTTTTTGGGCTTTTCACTTATAATGAAAGGAAAAAAATTTCAAGAAGACAAGCATAAAACTACCCAAGAACTGGAATCGAGAAAAATGAGTCTCAACAAGGCTTCAAAGTGCTCAAGCAAACTATGATACTTTCGCAGTGGGACCCAAACAAGCAAGAAGAAGAAAAAAAATCAAATAATTGATTCAGTACAATAGCACAATCTTTCAATGAAAAAAACTCAAAAAACCAAAAAGGGATTCTTCAAGATTCGTTACAAAGCTAGTCCAAGAAATCAAGAAAACCAGGATATTCCAAAAGGGAAAAAACCAAAAGCGAAGCAATGCATAAGGCTAAGAAGAGAAAACAAGTAGAGGCTCACTATTCAGAATGGTCAGAAGAGCCAAGAACTCCCGGAAGAGATCTTGGTGCTACAACCACAATTGCAATCACACAAAATAGGAAATTTACCAAACGGATAGGTTTTCACTAGAACAAGAGAGAAATAGATATGCAACCACAATAAACATAGTCCAGACACCTTAAAGACACCACAGAAATGGTTCACCACAGACAGAAAAGACTACAGAGGCTTAAAACTCAAATTTTCAAATTCTCCCAAGCATATGCGGTTTTACAGTATGCAACAAGTGTGTATACGTGACTGTAACCAAGGAAACTCGCATATACGCGGGTTCCTTTGGAAAATACAGAAGGTATACGCAAATGTGAAAATACTAAGTTGCGTATGAAAACATAAATAAGGAAAAAAGAAAAATTCAAGCCTGATCAAGTGACCAGCTCTTCTGTCTGATTGAAAAAATACTTGTTAGACTATAAAAAGTGATAAACCTGTCAAGGAGCTTACAAGGCAAATAAAACAACTCAAAATAGGAATTACATGAAGGTAATCCCCAGCGGAGTCGCCATTTCTGTTGTGGGCAATGTTACCCTAAGGTATCGGGTTGATAAACCTTCACAGATCAGGGGCATGTCATCATAATAAGGACTCAATTAACCAACTTCTATGCTCTAAACTAGGAACTAAGGGTTGTAGACCTTACCCATTTATCCTTCAGTTGTAGTAGATCCCATGGGGTTCAAACCCCCTGCAACACCTTGTGCTCCAGAACCTCCAAACCATTAAAGAACAAGTACAAAAACCTAGTTATACAACATAAATAAGTTCTATATGTTATAAAAAAGCATGCATAATCTCATAAATATAACAATAAATGAACTATTTAAGATCATTATACATGTATAAGAGATAAATTACACGTGAAAATCAAGAACAAGATGGCACTTCTTTTATTAATGACATGTACAGTAAACAAATGTGGAGAGATCACCTGAAATTTTCCATGGCCTCGAGCATACCGTCCTTTGGATCCGTCTAGCCCTAGCCTCACAAAACTTCTTCCAAGAATAGTGCACAATGGATGTCACATAAGATGAGTGAACATCTCAAGGAAATCAGGGTTTCCTAAAAATCTGGGAAGTTCAGGAGGCATAGGGGATATATCAGACTTGGATAGGGTTATAACAGAGTATAATATCTATAATTCTCTCTCTTCCTCCCTTAGGCCATTCCCTTGAGGGGTTTTGTTTACTCCCTCAAATTATTTTTTCAGTTGGGGAACAGTTAGGCCACAGGATAGGCTAGTTAAGTTACAGGAATAACTGTAAACCCAGCCTCAAAATTAGGGAAATTATATATATTTTTAATATTTTAAAAGACATATGCAGTTCTCTATGTATGGACTCGCGTTTATACGCGGAAAAGTATGGGTAGAGTCACATATGGGTTTTGAGAAACTGTTTTTTAGAGAAATATGACCAAGTCTGAATGGAAGGGTTGGCCAAGTCCAATGCATAAGTCATCAATTATATGATGGTGATAAATGATTCTATAACAAGTAATGCAGGGGATCCAGTCTTTTATTGACCCAATCAAACTGAAAACTGGCTCCAAAGATATTCAAGTGACCAAAGAAAACATTACACACTACATCGTGGAGCTGGTTAGATTTTATACAAAGCTAGCTTCCTTATCTAATCATATCAATGCAAAGAAGGTAATGTTGGTCCCATGTGCATTGGAATGTTGACAGAGACTCAAGGAAGACATGCCTCAGCTAGCCCCGATAGCTTCCAATTATCAAGCATGGAAAACTTACCTCAAGGAGCAACTACAGGTGGATACTATAGCCTTATCAATCTGCAGACTGACCACTTATAACTGAGGGGCAGGAAAGAATATCTTGTTTGAGAAGTACCATATCCCTCCAAAGAAAAGGACAACTCATAGGTCACAAATCTCACAAGGTTGCAAATTCCCTAGGTTGCAACCTCCCCAAAGTCATAGATCATAAATGACCTCAGGTCGCAAAATACCTTTGGTCATAAAGGACCCTAGTCACAAGTCATCCCAATAGTCAAGGAGGCGGAGGGTCAAAGGGAAACCAAAGAGTCACTCCAGCCTATATGTAAAACCTCGGGAAATATTGTACGAGACTTTTGAGTTTTTGGACTCTTAAGAGACACAAATTTCTTTCTATTGAATGTATGCTTCTAGATGAATACAAAGGAGTGTTTTTGGATATCACTATTGGATTAGATGAAATTCTCCTATGTGGCTATGCTATGAATATGGTTCCTTCGAATGAATGAATGCTTCCTTAAAATATTGGTGCACATTTCTGCTCATGTATTTCCATGTGTTATGAGCTTCCTTGAAATAGGTGGATAGTATATGATGTTATAACTTAAATATATTTTTATGAACTGCGTTGTCGATATGTATTTTAAATATTTATTGGGATGTGCATAGATGATAACTGAAACACTTAGCCATCGCAAACAATTTCTTGTTTGTTAAGTGAATCTTATTATGAGCATGATCTTAGTAAAGTTTTTCTAACAATACCCTTCTTGAGTTTCATGCTTTAAATTTTGTTTTTCTATTCATGGTATTATGTTTCATAGGGAATTCGTAAATCACTGACTCTTATTTGTTCAAAATTCGTGCATTATCCATCTTAGTGAGTCTCGTCTATGTCTAAAAAAACATCTTCACCAATTCAATGGCAACCAGGCCTACATACTAGATGGGATCGCCAAACCAAATGGTGTAGATTCTAATTGGAATTTTGCATCAGGGAGATCCCCTTACTATTGGCGATACATTTTCAACCGTCAACATGAGGTAGATAAGGGGATACATGAACTAGGAAGGCGTGTGACTGCAAGGAAGAGGAAACCCAAGAAAATTTGTTTTCAAAGAGTCATGGTCATACTCATTTGGATCAAAAAATGCATTAGATATGTCCCAGGAAGAAATGAGTTGAATGTGTCCCTCATGGAAGCCCTGAGGATGATGAATGATATGGATGGACATGACAATCTAGAGCATAGAATATGTTTTTGATGCAAGAGTTTTAGCTATAAGGCTCAAATTTTGTTTATGTTCTTTGTTTATAGAACATTGGGGACAATGTTACTTTAAGCGGGTGGGGTTTGTAACACCCATCTTGTTACATCTATTATTGTAATATTAAAATGGTGATCATGTAATGCCAACATAGAGGCCATGGTTGGATGATACACTACGTTGTAAACATAAAATATATGTGAATTTTAATTGGTTGGCCTGAATGAAGGGACACATGAATCCAAGGTTATGAGGGGGTTTCCTTTTGTATTCCTATTGATTTCTAGTGACATGCCTATTGGGTATACCCATATTGGCAAAAATTAACCTATTTAATGTTTTCTTGACCAACCACTGACCTATGTTGATAAGAATTAAATTTTGTGAAGTGGGGAGCATGGGAAATGATGACATCATCCCTATTTTCTCATTGTGAATCGATACAAAAGGAAAAAAATCCTAGGAAGATAAGTATAGATGACACCCTCACCTAAAGAGGGAGGAGATAGCGTAATAGAACAAGCCACCACTTGAAAGATGAAAGGATGTGAGTGGATGGAATGAAACAAATAATATGAAAAAAAAAATACAAAGAGGAACAAAGAAAAATAGGAGAAAAGGGATATATGTGTTGAAGAAGGTGAAAATTAAACTCTCTCAAGCAGCCTATAGAGAATGAGAGTGGTTGTCGAGGAGCAAAGGAGTGAGTTGGTAAATTTTGGGGAGAGAGGGGTGAAGGAGCCCCTGGATCTAAAATGAAAGGATGAACTAGGCTAGACCTTCAATGGAGGCCATATGATTGAATGCATAGGAGTGAAGGAGTCACCATGGCGCCTACTTCTAGAGAGAAATCAAAAAATCACTTGGAAAGTGGAATCCACCTCCCAAGTGTATGACCCAAAATTTAGTGTAATTTCCTTGAACAAGCATCCCCTCAAACATTACATCTAGATCACAGGTGATCAGCTAGAAGAAATATTGCAGTGTAGTTTTCCTATGGTTGGGTGGAGAATTGATGTCCCTCCTTTAGTTTTTAGGTAATATAAATTAACTTAGAGAAGTATAATGGTTTAAACATATTTGATGATGAGTTATGATAGTGATTTTTATGTTATGGGATGATGTGTATTTTTCTATTGTTGGGAAAAATACTGAGAGGGGGGGGGGGGGGGTGAATCAGTATTTAGAGATGAATGAAATATTTTTACTTTTTCTTTCTCTTAAACCCATACGCTACTTTACTGAACCCAACTCGCGTATACATTGTGAAATATCTTATTCATCATTACTCTGGCACTTACTGGAATTTATTTCTTTGTTACTTCTGAACTACTCTGTAGATACATCAGATTTACATCATTAACAAATAGGTTGCTATCCAAAGACAACTCATCAAGTCATTTTCCGTCAAGGACAACTTCACCTAGTAGGTTTCCATCAAGGACAACATATTGCATCATATTGCCAACAATCTCCCCCTTTGGACTTGATGGCAACCATGATGGTGTTTGATCACCACAACAGATAGATAAATTGATTATAACCATTATTCAAACACCATGATACTCTCCCCCTTTGACATCAAGGACAAAGGGAATATCAAAATCAAAACAAGGTTTTTCTTCTCTTGTAGAAAGAAGAGCTCTGTAGATCTGATGTGCACTGAAGCTACCATGCTCCCCCTGAGTTCATGCTGAATCTTCAAACATAATTTTCAATGAAGTACATGACTTTATGACCTTTCCTATCATCAAGGAATCATAATTACATCAATGATCCAACCAAGTGGATTTACATATGTGACTCAAGTACCCAGCAAGTGGGTTTACACATTTTGACTCAATTACCCAACCAAGTGGGTTTACAAATTTTAAGAAGTCCTTACATGACTGAATATAAAAATTTACATCATAGGTCTCAAAATAACCTTTTCATCAAATTACAAATATGAATTTTTATAACCAATACCAAAAAGACCTCAAGAGAGAGATCATATTTCATAACCATCATAATTCCAACAATACATTACTCCCAGCAAGGCTAATGCTCCCCCTGAATCTGTGCTCCTGTCCTTGAGCTTGAATCACTATTTTTCTTATCAGAAAAACATACGCTTCTGTCTCCAATGGAACTCGCGTGTATATGCGGCTTTATTTCACGAAACCCGCGTATGGAAAGTGAAATACAGAAAAATTTCACAATTCCATCTCCCCCTGAACTTATACCACTTGTACCTATCTTCTTCACATCAAATGCACTGTTAGAAATAAACACAACTAGAATTACCAAACCAACCATGGGAATCACCATCTATTGCTCCCCCTGTGATGATACATTACTAATCCCTATAATGTATCTCACATCACTCCTGCAGTCATTATGAGAAGTAAGCTTTAGAAGTGGAAGACTGCAATAGGATTATTATCCCCTACGTTTTTTACCGATCCTCCTTCTTTTTCCAGCTTTGCTTGAAATTTCTTATTGTGTGCTGGAAATTGTCCAATTTCTCAGATCTATTCATCCTGCATTCTTTTTCTACATGTCCATACTTGTTATAAGAATAACATCTTGTGTGACCAGAAATGTAAGCATAGGGATCATAATGTGTTTTTCTATTCTTTCTTCTATTGCAATCAGCTACTTTATGACCATACTTGCTGCATGAAAAACAATATCCCTTAAAGAAACCTGAGTACCTTTCTGTGTAGAATCTATTTGTTTGTGACTGAAACAATCTACTTCTGCAATTGGCTACAACATGCCCATAATTATGACATTTAAAGCATTCAACATTATTGATCAAAGGAGGGAATGATTTCTTTTGAGAGTTCATGATTTTCGGTTGACCTTTTGTTTCTTTCAACACTTCAGTTTTTGCATTGATATCCTTTGAATCTTTAGCACTTTCTTGTGAGCTAGATTCTCCTTTAACAGTTTCATGAAAACCAAGACCAAATTTAACAGAAGGAGACCTTTGACTATTAAGAATATTGTCCAGAATCTTAGTACTATCTTGAAACCTCAAGAGTTTATCTTTTTCTTCTAATTTACCTTTTAAAATGTTTACCTCAACCTCCAATCTTTGGCATTTCTTCTTCATACTTTCTTCGACCCTTCTTCCTTCTTCTACTTGATCATTAAATTTTAAAATCTCTTCTTTCAACCCATTTTCTTGTTCTTCAAATGTTTGTAGAATTTCTTCATTCTTCTTATTTGACTTTTCCAGATCTTCTTTCAAAGAGATGATTTTTGCTTCAAGTCCTTCACTGTGATTGGTTACTTCATCGTACAACCTTTGATACTTTTTTATCTGTCCATTCATTCTAGAGATCATATCTTTGTAGATAGATTCTCTCTCATTAAATAATCTTTGTTGATTTTCAACTTTAATCTTGAGAACTTATTTTAGATCCATAACATTACTTTCACTATCTTCACCATTGCATGCACAAGAAAGTGAATCACAAGAACAACAATCAATACCTATTTCATCTTCTTCATTTTCTGTTGTACATATCTTCTTCCCTTGAGTAGCCCTCTTCTTTTGCTTCCTTGCCATGAGCACTTGCAGATCTTGGTCAGAATCTTCTTTATCCTCATTTGACACTTCATCATTATCTTCATTTGTATAATAACTCTTTCCATTTTCAAATTGTTTCCCTTTATCATGATTTTCTTCATAAGGACATTTAGCAGCATAATGACCAACTCTTCCACAAGAAAAACACTTGAAGGGAAGCTTACCTCTGAATCTTCCAGTACCTGGTTGGAGTCTTCTCACAAAATTTGCTTCTTCTTCTTCTGATATATAACTTGATTCCTTGACAACTTCCTTTTCTTTTCCTTTGGCACATGACTTAAAAACAACTTCTCTGATTTGAGAGGGACCTCCTTTTCTCATTTCAAAAGCAATCAGGATACCATGTAGTTGAACAATAGTAAGAGTTTGCAGATCTTTCCTTTCTTCAATAGCTGATACTTTTGACTCAAATTTTGAAGTCAAAGATCTTAAGACTTTTTCCACCAGAGTAGTATCGGTTATGGTTTCACCCAAATTTTTCATATGATTTACAATATCATCTAGATGTAAAAAGAAACTGGCAATACTCTCATCACTATGCATCAATATTCGATTCTGAGAGTTTGGAGTTTTGCACTTTTTACCTTTGTATCTCCTTCATAGCTTAGAATGATTTTGTCCCATATTTCTTTTGTTGAATTTAGCTACATCACTTTAAAAAATTCTGATTCAGACATGCTTCCTAATAAAACATTGACTGCTTGGAATTGATTTAATATTTCTTCCTTTCTACTGCATCAGTAGGATTAATTGCCGGATACTGATAACCTTCTTCCACGATTGCCCATACTTCTGCACCAAGACTTTGCAAATATTCTTTTGTTCGTATCTTCCAGAATAACAGATTACTTCCATTGAATAAAGGTGGCCTTAGAGAAAATAATCCTTCATGACTTCCCATTGTGACGGATCTCCTTCAAGCGATCAAGCTTCTGCAGAAGGACCTGCTCTGAAACCAATTGTTGGGAAAAATACTGAGGGGGGGGGGGTGAATCAGTATTTAGAGATGACTAAAATATTTTTACTTTTTCTTTCTCTTAAACCCATACGCTACTTTACTGAACCCAATTCGCGTATACATTGTGAAATATCTTATTCATAATTACTTTGGCACTTATTGGAATTTCTTTCTTTGTTACTTCTAAACTTCTCTGTAGATACATCATATTTACATCATTAACAAATAGGTTGCTATCCAAAGACAACTCATCAAGTTAGTTTCCATTAAGGACAACTTCACCAAGTAGGTTGCCATCAAGGAAAACCTATTGCATCATATTGCCAATATCTATGCCTCGTGAAGGATTACTTGTAACAACTATATGATCATGGTTGACAACATCTATCATGCCTTTGGTTATATGGAACGTTTTGAATTGTTAAATTTTTCTTCAGACTCAAGATTTGTAGACTTTTTTATATGTTACGATTTCAATGATTGTTTGGTTAATGTTGAGGACACTTATTTCATGAATGAAGTGGTAAATATATGAATCATGCATGCTTATGTTATTATTGTGATTGAGGTTTTATTTTTAATACACAACTAGTAAATATCTTGAGTAATAATGTACACCTTTAAGCTTCCTAGAGTATAATTGAAGGTATCCTATCTCATTAAATAAGTCCACTAGCCCTCCATATACATTAAAGTTAGATAATAAAGCATACTTCATTTTAGATAGTATTGAAATTGGGTAGTTGGCCTATGGAGCCATGACTTTCTTCTACTTTGGATCTAGTGTTTTCTTTTATGCCCTATGCATCAATCACACAATTATATAGTTCCCAGTGTTTATGATTGAATCCATGTTTAATGTTTGTGGTTTATCTTAGATTGAAATAATAGAGTGATGTATCCATTTGTAGGATAAATCTATAATCCTTTGTATTTGAATCCATTCGGCTTCATTAGAACATATAAATAATAGTGAAATACATACTAGAAAATATTCGAGGTTGAATGGAGAGACTTTCAATAAATAGATTTGTGAAAATTTCTCATCAATAACTCAGTCAACTACTAGATATTTGGCCCTCTTCCATCCAGCATGGCCAACAACACATGACCGAAGTTATGATTGGATTCCTTTACAGGTGGATTGAGGTTTTTTTAATTGTTGTCTAGTGTAGGTAACACATCCAAGAATTTACATGGTTATCATGCTCTCATCCACCTAGCAGACCAAGAGATTGATACATCAAGCATGATATGGTTCCCATATCAATAAATATATAATCCAACCACAACTTTAACTTATCAGGTGCAAGACCCATGTTTAGGTATGCATGGTTATCAATGCGTATAACATTTAATGGTTGCAAATGTCTTTCTCTATGCGCACAGGCCAAATACCACATGCAAAGGATTTCCCTTACTCTGTCCACAGGGCATGACATATATGTGGAGGCCAATGATGGCATGTTGGGGTGATGTGGAGGCCACATGGGTGCCACATGACCATACCACCTACCACTTCTCATCGTTGGGAAGTTTTAGTATTTAATATGAATTTTATGGTGAAGAAGAGGACGGTCCAACCACAGTTCCAGGTGCAACCTCTAGTGTCACTTTATACCACCATTGTCATATATTTGATTCACACTAGTGTGATAATGTGCTAAACAACATTATATGGACATGTTTCCAACACAAAACCCAAACACCACCCAACACCCACCAATTTGATTTTGGGACTTAACAACAAAGGAGAACATGCGATGGAGCGTCATATAAGTCTAGCGTGACATGGGTATGTGTAACCCACCAAAATAGGGATTTGAGTCGAAGTACATATAACAAGTAATACCTCAAAAAACCAAGAAGGAGGTGTTAGTATGAATCTTTTGTCGAAAAAAGACCACTTTAGCTATGCATAACTTATAGCCCTAACATCAAATATGGTTTCCAATATCTTTAGATCTACAGTTAGTTGATTAAGACAAATGCTGCAAAAATCCAGATCTATGCATAAAGAGACAGTAAGCAGTAAAAGTAAGGTTTTTCTCCATACATCCAATAGACAAGACAAGAACAATATTTTTGAAAGAATTTTTGTATTAAGGGCACCTGGGAGGAAAACAAGAAGGTGTTTCCAATTCTCCTCAATGGGATGGGTTCTTGGAAGTCCTCAACACTTTAGATCTAGCATTTCTCTCTCCTGTTGGTGTAGAAAACCCAGACAAAGATAGAACTCAAAGGGAGCTCACACAGCAAATAATGGAAAATATGACAATGATAATGGCTCAAAGTCAGACCAAGAGTTTAGATCCAAAGTGATCTAATAGGCAACAAAAGGTGAAGAATGATAGGAAAAACCCTCCTATTTATAACAAAATATTGGGTCATTCTAGATCTTGGTGCATGATTAAAAATAACATTAACCAAATCTAGATCCACCTTTTATGGAATATTTTATTATATTTGTTGGAGGGAAAAGGTATTTGACTTGGGTCAAATCCCTTTATTTGTGAATAATAAATAAATAAATGATTTATTTATCATTTTAAGGAAGTGGTTGAAGGATAATCAAATAAATACTGATTTATTTAATTATTTATGGGTGATTTAGTCATATTTAACAAGGAATATTATTTAAATAAGATTTAAATAATTATTCCTAGAAAATAATAGGATAAATAAAGATTTATCTAATTAATTTCTTTGTTTTGGGTTAAACATGACCCGGAATAATAATTAAATTATTGTTTAATTAATTATTCCTTGAGGAAAATCAAACAAATATAGGTTTGTTTAATATTTCCTTTTGGGGTTTCCTGTTTAGACCATAAACAACCTAGTAAATGTGTTTTATTAAGTTATTTTACATAGTGAAAGCAATTTTACTTAGGGTATAATTGGTCTTACATGGTGTACTTGGGTCCATCTAATGATATTAGGTTAGATGACCAAAAAATGGTGTAACAGATTTCCCCCCAGCGTGCGAGCGTTAGAAGCAAATCGTATGACCGAAGTATGTTGTAAGAACTCAATCACCAGACATCAAAAAGGGAAGTCAAAGAGAGAAATGTAAGGTAGACTAATGTGCTGAAGAACTAGACCCTGAGGAGAGGAGACTCGCAGGTGCAACAAGTCTCTTTTTATGAGAGGGTACCTGTGCTAAAGGCGGTGGGGGAGGCATACCTATGCCCGCCGAGACAAAGTACAAAAGAATAGTGTGTCCAGTAAACAAGGGACCGAACCATAAAGTACAGCCGGCATAAACATGATCCAGATAAAAATACAATGAGGGATCCCATATACATGTTGTGCCTGGGATAACAGCCAGGAATTATACAATAATATCTGAGTACATGAGATACAAATACAACCCAAATGCCCCCTATAAGCGGGGAAGGGCTCACAAAATCTGACTGATACACGAAAATCAAAGAGGCGCTGTAAGCGGCTAAGGCCTACATCATCAAATATATGGAGCTGCATCGAAGGCTGCAATGAAGAGGTCATCCGGGCATGTGGGGGGCTACCTGCAGGGCCACCCCCTCATGAGGGCTGAGACATCTCACACACACCCGGGAATCACCAAAAGCTATTGCTACAACACTGAACCATCAAGCATATGAATCTCGATCATGCTGAAAGGAGCTGGAGTGGAGAAACAATCAAGTCAAAGGGAAATGAGAGATCCCTTTGCCTGATCCGAGGCATTGAACAAGAGTGGAAGCTGGAACCAAGGTACACTGCCCTCTAGACCTGTCTTCTGGAATGAAGGAGTTTATGTTGACAGAAGGAGGTCCGCCATAGGTGAGGCAATGAGAGATCCTCAACTAAGGCATGAGAGAAAATAGTAGAGCGACAGAAAATATAATACCAATGATGACGAAGGAATGGAGGGGACTGAGTAGCGAATGGATGACTTCCCTTGCTAGAGAATAAAGGGCATGAATGACATGGCAGCGACTGACACGGTATCATAAGGGATAGGGGACAGTGGGACTGATGGCCATAATGTGCGACACAAGAGAGAGACCAAGCAATGAAGGATGCATGACTATAGCGGGGTACAAAGGGACTTGGGATAGACTCCATGAATGCGATGATGACTCAACTTGGATGCTCTAAACAAGGGAGACTCGATGGTGCTGCCACACAGAAAAGGGCCCATGGGGGACCGTGAAAACATGAGTACAAGATGGTATCTCATGAAGAAAATCGACAAGAACAAAGACAAGTATGGAGGCAAAGTGGTGCCCCAAGTACAAGTGTTGTAAGTGAGGAAATTTGATTTTGGGGGAAGGTGAAGTGACCTGTCGTGGAAAAAATGTGTCCTGGTGAAGTGTCATATCACAAAAAAATAACAGATACCCATTTGAGGGCTCGGTGAGAGCTTTCCAACGGTTCATATGGTTTTTCAAATGGAGCTACGGTGTGGGCGCAACAGGCAAAAGAAAAAAACAAGGGTTCTCTTTTAATAAGGCAGTTTTCCCTGCAAATTCACTTATTTTCTAGTGTTGTTGTGGTGAATGTAGAGAGGAGAGAAGGCCCTAAATCTTGCGGCAAGCGTAGCATACAAACCGACCGTTGGAATCGAGATCCGTCAGTTGCAGGTAAGAGGCCTAACCTTACTCTTTCATTTTGAGGGATTGAAAGTTCAGATTAGGGCCCAGAATCTCAGGAACAGACCCTCTTTCACTTCTACGGCCGGGTTGCACTTTTTGGGCCAAAAAATATGACTTGGGAAGCAGGTTTTGAGCCAAAAACTGTGACCTGTCCCAGGATTGGACAAAAAAGTGCGACCTGGAGGATGAAGGAGATTTCAGTGCTGTTTTAGGGCTAAGATTTGGGTTTTTGTGATTGGTTACAGTGTTTCCTATCTATATAATGATAAAGATGATGTTTTTGTGTAGATATGGCAGATATACGGGTCAACTGGAGAGAGAGAGACCTGAGTACATTACGATCAGAGATCCAGGCAGATCAGGGTGTTCGTTGTGTATTGGCCAGATTTGGGGTTCTGAATTTTTTGGAGAACCCTTTGATGAGAGCTAGGGAGCCCTTGTTGGCCCAGATTGTCAGTTATTGGGATCCAGATCATGAGGTCTTTGTAGTGTAGGGGCTGTTGAGCCTCAAATTTGTGCTTTCCTTCACCTCATTTTACCTCATTTTCCCTTGTCCTTTTCTATTTTAAACTCAATTGATCAATAAAAATAGTTAAAATTACTTCTAGAATGGTTTACATGACTGACTTGTTGAATTTTGTGATTGTTGCCATTGTTAAGCATTTTGACCGGAACTAGCTGCAGAATGCAGGCATTCTGTAGCTAACCGGCGATTCTGGAGCTACCTTTATGTTTGAGCATGTTCCAGGTGGCCTCTTGAGGAAAAACGCATATGGGCATGATCCACGTCATGCCTACATGGTGTGTTGCTCATCATGGAAGAGGAAATGAATTCTGGGTACGGTTATGCACGTGGGAACACATTTGTGAAGGAAGACTCCTACTAGGACTGTCTCAGTCCAGGTGTCTTTTCTCCTTCACGCAGCCACCTTAAAGACTCCTAAAATGATTTGGATAAGGAAAGACATCATTCCTAAATTATTATAATTATTGTTACTTGCATTTACTTTATAAACTCTTGAGTAGGCCGAGAGCTTAGTTAGAAATTCTGTGATTAGATTTGCTGCTAGATTTTGTGTAAACTCTGTGTTACGTCTTTGAAGACACAGAGCATTATGTTCAAACTATTGCATCGTTAATGGAGCATACAAAATTATCTTGAAGGCGTGATTTAATTTGGAGTTGAATGCCGTCAAGTGGTAGAGGGCCCCTGCCCCTTGAACGGATTTCTTTTGCGTAAACTAGATAAGTTTTCCTAGCTGTCTTTACGTTCTGCATATTGAATTAGTAGTTGTTTTGTTTTATATACTGTAGTCGTACTCATTCTAGTTCTTCCATAAGAAGACACTCTTCCAACAGACTAAAATGATGAATTTTTAAATGACTATGGTATTGTAGGATAGGAGTTAAATTTGTATTTGTTTTAACTAGCTACTGTAGTCATATTCGTTCCAGTTCTTCCACAAGAAGACACTCTTCCAATAGACTAAAATGATGAATGTTTAATGACTATGGTACTGTAGGATAGGAATTGAATTTGTATTTGTTTTTAACTAGATACTGTAGTTATATTCATTTCAGCTCTTTCACAAGAAGACATTCTTCCAACAGATCATAAAAACGAATGATGAATAGCTATAGTATTGTAGGAATTAGTTGTAGTTTTTAGTCTTCACTATCATAGTTGCACTTGTCCTAATCACTCTTCCACAAGAAGAAATTCTTCCAAGACATCCTTAAGAAGTTCAAGATATGACCGTGATGTGATAATTTAGTTTTTTTTTAATTGCTTTCAGTTCATTTGCTTTCAACTGCATATAAGTTCACAGTCAGAATTGTTCTACCTCTTCCACAAGAAGGAACTTTTCCAAAATATCACTAATGATGAACAAACAGATTGTGTAACCTCATAGAATAATGCATGTTAATTAGAATGCTCCGGAGTTTCATTTTGCATTTAATTCATGTCCAGCTACTTCGTTTCAAAGTTTGATGATGGCTTATGGTTTAACATTGTTCTAGTTTAGAAGCATCTTAAGCTCATGTTTAAATCAATTCATTGCACTTATATCTCATAGTCACATTGTCACCCTTTGCACAGTAAATCATTTTAGTTGATAGGACTCATAAGACAGCCCTCATTATTTACAAATATCTTTTTGTTCTGAAAACCATCAGTGATCCATAACCTTAGGAACAGAAGATAACATCATTTCAAGGTCTGAAATATCTCTGCAAATCCATCACCATAAACAGAGCTCTTCCTCAACAGAACTACCCTGAAAAGAAACCAATAACTCTTGGAGTATAGACTCTGACCTTCAATTGAAATTACAGAATAGAACTAGGAATTAGTCATGAAATAGATGAGCTTAGAATAGAATGTTGCATCATGATTAATGTCTAACTGTCTAGTTAGAAAACTTGCATATTTAGTGATCATTTCTCAAAGTCTAGTTTGTGTCATTTGTTTAAAAAGTCATCATCAAGCTCTTGTTTCTATTCAGTCATAGTTCAGATGTTGCTTCAGTATTTTTGATTACATTTTCCATTCCATACATTAGGCTCAACTGTGTTTTTGACCACCAATTTCTTTTCATTAGTTTTCTAGGCACTTTCATTGTAAACACAAAACTTCAAAAGACCAAAAACGTCATAAATCAACATAAAAGACAAAAACATCACAAAACACTACACACAACGCACTAGGAAACAAGCACCTAGGTACATATGGTACATTTCACTTCAGCAGTTTACAAATCCTGGTTGACAATTAAATGAACTCAGTTTAGGAGACTAGATTGAGACACAACATTTTGGCGCCGTTGCCGGGGAAGTGAAAACTAGGTAATCTTTGTTTCTTAGCATCCAAAAAAAATTTTATGCGTAGGGAGAGAGATTCAAGGGGAAGATTTATAAGCAGCAGAGGCAGAAGTTTGACATCTAGAACACCACTTGTTTCATCTAGATCCAGAACTAGTACACCTTCAACTCAAACCCATCCTCCATCCTTTACTGATCCTGGACTTCTAGAAGATCTAAGGTCACCTATTCCATTAGAGAAACCTTCCACTTCATCCATTGAACCTGCCATATAAGAGGATCCAAAAACTTTTGTTGAGGATACAAACCTTTCTACTTCCACAGGAGAGTCAACCATGGAAGAAGAAGGAGGAGGAGGAGTTGTTAATGGAGAACACACATTATTTGGAGGAGGTAGAGGTAGAGGTAGAGGAGAAGGAGGAAGAGGAGGTAGAGGTGCAGATGGAGGAAGAGGTAGAATAGGAAGCTCTTTTGGGTTCCCTATACTTGATGGAGAAACCAATACAACCATGAAAAACATTTCACCTTCTGTCCTTCCGAACTTCTATGGACTTAAAACCGAGGATCCTGAAACTTTCTTATTCGAATTTGAAGTACTGTGTAGGACTTATGACTACCTTCAAGATGCCCAAAAATTGAAATTATTTCCTTCAACTCTGAAAGGAGCATCATTGAAGTGGTTTATGAGCTTAAGCAGTAGTTCCATTAGGACATGGGAAGACATGAAACAAGCATTTCTAGAGAGATACTTGGATTATTGTATGCCGGTTAATCATAAGGAAGAAGTGTTCAAGATGTTACAAAAACAAGATGAAAACTTAGAAGATTTGTTGGAAAGATTTAAATACAACATAAAAAGGGCACAAATGGAAAACCTAGATCAAGACACTTTAAAAGCTCTTTTGTTGAAAACCATTAGGGATGAATGGTTGGATATCCTTAACATGATGGGAAAGGGGGATATATCACAACTCACATTACCTGAAATATCTGAGTTATGTATCAACCTTTCCAGAGGGAAATCCAAAACTGTCAAAGGTCCAAGAGATCCTGCTCTTGCAAGAGCAAGTAAATCTGCTTCTGGGACAGTAAGTAGATCAGAAATAGGACACATGCTTGATGATTTTAAATCCGACATCTTAGGGAGTCTTAGTGAACAAATAGACACCCTCAAGATACAAAACAAGCAAAAGGCTGAATCTGATGCCTTGGCAATCTTTTGTCCCAAATGTAGGAAGAAACATGCCTGAGAGAGTGTCCTCTAGAGTGTCCTTTGATGTAAAAGTTGCTGTAGAAACTCCTCATATTTGTTCTGAAAACATGAGACCAAGAAATTGTCTGCTTTCTTCCTGGTTCCAGGCTGTTTTCAGAAGAAACTCCTGCTGCATTCCACACCTCATAACTTTGTATCTAGAAGACCTTGGCAGGGATCTCAGACACACGGATTTCATGATCAAATGTATAATCAACCTCCACCTTGGAATTCTTGGCAGCAACCTTGGCCCCAATTTCAAAATCAATCTCAAGCTTGGGCACAAGGATCACAAGGTCCCTATGGAAGATACTCTCCATATTATCAGTATCCACCATTCTATCCACCATATCCACAATTTTATCCTCAAAATCCTCAACAAAATTTTCCTCAAAATCTTCAACAAAATTTTCAACAAAATTCTCAACAACATCATCAGAACCAACCTCATCAAAATCAACCACTTCCATTACCATTCCCTCAAAAATCCAATCAATTACCAGCTCAGCCCATACCAAACCCCAATAATAAGAATCCTCAGAATACATATATGATAGAAGGACAACAATTTCCAACTTACTTAATTACTCCTCTAGACCTTAGTGATGTTCAACTTAGGTGTGGAAGGATACTTGAGAAGAGAAAACCTTCTGTGATCATACAAGAACAAGATAATTCTGAGGAAGACTCCCTACGGGTTAATAAAAGTCTTGAGGAAGAAACATCCTTTCAAGGCTAAAACATTGAAAAACTGAAACAAAAAGATCCAATAAGCCCAACTCCAGTATTAGAGCAACCATCCACATCTACTTCTATACCTCCCTTTCCGGAAAGATTACAAATTGACAAAGGTGTAGAAAAACAAATAATGGTGCCTAATTATGATTTCTCGGATGAATTGAGAAATGTTTGCATTAAAATTCCATTATTGCAAGCCATCAAGGAAATCCCAATTTTAGCCAAAACAATAAAGGAGTTGAGTATAAAGACAACAAAGAAAAGAATAAGAGAAACCAAGAAAATTCAACTGGTAGGACAAATAGCAGACATTATGATGGGTAAGACTACTATTCCAAAGTACCTTGACCCAGAAAATCCAGTTGTCAAAATTCACATCAATGGAATTGAAATTCAAAACACACTCATTGACTTAGGAGCAGCAATAAATATCATGAGTAGACAAATCATGGACAAACTCAAACTTCCTAATCTTCTCTTTACACCCACACTATTACAATTAGCAGATAGATCTGTGATCAGACCAGATGGGGTAATAGAAGACATTCCAGTGTCCCTAGACTCTTGGGAGTACCCTGTGGATTTCATGATCCTGACACCCAAGAATAATCTAGGAGGCCATCCCGTCATACTAGGAAGACCTTGGTTGGCTACAGCTGATGCTTTTATTAGTTGTAGGTCCGGTGATATGTATATTTCTGATGGAAGTTCAACAAAGAAATTCACTTTATATCCTCCAGCTAGGACAATTACAGATCTAGATTACACTCAATGGATAGAGGATGAAGAATATTTGCAACCACTCTTCACAATTTCAGAAATTAGTGAAGATAATCAAATTCTGAATACTCTAGAAAATTTTGAATCTTCTCTAGAGCACAAACAAGAATCATTTCAAGAGAAATCCAATATTGAGTTCTTGTCATCTAGACAGATGTCTCTTCATTCTATGGACAAATTTGGCAGTTCTACAAGTGAAATTTTTCCAGGCAAAACCTTGAACATAAACAAAAACCTGGAAAAATCTCAACAAGAAGAGCTAGTCAAAGTATTACAGAGACATTCTTCTGCATATGCATGGGAATACACCGACATGAAAGGGATAAGTCCCAAGACTTGTACTCATCACATCTATATAGAGGCAAATTGCAAACCAATCAGACAACCTCAAAGACGGATGAATCCAAATCTTAGGGAAATTGTCAAGTAAGAATTACAAAAATTGTTAAATGTTAACTTCATCTATCCTATTTCAGATAGTCAGTGGGTTTCCCCTTTAGTAATTGTACCTAAGAAAAATGGAAAATGGAGGGTGTGTGTTGACTATCGAGAACTGAATAAAGCTACTCTTAAAGAACATTTTCCCTTACCTTTCATAGATCAAGTATTAGATACATTAGCAGGTAAAAAGTACTTTTCATTCCTGGATGGATTTAGTGGTTACAATCAAATCCAAGTAGCACTTGAAGACCAAGATAAAACCACATTTACTTGTCCTTGGGGTACCTATGCCTACCGAGTATTGCCATTTGGATTGTGCAATGCACCCGCAACATTCCAAAGGGCAGTATTAGGAATTTTTTCTGATCTGATACATGACTGTGTAGAGGTGTACATGGATGATTTTACAGTTTATGGGGATACATTTGAAGAGGCTTTAGAAAACTTGGAAAAAGTCTTAAAAAGATGTCAAGAAGAAAACCTTTCTCTTAGTCATGAAAAATGTTTTATGATGTTCACTGAAGGTATTGTTTTAGGGCACCATATTTCAGGGGATGGGATTAGAGTTGATGAGGCGAAAGTTGAAGTCATTTCTAACCTATCCATTCCAAGTTGTCAAAGAGATGTAAGAAGTTTTCTAGGATTTACAGGGTACTATAGGAGATTTATAGAAAACTTCACCAAAATAGCATCTCCTCTCTTCAAATTACTCACCAAAGATTGTGAATTTAAGTGGACTTCTGATTGCCAGTTAGCTTTTGAAACCCTGAAAACCAAAATTTCTGAAGCACCTATATTAAGGGGACCTAACCGGAAGTTACCTTTTCATATCTCGACAGATGCTTCCGATACAGCTCTGGGAGCAGTATTGGGACAGAAAGATTTAATTCCCTATGCCATCTATTATATCAGTAAAAATTTGACTCCTGCAGAGTTAAACTATATTGTAACTGAAAAAGAGTTTTTAGCTGTTGTTCATGCCATTAACAAATTTAGAAACTATATAACAGGCTATGAAACTTTTATTCACACTGATCATTCTGCCATTAGATATTTAATGAATAAATCAATCACTAATGGTAGAGTTATAAGATGGTTGTTATTATTGCAAGAATTCAACATTACTATTCTAGATAGGCCTGGAAAACAAAACACCGTGGCTGACTTCCTGTCTAGAATTCAAAATATCAAAGATGACACTCCGGTTGAAGATCAATTTCCTGATGAATATCTTTTTGCAGTTTCTACTCAAACTCCATGGTTTGCCGATATTGCTAATTATTTAGTTTCAGGAAAGTTTCCTTCAATTATGAATACAAGGGATAAAAGAAAAATCATTAATGATAGTGCAAGATATTCATGGGTCGCTAATGAGTTGTACAAGACAGGTTCAGATTTGATCATTAGAAGGTGTGTTCGTGAAGATGAGATGCCCGAAATTCTCAAGGCATGTCATGATGAACCTTGTGGCGGACACTTTGCAGATAAGAGGACAGCCTATAAGATCCTTAATTTAGGATATTATTGGCCATCTTTGTTTAAAGATGCAAGGGAGTATGTCAAAAGGTGTGACAGTTGCCAAAGGGTAGGGAAACCTTCTCCTTTAGGTGAGATTCCATTACAACCTCAGGTACACATTGAACCTTTTGAAAAATGGGCTTTGGATTTTGTAGGACCTATTAGTCCTCCATCAAGACAAAAGAAATATATATTAGTTTGCACTGATTATGTTACTAAGTGGGTAGAAGCTAAACCATTACTTGTTGCTAATGAATCATCTGCAGTTACTTTTCTTTTTGAGGATATTTTTACTCGTTTTGGTGTCCCAAGGGAAATTGTTACAGATCAAGGAGCTCAATTTACATCAAGGCTAGTGGAGAAAATGATGGAGAAGTACAAAATCAGACATAGAACATCTACTCCTTATCATCCACAAGCAAATGGTCAGGTGGAATCCACTAATAAAGTCATTGAAGGAATCCTAACAAAGACTCTTCATCTACATAGAAGAGATTGGGTAGATAGGCTTCCTGAAGCCTTGTGGGCCTATAGAACTACATGGAGAAACACAACAGGCCATACTCCTTATGAGCTTGTTTATGGAAAGCAAGTTTTTTTTCCTATAGAGTTCCAAATCCAAACATTCAAGATGGCAGTTCAGCTAGGACTTGATCTAACGGAGGCACAGAAGCATAGACTGGAGCAAATTAATGAATTGGATGAGATCAGACAAGATGCAGTTCAGAAAACAAGTCTAGTCCAACAACAAAGGGCTAGATGGCATGACAAGTACATCAAAGAGAAGAAATTTAAAGAGGGTGATTGGGCTCTCTTGTTTGATTCAAAATTCAAGGATTTTCAAGGGAAATTTCATACACATTGGCTTGGGCCATATGAAATTGTTCGAATTTTTGATAATGGGGCAGTAAAAATCAGAACTATAGATGAAGAGGAGGTCACTTTTCTTGTGAATGGCCATAGAATGAAGCTATACCACAAGCCACTCTCAAGAGAAGAGTTTGTCAAGAAGTTCCAAGGAGACAATGATGTGAAGTTAATGAAGAATATTCTCTCTTCTTCATCAACTTGATTAAATTTTCTGAAGCATTTCTCTTTTGAAAAAAAAAAAAAATAAATAAAAAAAAAAAAATAAAGGTATAAACATGAAAACCAATCACTGATTGGCATGTTTATACAGAAAAGATAGGGTGAAAATCAGAGTCTCTCTGACACTCTAACTTTTCCCATTTTTGTTTCTAAGCAGCTATTATAAAAATCATAAGTTCAGTGCCATAGTACTTATGATTCATTTCATCTTACTCCATTCACTTATCCATCCATACTTCATCTCATTCATCATTCACATTTCACTCCATTCCACATCTCATTCATTTCACTCCATCTTCCATTCACTTCATTTTCATGTCAAAACATAGAATTTGATGTCCTGCTGCAAGTGAATAAAATATGCCATGAATTGCAGTACAGCCCTTATGTTCCTTCATTCCATGAACTGAATCCATTTTATTCCATTATCCACTTCATAATCCATCATCCATTTTCATCCATTTTCATAAACATTTCACCCATCTTCCAGAAACATTTCATTTTCATGATTAAAGTATTCTACTGGAACATTCTGCAGCTCAGTGGACATTCTGCAGCTGATCACCTTTTCTGCAGCCCGACAGTCTTTTTGCAGCTATAAACCCTGAAGGCATCAACCAGCAGACATCAGAATTACAACAAAGTGATCCAGTGAATTCATGAATCAAAAATATCAAGAAAATTGTGAAAGATTCCTCCAAAGATGAGCAGAGAAGACAAAGGCTACAAGAACATCAAATAAGGGGCAGAGGTAACAAATCTAAATTACGATGGCACTCCATAAAAATTTAGCATAGTTTAGTTGTGGAATTATTCGAAAGGTTGTTTTAATTGTTTTATTGATCAAACACCAAACAAACCCTCTATAGACTTTGTATTAAAATCTTCCAATTCAAATTTTCCATCCGATAGCATTTAAGCGGTGAAACGACCAAAGCATTTGAATTTCCCACGACTCTTAACCAAGTTATTTAATGATGAAGATTTTTCCTGCCGTCGTAAATCCTCCGCCGTCTCCTCAAATCATTAATGCAATCCTCCACCTCACTCCACCACTCTATGCCGTGACCATTTGCCATAACGTCATTCCGTAGCCAGTATTCCATTCCGAAGGCAAAAGCACTATTATCATCAGGAGCAGAACATAAGAGGTAAGTTTGGAAGTATAACAGTGTGAGAACTCAAAACCACTTGATCCCGTGAACAGAGAGCATATCACTGTGAACGAAGTTTGGAGCATTTTCACTGTCAACACAGAGTTGTGGCCGTGTAGAGTTTAAAGCCTGTTGCTACCAGAAGACAGAGGTGCTAAAATTGAAGACTTTTTGCTACCAAAGACAGAGGTGTGGTAGTGATTGAGTTTAAAGTCTGTTATTACCAAAGACAGAGGTGTGGTAGTGATTGGTTTTGAAGTCTGTTGTTACCCGAGACAGAGAGGTTGTAGTGTTGAATTTGAAGCATACCATTTGCTATCAGAGACAGAGGTTGAGTTTGAAGTCTGTTGTTACTAGAAACAGAAGTGTTTTTCAGTGATTGAGTTTGAAGTCTTCCGTTACCAAAGACGGAGGTATTGCACAAAAAGAAACTTGAAATCATCTACCACTGTCTATCAGAGACATATTAGCTCGAAAATTGAAATTGCTTTCATATCTCTCCAAAGTTCAAGAGAAGTACATCAGTCCGAGGTTTCG
The DNA here is from genome assembly GCA_034641835.2 of Pinus albicaulis. Lineage (NCBI taxonomy): Eukaryota > Viridiplantae > Streptophyta > Pinopsida > Pinales > Pinaceae > Pinus > Pinus albicaulis. Next base: position 814,266,192 of record CM076580.1, read on the forward strand.
AAGGCATTCTTCATTATCAAACAGAGGCATACCAGCCAGAGATTTTGAAGCTGTTGCTATTAATCAAAGGTATGTCATTCCAAAATTGAAGCCATTTTAATTAGAGCTTGAAGCCATTTTAATCCGAAAGTAAAAGACATTGTTTTGTGGGTAGAGAAGAGTGTTAATTTGATATTGAAAAACATCATGGGTTTCATCGTAAGGACTGAGCCTGTGGGATCAAAATATTTAGAAGGTTACCCACAATGCAAGGAGATGTTACAACAAATAGGATGGCTTCAATTCTTGGAAAAATTTAATGGCTTCCATAAGGAAGTAACCAAAACATTTGCTAGATCATTCCAAGGTACTGAAGTTGAGTTAGGGGATGTCAAGTTTATTGTTACTGAAGTTTTTATAGCAGAGGCTACAGGATTGTCCAGAGAGAAGTTGACTCTAATCAAGAGCCAACTAAAGGAAAAGAAGATAATCAAGGAATCTGTTATAGAGAAAGGAGAGGGGTCTTCTCAGCTTAGAAGAAGCCACAGATTAAAAGGAAAATTGAAGAAAACATCAATCAAACAAACAGGGGTAATCAATATTGAAGATGAAGAAACATCCATGGAAGAGTATGATGATGAAGATTTTTATGAAGGTACCCCTGAGATTGATCCTGATCAACAGGAAATCTATGATTATGTGGAAACTTTAGAGAGGACAGCTTCAGAAAGAGAAGAGAGAACCCCCAGTCCTCCACTGACTGAAATTGATATATTAAGGAGGGATAGGTATGAGTTGGAAGTATTGAATAGACACATCAAAAATGAGAATGAAATTCTCAAAGATCAAATCAAGCTCAAGACTGACATGAACTCAACCTTATCCCTGCATATAGACAAAGTGGAGAGGACCAATGAGAAGATGAAGACAAGGAACAAAAAGTTGATCAGGGCACTCACAAACCTCAGGTTCAAACTTGTGATCAGGAAACCCAGAAGGCCTCTAGCTTTCAGACAAAGGAGAAGAAGGGGATTAGATTTCCTTGCAGAAGCCTCAGAATTCATAGGATAATTTGCATGAGGACATGCAAAGAGACAACAGTGGGGGTATGTTGAGCCTCAAATTTGTGCTTTCCTTCACCTCATTTTACCTAATTTTCCCTTGTCCTTTTCTATTTTAAACTCAATTGATCAATAAAAATAGTTAAAATTACTTCTAGAATTGTTTACATGACTGACTTGTTGAATTTTGTGATTGTTGCCATTGTTAAGCATTTTGACCGGAACTAGCTGCAGAATGCAGGCATTCTGTAGCTAACCGGCGATTCTGCAGCTACCTTTATGTTTGAGCATGTTCCAGGTGGCCTCTTGAGGAAAAACGCATATGGGCATGATCCACGTCGTGCCTAAATGGTGTGTTTCTCATCATGGAAGAGGAAATGAATTCTGGGTACGGTTATGCACGTGGGAACACATTTGTGAAGGAAGACTCCTACTAGGATTGTCTCAGTCCAGGTGTCTTTTCTCCTTCACGCAGCCACCTCAAGGACTCCTAAAATGATTTGGATAAGGAAAGACATCATTCCTAAATTATTGTAATTATTGTTACTTGCATTTACTTTATAAACTCTTGAGTAGGCCGAGAGCTTAGTTAGAAAATTCTGTGATTAGATTTGCTGCTAGATTTTGTGTAAACTCTGTGTTACGTCTTTGAAGACACAGAGCATTATGTTCAAACTATTGCATCGTTAATGGAGCAGACAAAATTATCTTGAAGGCATGATTTAATTTGGAGTTGAATGCCGTCAAGTGGTAGAGGGCCCCTGCCCCTTGCACGGATTTCTTTTGCGTAAACTAGATAAGTTTTTCCTAGCTGTCTTTACGTTCTGCATTTGAATTAGTAGTTGTTTTGTTTTATTTACTGTAGTCGTACTCATTCTAGTTCTTCCATAAGAAGACACTCTTCCAACAGACTAAAATGATGAATGTTTAAATGACTATGGTATTGTAGGATAGGAGTTAAATTTATATTTGTTTTAACTAGCTACTGTAGTCATATTCGTTCCAGTTCTTCCACAAGAAGACACTCTTCCAATAGACTAAAATGATGAATGTTTAATGACTATGGTACTGTAGGATAGGAGTTGAATTTGTATTTGTTTTTAACTAGATACTGTAGTTATATTCATTTCAGTTCTTTCACAAGAAGACATTCTTCCAATAGATCATAACAACGAATGATGAATAGCTATAGTATTGTAGGAATTAGTTGTAGTTTTTAGTCTTCACTATCATAGTTTCACTTGTCCTAATCACTCTTCCACAAGAATAAATTCTTCCAAGACATCCTTAAGAAGTTCAAGATATGACTGTGATGTGACAACTTAGTTTCATTTGCTTTCAGTTCATTTTCTTTCAATTGCATACAAGTTCACAGTCAGAATTGTTCTACCTCTTCCACAAGAAGGAACTTTTCCAAAATATCACTAATGATGAACAAACAGATTGTGTAACCTCATAGAATAATGCATGTTAATTAGAACGCTCCGGAGTTTCATTTTGCATTTAATTCATGTCCAGCTACTTCGTTTCAAGTTTGATGATGGCTTATAGTTAACATTGTTCTAGTTCAGAAGCATCTTAAGCTCATGTTTAAATTAATTCATTGCACTTACATCTCATAGTCACATTGTCACCCTTTGCACAATAGATCACTTTAGTTGATAGGATTCATAAGACAGCCTTCATTATTTACAAATATCTTTTTGTTCTGAAAACCATCAGTGATCCATAACCTTAGGAACAGAAGATAACATCATTTCAAGGTCTGAAATATCTCTGCAAATCCATCACCATAAACAGAGCTCTTCCTCAACAGAACTACCCTGAAAAGAAACCAATAACTCTTGGAGTATAGACTCTGACCTTCAATTGAAATTGCAGAATAGAACTAGGAACTAGTCATGAAATAGATGAGCTTAGAATAGAATGTTGCATCATGATTAATGTCTAACTGTCTAGTTAAGAAAACTTGCATATTTAGTGATCATTTCTCAAAGTCTAGTCTGTGTCATTTGTTTAATAAGTCATCATCAAGCTCTTGTTTCTATTCAGTCATAGTTCAAATGTTGCTTCAGTATTTTTGATTACATTTGCCATTCCATACATTAGGCTCAACCGTGTTTTTGACCACCAATTTCTTTTCATTAGTTTTCTAGGCACTTTCATTGTAAACACAAAACTTCAAAAGACCAAAAACATCATAAATCAACATAAAAGACCAAAACATCACAAAACACTACACACAACGCACTAGGAAACAAGCACCTAGGTACATATGGTACATTTCACTTCAGCAGTTTACAAATCCTGGTTTACAATTAAATGAACTCAGTTTAGGAGACTAGATTGAGACACAACAGGGGCACAGGATCGAATTGATGGTCCAGGATCTGTATTTCTTGACTGGTCTCCCGCCACTTGGGATGGTGGGAAATACGCATCCAGTGTTACCGCAGGGGTGGAACATCATGGAGTTTGTGGAGCGACATTGTCGACCGGGTCTCCAATTGAAAGGGACTTGGATACTGACCGGGGACCTAGAGAGATTAGAGACTCGTGCAGTGGCCGCAGCGATGCTGCAGATCCTGGGAAATCAGACGCTCCATCACATCACTGGAGGGTAGATGATGATTGTGGAGAGTGTGTTGAGTGGGACCTACTATGGGTGGGCCCAAATGATTTTGGTGTCGTTAAAACGACAGCTATCACTTTGCAAGCGGCAAGTGAACCACGATTGCTCATATGGGACGTTATTGTGCTCCTTATTTTTTGAGAAGATCCCGACCTTACGACCTCGTATACAGCTCCCAGATGGGGGCCCGAGAAAGCCCAAGATGCGCCGGTGGGGGCGACTACTGTGCAGAGGAGGAGGAGGGGCAGTCGAGCGGGTGTTTTGACCTGATTTCTTTGCCCATTGGGATAAGATGTCGTTATACATAGACAACTATCCCTATAGTGGGATGAGTTATTGTGGGGATCCAGACCTACCACTTCCGCCTGGTCGAGTATGGGAACCTGATGGTAAGTGACAAGTGAATACTCTTTTTTGCGCATGTTAAAGTTATTGAATAGTAGATAGGGTACTGATTCATGTACTTTTGGTATGCAGATATAGCTCCGGTAAAACCGGCCGGATATATGGGACAACCAGCAGCATCAGGAACTCTAGGCCCGAGTGGATCGAGAGCGGTGCATAATGAGGATGCGGCCACCCTCCTAGAGGACATCCGCCGTAGATGCGAGAGGTTGCTGACCGATGTTTCAGAGCGCGGGTGGAAAGACTTAGACGACCAGTACATAGAGCCATGTATTGGCCTACCCTCGAAATGGTGAGGTGTCATGCGGCACATGGCGATGACCGGTCAAGGGATACATGATCTACATACTGCAGGAGTAGAGACATTGGCTCGGGATCCACCAGATAGTGATTAGGTGTGGGATAGGTGGTGCCCCCTAGTGTGTATGTAGGGACAGGTGGTGCCCCCAGTTTTGAGTTTTTTGTAACATGCTATGGGCATTTCATATGTATCAGAGTAGATGGACTCTAAACACATGTTTTGCGACACATATTATGGATATGCATCTTTTTTAATGATTATGAATGTTATTGTCTTGTATAAAATGTGTGTGATAAATGCCAATCTAGAACATGGTTTGCAATGCTATCTACATAGTGATTTTGTTCTTGAGGTACATGGTTGAAAGTTATGGTTTCAAATTCATGTATCAAGAGTTTCACTCATAAATATCGTCTAAAGATGATAGGATTATGCACACGATAGACACAATTTAGTTGCATGACAAGAAGTAGGGAATCTAAACGAACATGTAGATGGAGGATGCGATGAGAGAGGGCATCGACTAAGAGACCACGCACTGCATCATATTCGGCCTGATTATTGGTGGCGGTACCAATGCAGACCCCGTTCGAGAGAACAAGGGCATGCAAGGGGGTGAAAATGGCCCAACCTGCCGAGGCTAGATTCCAAGAGTAACGACTTGCACCATCGGCATAACCGATATAGGGTGGGGACGGGAGGTCTTTCGGAATAGTGTTACGAGACAAAAAATGGGAGGAAGAGGGACAGTGACGGCAGAGTGAGTGTATAGTAGACATCGAGCGGCAACTGCGGGAGGGAGTGCGATGGGAAGGATGGCTATGACTCATATACGAACTAGATGGTGGTATATGAGGGCTATAGGAGGTATGGCTGGGACTCGAGCTGCGGAGGTCAACATAGATACGGGTGGTGTTATCCCGTTTATGGGCGGGAAGGATGAGGTCATGGGTGGAGAAGGCTTCCAAGAGGGCATCCTGACGGGAAAAGAGGGGATGATGAGAAGAATGGAAACCACATGATGCAGCAAAGCTACCGAAATCATCTGTATAGGAAGAAAGTCTCACATACGGATCGTCACAGGGAATCACAGAAGAACAGATAAACAAAAGGTCAAATGATGTTGAGCCCAGGGTGGTTGCTGAAGGGGGATCGAGCGAAACAACAGGGGAGGATTCAAAGGGAATGTTCTCCAAGGGTCTCACGGAGGATGATAGGTAGAGAATGGTGGTAGTAGACTCTGTCATCTGGACATCAGGGGGGGGAATGTCAATGGGAGTGGGGGGATCCTCAAGCTGACCTGAAGCATACTGCTCAAGTATGGGAGAGGAAAACTAATTTTTTTCAACCTAATACTCTCGAACTACCTCTAAAGAGGCGTGATAATGCGTCAAGTGAGGAAAATGGTGGGAGTAATGGCCATGGATACCGCACAAAGCACAGGGTTTGTTGGTGCGAATAATCTTTGGGTTCTTGGTTATGGACGAGGACAGAATAGAGGGATCAGGGACCGTAGACTCAGGGAACGCGACTTTAACCATGGGTTGAATATGAGGAAATTCAAGACAAGTATGGGTGGCGTGACCGACGACATCACACAAGGCGCAAGGCTTTGCGGGCGGAGGAGGAGCCGGGTCAGTCGGGGTGGCCTTGTCTTTGGATGCCCCCTTACGAGCTTTTCCTTTCTTTCCTGGAGCTGTCACCACAGGCATAGGGTCTTGGGGAGGTGCTGGGGGCGTGGTGGCAATGGAGGAGGTGATGGGGACCGGTTGAACCAGTGTCAAAGCAAGATAAGGTTTGGGGTGACCAGGTGGGGTAGCGGCTGGAGGGTCAAGGTATTAGACGGGTATGCCCAGGGTCAGGTTGGGGAGAGAGAGGGTGGCCATGACGGGAACCGTATAGACTCTGGGAGGGGGAGCCAGGAAGGGTATTTGACCAGTGGGATAATGACCAGGAGGGACGGCTCCGAGATGGTTGAGGCCTGGGGGAACCGACCCAGGAGGATAGAGGGTTTCAGGGATACCAGCTGTAGGAGAAGGGCCAGAAGGGAGGTCCGGCTAGCTGAGATGAATGGCTAGGAGCGGGTTGCGGTGGGCAAGGTTGAGTCTGAGGTTGCTAACTAGCTAAAGCGGGTCACTTAAGGGCAGCTCGAGACGATTGCATCATGCAAACATTCGATAAGCTGGGATCAGAGATAGGAGGAGGAGGGAGACCAGGGAAAGTTCCAAGCAAAGAGGAGTCTTTGTAGACGCCGGGAGAGACACTGGTCAAGGGATCGACCGTTTTTTTATTAGCTACAAAAGAGATGGTTGTCTCAGGGGAGGTCTAAGACTTTGGCTCATGATATGTCAACTGGTTGATGGTGACTATCTTTCCATTGTGATTAAAAGACATCTTGCGAAAAACCGCGGATGGGACAGCAGACATGGCATAGGTGTAGCTTCGCCCCAAGAGAATTTTTTAATCTAGAGGGGCATCGATGACTTCGACTTCAACGCAAACAGTCTTGCCCGCAAGAGTGATAGGACAATTACGGAATAGGCCAATAAGATGGGAGGCGTGGCCATCCCACGCTCGAAGGGTGATCATGGAAGGGGACAACTCAGGAGATCCGAGTTGCTTCCAAACCGAAGTGAACATCACACAGGTGGATGACCCCTCATCAATGATACACCGAAAAACGTTAGCGTTCCAGATTTTGAATGGGATTTGGAAGGCTACGGAAGCAGGAAGAGGAGGATGTTCTGATTGATGGGCGTCGAAAATAATAATTTGGTCATCAGCAGGATCTACACCGCCCATGGGAGATAGTAGAGCCTTCTTTTGGGAAGGGAACGATTAGAGGAGTTCCAATGTGGAAATGGTAGTGGGAGACTACGCCAAATCATCTACTATGCTATACGAATGAGCATCTCGACCAGAAGCAACATTTCGGTGTAATGGTCCCTTAGGAATCTTGGTATGAACCTCAAATTTGGGTTGAGGGATATGTAAAGGACCATTGGATGTTGAAAGAGGCTCTGTAGAACCTGAAGAAGGGGACTCGGAGGCAGATTGAGTGGGAGGCTTGGGGTACTGGCGAGACCGAGTTTGAAGGTTAAGGTAGACGGTTGGAGATGGATCAGAGTTCATCATGAGGATCTGGTAATCGGAGGAACCAGAAGGGGAAGGTTGAGTGGCGACCTGTCCGTCAGGTGGTTGGGTAGCCACGAATCATTGCTGGGGGAAAGGATCGGTAAACATAGCCGGTTGAGTAGTGGCCAGATTAGGGGGAGCATGGGGGGAGGCATGTTGTCCTCACAATGTGGCCAGAGACTCCCACATCTGCCACATCTGTGGTAGAAGGGGACAATCGTGAGTGTAATGACTGTAAACACCACAACAAGAACAAGGCTTATTTGTGCGAATAGGCCTGTCCGGCTTGGGCTGAGTGCCCTATTGCTGGTTAGCAATGTTAGGGTCAAGACCTTGAGGATTGGGTCCATGAGTACCAGGGGAAGATTGATTGTGATTTCCTTTCTGCCTTCTTTGAGAGGAAGGGGGATTAGTCGCGCCCTACTGTGCAAATACTTGCCCTGGAGGGGGCTGTAGGTGCTGTTGCTGGGGTTGAGAAGGCAAGGGGGGTGGAAGTGCAAATGCTATAGGAGCTGGAGCACTAGGCTGTGGATAAGGATAATGGTTAGGTTGGGCAACATTGAGGTAATCAAGAGGTTGGGCAAAAGGATGAGGCATTCTGTATCCTAGATACATGCTACCTGGAGGGGGAAAAGTGCTAGAGGTGCTGGCCGCTCCCGGAGGGAGACCATAGCCCATAGGAGGTTGAGCATACGGATGAGAAAGGGTGCCAACGATACCGTCGGTGGAATGAGATGCCCCCGGGGCGTTAGCGCCACTGGGCCTGGGGAGGTCAGGCAAGATGGTATAAACATAACCAGACTGAGCGTAGATCAGGTCATATTTCAAGGCTATTTGGAGGGCAGCTTCTTCGGTTTGAGGGAAATGGGAGGCGACATCTTTGCTAATGGGAGGTAAGAGAGTGTGAAGGAACCAATCCATATAAACCCGATCTTCAAAGGTGGGAGCTCGACATAAGCTCCTTCTTCTCCGCCATTCCTAGACATGAGTGGAAAGGCGGGTTGAAGAGGATTGACGGAAATAAGTCAAAAGCTCGGTACCAGTGTCGTATCAGAGAGGGAGATGGAAATAAGATAAAAAGGCTTGGGAAATGGTCACAAAGGTGGTATGGGAAGAGGTAGCCTAATCAACATACCATTTAGAAGCTTCGCCCGTAAGCGTGCATTGGAACAACCGAAGACGGATGGAATCATTGGTAATGGAATTGGAGGAACACCACATGTGGAAAGATCGGACATGGTTGGTTGGATCTTCTCCAGCAAGGCCTTTGAACTTAGGGATGTCAGAGGGGAGCTTGGTTGGCATAGCAGGCCAACCAACATTGTGGCGGATAGGGTCATTGAACAACTGATTGAAATCGAGGAGGCTGAGGCCTGCCATGTAAGGGAGCAAGGGTGTAGCCGAGGTAGTTCCTGTGGCGGTTTCGTTAGTAGTAGTCCCGACATTAGGGTCGGGATTACCGCTAGCGTTAGGCCCTGGACCAGACATAGTGAAGGTGACAGGGGGAGAACCAGAAGTAAAAGGAGAACCTAATGAATCAGAAGAGGAGTCGGAGTGCGGACTCAGAGGATGATTAACTCATCGATGGCAGGAAGGAGTAGGTCGATCGACCGGAAACTGAGGGTGAAGGCCAAGAAGTCTCCGGGATGTGCGCCTTGAGGGCACAATGGTGACAACACAAACATGGCACAAGGGGAAGCAGAATGACCAACAAAGGCAGGGAGGTGCAGAATCAAGTGATTACAATGTCGAAACAAGGGCAGAAAGGTGCAGTGTCAATTGATTTTACAATGTTTTAAGGTCTTTGCCTGGCGGTGTTAACCAGGCTCTTCTTTGCTTAGGGTGAGTGTGTGGCGTGCATTAATTTTAATTTTTAAACCCAGACATTTTGAGAGCAAAAGAAAAAAGTGTGCTGCGTAACTGAAAATAAATCTACAGAGAACAGTATATAATGCTGAAATAACATAAAATTAACAGCTAACAATGCATCGATCTAACCCAAAAAGGTGAGTCTCTCAAAACTATTCTAAAAGAGGGAAAAAATCTAGTCAAAACACACTAAAAAGAGGCCAATAGATCGAAGGTCAGGAGGGATAGGGATCTAAAGGAGAAATCTGCTGAAAAGAGGTGCAGAACACAGCCAAGAGGCAGAGGCAAGGTGGCTGTAAAAAAGGAGGAAATCAGCAAAAAGCAGAAGGGACAAGGAGGAGTCCCTAAAGGTAGATCCAAACAAAACTTCAAAAGGTTATTTGAAAGGGAGAAAAGATGATTAAAATGGATCTGAAAAGGAGGTATCAGATCTAAAAAAGGGAAGGCTGAAACTCTGAAAAATCTGACACCTGAAACAGCTAAAAATCTTCCACCAAAAGTGGAGGGTAATGAAGCCCTAGGGGGATATGTTCCCACTTAGATGAGCAAAACAAATCAGAAACAGGTCTGGACGGGTTGAGACAGAGGCTGGAAAACCCTGACAGAAGCTTCAGAAAAACCCAGAAAAATTGCAGAAAAATAGCAAAAAAACTGGCAGGTCGCAGGTTCTGACCTGTTTTCTGTGCAGGTCGTAGATAATGGGCTGAAAAGTGCGACCTGGAGTCCAGGTCGCAGTTTCTGGGCTGAAAAGTGCAACCTGAAGCTCCGGGTGTCCCAGCGGCAGATTTCTGAAAAAGTTGTCATCTCAGTTGCGGCTGATGTCTGTCACCTGCGCAATAGGTCCAGAAACACGTGGAAGTTAGAAATTTTAGTGTTTTAGGGTTTTATAGGTGAAAAACAACATAAAAATAGGAAAAACAAAAATCTGAAAAGAAACCCTAGGGTTTGAAGTAGCTGGATATGCAGGAATATGAAAAACGACAACGGTCGTAATTGAAAACCCGGGTGGAGTCGCCAGTTGTTAGTATGAATCTTTTGTCGAAGTGTACGAAAAAAGACCACTTTAGCTACGCATAACTTATAGCCCTAACATCAAATATGGTTGCCAATATCTTCAGATCTGTAGTTAGTTGATCAAGACAAGTGCTGCAAAAAACCAGATCTATGCATAAAGAGACATTAAGCAGTAAAAACAAGGTTTTGCTCCATACATCCAATAGACAAGACAAGAACAATGTTTTTTGAAAGAATTTTTGTATTAAGGGCACCTAGGAGGAAAACAAGAAGGTGTTTCCAATTCTCCTCAATGGGATGGGTTCTTGGAAGTCCTCGGCACTTCAGATCTAGCATTTCTCTTTCCTGTTGGTGTAGAAAACCCAGAAAAAGATAGAACTCAAAGGGAGCTCACACAGCAAATACCGGAAAATATGACAATGATAATGGCTCAAAGTCAGACCAAGAGTATAGATCCAGAGTGATCTAATAGGCAACCAAAGGTGAAGAATGGTAGGAGAAACCCTCATATTTATAACAAAATATTGGGTCATTCTAGATCTTGGTGCATGATTAAAATAACATTAACCAAATCTAGATCCACCTTTTATGGAATATTTTATTATATTTGTTGGAGAGAAAAAGTATTTGACTTGGGTCAAATCCCTTTATTTGTGAATAATAAATAAATAAATGATTTATTTATCATTTTAAGGAAGTGGTTGAAAGATAATCAAATAAATAATGATTTATTTAATTATTTATGGGTGATTTAGTCATATTTAACAAGGAATATTATTTAAATAAGATTTAAATAATTATTCCTAGAAAATAATAGGATAAATAAAGATTTATCTAATTAATTTCTTTGTTTTGGGTTAAACATGACCAGGAATAATAATTAAATTATTGTTTAATTAATTATTCCTTGAGGAAAATCAAACAAATATAGGTTTGTTTAATATTTCCTTTTTGGGTTTCCTGTTTAGACCATAAACAACCTAATAAATGTGTTTTATTAAGTTATTTTACATAGTGAAAGCAATTTTACTTAGGGTAAAATTGGTCTTACATGGTGTACTTGGGTCCATCTAATGATAGTAGGTTAGATGACCAAAAAATGGTGTAACAGGAGGACCCTACGAGCCTTGTTAAAAAGCGATTTTTTTGAACTACACAATTGTGGGAATGGGCTAGATGATGACCCAACAAAATCATGTGCCCCACATTTTTTGCAATACATTATTGATCGAGGGAAGGGGGTGAAAATGAAACCACTTAGATTACCCCAGATACATGGACAACCCTGATCTATCACACCCCCCATGCCCTATTTACTAAAATAAGTATACATCCCCTCTAAAATCATTGTTGGTTGTTGACTTATGAAGACCCACCCTATGGAAACCACTACATTTTCGATAAATTGGGGCCAAAATTGGAAAATGTCACAAAACATCATGGGGAAGGTCCAAGTGAGGCCTGCACTTGAGTTGATTTGGTAATGCTACGAGAACCTGACAAGGACCATGTGGATGCCACATAAGAGCCCATTGATGGCGTAGACTGCAATTAAGCTAATGTGGTGGTGCAACGTGCCCAACATATAAATGCCATGTAGAAGCATCCTAAAGATGTGGATATGTGTCATGATGATGTGTCAACTCAATGTTGATGTGGCAGTGCCTCGTGGATGCCACATGGAAACACAAAACTGAAGTGGCCTAATATGATTGGTTAAAATTCAAATGGGCATAACTTTCAATCTCGAAGTTGGATTGAGATAAAATTTATATTACTATAAATATCTCGACAAGCTGAACACAATGATGTCATTTGTATTGAGTTTCAATGACATTTGAAAAATAAGATGTTTGTAACCCCCATCTTCATAACAAAGCTTGAAAATGAGGTCAAATCACTAGGTAACACCTCCCTCATCCCAAGATAGTGTAAGGGGTGGGAGGGAGTGTTACACCATATTAATTTTTTTTCATTTTAATAAATCGTAAATATTATATATTAAGTCCATATTGAGAATAGAATAAATTACACATCTCCCTCACAATGTACAGTGAAAGTGTAATATTTTTTTAATAAATTACTTTATTTTTCCCTATATAAAGCTGATATTAAAATTATGTTATTTAATATGGACATTCAAATATTTTATTTAGGGTTGACAATAATTTTTTTTGTTATTGATATATTTTTATTATTGATAAAAATATATCAATAAAAAAAAAATTTATTGTCAACCATAAATAAAATATTTGAATGTCCATATTAAATAACAAAATTTTATATAAACTTTATAAAGGATAAATAAAGTAAATAATATTAAACATTTTCTTATATTTTCACTTTCTGTTGTGAGGGAGATGTGTAATTTATTCCATTCTTTATATGTAGTTGATATATAATATTTAAAAATTATTAATAAAAAGTGTTATTAATAGGGAGATTAGCAATAAGTGTTAGAGGAAGCATAAAATTACATAAAAAATGAAATAAATTAAAACACTTTTTTTAAATAAAATTACATTTGAGTATGAAAATCATACTTTAAAACCAAAATTAAAACTTAAAATGATATTTACATGTTGATGAATCCTCTGTAGATGGTTGAGAAGGTTTTATTTGACTCACTCTAACAATTTTGCTAACCTTATTGAGATGAAAATTATACTATCTCAACAAGGTCAACAAAAGTGTTAGAATGACTCAAATAAAACCTTCTAAACCATCTACGGAGGATTCATCAGCACGTAAATATCATTTTAAAGTTTTAATTTTGGTTTTAAAGTATGATTTTCATACTCAAATGTAATATTATTTAAAAACAGAGTTTTAATTTATTTCATTTTTTACGTAATTTTATGCTTCCTATATGTAATAAGTTTTGTCCCTAGCTTCCAACTCAAATCACACATGCCAAATTGAAACTAAAAAGTGCCAAACTTCAGCAACATCATCGTGCAAAGAAGAAAAATCAAATGAAAAGGGTAATCAGCAAAAGTTTTCAAAAAAGTGAAATGAGACATTAGAAAAGTGAGTTTTTTAATTCAAATTCAAATTCACTTAAATATTTATGAATCTATGAAATATTTTCAAATTCATTTGCCTCCTCCAAACATCAAGCAAACACTCTAAGGTACAAAAACTTTGAATTTATAGGCGAAATTGGAAAAAGAGTAGAATTCAGGGCACAAATGCTTGGAGCAGAGCGAAAATAACCAATTCAGGGTGCAAATTCTTGAGGCAGGGCGCAAATACCTAGTTCAAGGAACAAACGCTTGAGCAAGGGCACAAATGCTCTGTTCATGGCGCAAATGACCAGTAAGCAATAGAAAGTGTTCAAGTGGTGAATTTTTTTTTTTCAAAGCTCCACCAACTCACTTATTGACCTCCAACAAACCAATAAGATGCTCATGCCATTAAAAACCATTTTCATAGGTTTATGTATTGAGGTCTTGTAAATTATGGTTGTAATTTTGTGTTTGAATTGAGAAGAAAAACCATAGTAACCCATTACACTTGTGAAAACTCCCAAAATTCACTCCCTTACCCTTTGCATCCTTCCCACACTTATAAAAACCCATTCCCAAACCCCTCATTTTCAAAATTCCCTTTTCCTATAACTTTCTCCAAAAACCCTAAGCCCTATGTGTTACATCTACATAGGCTCCCAATCCCTAAAATCCCTATCCTAAATCTAAAATAATACAAAAAGGGGGAAGAGTGCTTAGAACTGAACCTACCAACACTAGCGAACTCTTGGCTTCTCCATTGACTATGACATGATTCAAACATGTTGGATGTTATGATTTTTGTGAGAAAATTCATAAGGTCCAGCACCATCCCATGTTAACAAGACATTTCATATCTGGACTCCATGACAACCAAGTTACATTATTTGGTGTCACTTTTACTTTATCCACTGCTATCATTTCATCTCCCACCGACATCCCAAATGTTGGGGAGAAGTGGTTCAAAAAAGGTAATTTGAAGAAATAGGACTTTGACTTCTTCTTAAAACCAAGACACCAAAATCAAACAAAGAGGTTCTTTCCTTTTTCTCACCTCCTAGATAGATATGCCCCAATGATGAAGATAATCATCAAATACTTTTCATGTGAAGGAATATTTCAAGGCTTTATTCCTATCACATCCGGCCCTTAATTCATTTCACTAGGGTAAGGATTCTTAACATACTTTATTATATTTTCCATAGTATAGATAAGATTTCATACATTGCCTAGAAAGAGGAGAATGAAAAGCAAACGAAAAGCCTCTTCCATCATTCCCTCATAAAAATCATAGTCCTACACCATCTCAATCAATTAAAAATTACATGGAGCACCTTCATAGCTAATGATATTTTCAATGAGCCATCCACTCAGCATGCACAAAATGTTCCTTCATCATCTCATCCATCCACTTCCATTCCTCCATCTCAACCCATATCAAATTCATCATCATCAAATCAATCCCTTTCACCTCCTACATCTCCATTTCATCATGACATTGCCTCACCTACCACGATGGAGGACATTGAGCCTAAGTGGGATAGTATGGTTAAGGTTGAGCCATTGCCAAAAATCTACCAGAGAGGCCACAAGCATGTGTTTTCTTCACATGGAATGGAAGGGAGATGCCTTCTACAACAACAAAATGGGAGGACAAGGGTAAATAAAAGGTGATTGAGGAAATCAGTCATAATGAGGAGGATCCTCATGAAACAGAACAAGAATTTAAACTTGTTGACCTAGATGAGGTTGAAAATTAAAAAATCATTAATGCAGAAATCAAAGGTAAGGATGTCAATATTAAGGAGCTCCAAACTAATCTTGACAGCGCCATATATGTCATAAACTTCCTTGAGAAAGAAAATGAGTAATTGAAGACTAAGAAGGTAATCATCGAGGTCAAGTATTTCACTGCTCAAAGGGAGGCAGAAAAAGCCAAAGTCATGCTAGATGAAACACTTGAAAAATATGTCTTACTTGATGATGAAGAGGAACAATTAGCAAGGAATAAACTTAGAACTAGAGGGTTGAAAAGAGATCTAGCTCTAGAAAGACAAAGGGAAGCTAAGCTTGTTGATCATCTAACCCTAAATGAGCACCTTGCTATTGTGATCATTGAGAATAGGGAGCCATGGCTTGATAGAGATAATTAGAATTTGGATAATTTGCTATCAAATGAAAATAATAAAAATGACATATTGAGGAAGAAAGTAAAATACTATGCACTGAAGGAGAAAATTGCAATGGCCAAGCTCAACAGAGACAATGCAAAAATTGAATATTTGACCATGGAAGAGAAGAAGAAATTGGAAATTCTTGCTGAGGCTTCCCTCCAAGATTATCCACATCATCATAAGCCATTCCAACAATTTTAAGGAATTTCTAATCTTTTTTGCAAAATCTTGAAATTTCTGAGTTTTTGGGACATACATTTATCAAAAAATTAGTCATTTGCGCAATGCCCTATGCGCTACGCAAATTATTGGGGAAAGTTTTGAGGGAAAGAAAGGTAAAATTGGATTCCTAATGACTAATTCATCTCAGAAAACCATGTTTCCAGCCTTGGTTTATAGTTTTGATAGGTGACAAGCTCAAAAAACTGCCAAAAAAACACCTTTTTTCCCCTGTTTTGACCTAGGCGTTGTACAAATACTAGTATTAGGAGAATGACTTTTTGAAGGGGAAAGTTACCTTCATTTTCAGAACTTGAGGAATATTCTGAAAGAGGACAGGTAGGGCTTTACAAAAAGCCATCTTGGGCATTATTTGGACACATGTAGGTCACTCAAAAGTGGTCCTGAACATGGAGGACACAAATGACATTGCCAGGGTGCAAATGCATAGTGGAGGACGCAAATGACCAATTTGCTGATTTTTTCCAAATTTCTCTGAAATTTGGACTCTTATTCAATAAATCATGTTTCTACCTATGTAATTAATGATGGTAAATTTAATTATGTTTGGGATTAGTTACCTAGGGGTAGATCCATTGGGTAAAAGTTATCATTGAGTCAAAATGAATAATTTTAGATGTATTTAGGAGTGAGTCACTTGGACCATCCTATACTCTAGCTATCATTTTAGTATTTTTTGGATCTCTTCCTCACCTCATGGATTTGACCCCTGAGGATGAGTGAATGTTGTTTTTATTTCTATTTAGACTCTTTCTTCACTCTTATCAAGGGTTGGAATCAGTTTGGATGTTAGCTTGTTAATCAAGGAACTATTGTACTCAGTTTTGGCCAGTTAATAAAGAAGAGTTGCAAATATTTTTTGGGATACTTGTGGTATGATGTTTATCATTTTTTTTTCTTTAGATTAATATGTTAGAATTTAATTTTCATATTAGCGGGGAGGTTCAGATACAACTTGTTAAGCCTCTTGATAAATTCTGACACTCCTTCAGCATGTATTTTCTTGAGTGTGTTAAACTCAGTAAGACAATGTCCATGGTCTTTCTTCTCTCCCCATTTTCTGAGGAAAGTATCCTCCATTCCTTCCCATGTGGTGATGGAATGGTATCCTAGTGTCTTGAACCATTTTCTGGCTTCACCATCAAGATATTGCACAAACAGTCTTAGGACTATGTCTAGACATTCCACATTAAAATTTTCTGCGAAAGAGCAGAAGACCTCAAGGTGTTTTTGAGCTTCGATCTCATTTTCCCCATTGAATCGGGGCAAGATCTCTAGATATTCCTGTGGCATATCATTCAGCACTTGAGGTAATGATAGGGGGGCATATTTATTCAACAGGAAGCCAGGGACATTGGCCATTAGAGGAGGTGGGGGTCGTGTAAGGATTTGATGTGTAAAAGGAGGAGGGGGATGTAGAAGTGAAGTATGGATAACGATGGGAATGTAATGGACAGCAGCTTGAGGTGTTGATGGGAACAACGAGCTGTGAATAGCAGATACTTCAATGACCTCCTTGACCTCCTCAACTTCATGGGTAGGGTGGGAGGAGTAATATGTGGTATCCCTTGACTCAGCTTCGTCTTTGATTCGGACACCTCCCAGGGGTGGACTATCAGAGTAATAATCGGTCTCTCCCACAGTGGATTCGGGACCTTGCACTTGGGCAACTTGAGAGGAGGAGGATGGAAAGTATTCTAGGGAGAATTTAGGGATCTTAGCATGGATTGATTTTCTTTCCCTCCAACTCCTTCTATGTAGGATCTTTTCTGGGTCAAACACAGAAGGTATCTTTGGCTGGGACGTATCTGACCTCAGGTGTGGCTTACGAAGAGCCAGGACTGCAAGTAAATTTATCTGATAAATGAATGTGGAGTCGCCAAGGTGAGGGATCTACAACTCTCAACTCTCCATGCTCACCTAATTGAAGAGTGAATAAGGTTTTGTCGAGGCCCAAGGATTCAATTTTTCTCAACTTCGATTCCCCGGAAACGGCGCCAAAAAGATGTTTTCATTCCTAGAGACAGCCTTGAGTTGTGAAAGACCAGTGCCTAGGACATCTTATATAGTAAGGAGCATAAGGTATATTTCAAGACCATTATCAGTATAAGGCTCTTTACTACTTCAACTTTTACAAGGAGGTGCAATATAGATGGAACCAGAATACTCATAGATTCAACATAATGAAAAGACGCTGCAAAGGCAAGGAGCGAATCCTCAATATAGATGCATCAGACAACTCAAATACATCTTTCAGTAAGGAGGGTTGGGTTCTAAAATACTTTACAGAGATTTAAAAATCAGACTACGTTTGCTGCGTAGAAAATACAGAAAGAATACTAACTACTAATGAGATGGAATTCCGTAAACATATCTAAACATGAGATGGGCTTAATAAGATAAGAATCCATGCATGTCAATATCTTTCAAAGAATAACATCCCATAGTACTTAATATAGAGGAAACATGAGTGAAGTGGAAAGTGAAACAACATATCATGCCTAAGCCATATTTAAAGCGCTAGACTAGTTAAGCATAAGTATCAATGGCAATAAATTTATACCAAAGCTAGTGAGCCACTCGCATTCCAGAACATGATATAAGAGAAGTGGAAATGGTGAAATGAACAATCAAACAATATCACATAAGGCAGAGTTACATACTATAAAACATTAAGACCAGAACCCTCACTTAAAATAAAACTTCTTCTCGTTGAGACCCAACGGGCTCCTCACATTTCTATTGAGATTTCAACAACAAGCATACAAAAATTCTTACACAGCCAAATTCTTCAGAAAATCTGGAACCTATTTTTCTCTTCGGTTCTTGATTATATAGAAGCCTCAGAAAACATGAACGAGAAGATACTTTTGGGAAAAATATCTTCCTCACATGCTGGAAATCTTTTTGAGGTCTCCATAAAAAATAACCAAAATTCATGATGAGGAATTGGGGCATCTCATAATTGACAGTTGGGCTCATGCCTGCTTTAAACAAAAATATCAAATAACAGTTTCTGACAGAAAGTGAAATGCAGGAGTGGAATGTGAATTCCACTCGAAATTTAAATGCAACAAACTAAAATAGAAGTAAAAGACCACTAGGGCCGAATCATGAATTGACGATGCTCGCTGACGAGGTGAAGTTGAGGCGGTCGCTGTCACAGATGGCAGAATGTTGGCGAAGAGGAATAAATTTGCCTCTGATGTGGCAGTAGAGGATTTTATGCCTGTAGCCCTTCATGATTTTCTTTAATTCTGTTTTAATTTGGAGGATGGGTTATTGATCATCAATATTAGCCGAAATCCCCAAAATTGTCTTCAATCTTCCGTTCCTGCCATGGAAAGTCTTCGACACTACTACTCTGACTTGTTGTTATATTTGGTCGTTGATGAAATGTCCTCTCTATGTTCTAAACCACAGTCACTGTGATTATGGAATACAGGGTGAGTTAACCACTCTACGAAAACCTGCATCATAAAATAAACCAATTATAAAATCTAGGTGGTGGAAGAGATGCTTTGAAAACCTGTGGAATGGTGGCAGAAAATGGTGAATGAAGGCAAAAACTGGCAAAAGAGACTAGAATAATTGTTGAAACCCAAATTTTAGCGTTTGGGTATATTTACAAAGAAAAGCGATGGAAACGAATGAACGCAGGCCATTTGATGGTGGGACCCGGCTAAGGGGGAGGGCAATTAGCTTTGGGCCATTGGATCGCAAGAGGTGATCAATGGCGGAGGTTAAACGATACAGTTAAAAGAGGCTCTGATGAAGAAATATAGGTGCAAGCACGATGCGATGTGGACCGTCGATCGTGGATCAAATGGACAGTCACGATCGAATCGGCAAATCGTAGTCGGGAGAGACAGAGGGTGACACCATTAAAAAGTTCTGATTGACGACAGTGCAATTGAGCGCTATTCATTGGATCGCGAAGGGAATCAATGGTGGAGATCAAATCGGCGAGAAGATGGATGGGGGCAAAGAGGCGGAGCGGGAGAAATGAGGGTCATTGGATCTGATCAGATGGATGGCTATGATAAGATCGGGGGATTGCAATCGGAAGGGACGGGGGGGCGGCACAGCGAGAAGTTCTGATGACGATTGAATTAGGGATGTGATTAAACGACCGCAGTCCAATCTAGAGACAGATCAATGGCTCTGATGAAATCGGAAGAGTCGATGGACAAGAATGACGAGCACGACGCGATTAGCGCTGGGACATCGGATCTGGAGGGGAGATCGATGTTCGGTAGGAAATCAGAGGGAGGAAAGGGAAGAAGCGATGGGCGCAGTGCGATTAGCACCGGGCCATCGGATCTTAATAGATCAACGGCAGGGATCACTACGGGAGTCGATAGACCACAGTCCAATTGCATCGAGGAAAACAAGAGGAACAAAGGAAATGCGCCCTACGAAAACTTCCGATTGCGATAAGGCGCCCAAGGCTTAAGCACTTGGTCTCGGTGCTCGGGGCATATGGCGAAGTGGTTAAGGGGCTGGCCTAAAAAGGGGCTTAGCTTGTCATAAGGTGAAAAGTGGGTTTTGGCCTATTTATCAATGCATTTTAAGGCCGAAAAGGGGTAACGGTAGAGAGGAAAAGGGATTTTCAGAACAACCATTAGGGGAATTTTGAGGTCTAAAATGGGCATCCTAAGGAAATTATAAAATAATAGTGGAAAAAATCAAATAAGATTTGATGACATCATCAAATTTTAGAGGGAAAAATGAAAAAACTACTTTTTCAACTCATATTTTCAACTTATCTCCCAAAGTTTTTATTCAAATTTCGAGCGGGAGTACTCGTTGGATGCGAAATTTAATTCCTCATCCAAGGAGTACCCATGTTGCATATTTTCGATGGGTCCTACTACACTAAAAATGAGAAATACATAAAAAATGTGATTGTAATCACGTTTTTTATGTATTTCCCATTTTTCATGTAGCAGGGTTCATTGAAAGTATGCAACATGGGTACTCCTTGGATGAGGAATTAAATTTTGCATCCAACGAGTATTCCCACTCGAAATTTGAGTAAAAATTGTGGGAGATAAGTTGAAAATACGAGTTGAAAAAGTAGTTTTATTATTTTATTATTTTTTAATATTTTGACCCTTTTATTTAAAAAATGGTAAATCATCCCCCATGGTTGACATCATCATCTTGAATCCTATTGGTTGTTATAAAGTTTATTTTTGTTGTACATTTTTCTTAGGAGGCCCATTTTAGACCTCAAAATTCCCCTAATGCAAGGGTATTCGTAAGGTTAAAAAGGGCAATTGAATGATCAATGAGGGATTAATGAGGAATTATGGGAGGGGAAAATGGTGTTGAAACGGAGGATTAGTGGGAATAAAATAAGGGAAATGGAGGCCGTTTTGGGCATTCATCTTCACAGAAATAGATAGGTTTTTAACTGAAAACAGCAATGGGGATTCATCAAAGGACAAAGGGCATAAAGGGGATTTCAAGGATGATGTGTTTTTAGCAGGAATGCTTTCCTTGAAAGCTCAGAAACAATTTGACCCCCTGTTTTCTTGTCAAAAATTAATAGGGGGCTACCATGATCAACATTGGCTCCACCTGGGGATGGCATGTTCATCCTTAGGCATGTCGAGAACTTCGCAGACCACTTGTTAATCTTCTGTGTGGGCACCACTCGTCATATATTTTCATTTATCTCTTCATGATTCATCACGACACAAACATCATTCGAACACAAATGAAAACAGAAAAATAATGTACAGTATGATACATCAGGCTTTCTCGGCCTGAATCAGAACTGGAAGTAAGGTTTTAGGAACTGACCATTTATAGGGGCATCGAGCAAGTCTCCTTGTAAATTTTCCAACCTGAAAATGTTTTTTCCCCCTTGTTCCACAATTTTAAAGGGGCCAAACCAGAGGGGGTCGAATTTACCGTGTTTTCCCTGTTCATCTCTTTGAATATCCCATTTGAGCACCAAATCCCCAATCTGCAACTTCCTGTCCTTGGCATGTCGATCAAAAAGGTCCTTCATCTTCTCTTGATATTCATTTATCCTCTGACTTACTTGGTTCCACGTTTCTTCTAACTGTACCAGCTGATTGATCCTCCTGGTCACATCATCAGGTTCTTCTTGAATTTCTTGCATATACTAATTCATACAAGGAATATTTCTGCCCTCCCATATACTAATTCATACAAGGACTTCCCAGTTGCTCTCTTGCTAGTAATCCTGTTGGCCCACAGAGTGAATTTCAACTGGGAATCCCAATTTTTCTGATTTTCATTGATTGCCTTCTTCAGTGCTCTCACCAGGGTTTTATTTGAGGACTCTTCCAGGTCGTTTCCTTATGGGTAATAGGTCGTAGAGTGACCTAATGCAATATTATACTGTTGGCAGAAGCTGACAAACTTTTCATATTTAAAGGCATGTGCGTTGTCGGTCATTATCCTGGTAGGGCATCCAAATCTGGATATGATGTTTTCTTCCATAAATTTTATTACCACGACATCTGTTGCATTCTTGGAAGGTATAGCTTCCACCCACTTTGTGAAATAATATGTGGCCGTTAATATCCACTTATGCTAGCCACTTGAAGGTGGGTGTATTTCACCTATAAAGTTGATTCCCCATTTCTGAAATGGTTCGTCCACGTGAACTGGAATCATGGGCATAGGTGCTAGCTTTTGTCTTTCAGCAAAACTCTGACATTTCTCACAAGCTCTAAACCTGGGAAAACACATCTCCAAAGAGTTTGGGCCAGAAGAAACCAGCCTTCAGGACTTTGTGAGCAGTAGCCCTTCAACTGTAATGACCCCCACAGATTCCTTCATGAAACTCAGCCATTATATTCTCTACCTCTTCTTCGGTGAGACACAGGAGCAGGATGCCTGAGGGGTCTCGCCAGTACAGTCGACCGTTTTCAACAACGTACTTCTGTGATCTCAACCTCAGTATTTTGTATTTAGCTTTGTCACAGCTTGGTGGGCAGCTGAGTGTTAGAAGATATTCCACTATCTATTTATACCACGGGCTGATGAGGTACTTCATATGTGTTTTCTGGGAAGCTATCTCTCCTCCCTGTGGCTCTTCTTTCTTCTCAGACTCCTCATTAGCTATCATGGACAAATTTATACCCAGAGCCTGACAGTTTAATTCAGACAGGATTTTGGCTAACCCTTGTCCCTTGATTAGTTTGGTAGGGCGAATGTCTAGCTCATATTCTTGTATTTTGGCAATCCATTTCCCTCTTTTTTCTTCGCTATCTCCTTGGATAAGAATATTTTTAACAGCTGCTGTAGGCACAGACGCAGTGATATGGGACTACAAGACATACATACGAAATGATTTGAGAGACTTCACCAGAGTGTATGCCTACTTTTCTAATATGTTATATTTCAGCTCAGCATCGTGGAGCACCTGACTGAAAAAGGTGATAGGTTGCTCATACCCTTCTTCATTTTTATGCAATAGAACTCCTGCCACCATGTGAGGTGATGCAAAGGAAAATATCATAAAAGGTTTGGCATAATCTAGCCCAGCTAGCACAGGGGCTTCAGCAAATGCATTTTTAATCCTGAAAAATGCCTCTCGTGATTCCTATGACCACTTTACCTCGTTATTCTTCTTCAGCATGTCATTTATATGTCTAGCTATCTCATCATAATTAGGGATGAACCTCCTTAGAAAGTGAATATGGCCTAGGAACACCTGAACCTCCTTTTTATTTCTGGGAAGAGAAATGCCATTTATAACTTCTACCCTCTTAGGGTCTATCTTTACCCCATCCTTGGTTACAATATGTCCCAAAAGCTTGCCTTCTTCCAATGCAAACAAAGACTTCTGTGGGTTGAGAGAGAGGCCATACCTTCTGCACTTCTCGAAATTTCTGCGCAAGTGTTCAATGTGCTCTGCATCATCTTTTGAAAACATAGTAATATCATCCAGATATACCACCACAAACTTATCTTGCTCCCCAACAAAGGCAATATCCATGGCCCTCTGAAAAGTGGCCCCTGCGTTAATCAACCCAAAAGGCATCCTAGCATACATAAACGTCCCCCATGGAGTGGTAAAGGCAGTCTTCTTCTGATCTTCTGGTAGTACATCCATTAGGGGAATTTTGAGGTCTAAAATGGGCCTCCTAAGGAAATTATAAAATAATAGTGGAAAAAATCAAATAAGATTTGATGACATCATGAAATTTTAGACGGAAAAATGGAAAAAATACTTTTTCAACTCATATTTTCAACCTATCTCCCAAATTTTTTACTCAAATTTCGAGCGGGAGTACTCATTGGATGCGAAATTTAATTCCCCATCGAAGGAGTACCCATGTTGCATACTTTCGATGGGTCCTACTACACGAAAAATGAGAAATACATTAAAAAACGTGATTACAATCACGTTTTTTATGTATTTCTAATTTTTCGTGTAGTAGAGTTCATCAAAAGTATGCAACATGGGTACTCCTTGGATGAGGAATTAAATTTCGCATCCAAAGAGTACTCCCGCTCGAAATTTGAGTAAAAATTTTGGGAGATAAGTTGAAAATATGAGTTGAAAAAGTAGTTATATTATTTTTTAATATTTTTACCCTTTTATTTAAAAAATGGTGAATCATCCCCCATGGTTGACATCATCATCTTGAATCCTATTGGTTGTTATAAAGTCTATTTTTGTTGTACATTTTTCTTAGGAGGCCCATTTTAGACCTCAAAATTCCCCTAATGCACCTGATTGTACCCAGAGAATCCATCCATCATCGACATCTGAGAAGCTCCTACCACTTTCTGCAGGATGTGATCCATCTTGGGCAGTGGATAATTATCCTTTAAGGACGCTCTATTTAAATTTTTGAAATCAACACATAGCCTTATTTCTCAATTCTTCTTCCTTACAGGAACTAATTTTTCCACCCACTCAGAATATCTCAATGGTACAATGATTTTGGCCTTCAAAAATTTCTTAATTTCTTTCTCAATAGAGGGAAGCAGTATGGGATTTATCTATCTAAGCTTCTGTTTGTGTGGTTTAGCATCTACCTTCAGAGGAATCTTATGTTGTATGATGCTGATATCGAAGGTTTTTAGGTCTTGATAAGACCATGCAAACACATCTTTATATGACCGGAATAATTTCTGGTAGAGCTCTTTATATTCTTCCGAGACCTTCTTGGACAACTTCACGATTTTGGGATCAGCCTCAGTGCCAAGATTGAGATATTCTACTTGATTTTCCTTCGCAAATTTGTTTGGCTACAGGGGGACATCATTCTTGTTAAACAACCTTTCTAAGGGCACTATTCCTCGGGGAATGACATTCCCTTTCAACTGCAGAACTTTGTGGCCAGCCACCCTTTTCTCCCATTTATCTCCTGAAGTGTTTTTAGCCTCTTCTTCCTCACAAGTATCAATCTCCATGTTGGAAAATTCCCCAACTATTTCCAGGAATATTTTCACCTATTCTTCATCCTCAAACACCTGCCAATGTTTGATGTTGTCTGGGATTGATGGTCGATACCCTACCTCAATTTCATATCTCAAGAGAGGGTTCTGAGGTGGAGAAAAGGTACTGGAAGCCACTACAAGGGAATCTACCATCCTATTCTTCTCCTGGGGCATGAACTGGATACTGAATGCCAAGAAGAAATTCTCCACCAGATCCCAAACTTCGTTCCTATAAGCCCTTAGCCTAGGATGTTTGGCTTGGCACTAATTCTTCACTTGTCTGACCACTAGTTCCGAATCTCCCAGAACTTTTAGACTTTGTATGTTCATGCTCCTGGCTATCTGCAGCCCTAACAGAAGTGCTTCATATTCGGCCACATTATTAGTGGCTTCATACTCCATCTTGAAAGAAAAAGGGACCCATTGGCCTGATGGATAAATCAATAATACCCAAGCCCCATTACCTTCTCTGGAGTTTTCTCCATCAAAATGAAGTGTCCAGATTTCTACTTCATGACTCTGTATGGACAGCTCAGTCTTGATATGGTAGCATGATGGTTCATGAGCGTACTCTTGATCTTCCTCCAGCATCACACATGAGAAATCTCCCTCCCTGCTATAAACTAGAGAATTAACTGAGTCGTCTGCCTTGGTAA
The DNA here is from genome assembly GCA_034641835.2 of Pinus albicaulis. Lineage (NCBI taxonomy): Eukaryota > Viridiplantae > Streptophyta > Pinopsida > Pinales > Pinaceae > Pinus > Pinus albicaulis. Next base: position 814,292,104 of record CM076580.1, read on the forward strand.
CTGTCTTGACAAATCTAGTTTCCCGATACAGCCTCCTCTCCTGGCCACCAAAGACAGGGATAGTGGAATAGGTCAGGTCCAACTTGATTGATCCACCAATTTTAGTCCCCCAAGATCTTGACAGTAGCATGCCAAAGCGAGCTGGGAATTCAGCCACCACGATGTCCATTACTACACTTTTTGCTGGGATTTGGGCCAGATTGACCACCAAATCCTTGATCATACCCAGGAATTTAACTCTCTTGGATTCAAATGAATAAAGGTCCTTGTATGGATGAGTGATTTTTAGTCCTATTTGTTCCATGACTGAGAGGGGAAAACGGTTATGAGAGGCTCCCGAATCTAACATACAGTTATGCAGCAACAGGTCATGTATTACTAAAGACGCATAAAAGGGGGAGTGGAAACATCTAATTCTTCAACATGTGGGCCAAATACAACCATAGGCCTTTCTTCTTGAAGGTTCAGACTGTCTAGAATATGTATTACTTCTGGAGGGAGCATAAAGGATGTGACCTGGGACTGATATGCAGGTTGTTTTAACAATTCAGTCAAGGGAACTGGGATTTTTACCTTCTCAAGCTCCTTTTGTAAACTAAAGGCAAAGGAGGACCTATCTACTGAAACTTATTTTGATTCTTTATCTTTTGAGTCTTTGTTCTGGAGGGGAGGTTTGACTTCCTTTATGATTTTCTTGACACTAGGGCGTGCATCCATTTGTGAAGAGGAAGGAATTTGATCAGCAGACTGCAAAGATTGGTTAAGAGGTCTCTTACCTTTGTCTGGGGTCCTTTGAGCCGTTGCCTCCTTTTGAGCTGGTGCTTCATCTTGAGGTGTGTCCTCCTCCTGATCCTGAGTGTGAGTTCTTTTCCTGGAAGATCTGAGGTCATATCTTCTATTAAACTGAGCTTGCATGAAGTCGACGAACTACTTGTAGTAGTCATTGATCTCAGGATCTTCGGTGCTTTCATTAGCTTTTCCTTATGCATGTGCCGGCACCTCTACTTCGCCACTTTCATGTAGGGGGTATTCAAATTCATCATTGTTTGAGAAAGCAAGGTATGCCTCCTCTTTCTCATAAGTGGTGTCTCTTGTAGGGCCATCTACTTGACCTTCCAGGTATAGAGGGTGTGGTACCTGGTCTTGCTGCTCCTTCCATTCCCTTTGCAGTATTTGCAAGGGTGGCTTACTGTATTGAGGGTTGTAACCCCTGTTTGGAGCATTTTGGAAATTCTTGGAGGGTGAATTCTTGGCCTCCATTTCAAGTTTAACCAGCTTACTTGAAAGATTCCTAATCATCTTGTTCATCTCCTCAATCCTGTCATTAGCTGAATCTCTATCTTGACTCGAGGTGGATACCTCTTCTTTTCCCCTTCTTCTAGTACCATGTTCAAGTTTTCCCTTGGATTTACCAGTAGGGGAAAATTTTTCCTCTAGCTCTAGTGCATTTTTCTGGGCATCATCCAGGGTGGCCGGATTTCTTTCTCTTAGAGAGAAACCAAATTCAGAGTCAAAAGCTGCCACGAAAACAACCTTGGCGGCTGTCTAGTGAGGTTTCATATCAGTGGGGAGGCTCAGATACAACTTGTTAAACCTCTTGATAAATTCTGACACTCCTTCAGCATGTCTTTTCTTGAGTGTGTTAAACTCAGTAAGACAATGTCCATGGTATTTCTTCTCTCCCCATTTTCTAAGGAAAGTATCCTCCATTCCTTCCCATGTGGTGATGGAACAGTCTCCTAGTGTCTTGAACCATTTTCTGGCTTCACCATCAAGAGATTGCACAAACAGTCTTAGGACTACGTCTAGATGTTCCACATTAAAATTTTCTGCGAAAGAGTAGAAGACCTCAAGGTGTTTTTCAGCTTCTATCTCATTTTCCCCATTTAATCGGGGCAAGATCTCTGGGTAGTCCTGTGGCATATCATTCAGCACTTGAGGTAATGCCAGGGGGCATATTTATTCAACAGAAAGCCAGGGACATTGGCCATTGGAGGAGTTGGGGGTAGTGTAAGGATTTGATGTGTAAAAGGAGGAGGGGGAGGTAGAAGTGAAGTATGGATAACGATGGGAATGTAATGGACAACAGCTTCAGGTGTTCATGGGAACAACGGGTTGTGAATAGCAGATACTTCAGTGACCTCCTTGACCTCCTCGACTTCAGGGGTACGATGGAAGGAGTAATATGTGGTATCCCTTGACTCAGCTTCGTCTTTGATTCAGACACCTCCTAGGGGTGGACTATCTGAGTAGTAATCGGTCTCTCCCATAGTGGAGTCGGGACCTTGCACTTGGGAAAATTGAGAGGAGGAGGATGGAAAGTCTTCTAGGGAGAATTCAGGGATCTCAGTATGGACTGATTGTCTTTCCCTCCAACTCATTCTACGTAGGATCTTTTTTGGGTCAGACACAAAAGGTGTCTTTGGCTGGGACGTATCTGACCTCAGGTGTGGCTTACGAGGAGCCAGGACTGTAAGTAAATTTATTTGATAAATGAATGTGGAGTCACCAAGGTGAGGGATATACAACTCTCAACTCTCCATGCTCACCTAATTGAAGAGTGAATAAGGTTTTTTCGAGGCCCAAGGATTCAATTTTTCTCAACTTCGATTCCCCGGCAACGGCGCCAAAAAGATGTTGTCATTCCTAGAGACAGCCTTGAGTTGTGAAAGACCAGTGCCTAGGACATATTATATAGTAAGGAGCATAAGGTATATTTCAAGACCATTATCAGTATAAGGCTCTTTACTACTTCAACTTTTACAAGGAGGTGCAATATAGATGGAACCAGAATACTCACAGATTCAGCATAATGAAAAGACGCTACAGAGGCAAGGAGTGAATCCTCAATATAGATGCATCAGAAAACTCGAAGACAACTTTCAGTAAGGAGGGCTGGGTTCCAAAATTATTTACAGAGATTTAAAAATCAGACTACGTTTTCTGCGTAGAAAATATAGAAGGAATACTAACTACTAATGAGATGGAATTCTGTAAACATATCTAAACATGAGATGGTCTTAATAAGATAAAAATCCATGCATGTCAATAGATTTCAAAGAATAAAATCCCATAGTACTTAATATAGAGGAAACATGAGTGAAGTGGAAAGTGAAACAACATATCATGTCTGAGCCATATTTAAAGCGCTAGACAAGTTATGTATAAGTATCAATGGCGATAAATTTATACCAAAGCTAGTGAGCCACTTGCATTCTAGAACATGATATAAGAGAAGTGGAAATGGTAAAATGAACAATCAAAAAATATCACATAAGGCAGAGTTACATATTATAAAACATTAAGACCATAATCCTCACTTAAAATAAAACTTCTTCTCGCTGAGACCTAACGGGCTCCTCACATTTCTATTGAGATTTCAACAACAAGCATACAAAAATTCTTACACAGCCAAATTCTTCAGAAAATCTGGAACTTGTTTTTCTCTTCGGTTCTTGATTATATAGAAGCCTCAGAAAACATGAATGAGAAGATATTTTTGGGAAAAATATTTTCCTTGCGTGCTAGAAATCATTTTGACGTCTCCATCAAAAATAACCAAAATTCATGATGAGGAATTGGGGCATCTCATCATTGAGAGTTGGGCTCACGGCCGTTTTAAACAAAAATATCAAATAACAGTTTCTGATAGAAAGTGAAATGCAGGAGTGGAATGTGAATTCCACTCAAAATTTAAAAGAAACAAACTAAAATAGAAGTAAAAGACCACTAGGGACGAATCATGAATTGACGATGCTCGCTAACGAGGTGAAGTTGAGGCAGTCACTGTCATAGTTGGTGGAATGTTGGCAGAGAGGAATCAATTTGCCTCTAATGTGGCAGTAGAGGATTTTCTTCCTATATCCCTTCATGATTTTCTTTAATTCTGATTTAATTTGGAGGATGGGCTATTGATAATCAATATTAGCCGAAATCCCCAAATTGCCTTCAATCTTCTGTTCCTGCCGTGGCAGGTCTTCGACACTCCTACTCTAACTTGCTGTTATATTTGTTCGTTGATGAAATGGCCTCTCTGTGTTCTAAACCACAGTCACTATGATTATGGAATACCAGGTGAGTTAACCACTCTGCAAAAACCTGCATCATAAAATAAACCAATTATAAAATCCAGGTGGCGGAAGAGATGCTTTGAAAACCTGTGGAATGGTCACGGAAATGGTGAATGAAGGTGAAAACTGGAAGAAGATACCATAATAATCATTGAAACCCAAAGTTTATCGTTTGGGTAGATTTACAAACAAAAGCGATGGAAATGAATGAACGCGAGCCCTTTGATGGTGGGACCCGGCTAAGGGGGAGGGCGATTAGCTTTGGGCCGTTGGATCGCAGGAGGTGATCAACGATGGAGGTTAAACGATGCAGTTAAAAGAGGCTCTGATGAATAAATATGGGAGCAGGCGTGATACGATGTGGACCATCGATCTTGGATCAAATGGATGGTCACGATCGAATCGGTGAATCGCAATCGGGAGAGACAGAGGGTGACACCTTTAAAAAGTTCCGATTGACGATGATGTGATTGAGTGCCAGTCGTTGGATCGTGAAGGGAATCAATGGCAGAGATCAAATCGGCGAGAATATGGATGGGGGAAAAGAGGCGGAGCAGGAGAAATGAGGATCGTTGGATCTGATCAGATGGACGGCTATGATCAGATCAGGGGATCACAATCGGAAGGGACGGGGGGGCGGCACAACAAGAAGTTCTGATTGCGATTGAAGCTGAGATGCGATTAAACGACTGTTGTCCGATCTAGAGATAGATCGACGGCTCTGATGAAATTGGAAGAGTGGATGGACAAGAATGATGACCGCGACGCAATTAGCGCTGGGCCATCGGATCTGGTGGGGAGATCAACGGTCGACAGGCAATCGAAGGGAGGAAAGGGAAGAAGCGATGGGCGCTGTGCGATTAGCGCCGGGACGTCGGATCTTAATAGATCGATGGCGGGGATCACTGTGAGAGCCGATAGACCACAATCCAATCACATCGGGGAAAACAAGAGGAACAAAGGAAATGCGCCCTGCGAAAACTTCCGAATGCAATAAGGCGCCCAAGGCTTAAGCGCTTGGTCTCGGTGCTCAGGGCATATGGAGAAGTGGTTAAGGGGCTAGCCTAAAAAGGGGCTTAGCCTATCATAAGGTGAAAATTGGGTTTTGGCCTATTTATCAATGCATTTTAAGGCCGAAAAGGGGTAACGGTAGAGAGGAAAAGGGATTTTCAAAAAAACCAAGGGTATTCGTAAGGTTAAAAATGGGAATTGAATGATCAATGAGGGATTAATGAGGAATTAGGGGAGGGGAAAATGGTGTTGAAATAGAGGATTAGTGGGAATAAAATAAGGGAAATGGAGACCTTTTTGGGCATTCATCTTCACAGAAATAGAGAGGTTTTTAACTAGAAACAACAGTGGGGATTCATCAAAGGACAAAGGGCATAAAGGGGATTTCAAGGATGATGTGTTTTTAGCAGGAATGCTTTCCTTGAAAGCTCAGAGACAGTTTGACCCCCTGTTTTCTTGTCAAAAATTAATAGGGGGCTACCATGATCAACAGAAAGGATGGTCAATAAAATGTCTAATTCAAACACACAAACAGAGCCACAAATCAGAAATTCAAACTTTTGAGGCCAACAGCAGTAGCCTCAATTTCAGATAAAGAAAAGAGAGAAAAGATCTCCTAAAACACAACAACAAAAATAAATTAGGACACCACTACAACAGAACTATGCTCATAGTGATGAAGAGGAAGAACCAACATTAGAGTAGAACCTTCTTTTCACAGCTGATGGCCAACCCATATTTCTCACCAAATATGAAGAATATGTGGAAAAAACAAGTTCACCTAGTGATAAAGACTTCATATTGGAAAATGATCATGAGTTAGAAGTAGAATCTGATGATTATCAGAGAGGATACTTAAATGCATTGAGTTAACAGCAAAGGCAGTACTCCTTGAGGACCCATGATGCTCCAATCAATCCATCTCCGAAGAAGGTAGTACAGCAGAAATAAGTACCATAGAAGCAAGTTTCTCAAGCCAATAAAAATAAAGGTAAAGATATTTCATCTCCAAATCAAAACAGAAGCAATCAGCCTTCTACAAGTGCACCTGTCAAAGAAAGAGATATTCAGGGGAGAGAAGCTACACCGAGAGATCATGTTGAGAAAAGGGATATTTTCATAAAAGAGGTAGATAGAACTATACCTTTTAATTTAGAGTAAAAAATTTCAAAGTTAAAGGTGTCTATTCCTCTTACTGAATTGGTCAAAGTTGATAAGTATAAATCCCATGTAGTCAAAACCTTGAAATTTGACCCTTTATCCGACATGGTTAATATATAGGATGATCAACCTGAGTTAATATTTCGTCTCTCAATCGATGATCAGTCTGAAGATAGTGAGGTCCCACCATTTTACTTGAGTCTCAAAGTCAATCAATTTATCCTTCATAATGCTATGTTAGGCTCTGGGGCCTCCCACAACCTCATGCCCAAAGCCATCATGGAGAATATTGGCTTTGACATAACCCACCCATATCATGATTTATATTCTTTCGATTCTGGTTGTGTCTGTTGTTTGGGTCTAATCAAAGATCTAGTTGTCTCCATAGAGAAAATCCTAGTGAAAAATGTCCTAATGGATGTGGTAGTTGTTGACATTCCTCCACATTTCTATATGTTGTTATCAAGATCCTGGGGGACTAAATTGAGAGGTACACTGCAATTGGACTTTTCCTACGCAACAATTCCTATCTTCAGTCAAATGAGAAAACTATACCATGGGACTAAAATGAAATACATGATCAAAAATAAGGAAAGGCCTAATAATCATACTATAAATGATGTACATACAGATTTAGAGTCCTTCATATTGTACAATGATTCTGGATTAAATGATGTAGATTGTCAATTATCAGAAATATAGGATGTTCCTGAGATTTCAAATTGCATTACAAAAGTGTTAGAAAAAGAGAAAGAGAATTCACCTACTGCATCTGAACATCCATAAAATAAGGCAGATGAAATTTCAGAACAACATAGAGAATTAGATCAGAAAATTGTATCAAATCAGATCCAAGAGTTTCAACACCTTGAGGAAGAAGACAGTCTTTGGAGCATGGACTTTGATGGTGCCGTTGGAAAACATGGGGCTGACACTAGAATATGGATCCATAGCCCATTTCAACAGAAAAATAAAGTCCCTAATAGTGTCAGGCTGTTTTCCTACATATTAGCATTCGATTGTACAAATAATGAGGTTGAATATGAGGCACTCATTACCGATTTGAAAATTTTGAAGAAATTGGGCTAGAAGAATTGTAATCTATGGTGATTCAGAGCTGGTAATTAAGAAAATAAAAGGTGAGTATCAAGCTAATCACCCAAGGATAAGGCAATATATGAATGCAACACTTGACATTTTGGGAATTTTTTCAGAATATACACTTAAAGTAGTGCCAAGGTAGCAAAATCTGATGGTTGATTCATTAGCCACTACTGCAAGTAATTTCATATCTACAATGTTTTCAAATAAAAAAATGAGATTCATATAAAGAACAAGCCCACCATTCATAATAATTTGAAATTTTGGCAAGTATTCTGGAATGATAAACAGGTGAACAATTTCCTTCAAATTGAAGGTGAGTTAGAGAACTATTCTATTGATGAAGTGTATGACAAGGATGACCAAGTCATCGAGGCAGATCAGATTGACATACTCCGGCTCAAGGAAAATAATATTCCAAAAGGTCTTATACCTTTGGAAGAATTATTTGATCAAGATGACGAGGCAAGAAAACTTACTTTGGTCCCCACAGAAAAAGGTGTAGAAGATGTTAATATTGGAACAACGGAGCAGCCTAATTTCATGAAGCTTTCAAATTCTTTGTCTCCCGAAGTAAATACTAGATATGTTGATTTTTTTACTGAGTTTTATGATGTGTTTTCTTGGGATTACTCAGATCTAAAGGTGTACAATAAAGATATCATTCAACACACTATCCCGATAAATCCAAAACAAAAGCCTTTTAGGTAGAAGCTCAAGAGAATAAACCAAAAGTTGTTGTCATCCATTTAGAAGGAGGTAAACAAGCTCTATAAGGTAGGAAATATTTTTCCAGTCATATTTTCTAATTGGATCTATAATTTGGTTCCAGATCGAAAGAAGACTGACGAAATATGACTATGTATAGATTTCAGAAATCTAAACAATTGTCACTGAAATACAATTACCCATTGCCCAAAATGGACCACATACTTCAACGAGTTATAGGAGCCATCATGATGTCATTTCTAGATGGTTACTCAGGGTACAATCAAATCCTTGTGCATGAAGATGATCAGGATAAGACAACATTCACTACACCATGGGGTACCTTTAAATATGCTAAGATGTCGTTCGGTTTGAATAATGTCAGGGCTACTTTCTAGCATTCCATGGACATAGCATTCGGTAACGAGAAATATGTCTTCCTTGTTGTTTATTTAGATGATTTGACTATTTATTCAAATTCAGATGATGAGAATTTACACCATTGGAGAGTTTTGTTCCAGTGATGTAGAAAATTTGGGATATCTCTTAACCCAAAGAAGTGCCTATTTTCTATGGAATAAGGAAATTTTTTGGGTCACATCATTTCAAAATATGGGATCTAGATAGATCCTTCTAGAGTTGAAGCGATACAGCAAATTGATTTCCCTTGTAATAAGAAGGAAGTCCAAGAATTCAATGGTAGGATGAATTTCCTACGTAGGTTCATTCCCAATTTAACAAAGCATCTTAGAGAGTTAACTGATATGCTAAAGAAGGAGAATGATGTAAAATGGTCTGAAAATTCTCATAATTCATTCAACTCGGTGAAATTTTCTTCGACCACTGCTCCAATTTTGACAAGTCCCGATTATTCACTAGATTTCATTATATTTTCTTTCTCTTATGAGCATACTTTGACATCGGTACTTATGCAAAAAAAAGATGGGACAGAGCTGCCAATAGCTTTCTTCAGTCACACAATAAGGGATGTAGCCCTCTGATACAACATAATCAAGAAACATTCCTTAGCTTTGGTTAAAGCACTCAAGGACTTCCGTGTTTATATTCTACACTCACATATTTTGGCATATGTTCCAAATGTAGCGGTTAAAGAAGTACTCATGAAAATAGATCCATAAGGAAGAAGAGGTAGATGGATAGCAACCCTCTTATAGTATGACTTTGAGATCAAGTCGACCAAGCTGATCAATGGGCAAGGCTTAGCCAAGCTTATGGCTGAGTCTAATCTACATGCACTCGACATCAATCTCATATCAACATTGTCCAATAACGAAGAAGGTGTAAGTCTTATTCAGGTATCATATCTCTTTTCATCATCTTCATGGTATGTTGATATAATTTATGTTTTACAACATTTTAACCCTCCTCTGGGCATGTCAAAGAGTAAGAGCAGGTCCTTGAAAATTAAATCTTCAAAATATTGCATACTAGATAGTGCACTCTACTGGAAGGATCTTGGAGGTGTGTTTCTCAATTTCTTGGTTGAAGATGAGTCCAAAGAAGTGACGAAGGATTTCCACAAAGGAGATTGTGGAGGTGACTTATACTAGAATACCATGGCCAAAAAGGTACTGTGAGCGGGTTAATATTGGCCTACATTGTTTGCATATTTGTACAAGACGGTCATGAGTTTCCATGAATGCCAAATTTTCGAAGGTAAACATATGCTTCTTCCTTCACCATTACATCCCATTTCAGTTGAAGCTCCTTTATAGCAATGGGGCTCATATTTTATTGGTGAAATCCACCCTCATCCACTCAACACAAATAGATACTTACTACCACAGATTAATTCACAAAGTGGATTGAAGCAATCCATACTAGGCAAGCTACAGACTCAATTATAATTCAATTTCTAGAAACTAACATATTGTCTTGGCTTGGTTGTCCTATAAAGATCATCACTGATAACTCTGCAACTTTAAAATCAAAGAAGATGAAAAAATTTTGTGACAAGTATAACATTAATTTGGGTCATTCTACAACATATTATCCACAAGGCAATGGATTGGCAGAGTCCTCCAACAAGTCTTTAATCAGCATAATAAAAAATATGTTGGAGGTGAATAAGAAGAATTGGCACAAGAAGCTAATTAATGCATTGTGGGAAGATCAGGTAACCAACAAGAAATCCCTTGGCATGTCTCCATTTCAGGTAGTTTATGGTGTGGAAATGGTTTTCCCTTCTTCTTTGGCTATCCCAGTTATGAAAATTTTACAAGAAACGAGAAGTGAAGAAAATGACAGACAACACTGCATAAACCAAATGATTCACCTGTAGCAAACAAGAGAAGAATTGTTTCAGAACATTTCCAAACTCCATGAAAAGATCAAGCAAATATGTGACAGAAAAACCAAGCAAGATGATTTCAATATCGGTGATGTAGTACTCCGTTGGGATGCCAAGAATGAAGACAAGGGTAAGCACAGGAAGTTCGATAATCTATGGAAAGGACCTTTTAGGATTGCAGCTTCTCGTGGAAAAAAATTCATATCTCTTGGAAGAAATAGATGGGAAAAGTTTCTTAGGAGGGCCAGTTAATGTTAGGCTTCTAAAGCACTATCTCTTTTTATCTGAAATTGTGAAAAGAAATTCATCCACATTGTATATATCAGTTTGATATTCCTGCAAGTGTGAAGTGGAAAAGCACTAGAGTTTGGAGCCCGAAGTGAAGGCCATGGAGCTTCATTGAGTTTCTACCATTTCAAGTTAAGTTTTCAGAAAAGTAAGTTAAGTTTTGAGTCATTGTTCAAGTCAATTTTAGTTAGTTTCAAAGTCAATTTGTGTCATTGAATTGTCAGTATTTAGTCATGCATTTCAGTTTCAAATGTTTTGACCGTATTGGCCCACTGATTAGGCACTTGGTCTACAGTGTTCTTGACACCTCCAAGGAGCTTCCATCCCCAATAAGGTTGATGTTAGTGTCAAAATATGCATTCTGCCATCAGTGATCAAAATCACTCTTTTTATATTCATTTTAGGAGTCCCACTTTGAAATTTTTTATCATTCCATTAGGTCATGCAAAAACATTGATTCACCGATGGTAGCCCTAGTCATAAAACCTCACTCTCCCTAAAAATTTCACATTTGGTGACCCACATTCATGCCTTTTTTAGCATTAAAACACTTTTGAAAAGCTCATTTCACTATTTCTTATGTCAGTCAAATTCAATTATGGAGTCTGTAGAAATTATGTGCACTATGCATGCATATGTCCAAGATTCTCCTGGTCACATACTATTTTAACTTCATGCACAATACTGAATCTATTCCACCATTGATCATCACATGCGGAAATTAAATCAATTGCATGCACACATTGAAACCATAAAAATTCACACACATTAACATAGTTTTTTTACTTGAAATCCTGAAGCTAAAAACCCCAACTATCTGTATATAATATGTCATAGAGATCATGTAACAATCCTCATACAAAGCTTATCAAAAGCTCTCAGTACAATCCAATTGCTACACACTAATCAGGCTTGATCTTGCAAATCCATGCACCGATCTTTGCCAGCCTTTAGCCTGCCTCTACTGTGTGATCCCTGCTGAAGAATGGCTTTGGATGAACTCGAATTTATCCATCCTTGCTCACGCAATTCTTAAAGGAAACTCCACTAAATTTGTGGTGCAAACAATGCAACACTATAGTCACAACTAATAGTCACACTTGCTCTTTCACCTACCTCTCCACTGGTCTCCACTGAACTGTCCATGCACTATAGTTAACTGATGTATTCTTCAGTTGATTAATGATTTAATATTTAGTAAATTAATTATTAATTAATTCACACCACTCTCACTAGTGTATTAATCAGTTAGACTAGATACAACTAGCTCAACTGAGTCTAATTGAGTTAAACTAAATATAACTCCACCAACTACTTCTACAACTCCACCAAACTCTATCACATGAGTTCTAACTGAAGTCCTCCATGCAATAGCTCTAGTAAACCCTTAGGAATAGCGTAATTCCTTCTGTTAGCTCCCATGCCACATTTGTGCACTGAACTGAAGTGCTCCAAGAGAATAAGTTGTTGTTTAGATTCTGATTATTATTAAGAGCTAATAATAATCGACATGCATCTATTTTTAGATTGACTATCTATAAATAGACTTCGCCCAATATTCTAAAAACATAATTTCATATATTTTTCCAACTTGATCAACCATCCGAAAAATATGATCATCATGTCTAAAAATAGACATACACCTAAAAATAGCTTGTGTGGGCCCCACCAAGTTTAGGTGATTATTTTCCAACTAGGATCAAGGATGATGTTTCAGGATGCCTCCTTCACTATTTCTTGTTGTAAACTTCAAAACTCCCTCTCAACAAGAAAGGACTATCTTTGCATGCGACATGCAACTCCATGCATTCACCCTGCAACCTTTGCAAGCGCCATGCAACTCCATGCATCTGCTCTGCAACTCTTTTGAAACTGAAAGGCTCCAAACAAATCAATCAGTCTAATCCATCTATCATCAAAGTATTCAACTTATACTGGTACCAACTGCACATGTATTCAGGAACCACTACGTTGTTGAACTCTACACCCATGCACTCTGCACTTGTTGTCAACTCTGAACCGCGCTCCAGTATCGGACACTGTCACTTTGATCTTCCTGCATCAATCCAAATAATCATGCTACTTCTTCTCTATGGGCTCCTCGTAGCCATGTTCAATTCATGAGATCCACACCACCTCCATGAATCTTGCCCAAAAATATCCTCTTGGGATTAATCATGCATGTCGCCCCACCTCTCACCTGGTGCTATAGATGCATGCACTCCCTCTGCCCATCTGGCACGAAATTTCTCTGCATGAGTGGTTTCTTCCACTCCATGATCCTCATCTTGTGGCTACTCCACATCCCGAGGTTCACTCTTACCTGCATGCAAATCTTGCTCCCTCTCAAGCTTCAATTGCATGTCTTTCTTCCACTTCCCAACAGTAGGAAGCTCCGTAGAAATCCCATCTAATTCAAGTCTGTAGAGATTCTTGGCTTGAATCCCAACCTTCTTAACTTGTCCTGTTGCTTTGTACCGAAGGAAAAAATTTCCTTCACTAAAGGCAACATCATACCCTTTATCCTCTAACATTGCGACTGAGATTAAATTCTTCTTTAAACCTAGAACATGCACTACATCTTGTAAAAGAATGAGTTTACCTGACTCCCTCTGAAAGGTAATGGTACCAATGCTGGTCACATTGTATCGTCCATTGTCGCCCAACTCAACATGCAACTGGAGATCTTTCTCCACCAAGTCACTAAAAAGGTTCACATCTCCCGTCATGTGAAAGGAGGCACCACTATCAAAATACCACCCCGATCCCAATGCACTAGATACTATGCATGTGATCAATGAGATTTCCAGCTCAAATTGCGAGGCAAGAGCCTCACCAGCTACAGCTCTAGCAGCCTGCTTGTTCTTCTTCTTCTATGGACAATTTGTGGCGTAATGCCCATGTTTGTGACAGTGAAAACACTTCACTTTGGACATGTCACACTCTTTGCCATCCGCACCGGATTTAGAAGGATTTTTATTCCCCTTCCCTTTCCTTGCTTTGGCAGCCAAATCACAATCCTCTTCATCATCATTATTTGATGAAGAGCTATCCCTGGTACTCTGCCTTATCTCCTCCTACACAAGATCCGACCAAAGTCGCTCCCATCCTGGCAGTTTCTCCCTACCATTGTCAAAGTCCTCGTAGCTATGCCAACTCTTCGGAAGCCCAAGGAGAGCCAAGCTTACCAAGTCTTCTTCATCCACACTAACTCCTACACTCCCAAGCTCATCCATACAGTGGAAAAACTTTGTCAAGTATACTGGAATAGTGTCATTCTTCTCCATTTTTATTTTCCTAAGCTTGTCTTAAGCACTAACTTCCTCTGGTCACTTCTGCTTTGGAACAATTATGTCAAAGTCTTCCACATCAAGAATGGAGTGGCTTTACCGTGAAGTCTAGACACAATGTGATCCTTCACACCTTCCAATAGAATCCTTCGACACCTTGCTACCTTATTTTGCCATGCGTCAAGTGTGGCTGCATCGCTAGAACCCAGTTTAGGAATATCAGCATCTATGAACTCCTTCAACCCATTATCCTCCAGCACCGCCTCCATCCTATCCTTCCATGCAATATAATTAGAGCTACCCTCAAGGGAATACTCCAGTCGTAATCCGTTGAAAGACATCTCAACTTCGACACCAAGAAAACACTACTGCAAATTCGGATTCCACCAGCACAAAACTCAACCGCTTCAATGATTGCAATCTGCTCCAATGATCAACCGCTATGATACCATGTAGAAATTATGTGCACTATGCATGCATATGTCCAATATTCTCCTGGTCGCACACTATTTTAACTTCATGCACAATACAAAATCTATTCCACCATTGATCATCACATGCGGAAATTAAATCAATTGCATGAACACATTGAAACCATAAAAATTCACACACATTAACACAGTGTTTTTACGGGAAAGCCTGAAGCTAAAAACCCCAACTATTTGTATATAATATATGTCATATAGATCATATAACAATCCTCATACAAATCTTATCACAAGATCTCAGTACAATCCAATCGCTACACACTAATCAAGCCCGATCTTGCAAATCCATGCACCGATATTTGCCAGCCTTTAGCCTGCCTCTACTGTGAAATCCTTGCTGAATAATGGCTCTGGATGAACTTGAATTGCTCCAATCTTGCTCATTCAATCCTTAAAGGAATATCCACTAAATTTGTGGTGAAAATAATGCAACACTATCGTCACAACTGATAGTCACACTTGCTCTTTCACCTACCTCTCCACTGGTCTCCACTGAACTGTCCATGCAATATAGTTAACTGATGTATTCTTCAGTTGATTAATGATTTAATATTTAGTGAATTAATTATTAATTAATTCACACAACTCTCACTAGTGTATCAATCAGTTAGACTAGATACAACTAGCTCAACTGAGTCTAATTGAGTTAAACTAAATACAACTCCACCAACTACTTCTACAACTCCACCAAACTCTGTCACATGAGTTCTAACTGAAGTCCTCCATGCAATAGCTCTAGTAAACCCTTAGGAATAGCATAATTCCTTCTATCAACTCATGTACCACATCTGTGCACTGAACTGAATTTCTCCAAGAGAATAAGTTTTTTTTTAGAGTCTGATTATTATTAAGAGCTAATAATAATCGACATGCATCTATTTTTATTTTGACGATATATAAATAGACTTCGCCCAATATTATAAAAACAGAATTTCATCTATTTTTCCAACTTGATCAACCATCCGCAAATAGCATCATGCAACTTCTGAAATATGATCATCATGTCTAAAAATAGAAATACACCTAAAAATAGCCTCTATGGGCCCCACCAAGTTTAGGTGATTATTTTTCAACTAGGATCAAGGATGATGTTTCAGGATGCCTCCTTCACTGTTTCTTATTGCAAACTTCAAGAGAGTCAAGTCATTCAAGGTCCCATTAGGTCATTAGGTTTCATTGTTAAAGGTCCAAAAATGCACCATTTCATCTCAATAAGGTTAGAAAAAGTGTTAAAGTGACTCAAATAAAACCTTCTAAACCATATGCAGAGGATTCATCAGCATGTAAATATCATTTTAAAGCTGTAATTTTGGTTTTAAAGTATAATTTTCATACTCAAATGTAATTTTATTTAAAAACTGAGTTTTAATTTATTTCATTTTTTATGTAATTTTATAATTCCTATATGTAATAAATTATGTCCCTAGCTTCCAACTCAAATCACACATGCCAAATTGAAAGTGAAAAGTGCCAAACTTTAGCAACATCATCCTACAAAGAAGAAAAATCAAATGAAGGGGTAATCAGCAAAAGTTTTCAAAAAAGTGAAATGAGACATTAGAAAAGTGCAATTTTCAATTCAAATTCAAATTCACTTAAGTATTTATGACTCTATGACATATTTTCAAATTAATTTTCCTCCTCAAAACATCAAGTAATCACTCTAAGATACCAAAATTGCGAATTTCTAGGCGAAATTGGCAACAGAGCAGAATTTAGGGTGAAAATGCTTGGAGGAGGGCACAAATAACCAGTTCAATGCACAAATGGTTGAGGAAGGGTGCAAATACCCTGTTCATGTAGAAATTTATGAATCTTAACAGTACCTATGCAGAAATTATTACTGTTAATCCGGTTAAGCTCCTCCTACTTATATAAGCTATCAACTGAATAAATTCAATTTAAAATCAAAGCAAAACACATAATAAATCTCTACCAATTTAGATCTAGAAAAATCACATGCACACATTGACAAAGTGACACATTTATTTCTGGAAAAACCCAATGTGGGAAAATTGGTCTTTGGCTGCTGGAGGGTTCTATTGTTAAGAATATTTATGAATACACAACTTATGGGTTTCAGATCTGGAATACCCAACAGAGAAAACTCTAGATCTACAGCTCCTGGCTGATCTAGGGCCGAAAATACTAACTGATCCACACCCTCAAACGGGATTTACAGAACTCAACCAGATCTAGGCCTAGAAACCCGAGTGCTGCCCCTGAAATGCACCGTGTCAGCCCCTGAAAGCCTCTGCGTCAGCCTTAGATGAACTCCAAACCCTCAGCGCTGCTCCTGGAAGGGACTATGTTACTACAGAATGGGTGACGCAGTCACTGCACTACCCCTAAGGGTCTTTGCACAACCCCTAAAGGGTTTCTTGAAAAATTGTGATGTCCTTACTACTGCTGCTAATGTTGTTGCCTTCCTTTAAGCTGTCCTTGAGTTGATCTCTTCTCTGCCTCTTTGTGTATTTTAGACCCTGGGATTAGATCATCTTCTTGGTATAAATTCCCCTCTCTGCAGCTGAAACACTTCTAATTATTCTTAGCAAACCCTGCCCTAGAATCTTAGCTTAGCTTCAGTGCTCTACCTCTGTGTGTCTTTACAAATGACCCCAAGCCTTTCCTTTATACTTTTCTCGTTGAGAAATCAATGGCCAAGATTAAATCTTTAATCAATGGCTAAGATTAAAAGAAAGCTTGATCTATGTGACTTAAGGCAATTTCATCAAATGTTTAATTAAGTTCACTTTAATTATTTTATTTTCCTAAGTTTTAACTTAGGAAATACATTAAAATAATTAATTAATTTAATATCTCCTAAACCAGATGAAATTTTCCAAATCCATTTTTGGGTCTTGTAGATCAGGTGAACTCTAGTTCTTCCTCAAAATTTGGGACCTAGAGCATAACTGATGCTACCCCAAATACACAAATTCTAAACACTCCCTCTTAGCATCAAGGGATTGCTCTAGCAATACATCACACTTACGTATTACATGACTTTGAGTACTAGTTATGTGCTGCTGAAGCTTGGCCTCCTACCACTCAACTCTGCACTACTGTTGCCATTCTGTACTGCTACCCATGAATCTGCCACTACCACTGCAACCACTGTACTGCATCTCCCTCTCAATATGTTGCATCTGTGTTGCTCATACCACTGTCACTACTGATCTACTACACTACAACTTCAGTTGTTGAGAGAAACATCTGAATCTCCTACCCAATCTTTGACAAATAAGTTATATGGGCTGCATCCTCGTCACTAAAGATCCATAGGCTACATATTTGTGCTGGCATCTAAATAATGATGCATAGCTACAACTATGCTTGCGTAATCAGACTCCCTCTGCACTACTGAAGTCACATCAACTCCTTTTGCTGAAATCTATCACGTTTCTGCTGCTCTTTGTTGTCCCTCTGAAGATCTCTGCACTACTGCAGCTCTGCACTGCGTAAACAACACTACACTATGCTGCTAAAGTCACATCAGCCTCTGTGCTACTACTGCTTCTATGTTGTTGCTGCTTTACTTTTCGCTGCTCCTCCCAACCTTCAGATCTACCTCTAGTTCTACCTCATATGTGATCTATGCACCCTCTACTCCACTTGTCTCACTACTGTCTTAAGGATGTCATAGCTCGCTTGTGATCCAAGAGATGAGCTGCTCAAGGATCTCGCCTTATTCTATGTAGCTCCTCTACATATCCATGTCACCCCACCTCCATGGTTCATGAACACTCATGGCTGCATCATCTCCTGACCCATCATCTGTCACTGTTTCTTTGGAAGAATTTGCTTCCTTTTCCTTCTTCTTTTCTGGACAATGTCTAGCAAAATGTCCCGTTTCTCCACACTTGAAGAACTTGATCTTTGAAAGATCCTTCTTCTTCTTTGGCTGCTTCTTTGATGCCAAGGTTGCATCTTCCTCCTCTTCCTTCTTTACTTTACTCAACCCAGGGTTGTGTTGCTTCTTGGTGAATCTGCTTAGTTCTTCTTGCCGCAAGATTGACCACAAGTTGTCCCGATCTAGGAGGTATGCTCTGCCCAAGATACTTTGGACAAAGGTTTCCCACTCATTTGTGATTTCATTGAGGGCAATCCTAACTATCACTGTATCATCTACGGTTGCACCCGTTGCAGTCAGTTGATCCCTAATTGACTACAATCTGAAGAGGAAATGCTCGATGTCTTCTCCCTTGGTCATCATGAACGACCTCATTTTGGCCTCCAACAACATTTTTCTTTGGACTGATTTTCCCTCATACAGGTAAGTCAAAGCCTTCCACATCTCATTAGCTCTCCTCTTCCCAGCTATGTGTGGTACAATATGGTCCTTGATACTATCCATTATCAGCCGCTTGGCATGCCCAACAACTTCCTTATGCTTCAGTAGGAGATATGCATATGTCGGTGTGGCAAAAGTCTACTCTACATGGTCTCTTAGACTGTATGCCTCAAGGACAATCAAGATCCTTTCTTTCCACACCGAAAAGTTTGAGAGGCCCTCTAGCCTATCCTGTTCACGCAGTCCATGAGGAGCCATTTTCTCAGAATGTGTCGGAGCTCCTCCTCTCTATGCTAGAGTTCTAGATCTAGGGTCCTTTTCAAACTGGGCACCCTCTACTCCCTCTAACACTTGATTTCCCTCCTTGGAAATCTACCAAATCAACTATGATTTAGCTTCTTCTTTGATCCTCTGATCAAAATGCAAGTTTCCTTTGGCTATAAACTCTCTAAGAAGTTGATCTCCTCCCAATATTTGTCACTTGTGCTTAGGCTAAAAATATGAAAACTTCAGAAATTTAACCCCACTAGCTCTTCTGAATTTCTGCAACTTTTCTGCAGACTTTTTCTAGATCTAACATATTCAGATCTAAATCACACTGGCTGGCTTCAGACCTAACCAACGTTGTTTCTGAGCTGCCTTTGTGCAGTAATTGCATGGGCTTCCTAGGACACAACACTAGACAGTGTCACCATTCCCTCTGCATGAATCTGCTCCTAAAAACTGTTTTGTCCCTTTAGATCTGCTTCTCTGTTGATTTTCCAGCTGCTTCCTGTAGCTATATCCTTCAGATTATTTTGTTGGTGACCCTTCTAGATTTGCAATTGCTCTGATACCATGTAGAAATTTCTGAATCTTAACACTTATGCAGAAATTATTACTGTTAATCCGGTTAAGCTCCTCCTACTTATATAAGTTATCAACAGAATAAATTCAAGTTAAAATCGAAGCAAAAAACATAACATATCTCTAACAATTTAGATCTAGAATAAGCACATGCACACATTGAAAAAGTGACACAGTTATTTTTGGACAAACTGTCCCCGGAAAAACCCAATGTGGGAAAAATAGTCTCTGGCTACTGGAGGGTTCTATTATTAATAATATTTCTAAATACACAACTTATGGGTTTCAGATCTAGTATACTCGATAGAGAAAACTCTATATCTATAGCTCCTAGCTAATCTAGGGTCGAAAATACTAACTGATCCACACCCTCAAATGGGATTTACAGAACTCGGCCAGATCTAGGCCTAGAAACCCCAATGCTGCCCCTGAAATGCACTCTGTCAGCCTTGGATGGCCTCCAAACCCTCAGCGCTGCTCCTGGAAGGGACTGTGTTACCCCAAAATGGGTGACAGAGTCACTGCACTGCCCCTAAGGGTCTCTGCGCAACCCCTGAAGGGTTCCTGAAAATTTGCATTGTCCTTGTTGCTGTTGTTGATGTTGTTACCTTCCTTTGCACTGTCCTTGAGATGATCTTTTCTCTGCCTCTTTCTGTATTCTAGACCCTGGGATCAGATCATCCCCTTGGTCTAAATTCCCCTCTCTGCAGCTAAAAAACTTCTGAGTATTCTTAGCAAACCTTGCCCTAGAATCTCAACTTAGCTTCAGTGCTCTGCCTCTCTGTGTCTTTACAAATGACCCCAAGCCTTTCCTTTATAATTTTCTCGTTGAAAAATCAACGGCCAAGATTAAATCTTTAATCAATGGCTAAGATTAAAATAAAGCTTAATCCGTGTGACTTAAGAAAATTTCATCACATGTTTAATTAAATTCACTTTAATTATTTTATTTTCATAAGTTTTAACATAGGAAATACATTAAAATAATTAATCAATTTAATATCTCCTAAACCAGATGAAATTTCCCAAATCCATTTTTGGGTCTTGTAGATCAGGTGAACTCTAGTCCTTCCTCAAAATTTGGGACCTAGAGCATAACTGATGCTACCCCAAATACATAGAATGTCAACAGTTCATGGCAAAAACGCTTAAGCAAGGGTGCAAATACTCAGTCAAGGGCGCAAATGCCATGTTCATGGAACGAATGCCCAGAAAGCCATAGAAAGTGTTCAAGTGGTGAAAATTTTTCTTGAAAGCTCCACCAACTCACCCATTGACCTCCAGCAAACCAGTAAGATGCTCATGCCATTAAAAATCATTTTCATAAGTTTATGTGTTGAGGTCTTCTAAATTAAGGTTGTAATTTGGTGTTTGAATTGAGAAGAAAAACCTTAGTATCCCATTAAACTTGTGAAAACTCCCAAAATCCACTCCCTTACCCTTTGTTTCCTTCCCACACTTATAAAAACCCATTCCCAAACTCCTCATTTGCAAAACTCCCTTTTCCTATAACTTTCTCCCAAAACCCTAAGCCCTAGGTGCTATATCTACCTAGGCTCCCAATACCTAAAATCCCTATCCTAAATATATCATATTACTACTCCCTATTCCCTCCCCCATTTCACATATCCCTATAAAACTTCTCCCTCATTTTCCCTTTCTCATTTCCATTTCCTAATCCCTAGGGTTTTGACAAAAACACCAAGGCAACAAAGGAAGAAAAGATATCATTTAGTGAAGGAGAGGAAACAGAAGTGAGGAGGCCACATAAAGGGGGAATGGTGCTCAGAACTAAACCTACCAACAATAGGGAACTCTTGGATTCTCCATTGACTGTGGCATGCTTCAAACATGTTGGCTGTTATGATTTTTGTGAAAAAATTCAAAGGGTTTAACAACATCCCATGTTAACAAGACTTTTCATATCTAGACTCCATGACAACCAAGTTACATTAGCTGGTGTCACTTTTACTTTATCCACTGCTATCATTTTAGTTGCCACCGAGATCCCAAATTTTGGGTAGAAGTGGTTCAAAAAAGGTAATTTGAAGAAACAAGACTTTGACTTCTTCTTAAAACCAAGACACCAAAATCAAACAAAGAAGTTCTTTCCTTTTTCTCACCTCCTAGACAGATATTCCCCAATGATGAAAATAATCATGAAATACTTTTCATGTGAAGGCATATTTTAAAGGCTTTATTCCTATCACATCCATCTCTTAATGCATTTAACTAGGGAAAGGATGCTTTACATACCTTATTATATTTTCCAGAGTATAGCGAATATGGAATAAATTTCCCAGAAAAACGAGTATGAACATCAAATGAAAAGCCTCTTCCATCATTCCCTCATAAAAATCATAGTCCTACACCATCTCAATCAATTAAACATTGCATGGAGAACCTTCATAGCTAATGATATTTTCAATGATCCATCCACTCAACATGCACAAATTTTCCTTCATCATCTCATCCATCCACTTCTATTCCTCCATATAAACCCATATCACATTCATCATCATCAGATCAGTCCCTTTCACACCCTACATCTCCATTTCATCCTAACATTGGCTCACCTACTAGGATGGAGGAAAATGAGCCTAAGTGGTCTATTATTGTTAAGGTTGAGCCATTGCCAAAAACCTACTAGAGAGGGCATAGGCATGTGTTTTCTCCACATGGAGTGGAAGGGGCCATTCTTTCTACAACAACACAAGAGGTGGACAAGGGTAAAGAAAATGTGATTGAGGCAGTCAGTCATACTGAGGAGGATCCTCATGAAACAGAACAATAATTTCAACTTGTTGACCTAGATGAGGATGAAAATGAAAAAATCACTAATGCAGCCATAAAAGGTAAGGATGTCAAGATTAAGGAGCTCTAAACTAATCTTGACAGGGCCATATATGTCATAAACTTCCTTGAGCAAGAAAATGAGTAATTGAAGACTAAGAAGGTAATTGAGGAGGTCAAGTATTTCACAGCTCAAAGGGAGGCAGAAAAATCCAAATTCATGCTAGATGAAACACTTGAAAATTATGGCTTACTTGATGATGAAGAGGAACAAGCACCAAGGAAGAAACCTAGAACTAGAGGGTTGAAAAGAGCTCTAGCTCTAGAAAGACAAAGGGAAGTTGAGCTTGCTGACTAGCTAACCCTTAATGAGAAGCTTGCTATTGTGATCAGTGAGAAAAAGGAGCCATGGATTGATAGACCCAATCGGCATTTGGAGAAGCCTATAGCAAAGGAAAATAAGGATAATGACCTATTGAGGAGGAAATTCAAACACCATGCATTGAAGGAGAAAATTGCAATGGTCAAGCTCAAAAGAGCCAATGCAAAAATTGAAGATTTGACCATGGAGGAGAAGAAGAAATTGGACATTCTTGTTGAGGCTTCCCTCTAAGACTAGTCACATCATCATCAGCCATTCCAACAATTTTGAGGCATTTCCAAACCTTTTTGCAAAATCTGGAAATTTCTAAGGTTTTTGGGACATACATTTAGAAAAAAATTGTTCATTTGATTATTAGGGAAATTTTTGAGGTAAATAAAGGTACCATTGGATTCCTAATGACCAATGCATCTTAGAAAACCATTTTGTAGGCCTTGGTTTGTAATTTTGATAGGTGAAAAGCTCAAAAAACCACCAAAAAATCACCTTTCTGCCCCTGTTTTGACTTAGGTGCTGCACAAATAAAAGTCTTGGGAGAATGACTTTTTGAAGGGGAAAATGACCCTCATTTTCAAAAATTGAGGCATATTCAGAAATATGACATGCAGGGATTTCCAACAAGCCATCTTGGGCCTGATTTGGACACATGTAGATCAGTCAAAAGTGGTCTTGAACATGGAGGTCGTAAATGCACAGTGGAGGGCGCAAATGACCAATTTGCTGATTTTTTTCAAATTTCTCTGAAATTTTGACTCTTCTTCAATAAATAATGTTTCTACCTATGTAATTAATGATGGTAAATGTAATTATGTTTGGTATTAGTTACCTATGGGTAGATTCATTGGGTAAAATTTATCATTGAGTCAAAATGAATAATTTTCAATGTAATTAGGAGTGAGTCACTTGGACCATCCTATACTCTAGCTATCAGTTTAGTATTTTGTGGATCTCTTCCTCACCTCATGGATTCGACCCATAAGGATAAGTGAATGTGGTTTTTATGTCTATTTATTCTCTTTATTCACTCTTATCAAGGGTTGGAATCAGTTTGGATGTTAGCTTGTTAATCAAGGAACTATTGTACTCAGTTTTGGCCAATTAATAAAGAAGAGTTGCAGCTATTTTTAGGGATACTTGTGGTATGATGTTTATCATTGTTTTTTTTCTTCAGTTTCATATGTTAGAATTTATTGTATTCATTTTCATTACATCTCTATGGTATGATATCTTTCAATTTAGATAGGTAGAATACATGCTTGCTCATGTTCTGTTTTGGGAAAGATTTCATAATTTTTCCATTTTCCTCTGTTTAGGAAGAATACATCTCCATTGCTTTTCCCAACTTCTCCTCAGTTCTAAATCCGTCCCATTTCAATCATATTTAAGTGATAATCCTTATGCCTACCTTTCCCCATTGAATCCATACAACCTTATCTCATTTTCCCTGACCTAGCTCCCATGACCTAATTTCTTCATCCAGTGAAACCCAACCAAATCAAATAAAAAAAAACCATGCACTCAATATCTAGACTAAAATCCCTAATTCCTCTATCCCTCTTAGTTCTGACCTTGTGGAGAGAGCCCTCTCCGACTTGGTAGGGTTAGCTACCGAGTCAAAAGCCTGGTCTGTGGTTAACTCAATTGGGATTCCTTCTTCAGCCTTGGGAATTTGGCGGAGTGATAATAGGAGTAATCTGTTTTCTAAGGCTTGTTAAACTAATCTCTTAAAGTTGTAGCTAAGGGGGAAATCCCATTAAAGTGAAAAATGATTGTGTTTTTAGCATAATTATATGCATGTGTAAGAGAAACATCTTTAATTATATTTACAAATGACATTTTATCTTAATGCTTAATGATAAAAGAAGGGTCTGAGAGGGCTTTGAGAGCCAAATATGGAGCTCCCAACTTCGCTACTTCATTGAAATATTTCTTTTGGGAGGTGTCTTTAACCCCCAAAGATGGAGTCCTTACTTGGCTTAGGGCCTTGAAATATCCTTTGGAATAGAGTAGGAGGGAGTAATCTATAGTCTAATCTATAGTCTAGGTCTTGTTCAACCAGTCTTTTAAAGTTGGAGCTAAGGGCCAAATCCCATTAAAGAGACAAATGATTGTGTTTTTAGCATAATTACATGCATGTATAAGTGAAAGATATTTAATTATATTTACAATTGGAATTTTATCTAAATGATCAATGATAAAAGAAAGGTCAAATAGGGCTTCCAAAGCTAAATCTGGAGCTCCCAACTTCGTTGCTTCACTAAAATATTTCTTTTGGGAGGAAACTTTAACCCTTAAAGCTGGAATTATTACTTGGATTGATGCCTAGAAATACTATTGAAAGGGGTTCTATCCTTTGCCTCCCCCAAGCGAGCTCGAGGAGACCATGATGGAATCTTCCTTCCCAATTCTTATAACTCAGAGAAGGGAGCCATCATGAAACAACCTACTATTGTGCAATGCTTGAACTTACAGAGGGGATGCCTGTAGCTTTGGAAAACCAAAACCTGATTTCTTCAACTGTGAAGTCATTTCTGACAATGAGATAGAGAGAGCCTCCAGTGAGGGTCTTCACGAAGAGGTAAAATGCTAAATAAAACTAGGATGAAATTGTTAAGATCCATGAGCTTATGGAGGAGGAAGTAGATTCACAGTATCCATTGCTGTGCATTATTCCTTTTGTTGAATATAGGCTTGCAAAATTCCCTCTAAGGCTATGACCCACAAGGATTCCATATCCCAATCTTGTAGGAGGAATTCCTCGGATTGAAGGGTCATAGATCACACTAGCAGTAGGGGCGGATTGAAACAATCTTTTGAGGAGGTGTCGGCTGTAGGGTACATGGCTAGGGTTTGTGCAATCCTTGCTCCAACCCATCAAGTATGTTCAGTTTTACAATATTAATGTTGTGTAAGCCTTTCAAATATTAATATTTAATAATGTTTTGAAATTTATTTTAAAACGTTTCTTTGTCCATTATCAAATATCGATATGGAGTGAAAATTTCTAGATTGAAATATTTTTTATTTATTTTTTTGTTATGATTGTGTTTTTTATATGCTAAGTTATTATCAAATTATATATGGTTTTGTTTTATTAATCTTTTCAAAAGTAGCGAATATAGCACTCCAAAGTATAAAATTGTTTTCTTTTCTATTTTTAAATTATTAATTTTTTTATATTTTTTAGATTTTGTTTATTTATTTTAGTTTTTTTAATATATATATATATATATATATATATATATATATATATATATATATATATATATATATATATATATATATATATATATATATATATATATATATATAATGAAATGGGTATGAGAGTTTTGTTAAAGAACAAGGTTGGAATCCAACCCAAAATCGTTACAATTCTTCTGAGATTCCAATACCCTTTATGGGTTTGGTATTGAGCATGATAAATCAATTGAAAGCCTCAAGCGAGAACTCTTGTTTTCCTTGGCGAGTTTTTTTTTCCCTTTTTCCCAACTTGAATCCATCACATGTTTTTTGATGGATCCAAGTTGATCTTCCAAGAGTGGTATTTTCTATCTTTATCACATTTTCCATACGCTTGATCAACCCAAGAAATTCCATTTCCAATCTTGTTTCCTGAGAGATGAGTGAAGGATACATAATTCATAAGGTTTTGTTGGGTTTGGGCCTTCTCTTTTTTGAATTAGGTGGATATTCTACGAAATGTGTTTCTTCCTTACTTACTTGTGCTTCCTTCAATGATACCTCCTTAACAAGCAATCTTTCTAATTTTCTTTTGCTTCCTCCTTGTCATAGGTCTCTTCTTCCTTGTATACAATATAATTCTCTTTCTAATCACCTTCACACCATTTTTTCCTCTGAATATTCTTTTGGATTCTATTATTTTGTAATTTCTTGGGGAAATTATTGATTACATGCCTTGTTTCATAACACACTCAACATTGGAATGAACCATTATCATAGTCAAGCTTCTAAATATGGAGTTGTCAGGTCTATCTCAACAAGAAAAACTTTATTAAAGTCCATTTCCACACATATTTGAGCATAGGTCTTGAGGAAATGATTAGTTTCTAAACTACTACAGTAAATTTTTCCTATTTCATTTCCAGTAGAATTTAATGAAGATATATTCCAAATATGTGGGGGAAGGTTTGGGAGCCTTACCCAAACTGGAGACGAGGAGATTGACACCATAACTAGATCAAAATAAGGGGACCATGGCTGCATGGAGAGACCATCACTACCCTATAAACAAGGCCCATAATCCAAAATAGTATTCTTATTCTCAATATTATCAAAGACAACAACAAAGAACCCTTGAGCCAAAGAGTAAATATTCAGATCATCAAACAATAGAGGCTTCCATGAATCAGAAATCCACTTATGGATATCTTCCAACTACAGCCAAAACCCATTAAACCTACAAACCAAACCTTGTTCTGAAAAATATTTTTCACAATTTAAGGCTTCATCCCCCAAGGGAACATTAACAATAAGATCTTCTTGAACTATCAGGAGAAAAAATATGAATTTCAACATGGAACTATAAGAAACCTTGGATTAAGTAGCTTGAGAAAAATAGCTATCAAACTAGCTACCATTTCTTCAGGAGTAACTGACTTCTTCTTGGCTTGAGTTTCTTGGGTGGAAGAAATTTCAGATCCAAGAATCATTTTGTCAATAGAGACTAATTTCACCATGCATTCACATGAATTTTCCATTCAATGAAGGTTTGCAGGAATATCTATGCATCAGAGGGTCGACTAGTCCAAAACCATAATTGTCACTACAACCTACAAAGTGCAAGCCATCTTCTTCCAATTCCCTGATCTCGGTGGCTCTAGAAAGACTCAAAATGAAAAGGTGGTTCCAAAAAGGCTCAAAAAAAAAATTTGTTGTATTGCATCAAAACCAAATCCAGATCGAAGAGCTTATCATCATAAACCCAATGACATGAATGTCACCTCAATTGGAATTTGTATGACCATTTTATGACCATCAGAAATTTGCAATCCATAAAGGGATGTGGGACCCTTCTAGCTTAGTGGAGACCAAATGGCCAATAAGCCATCGTCACATGGCACACCAACATTTGCTTCCTTATCCATGAAAAAGACAATATATATATATATATATATATATATATATATATATATATATATATTAGAATTTGCACATAGAGTAAAAATAAACGCCAACGAAGGAGTTTAACTGATGAGACAACGGAGTTAAACTGATGAGACGAGAAGGCGCCATGTGGAGGAGATATTCTTCGTACAAGACGATGAATCTGTATAGTGTTATAACATAGAACCCCAGAGTAAAAACACCTTCAGTGTAAAAATAATATTAATTAAAAATGTGGTTATTAAAATAAATATATAAAAAACAAACATATATTAAAATTACAATACATATGTTTATAATAACCATATAAGATCCCCTAAAAAAAAAATTCAATGAATATATGACATGGGTATATGGTTATTTTAAAAAGGAATTATGTTAAAAATTAGGTTATATAAAACAAAAAAAACCGCCTCCTAAAAACACTAAACATCACCAACTATTATATAAAATTACAACACGACGCCTTAATACAACGAGCCATGCTGGCCGTGGGGATTTGAACTCAGGTCACATGGAAACCAATGCCTAAACTAGGGACCTCCAACCAACCTTATAGCCAACGGAGCTTTAATAAGTCCACCAACGACACATTATTTAAATTCCCAATCACTCATATCTTGGGAGAGGGAATGGTGAATGGAGTCGAGCACATGAAGGGAGCAGAACCATGACCAGGACGGAAAACTGTTGGCATGAATTTCGAGACAAATTGTAAGGAAATATTTGCAGAAGTATTCTTTGATGCTTAAGGAATCTAATATATTCCCTTGGGCCCAAATTTTCATAGTGACAAAATGATGTCAACTTTATACTCAAATGAACTAGAATTTCACCAAGAGTTTGATGACGTGATTGGTTTTCTGATTTGAGCAGAATAATTTTAGTCAACTTGTAGAGAGGAATATTTGTGGAAGAATTAGGAATCTAAAAGATTCCTCAAGGACCATTTTTTATAATTTCAGAACTAGACTGAGTTTATACTCATTTTACTCATATTTTCACAAGGAGCACAGTGGTGAAGTCAGATTTTTCATATGAGAAGAAAAATTCCAGTGAACTAACGAGAAGGAATCTTTGGGGTAATATTTGACATTACAGAGGGTCCATATTTTGACTAAGACAAAACAAGGTCTAGTTTATAGTCATTTGACATGATTTCGTGCCAGGAATTCAACGATGCATCCCATTTCTTTAGTAGAGGTGTGAATTTTCAGGCCATCCCTGAGAACTGGAGACATAAGATGTCTTTTGTACATGCATGTGATTTTATTCTTACTAAATATTAATGAAAGCAACCTTCCCACTTTGAATAGAGCCCGGAAATGTCGCCCATACTGGACAAACTCCGTTATCAAATTGTCTTGTGCCTTTGATCTCTTGGTTACATTTTATTTTTGCTTCTTTTATGTGTTTATGTTACTTGGTTACATGGTATTTGAAATGCAATTTTGTATGCATCCTTGAAGTAAAAAGATCCAAATCATTCCCTATTTTTCAATATATTATTAAAATTTTACCCACAATACATTTCTTAATGTTATTTGATGTAAGGAATTTTCCATGTTTGAGAGATGTCCTCATCCTTTCATCTATTCCAAGTTTTTAAGAGACCTATATACCATCTAGGCACTTTCTAGAGATCCTTGTGGTTTTGAAAAATTGCTATTTATGATTTTATGATATCACAATTAAATATATTGGATTTTTAAAATTTGATATTTTTATTTTTTTTCAAATAAAAATAATGATATAATTAATATTTTAGATAAAGATAATGAAATGTTTAAATTATTTTGACTTGAAGGGAAATTTTTGAGTTTAAAATATTAAATTAAAGATAAAAATAAAAAACATAAAATTGATATTTGATAGCAGGGTAGAGTTTGCATACCTCTGTAGCTTGTGGCAATCAAATTTATATGCCAAGGTAGGTCCCTTGTCCCACAAACTAAGGGTATTATACACTAATTTTGTGTTTGGAATGTGACCTTAAAATTTAATTATTATTATTATAGAAAACTTTCCACCATTTTTTCCATTCATTAACAATTTATGCCTCATTACAAATTCATTTCTTCCAATTTAATGCCAATCTATACTGATGGATATTATTTATAATATGCTTGATCCTCCTAGGGGGAATTCACTCTGTTGACCAATATCTTTTAATGTTCATTCATAAAGAAGATTTTTAAATGATGTAAAATAAAGCCAATATATTGTAGATATGGGGCATGGTGGTGGGATTCAAAGTATAGGAGGAATTTATATATTGAGGGGTATAAATATGGGTATCTAGTATAAATAGAGGGATTTTTTATTGGAAATATGTATTGGGAAGGGTTTCTCACAAAATAATTTTGGGAGATATTTATCAATATATAGTGAAATTATGGGTATTCTTTAATATTCCATGAATGCATGTGCTATGTCACAGGTTCACTAAGGGAATACCTTGTGGGTTCTTCGTATGTGCTTTTAATAGAGTTCATCTCTTTTTGGTAGCAACACATAATATTATTATGATCAAGAATATAGTGGAGAGGGTTCATCTCGTTTTTCTAGAAACACACAATATTAATCTAATAAAGAATCTAGTGGATTGTGATGCTGATACAAACACCAATAAAGCCAAGGATATTATGTGTTTAGGGAGGAAAGAAATGCGCGTTCACAAAATAATGATAATATCCATAACATTTAATTCCTAATACAAAACATGATAAAAAAAAATTATGGCATGTTAAATTTCATCATGAAAGTTAATCATGTAATCTAAAAGAATATACAAAAAAAAATTGTAAGCTTCATAGGACCTCTCAATTTATTCAAATTTAAAGGTAGGTAACAATCATGAAATAAATTTGGTTGCCTCAACCTGCCCATTGGGAAACAAGGTATGTTGGCCACTGAAACGCATTATAAGCCATCCAAAATCTCAGAATTTTAAGTCTATCAAACTCGGCCTTATAGTCCTGAATGTCTAAGCACCAGTTTCCAACTACATCTATATAACTATAACAATTTTTCCTATACGACATATACAACATATATAAATATCCCCAAAAAAAAAACTCTAACATACTAAAACACTAATCATCTTTAGAGGACTCTACTGGAGCAAGGTCATTATCACTGGATCCAAGTAACTCTAACTAGAGGAGGCACGAGAGTTTCTTATAAATACGACTAAGGCGGATATTCTATTGTTGGATCTATAATTTAATCAACTATAATTCCTTCTGAATGTCTTGAAGACTAGGTTATTTTTTAAATGAACCAACACAGTCATAATGGATTTATCCATAAGATTATTCATAAGCCAATAAATATGAACTATATGTTTGTACTGGGTGGTATGACCATGGGTATGACCCGAATCTGAGGCGAGGAGACTCCAATCCTCCACCTGTAATTCATTTTACACTTGTTGATTAAGCTCGTCCTCCCATGACACAATCAACTGCTTCACTTAGGTTGGAGAACCAAAAATATAGGTATGAATCGCTTCCTAAATGACCTGCACATCCGTTCTTCTACCACTTCTTCTTGGTGGCCCAGCTGAGGAGGAGCCTCTGTCACCTCGAGTTCCATTCTTCCTTCCCTAACCCTATCCTCCATTACCTGACATGTTGGCTCCAAGGGTCGGGAGAACCATATTTACTATGGGAAATTTAACCAGGCGCTGAGCTGACCAAGTGATAGGGAATGACAAGGACCAATTTCGGTTGGTGAACACGTGACCACAAAACACACTTTGATTAGTAGGACTCGAGACAATTACAATAAAAACACGCCAGAGATAATCACTGTTAGGTAAAAGCCTAGTCATAAAATTGAAGGGAAACTATGGGAACCTCCAACACCACTAAACACCATGGCATAGCACTACAGGCTCAATATTACCATAACACAGAGATGGGAATAACAATTTATTCCAATACATAAGCCAAATAATATGGAACCACTCCTCGAGCCTCAGACCATTACATTCCGCCATAGAAACAATACAAACCACAACCAGGAAGGAAAGTTTCAATGTGATCCTCGATGTGAACAGAGCCATCGAATATCCCTCACCCTCTTCGCAATAGAAATTTTATATGTTGGATTGGACGCAAAAAAAAGCATACATACCTATTAGGGATAGAAGGATGCCAAAAAAGATGAAAATTTGAAGAGAAACAACACACACATAAAAGAAAAAATATATAATAACTTTCCAATTTTCCAGATATCTTCTACTAAGCCAACTAGCTTTCCAATTTACTAGAACAGTCTTGTCATCATACACAGAAAAGATAGAAATAACATAAACTGAAGAATAGCAATTCGTATTTTCCATAGTATTAACAAAACTTCGACAAAATTTTGAATCCCAATGGGGATCCATCTTCAGGACAGATGTGAATGAGAGCTTGAGAGGAGAATAGACCAAGATAAATAGTGAACGAAAAACCTACAAAGACGAAGAGAGCCAACCATTCAATTAATTTATTATTCAATTTATTAATTAAAATAAAATAATATAATGTTACTAGATGGATTATTTGAAAATATTTGAAATATTAATTAATAATATTAATTTTTATTAATTTGGAAAGAATAAATATAGAATAAGAATTAATTATTCATTTATTGTTTTCAAATTAAAAGTAAAATAAAAATAAAAAATTCTTAGAAATTAAAATTAAAATTCGTATAACTCAAATTTTAATAATAATAATTATTATTATTATTATTAAAATTAATTAATTATTTATTTATTATGGTAAAAGTTCTTATAAGATGATTAAATTATTATTATTAATATGAAATTATTAATTGTTATTATTAGTATGTGATTATTAATTATCATTATTAATATGTCATTACAATAATTATTAATAGTGATTTAGGAATAAATATTAATAATATTAATCATTAATTAATTGGGCATACAAATAACATTATATTATTTTATTTTAATTAATAAATTGAATAATAAATTAATTGAATGGTCAACTCTCTTAGTCTTTGTAGGTTTTTTGTTCACTCTTTATCTTGGTATGTTCTCCTCTCAAGCTCTCATTCACATATGTCCTGAAGATGGATCCCCATTGGGATTTGAAACATCGACGAAGTTTTGTTAATACTGTGGAAAATACAAATTGCTATTCTTCAATAAACGACCACAGAAGCTTGAAAACCATCAATAACATAAAATTTCCAAGTATCCAGACACTAATTCTCGAACCTTCCATCATGCCAATTATCCGCAACCTTATAGTCATTGTTGCGAATATTATTTCAGTTATACCACAATCGTTGAGGCAAAGGAATAGATAAAGAAACATACCCATATACTAGTGCCTTTAACCAGAGAATGCTAAGCCTATCCAAAAATCAATGGTTCCCACCCAATGAAGGCAATAAGCGTGTATGAGCTGAGCGTCGAATACTTACTTATTTTTCCTCACCCTCGACCAGGACCGGTGTAGACATACGATGCATGTTCTCAGCCACTTGGAAATTAAAAACCCTACCTTCCCTTGCCGCATTGAACACCTTAAGTTTTCCATCCCACTATCACCATGCCACATGCTTGAGCAAAGAGATGGTCCTGTCCACCATGGCTTTGATCCCGAGATGGATATTGTATCGGTTCACACCCCGATCAGGGACCTTGATGTTCTTACTCCTCTAGACCTTGGCCTTAGGCATCATCCTATCTTAGGATTTGAATAAGGGATTCCATCTCCTCTGCATTTTGATTATCCCTCCATTGGGTAGCTAGAGCCGCACCCATGTGCTAACAAAACCAATTGGATAGATAATCAGCTGCTCTGTTACCAGTTCTTAAGACATACGATGGGATGATATAGTCAAAGAAGGGAATTATTTCACCGATCTCTTGGATCAGGTGGGCTATTCACCAACTTTATTTTCCCAACTTGTAACCTCAACCATTTTTTTAATTACTTCTATCACAAAATTTGAGTCTCCTTCAACCATTAACTTTCATAACCCTTCCCTTCTCGCAATGAGAATCCCATAATTTACTAGATTGAACTTTGCTTCATTATTGGTGGCGAAGCCATAATCTTCTACATGATAGTGCAAAGCCTGACTCTGAGAGTCTCCCAAAAGACCTCCATAGGCTACATATCTTGGATTACCTTCGGAGGTCCCATAAAAATTTAACTTAATAAACTCATCAGAGGGGGGAGAAAACTTGGAAGGATAGGCTCTAGGAGATATCACGAGTTTCCAAGAAGATGGAGCGAGCATTTGCGGGGAGAGATTTAAAGTAGATAGGATCCTAGGTTCGTGGGGGCCGACTTTCCAATCATCTGGGTGTAATTTCTCCACAAATATAGTCCCCTTATGTTTTGGATGATTTACGTCCAGAGCTCTTCTTGAGGGAGTATTTACTCTCAAAATACTCTTTGATTTCTTTCTTTCCAAATCACCCAGAGAAGAAAACCCAAGGCAAGATTCCAAACCCTATTTAGGACCGGGCTAGAGAAGATTCTAGTCCTCCAGAGTTCTATGGAGTATCTAATACTAGTATAATCCTTATCCATATGCCTAAATATATGCTCAATGTTCCTCCATAATTGGTCTGCCACAGGGAAAATATTTAAGAGATGTTCCATATCTTCCATATTGGCTTCCCACATACTACAAATTGAAGGCCCCTGTAACCCCCGTTTCTGGAGTTGATCCCATTGAGAATTCTTCTCCGGCATACCAACCACAAGAAATAAGTTATCTTTGGCCAATACTTCTTCCTCCATATATTAGTGATATGATCCATTGGTTCATATGTCACTAGTCTGTAAGCTTACTTTATTGTAAACTTCCCTATGGTTGAATATCCTCATCTGAGAATACCTGGTCCTTCTAGATTAGCCAACTTCCTAGAATTAAGCTCCTTTTCTAGAAAGTCCCACTGAATTGACTTTGGGGGTTTTGGAAAGTCTTGTTTCTCTTTCCATTGTCTCTAGGCTAAGTTCAGGTTAGGATTCCAATATTTTTCCACCAAAGTACAATTTTGACTGTTGGTGTAGATGAAGATTTTTGCTAGATCCTGTCTGCTGAAGAGATTTTCTCGCTGCTTCCATGAATCTTTCCAAAAGCATGGTTGTATCCCGTTTCAGACTTCCCAAAAAGTATGAGATATAATCATATATTTTTTTGTCGCTACTAAATTCCATATTCAGGATCCTATCGGGGTATTATGAATTTGTAAAATATCTTTTGCTGAAGAGGGAATTTGGTATTTATGTGTGAAAATTGTATTCCACAAATAGGTCCCCCCTTGTATCCATCTCCACCAAAGTTTCACACTCGTTACTTGATTAAGGGTGTTAGGATCGTGCAACCTGAGATCCCCATCTATCTTAGGTTTGGTGATGTTGGTCCAGGCTACAAGCACCCAATTTTTAGCTTCTTGAGATCATGTCCATAAAACTTCTTAAAAATATCAACCATGTCGACACATTAAGTTTTAGGGGCAACTAGCCTTGAAAGTTGGTAAATGGACATAGATTGTAGCACAGCCTTCAAAAGGACCACCCAACTTGCCAAGTTGAGGGCTCTGAAAGACCATTGGTGAAGTCTTGAAATAATTCTATCTAGAAGATCTTTCTACCACCATAGGGATACCAAAATACTTGGAAGGGATGGAACCGATGTTAAAACCTAGAGTCTGGGCGAGGAAAGACTGGGTAGGGACTGAAGTTTTAAAAAATAAAATTTTCAATTTGTCGTTATTGATCATAATACTAGAAGCTTGCATAAAATAATTAAGGATGGATTTAATTTCTCTGACCTCTCGGAGAGATACATGCAAAAAAATAATTATGTCATCAACAAATTGTTCATGAGTGAGAGGGAGATCATTTCCCCAGAGACATATTCCTCTGATTGTGCTCGAGTGACTCACTGATTTGATATATCGTCCCAAACCTTCCGCAACCAAAATAAAAATGAAGGGAGAGATATGATCACCTTGGCGCAAAACTTGTGTGGGGTTAAAGGTCCTAGTCGGGAATCCATTAAGAAATATTGATATCACTAGTGAGGATACCAAGGATGAAACCCATTCTATCCATCGAGAGTCAAAACCGAAGGTTTTCAATATTTTCAGAAGGAAGGACCAACTGAGATGGTCGTATGATTTGGAAAGATCAATTTTAATCAAAATACCCTTAGCTTTAATATTTTTGAGGGAATTGATTGCTTCCTGGGTTGTGATGATGCCATCTATAATTTGGTGACCTTGAACAAAACTAGTTTGTTCAAGAGATATCAAGGAAGGAAACATGGGTTTAAGTGTCTTAACCACTATAGTGGAAATGATTTTATAAATAAAATTACACAGGGAAATTGGTCAAAAACCTTGAGGCTCTTCATATTGGGAATATTTAGGAATTAAAGCAATAAAATAGGAGTTCAGAGGTGGATGTACCTTTTTAGTTTCGTGAGATTCCTCCACCACTTCTAGAATGTCTTAACCCATGAAGGGCCAAGATTCTTGAAAGAAATCCAGTGTGAATCCATTTGGTCCAAGTGCTTTGTTCATGGCTAATCCTTTTACTATGTCTTCAACTTCCTCTAGCGTGACCACTCACATTAAAGCCATGTTATGATCTTTGGATACAATATTAGGGATATTTTGCGTGATTCTATGGATATATTCTTCTCTCTCCTAACGAGGTTCAGATATAAGTTTATGAAAGTGATCCACCAACAAATTTTCCATTTCATCATGCTGAGTTAGGTGGTTTCTGTTGGAATATTTTAATGAAAATGTCATATTATGCCAATGATGCTAGATCATGGCTTTGTGAAATAAGTGCATATTTCATTCCTCTTCTCGGAGCCACTGAACCCTCGATTTTTTATTCCATAAGATATCCTCTTGCTTTATTCTCTCCTCTAACTGGTAACTGGGTTGAAATACATCCTTCCTCTGTTGCTAGGGTTCCTGACTGAACTTCCATTATCATCTATTATTGAATGTTTTGCATACATTATTGAAGGTTTGTTGGTCCTTAAGAATGTGGCCTAACTCTATTTTTTTCTATTTTTTGATCTACTACTTAAGTTCTTTCAATCGAAGTTGAAAGCTATGTATGTTGTTCCATCCTTGCACTTCTGAAGCTTTCCACCAACTTTTAATTTTTCCAAGAAAGGATGGGTCGCGTAGCCAAAATGCCTCAAAACAGAATGACCGATATTGGTGCTAATTTCAAATCTATCTCGAGTCTGATTGGCCAATGGTATGACCCTAGGTATGGTAAGATTGATGCCTCAAAGAATAAGTCTTTGCTTATAAGATATTCCGAGACTCCAATTGAGAGGTAACATGGTGAGGTCCCCTAAACTGATTGTTCCATGTATATACCCCAATATTAGTAGGGATGTCTACTAATTTCATATATGGAATCAAGTCACGAAAAGCCTCCATTTCTAGATCTTGTCTTATGTTCCCTCCTTTTTTCTCTTCCAATGAAGCGATAAAGTTGAAATCCCCTCCAATAATCCACATATCTTCTTGAAACATGGTTTTTAGCTTTCCTATATTATGAAGGAAAGCAATTTTCTCTCTTGTAATGTGGGGGCCATAGACAACTGAGATTATTTCCCAATCTCTAGTGCCTGTATGCCGAAATTGTCCCGAGATAATTCGGGGCATACTTACCCAATAATCAAAGATTATTTCAGAGGAATTCCAAAGAACCGCCGCTCCTCTGGCACTACCTCGAGCATCTAGGGCTGCCACTTCATATGAGAGACTCATTTTACTTATAATCTCCTTAATCCACATTTCATAGACGTTTGTTTCCTGAATCAACATAATGCTTAAATTTTCCTATATTAACCTTTCTTTAAAGTACCATTGTTTTCCTCTTCCGTTGAGGGCGCTAACATTCCAAGAGAATATTATCATTGAGAGTATTTATTGAGTTGGTGGAATATCGTTGAAAGCGGTACCACCTATCCTGCTGGTCCATTTTGATCCAAAT
The DNA here is from genome assembly GCA_034641835.2 of Pinus albicaulis. Taxonomy (NCBI): domain Eukaryota; kingdom Viridiplantae; phylum Streptophyta; class Pinopsida; order Pinales; family Pinaceae; genus Pinus; species Pinus albicaulis. The sequence goes on from CM076580.1 coordinate 814,329,993, forward strand.
TATTTTTGACCTGGGAGCCCATCAGATCCAATGGATCTGGAGGCTTTTGACTTTGTTTAGCTTGATATTGCTGAAATGTTTCCCTATATAATTTTTTATTTTTTATTTTTTATTTATTTAATTTTTTATTTTTTATTATTTAATTTTTATTTTATAATTTATAATTTTTATTTATTTATTTATCTATTTGTTTTATTCTTTATTTTTTTTATTTTTATTTTTTTGAGATAAAGCTCTCATCTAGATGACACCATTCATTCAAAAATATTTTCAGTACTTGTTCTTATGTGCTTAATTCTTCTTTAGATCCATCAATCTCTATAATTTTTTGGTTCGCTTCCATATCTAGCCGATCTTTTTCCTTAGGCTCCTCTTGTGCCTTACGTTTTGTCTTTGGATTTTTTTGGGTGGAACCCTAGCTGCGACATCTGATGTTTGGATGTTTCCTTTGAGATTCACCCTAGCTCTTGTAAAAACCCAAATCAGTTACGGGGTTCTTTACTATTTTGTGGTTGAACTATTGAATTGGCTTACGACTGCTTCATTGATCTTTTTCTATTCACTACCTCTTGAAAACGTTCATTATCCTCTTATTGTTTCCCTACTTCGGAGGGGACATTGACGTCTCCTATTTCCATTTGGTTCAAGGGTTAGGACTTGTATAAATGACCATATTCATGGCACCTTCGAAAACATAATGGTATGTGCTCATACTCCAGAGGCTGTTGACATACCTCGTCCTAAAATTCGAGCTCTACAAATTCCAACAAAGGTTCCGTTATGTTCATATAAACACAAATCCAGGAAAATGATGTATATCTCCCTTGACGGGTGGCATATTCTACTTTGAAAAATATTCCAATGGAATTTCCAATCCCTTCCAAGATATCAGGGTCCCAAAAATCTACAAGTAATGCAAAAAGACACACCCAAACTGGTGCAGCCATAAATTTCTCACAATATGGGTTTATAGCATTCTTCCTAGAATCGCATAAAGAACCCCACATTGTAATATAAGTAAGGTATATTTTAAAAAATGCTCTCTTTATCCTCCAAGATTGCAACAAGAACAGTAAAAAACCCCTAGCTCCCAATTTGAGGTCAATATGGCCCTTCGGTTGCCATTTCAGTTGAATCCACTTGAGTAGATCTTGTTCTGAAGGTCAAATCCCTATAAATTTATAGATTAGGGCACGATATTTCATGTACTTCCGGTAGTTTTCCAATTTATTTGCAGAGATCACAAATCTCGGCTTCTTGTTTGCCCTGGGAAGGCATTTCCCTTGGAGCTGAGTGTTGCACTGAGCTCCCATAACTAGACCACCATTAGGGCTGACTCCAAGATTCTGAGATGCCGAGGCACCAGATTTTCCGATTGACTCACCATCTGTTACACTACGGTAGGAGGGGATCTCTCCCCTCCAGACAAGGACACTCATGGGACCTGTCAGAGTCCCAAGTAAAGTGAAATAGAGAAATCAACTTCAAATATGACATTGTCCAAGCTTTAGAATTTTTTCAAAACTCTAATAAAACACATTTCTTTCCTCCAACATACCAAAACAAAAAAACATATAATAATAATAATAATATAATAATAAAATCAATTACGTTTCTATTTAAAATAAACAAAAATGAAAAAACACATGAATATACTAAAGAGCCATAAATTAACATATTAAGTAATAATATACACTAGTAAATTGACTTGTATTTAGTACAAATTGCAACAATTCTATTTCTAAATAAAAAAATTAAACAATGCCAAATAAACAAAGCATATAAAATAATTAAATGAAAAACAATATCATAAATATATATGAGCCATAAACTCATATACCCATGTCAAATCATCTTACGACTCCATCCCCAACATCTATGAAGCTTTAGGCCGGGCATTGGATTAAATGCACGTAAAATGTCATAAGGCACAAAGTTGGAGATGTTGCCTTTCAATTTAGAGCTTGTAGATTTAGTTAGTCTTTAAATTTCTCCATCGTTTCTTGAAATTACATCCATCCTCTCTAAGTTTCTCTGTTTGTTGAAATTGTGTGTCCTCACTATTAGCGTGTGTCCTCACTATTAGCGTTTATATCCTAAAGGCCCACACCATTGTTGCGTCTTTTCAATAAGTAAATTGCACCAATCAAAACATGAATCTATATTCTTGATATTGTTTGTAATGGGGGCGATTTATCTTCTAAGAAATCACTAGAAATTTATGTCATCTCCGCGCAAAATTTTCTTGGAAACTCATACCCATTACATATGTTTCAATGTGTTATTGATTTCATCTTTAATATGTTTCAATGTGTTATTGATTGCATTTTTAATATGTTTAGTATCTTTTTCTTGCCACCATTATTTCAAATTGGCTCTAGGTTTTCTATTGAATTGGTTCTCTCTACTAATGAAGTTTTCTTGCAAGTTATTTGAAGGTTTTGATCTTATATAGATAATATTTGCAAACGAATTCTAAAGAAAAAAATATACAATGGAAAAAATAAAAAGTCAACACAAATATTTTTCTCCTAGAACCCAAAATTAGGAAAACTAGATTTATATTTCATTACATTTCTTTCAATGTTACACTACATTATATATATGTCGAAGCATTCATCAACCCATAATCAATTAACCATGGTTTAGAACATAATCATAGTTCCTTTGACCAGATCTACAAAAACATGGGAAAAACCATCATACTTAAAACCATGTTGAAACCCATGTGCCAAACCATAAATGGGTCCATAAAATAATAAAAATCGAGACACAGCCTCGAACCCTGTGCAGGGGGATATTTCCCCCTACAACCCCTCGCCATACACAATGCAATATATCACATATAAGACTAATTGTAGAAAGAATATAACACATACCCAACATTATTATTAAGAATTATATTCCACGTGATTAATGTATATCTATGTAACAAATTCAAAGTGTGTGAATTCACTGTGTAAGTAGTATAAGTAAGAAACATAGTAGCTTTTGCTATTATGTCCTAAGCTCATATAAGAACATCTATCACGATTGTTGTTGAGCCACACATCACTTCCTCCATTATTTTTTCCTGTTTTTAAGATTCATGCAAGAAACAATCATCATTATATTTATCTGATAAAGAAGTTATGCATAATTTCCTTTTTCATTAGGTGCTCTCATTTTAAAAGTTCATGAAACTAAAATATTTTGTCATAAGTATGTTAATTTTGTGCTCGCAAAGAGTGATAAGAATAAATAGGGTGTGATATTCAAGGCTCGTCTACATAGAATTTGAAATAAAAAACGCCAAATTTAAAGACTCCTTTAGAAATTGTCCCATTATCTATCCATATCCACCCATTAGGGTAACTTTATATGGCTACTCTCACAGCACAATGGTAACCACTTGTAAAACATCATTGTTTGTTGAAGAGTGTTGCAAATTGCTTCATTTTTGGATACCTCTATTAAATTATAAGTTGTTTAATTGTGAGGTTTTAGGTTGATGTGGAAATAAAATAAAATAAAATTTTCAAATTTATACTTCAATCATAGCTTATATGGTAGTTTGCAAATATTAAGTCAATACACTAATTTAAACGCGTGATTCTCTCGGATCAATGTCTTTATCATCCAATGAACAATTTGTATAAGTGATAGCCAAACTACTCATTTAATTGTTTTAATTGTTGAGTTAAGAGGCTCTCTATAACCTAGTACATGAGGAAGAGGTTGTCATAAAAAGTTACATATATATTTTTTTAATATATGTCGGCTAATTAATGAAAAATAAAGAGTAATATTAAATAAATTGATAATTAAATTTTTTAACAAAAAGAAAATATATACAATTATATTGTTAATAGCAAAAGAAAAAGTGTGGACAAAATTCCAAAAAACAAAAAGAGTATCATATTTGAAAATTCTTAATATATATAATATGTAACCTATACTACTTAAATGAGATTATTTGTCTCTAAATTTCCTTGCTTATTCCTCATTCCAATTAGATTAAATTTTGTTTGTAAAAAACCTTTTAAAATTATTTGTCAAAACATGAAAACACAAGTCAACTCTTATTACATGTAAAATGTCAAGTGAAAATGGAATACTTACAAAACTAAAATGCCAACTCCTATTATGTGTAAAATGTTGCATGAGATTGGAATACTTACAAAACTAAAATATTGTGTGTTTTCTTGTAAAATGTTACATGAAATTGGAATTGGTATAGTTACAAAAATAAAATATTGTGTGAAAAAAATAAGTTGGTGTGAGGTAATTTTTATCAAAAGTAAAAAATAATTAGTATATCAAAATTAAAAACGCTTTTGTGTGAGTTAAATTTTCTCAAAGTAAAAAACAATAGGTATTTCTGACATATAAACTAGCATAGACTCATCTTAACTTTGAATTTATCAAGTATCAAGAGGAATCAAATCTCTCAAAATGCAAATCTCTTTTTTGAATGCAAAACTTGAAGAAAGATTTGCACCTTAAAGTTAAGATGGATCTATATTGGCAATAAAAAACAATGATATTAGAGAAAACTTATCTTTATTATGATGTGTATTATGTGACTTTGGATATTTTATAATAGAGTATATTGACATGGAAGTGATTTTCTAATTTTCTAATTAACAATTTCAATTTCAAATTTTATACTAAAAATATTATAAGTTTTTCAATATTATATCAAATATTGTACAATTCTCAATATTAATGTCTTTAATGATTCAAAATGTATTTTAAAACTTTTTGATATTCATTATCAAATATTAACATAAGGTGTAATGTTTCGGATCACAATATTTTAATTTATTTCTGGGTATAAGTGTCTCATTTCTCTAGAGATTTGATATTCTAAGTTATTTCCTAATTAAATATGGTTTTGTTTTATTAGATTCTATTAAAGTAGTGAATATAACACTAAGTTGTAAAGTTAAAATTATTTTATTTTTTGTTTTCTTAATTTTTCTTAAGAAAGCTAATGATATGACCATTTTTTTTTGATTGGAAGGGATTTCACGTTTAAAGTATTAAATTTTAAAATAATAAGAAATAAATAAATAAAAATTAAATTGGTACTTGGTAGAGGAGGTAGAGTATGTAGAATTTTGTAAGATTTAGTAATCAAATTTATTGATGGAGACAATTCATTGTCTTACAAGCAAGAGGGTCTTATACACAAATCGATTCATGGCTTGGTTATGACCTTAAAAATATATTATTATTATAGAAAATTTCTGCCATTTCCACCATTTTTTAACAATTGGTGTCTCATTACAAATTCCTTTCTTCCAATTTAATGCAAATCAATACTGATGGATCTACCTTATAATACACTCGACCTCCTATGGGGTAGGCCTTCACCTTGTTAACCGACATATTACCATGTTCATTTATAAAGATGGTTTCTAAATTATGAAAAATAAAGTCAATATATTATATTATTAAGGATCCCGAAGGTTTGTTATATATATATATATATATATATATATATATATATATATATATATATACATATGTAGAAAGCTATGTATATATTAAGTTGGGTATATATATATTATATATATAATCTAGGAAATTATGTACTTTACTATCGTAAAGATGTATTGGGAAGAGGGTTCAAGAAAATGATTTTGGGATATATGAAAGAATATATAGTGAAATTAGGAGTATTGTTTAATATTACAAGAACATGTGTGCTATGGGATAGGGTATTCATTTATTGAACCTATGGATGTGTTGCTACTTTTCTCATATATGTATGAAAATGCACTTTAAATGAATGTCACCCATCTTCCTCCTTGTGGCTCGATTATAACACAACCTGATGGCCTACTAATGTTAAGTTTGATTCCCTCAGCTCTTAACTAGAGCTACAATATGGACTCTTCTAAAGTATTCTTCATCATGGTCATGTGGCTAACCCCTTTTCCATACGTAATGGGGGCTAACATGGAATCCTTTGGAATTATGGTGGTTAAAATACAAAGGTCAAGTTTAGAGTAGCATAAATTTTTCATATAGACCTTGATTGAGGCAATTCTTGTGTTGTTGGAAGGCCTCTATTTGTAGAATAACACAAAAAATTGCATTGTTTAATACAAAATTTTTACCCCAAAATATGTCGTTTGATGCCTCAAACAACTCTCAAAAGGTTTCATACTCTAATATTCCAAACTGGAACCCAATGATAAAAATGGTCATGTGACTTGATTCCTCCGTTTTTTCCAATCTAAAAGTATCAAGATGAATGAAAAATATATAATGATCCAATATAGATCTAGCGAAAGAAAAATATATATTCATATCGACATAAAATAATGATCCAAGCTTTGGTTTTAAATTGGCAGACTCTCCAAATATTGGCCAAATTACACTAAGGTTGAAAGCATGCATAAGTGAACACCACAACTTTTAACCCAACGCCAATACAGTTTACTTCCTAAAAAATTAGGTTTTTTTATTATCATTCTAAAGTAAGTTTTAGTTACCATTCATCTCTTGAAATAAATGCTTGAGATCTATTTGTGTGGTTTGGCTAGGAATGAAATGTTCAATCATACATACACCATTCATTTAAAATATCCAATGACGCACAATAGATCTGTAATTATTTTTTTGTGGTTATCAATTTACAATTTCAGGGTTTGTCACAAAGTTTGAAATAGTTTTATAATTCAAGATATCACTATTGGAAATTCAATCCATCACTACATAATATAGATTTTGAGAACTTACGAAATGGATTCTTTCATCCTTCACTACACACAAAGATTGTATCCAACTCAAATTGATTCATATATATATATATATATATATATATATATATATATATATATATATATATATATATATATATATATACATATACGTATACATATTTGTACTTATCTAGCTCCATGGAAATAATATCTGCTATTTAAATATAGCAAAACCCCATCGATCGAAATCCGCCTCAAAACTAATTATCTATATGATTTGAAAGAGATAAAATCTCTTTATTCAATCAAAGATTCATGAAACTACAACCAAATACTATCAATATAAATATAATTCCTATATTTAGGGAACCAAATCCCATTGGTAAAACTATTTTTCTTCCTAGAAGTTTCTTTGTAGAATTTGGATGATGCCCCTGAATCATACTCCTAAGAAAAAATATTCATGAACTCCTATCCGCGAGGTATTCAATGGTACTGGAATTTTTTTGTATCATTGTAGCAGTCATCCAAGTTACATCTTCAATTAGATGATCCTTCCATTTGACCAAGTATTCAAAGCACTACTTGTTGCTTGTCTTTTTTCCCACTTTCTTATCCAAAATTCTTGCAAGTTCTAAGGGCTCTGCTGTTGGTAACTCCTTCTTCCATTGAATTTGATTTTCTTATTCACTATTCTCTATTGATTGTTCAGTTTCACTTGCATGATAGGGATATAAATCTGCAATGCTAAAGACAAGGGATATTCCCACATTACCCAGAAATTCAATTTGATATACATTGGTTGAAAACTTCCTCAAGATTCTACAAGGTCCTATCTTCCTCATTTTAATTTTGGTATACATTCCTTTAGGAAATATCTCCTTTCTTAAATGATTTAATACCAGATCTCCTACTTCAAATTTTACTTTTCTTCTCTTCTCTTCAAATAAGCTTTACCTTTATATTGAAGACTACTTTCCTATCATGTTTTCTTCACTTGTTTGTGCAACTCATGCATAGATGTATCAAATTATTCGTCATTTTTTCATGAATTCATCTTGGATGCATACCATATAGAATTTGAAAAGGGCTAAAACTTGTATTTCTATTTGGAGATTCATTGTAGGAAAACTCTACCTAAGCAAGTAGATTACCCAACTGTTTGAGATGGTCTCCAACTAAACTCCTCAGAATACCCCAAGCTCTTGTTGATGACCTCATTATGTCCATCTATATGTAGATGGTAAGTTGAGCTATAACTCAATGTTGTTCCCGAATTCTTCTAGAATGTTCTCAAAAAATGTCCCAAGAACTTAGTATCTTTGTCTGAGATGATACTCTTGGGTAACCCATGTAGTCTCACCACTTCTTAAAAATAAGGTTAGCAACATTTGTAGCATCACTAAATTTAAAATGGCAAAAAAAATTAAGCATATTTGAAAATATATCAACCACTACAAAGATAGAGTCACTAATTTTTTTTTCTTTGGAAAAACCAACATAGAAACCAAGCTTACATAATTCCAAGATCTATTTGGGACTGAAAACGAGGTATCCAACCCTGTGTTTTGTCTCTTCTCTTCTAAATTTTGACAAATTATTCATTTATTCACAAATTTTTGAACATCAGTCCTGATATTTAGCCAAAAGCGAAAAATTTTTAGCTACTCACAATTCTTGTCATGCCCAAAATGCCCAATCAATCCTCCATTATGTTTCTCCTTAATTAAGTTTTCCCTCATAGAACAACCTAGACTACATAATTGTCTATTTACGAATAATAAACCATCCCACAACATGTACTCAATCCACTTATTATTATCCCTGATTATTTGATTTTTACATCCCTCATAAGCCTCTTTAAAATCTGCACCATCCTCCACAACTACATTTGGGTGGAAATTACGACGAAGAAATCTAACGGAATGGATAAAATCGAAAAAAATTTCCAAATTTAAATCATTTTTTTGTCGACATTTCGAATCCCAATGGGGATCCATCTTTAGGACGAGAGTTGAATTGGAGAATAAAAGAATGCTAAGGACAAGGTTTATATATAGTGAATCTGCGGAGGCGGAAAATAGATTTAATACAGGCTAAGGCGGGGATAAGGTTATTGCCATGACATTCTTTGAGAAAATGGAGGTTTGTGACCCTTGTTTCAATCTTAATTTGAGAATTTTCCAGATAAAAAATATCTTCACAAGACTCCCCTCCGTGTAGGGATATAATAATGGTTTTCAAGCTTCTGTGGTTATCACTTATTGAAGAAATCTCCAGATTTTCCACAGTGTTATAAAAAAATTGTCGACATTTCGAATCCCAATGGGGATCCATCTTCAGGATGAGATTTGAATTGAAGAATGAAAGAAGGAAGAAAGGACAGGGTTTATATATAGTTAATCTGCGAAGGTGGAAAATAGGTTTAATGTGGGCGAAGGCGGGGATAAATTTATTGTCACGACATTCTTTGAGAAAATGGAGGTCTACGACCCTTATTTCAATCTTAATTCGAGATTTTTCAATATAACAAATATCTTCCCAAGACTCCCCTCTGTGCAGGGATATAATAATGGTTTTTAAGGTTTTGTGGTTATCGCTTATTGAAGAAATCTCTGAATTTTTAATAGTGTTATAAAACAATTGTCGATGTTTCGAATCCCAACTCTCCTCCTGAAGATAGATCCCCATTGGGATTCGAAACGTCGACAATTTTTTTATAATGCTGTGGAAAATCTGGAGATTTCTTTAATAAGCGATAACCACAGAAGCTTGAAAACCATTATTATATCCCTGCATGGAGGGGAGCCTTGGGAAGATATTTTTTATCTGGAAAAATATCAAATTAAGATTGAAAGAAGGGTTGCAAACCTCCATTTTCTCAAAGAATGCTGTGACAATAACCTTATCCATGCCTTCACCCGCATTAAACCTATTTTCCACCTCCGCAGATTCACTATATATAAACCTTGTCCTTTCGGCCTTCTTTCATTCTTCAATTCAACTCTCATCCTGGAGATGGATCCCCATTGGGATTCAAAACGTCGACAATTGTTTTATAACACTGTGGAAAATGCAGAGATTTCTTCAATAAGAAATAATGACAGAAGCTTGAAAACCATTATCATTTTTTTGTTTCCTTTTTCACAAATCCTAACTACCAACGAATATATGAAAAAAATTCTTTACATGTCGAATATTCTAAGGAATGCCTGATCCTGTTGATTAATGGGCGCTTTCCTATAACCACTCATATCATCGAATAATCGACGATAGTCCTTTGTCCATTGGATATTCGACGCTATATCCAATATGAAAATGCGTTTTTCAGTTTCCTACAAATGGTAAATAATTGTTGCATAATGTTCAATTCCACCATTAAAATGGGATCACTTTTTATCAGTTTGACTAATTAAAATAAATATAACATTAATATTATAATTATATATAATATTATTAATATATAATAATTATATATATTAATATTAATATCTATATTATATTAATATTATATTATATGATTATAATATATATTATATATATAATGTTATTAAATATATTATTATAATTATAATAAATATATGTGTGTGTGTGTGTAGATGCCATAACATCACATAAATTTGACAAAGTTGCTATATATATCTTTGTTGCAATTGTTTTGAAAGATTGTAGGCTTATTTTGAGGTTAATTTTTAAACAAAATAATCACTGAAAGCTTGGTGACAAAAAATTTCATATAATATTCCTCAAGGAGACTAAGGATATGTGCCAATCGACATCGAGGGCTTCTGAGGATGGAAAATATTATTTCCCTTATAGAAATTGTTGAGGCTCGAGGCCAAGGAGAATTCTAATAACATCAACTAAAAATCATTATAGATATTATGGAAAAGTTGAACGCAGACATGTATATCATCCATTTTTAGGTTATTTATTATATGTCTTTGTAAATGTTTACATGTATATTTTATTTTAGATTGTATGTCTTCATATTGTAAATTTTATTATCTTTCTATTGTGAATGTGTTTTATAATATTCTTTTTGGAGGTGTTTTAACTATATTTTCATCTTGGTGTGGAATATAAATATTATCTTATTATTTCGGTTAGGGTCGATTAAGGGGTTAGGTCAAGTTAGGGGTTAATTAATTTATAGGCTTATGGATAAGGGGTATTGTTTAAGGGTTTAGGGGTTATGGGTTAAGGTCTAAGGGGTTAGGGGTTTAAGGGATTAGGGGAATGGGGTTAAGGTGTTAGGGTGTTAATGAATATTGTTTAGGGGGCTATTTTGGACCTAGAGAATTTAGAGGTTAATCATGGGTTTTTATGAAGAATTATTAATAATTTTTTAAAGTATATTATGCAAATTATGACATTAAGAAATAATATGATATTACAATACTGAATGAAAAATATGATCAATATTATTATTAATATTTTCGTGACTATATATCTCAGAAAGTGTGTGACTTCCTACATGTCAATAAAAGTAATATCTTTCTTAGGTTTTTTCAAACATATTCTTAAATATATTGATAAATTGCACAAACATCATCATTTCTTTGTTGTATTTGTTTCTTGGTCTCACCTAAGTTGTCTTTGTCGTTGTCTTTGTTGTTTTTTTTTTCCTTATATATTATATTAGTAAAATGTTTTGATATAGATGTTTCAATATTTTCTATATATACTAATATTACTTTATTGATTGTAATTGTATAGTATTGGTCCCCTAGGGCATTGTTCCATGAGGAAGAGGTGGTTGTATTACAAGAGCCTATTCAAGAACATAGAGCGATTAATATTGAGGATCAAGATAATGATCCTATGGAAGAAGATAATGATGCTTATAACATAGTTGAAGAAGACGAGACAAATAGATTGATCCAGGAGAAATTTAACAATTTTGGAATGGATAACGATGAAAAAAAGTATGTTAGGTCCCCATAATACTAGTGTAGCCCATTATTATTGTTAGTGTAACCCCATTATTGTTATTATTGTGCCATATAGTTCCCATATTGTTATTATTGTTCCCCATAGGTGTATCCCCATTATTGTTATTTTTGTGCCCATGTGGTTCCCATATTGTTATATTGTGAACCCTTAGACTCCTATATATAGAAGGTAGGTTTTGTCATTTGTATCATCCAAGAATTGTTCATTTATGTAATGTAAATGAGATTTCCCTCTTGAAGAGGTTGATTTCTAAGTCATTGATCTATATTTTCTTCTATTTTGTGAGCTAGTTTCATAACATTTGGTAGAAAAGCTTTGGATTCTATGGTTTCACTACTGTAAACAGGCTTAAGAATTTCATCTCAAACAGGCGACCGAGGGAAAATCATAATAACTTTTTGTTCAGACATCGGGATGGAATTCTATAAAAAGTGGCTAAAATTGCACGGACTTTGGTTTCTTCTGTATCAATTTAAGAGCCAAAGGTAAAAAAAATGACACATGGCACATCGTACAAGTTCTCTCTACTGAACCAGTCCATAATTAGGTCATTGTGGGAGTCTGAGCATAACTTTATCTTGAAGAATCCAAATTAGGTCTGAACTGTGGCTTCAGAAAAAATAATAAAAGGGATACCACAATACCAAAGTTCAGATCTTGGAGATCCAAAATTGTAGAGTTACAACCATTTCAAGATCGAGCTCTTAAAAGAAAGAAAAATGTGTGTATTTTTTAAAAAGCTTTGCATAAATTTTGTTTGAAAAATAAGTTTTAATTGATTCCAAGGGCACATTGAAGCATATATATCAGTATTTAGTTCTAAAATTCCTCCAAAAAATAATTCCACACCCATTAAGCCCCCAAAAATTTCTACTATGACACATGAAGAGGAATAATTGCAACATGATATATCTCAAAATTACAGGACCAAGTGCAACAAATTTCACTCTCACATAGAACAATAAAAAATGAACTAGAAGCTAATATGGATGGTTTTAAGGATGGCATGAATGGCATGGAAGCTAAGATATATGGTATAGAATGCAACATGGAATATTCAAAGAAAGATATGGAAGGTTTTAAGGAAGGTTTGGAAAAGTTGCTACAAGAAAAGCTTCCTAATGGCCAAAAGGTAGTAGAGGAAACTCACGATGATAACAAATAAATGTTAATCATGATTTCATAGACTCTAATGTTGGATTGAAGACCCGTGATATTCCAAATATCGATATGAGTTAGTTTGATGGCAAGAATCCCGTAACATGGATAATACAAATGGAGAAATGATTTGATCTCCATAATCTGTAAAACACACAAAAGGTATGCATTGGAACTTTATATTTAGAACCCAATACATTTATATGGTATCGATGGCTTTTCTCTCTTAAAAATAAATTAACTTGGTCAATTTTTATAGAGGAAATGATAGCACATTATGAGGATACAAAGAACAACACCTTCTTTAGCCAATTGATAAATATCAAACAAAAGGGTTCAATGGGGGAGCACATTGAGGACTTCCAAAAATTGAATATAAGGGTAAATGATATTCCAGAGGAGCACAATATTTATGCCTTTTTAGGTACTTTAAAGGATAACATCCAACATGAGGTTCGCTTTTGGTAACCTAATTCATTGGAGAAGGCATTCATGTTGGCAAGAAAAATTGAAAGCAGAATTATGGCGACAAGGAAGCCTACCACTCACAACTATAAATATGGAAGTGTTGCTACTCCTAGACTTCCACCACCTATAAGTTTGACACCACAACAATTGGAAGAAAAAATAGCAAAAGGGCTTTGCTATAGTTGTGATAAAAAATACACTAAAGGTCATAAGTGTGTGAGAAGAAATTATTTTACATAGATTGTGAAGAGGAGGAAGAAAAGGAACAAGAAACTTAAAAAGAAGAGGATATACACCAAGAACCAACCCTAGAGAAAGAAGACATGAATCTAACCATATCTTATAATGCATTGGCATGAATTACCACTCCTCAAACTCCCAATATAAAAGGACATATCAAGAAGAAAAAAGTAACAGTGATGATTGATTGGGTAGTACCCATAATTTTATTCATTGTAAGGTAGCCAATGAATTGAATTTCTTCCTATACCCAGCACCAGAGTGTCAAGTGATGGTTGCAAATGGAGACACTATAAATTTCTATGGAAAGTGGAATAATATCAAGCTAGCCATAGGGGAATATGTATTGAATATTCCAATGCTCTCCATTCCAATAGGTGGTGTTGATGTTGTACTAGAAGTAAAATGGTTATAATCTTTGGGGACAATAGCTTTTAGTTTTCAAGAAATTTTATTAAAAAAAAAATCAGAAGGAAAGGAAGTTGAAATACAGGGTATCCCAGGGAAGCCAAGAAATATAATCAACTCTAATTTGATGAAAAATCTTCTGAAGAAATAAAAATGAGGTGTAATTGCAAAATTATGCTCAGTAGAGGTTCAAACATCAAAATCATGTATTTCTCCATATCTCCAAAAGGTCATGGAAAATCATTCCAAGGTGTTTGAGACTCCCAAAGGACTTCCACCTATTTGTGATCATGATAATGCTATTAATTTGATTCCAGGAAATGTTCCTCCAAACATGATGCCTTAAAAATATCCTAATTCTCAAAAGAGTGACTTTGAATGTATGGTTGCAAAAATGCTAGAGGTTGGTATAATTTAACATAGTCAAAGTTCTTTCTCTGCTCTAGTATTATTGGTTCACAATAAGGATGGATCATGGGGTATGTGTCCGGATTACAGGGAGCTCAAAAATCTCACTATTAAAGATAAATTTCTCATCCCCGTCATTGATGAATTAGGATGAATTACATGGAGAAATTTACGTCACCAAGATGGATATTCATTCCGGATATCATAAAATTATAATGAAGAATGAACACATTCTAAAAACAACATTCAGATGTCATGAGGGTCATTATGAATTTTTGGTCATGCCTTTTAGCCTTACTAATACACCTTCCACATTTCAAGGTTTGATGAATTCCATTTTCAAACCCTTCCTTATAAATTTTTGTTTGTATTTTTTTATGATATACTAATCTACAGAAAGTCTTGGAAGCATCATGTTCAACATGTTGACATGATGCTCAAACTATTGGAGAAGAAAAAATTATATACAAAAACCTCCAAATGTTTATTTGGAGTATAGGGGGTGGAATATTTGGGTCATATTATATCTCATGAGGGTGTTAAGGTAGACCGTAACAAAATTAAATCCATTAAGGAATGGAAAATCCCCACAACCATAAAGCATATTCAAGGATTTATGGGGTTAATAGGGTATTATCCCAAGTTTGTTAAGAATTGTGGGAGAATATAAGCACCTCTAATATCATTATCGAAGAAAGATGCATTTTATTGGATTCCAAAAGAAACTAAGGCCTTTGAACATCTTAAAGAGGAAATGTGCCAAGCACCGGTCTTAGCTACGTTATACTTCAAAAAAGCTTTTATTGTGGAATGTGATGCCTCGGGAAATGGAATTGGTGTAGTTTTAATGTAAGAAGGAATACCCAATTCTTTTGAAAGTCATCCAATCAAAGGAAAGTATTTACAGAAACATATTTATGAGAGGGAAATGTTGGAAATACTACATGGACTAAAGCAATGGCGGCCTTACCTAATGGGAAGGCACTTCAAGGTAAAAAAAAATCATGATAGCCTTAAATAATTTTTGGAACGAAAATTCTCTTCAGAAGATCAGCAAAAATGGGTCACAAAGATGTCTGGTTATGACTTTGAAATCATATACAAAAAAGGGAAGCAAAATGTTGTTGCAGATGCACTCTCAAGAAAGGATGAGGATGTGGAAACATTGCTTTGTGTCATTTCTATTATCGAACCTGAGTGGATAACTGAAGCAAGGGATGAATGGAAGACTAATGAAGAGGTGTGAACACTCATTCAAAAGTTGCAGCAAGATCCCAGTACATATGAAACATCTAGTTGGAAAAATGATTCATTATGGTACAAATATTGCTTATATATTTTTAAGAATTCCCAACTCAAAAAAAATATTATTTTGGAATTTCACACATCTCACATAGGAGGGCACTCAGGATTTTTAAAAACTTAGCACAGTGTCAATACAATTTTTTTTTTCAATGGCCTTAAATTTGTTATTCAAAATTTTGTGGCGAAATGTTTGGTTTCCCCACAAAATAAATTTGAGACAATTAAGACCCTGGGTCCGTTGCAACCTTTATCCATTCCATGTCAACGTTGGGAGGAGGTTTCAATGGGTTTTATCACAGGTTTACCCAAGTATGAAGGAAATACTATCATCATGGTGGTAGCTGATAGACTTACCAAATATGCACAAGTTTTTGCATTATATCATCCATTTAAGCCAATATAGTTTCTATTGCTTTTATGGAAACAATTCAAGAGCTACATGGAAAGCCAAAGATTATTGTAAGCGATAGAGATCCCATTTTTACAGGAAAGTTTTGGAAGGAATTATTTTCTTGTTTGGGTACTCAATTAGCTCATAGCTCATCATATCATCCTCAATCTGATGGGAAAACTAATATAGTGAACAATTTTTTGGAAGGATATATTCATTGCTTTGTATATAATAAACAAACACAATGGGTCAAGTGGTTATCTATGACTAAATGGTGGTATAACACTTCCTTCCATACTGCAGCAAAAATGACCCAATTTATGGCACTTTATGGATATCATCCATCGTCCATCCCATCACATTTAAGTGACAATTATAAGGTTCAAGCAATGGGATATCACATCGAGGATCAAAAAAATTTCTACAAATCTTAAAAAATAACCTCACTTTGGCGTAGAATCGAATGAAACAATAGGCAGATCAACATCACAGCGAAAGAAGTTTTGGGCAACTAGGTATTTTTACGGCTACAACCATATAAACAAATTTACCTCAAGCAGGATAAGAAGGATAATAAACTATCACCAAAGTATTATTATCCTTAAAAGGTGTTGAAAAATAGTGGTACTATGGCATACACATTGGAGCTTCTTGAATCTACCCGAGTGCACCTAGTTTTCCATGTTTCATGCTTAAAGAAGGTTATAGGCGACAAGTTCCAGTTCAAACAAATATTGCTAGAACTTGACGAGGAAGGAAAAATCATATTAGAACCTGAAGAAGTCACGAAAAAGGAACTCGAAAGCTACAAAATCGATCCATTTTAGAATATCTCATCAAGTGGAAGAACTTACCCCCTGAAGATTCGACATGGGAGGATTAGAATTTTATGCAAAAGCATCCATAACTACCCAAGCATTGAGGACAACACTTGTTTGAAGGAGAGGGGCATTTTAGGTCCCCATAATACTAGTGTAGCCCCATTATTGTTATTATTGTGCCCGTGTAGTCCCCATATTGTTAATATTGCGACCCATAGGTGTAGCCCCATTATTGTTATTGTTGTGCCCATGTGGTCCCCATATTGTTATATTGTGACCCCTTATAATCCTATATATAGAAGGTAGGTTTTTTCATTTATATCATCCAAGAATTGTTAATTTATGTAATGTAAAGGAGTTTTCACCCTCAAAGAAGTTGATTTCTAAGTCATTGATCTATATTTTATTCTATTTTGTGAGTTGGTTTCATAACAAAGTATGATGACCGTGCTTTTTATTTTTCTATACTTTATATGGCATTTAAACCTTTTTATGATGGCTCAAAAACATCTCTTCTCTCCACTCTATTGTTGTTGGTCAACTTAAAGGTGGTGAATGGTTTGTCAAACACATGTGTGACACAATTCCTAAGGTATGTAATATATTTTGTGACATTTAGTACTATATACATGATAAAGTAATTAATTTTTCCATTCTTTTTAATATTAGCATGTTGATCTACATAATTTCATTAATTTGTATCATATGGATCCAATATGTACAATTAATATTGTTTATTACATTAACCAATACTATTTATTTTTTATGTTGTAGATTATCACGTGAATTTTAATTGCCACCATAAAATGTTTAGCTCATAGGTATTGATATTTACATGAAGTTATGGAAGATATTGGAATGGAGTATCATGCTATTCATGCATGCCCTGATGATGATATTCTCTATTATAAAGAACATGCGTTGAAAGAAAAATTCCCAAAATGTTATGGGCATAGATATCAAACAGATAAAGTAAGAAAAAGGTTCCTCACAAGCTTCTTCATTATATTCCCATAAATCCACGTCTACAAAAAAATTTCAGGTGCAAAAGTGTAGTAGAACTTATGGATTACCATGAAATGAATGGAAACGAAGATGTTGTTCTTCAAATGCCTGCATATGGATATGCATTTAGGACCTTGTAATATTAGGCTTTAATTAGTAGCTGATAGTGTCAATCCATTTGGAGAGGACATATCTACTTACTTGGTGTGGACTGTTTTTGTTATCAACAATAACATTCCTCCGTGGAAGTCAATAAAGAGGGATCACATAATGTTGACAATGATTGTTCTAGTAATTATTTTGTTTAGAATAAAATTTCTTAGAATAATAACATCACATTTTTCTTTTTGTTTCATAGTTATGTCCTATATTTGTTGGTTAATTTACTAATATATGTTCAATAATGCCTTATAATTATGTCTTATAATTTTTTTTATTTACTCAAATATGTAGTAATTATGTATTGTTATATGGTCAATAAATTAGGTAAGTATCAAGTGAAATATAAGAATGTATATATCGAGCCTCTTATCGATGAGTTAGTGGAGTTATGGAACAATGTCACTATGTATGATATCTCTAGACCAGTAGTTGCACAAAGGGAATTTGAATTCCATGCAATACTTATATGGACAATTCATGATTCCCCAAGGCTAACACATTTTTGTGGTATGTTATATCGTTACCATGCACTTTAATAATGTTTAATTTTATGAAGTTCATTCCAAGCATGCTTTTTAAATAGTTTGACCTTCGATGTACATAATTAAAATAATTGATATAAAAATTATTTTATCTCTTTATGGTATTCAAACAAAGGGTAAACTTTCTTGTCCTGTTTGTGGTGCTAAGATTAAATATCGTCATTCAAGAAGCTTAGGAAAGGAGGTGTTTGATGAGTATAATCAATTCCTTTCTGAGAACCATAGGTATCGAAGTATTGAAATATATATTTTCAATGGGAAACAAGACACTGGAGTAAGACCACGGAGAATTACACCTCGTGCATGGAAGTTGCAATATAATACAGTGCATCAAGGTATGGATCAAATTCTCTATGTACCAATATACATTATATGTTTGGATTATTTTATATTTTTATGGGATTTCTTCACTGTACTAATTGATAGGTTATATCATTGTTATAATATATGTTAGAGGAAATTTCAGCCTAAAAGCGACCTCATAAGGAAAAATAATAAAATAATAGTTATGAGTTTTTGAGGGAAAATAACAATACTATTTTTTTTACTTGTATTTTTTTCTTATCTCCTTATTGATTTATCCAAATTTCAAGTGTAGACACTCATTGGATGTAGAATTAAATTCCAAATCCAACAAGTATCCATTATGCATACTTTTGATAAGACACACATTGATAAATATTGAAGATACATTAAAAAATGTGTTGAACACATTTTTTTAATGTATCTTCAATTGTTGTCAATGTTGTTCTTTTCAAAAGTATCCATAATGGGCACTCGTTGGATGTGGAATTTAATCTTGCATCCAATGAGTGTCTACATTTGACATTTTGGTAAACCTATAAGGAGATAAACTGAAAATTCAAATTAAAAAAAGTAGTTTTTTTATTTTCCCTCCAAAATATTTACATGTACCTCTTTTTGAAGGATTTTGATTGGTTTGCATATTATGACATGGAAATTACGTGAAAATTTCATGGGCACTTTCACACTTAAATTTCCCCTAATTTTGATCTATGATTCACATTGTAGGTCGTGAAGGAATTAATAACAGGGAGATTCGATGAGGAATAAAAAGTTATCTTGAGAAATTCAATAGACTCCTTTGCTATGAGAACCTAGATTTTTTTTTTTTTTTAATACAATGCACATTGGGAAGAATCTAACAGAGACCTTATGGTGAATCTTAGATGGACAAAGAATAAAGAAAAGAATGACAATATTTGTAATGACATTAAGGAGGCCAACCATGCTTGCAAAGTGTGATTCATTCAAATAACGATGGAGACAATCAAAATATAAGCATCCTTCCATGGTTATTGACAGATAAAAAAAGCAATCATGTTAAAGAGGTTATTGAAAAAAATAAATTTCCAACTAGATTTTCTTCAAACATAAGGAATATCCTAACAAAGAATGGTGAATTAGGTGGAGTAAAAACTCATGATTGGCATACGTTCATTAAGGTAATTATTTTGGTGTCTATGTATTTTATACATTGGTGAAACATCTTTTTAATTAGTGTTTTTTTCTACTAATTTGGGAAAAAATAATGATCAATCATTTTTTTGTTACAGTATGTTCCACCCTTATATATCCCACAAAATTTTGACAAAATGTCAAACAAGTTATTTATGATCTTGGAAAATACATGAGGTAAGTGGATATTTATGTGCAAAGTGTAATTTGTTCAATAAGTTTTTGTGTTGCATATTTTTCATTGCATCTGTTTTTCTTGTCATCATGTACTATATTATTTTTTTTCTTGAAATATGTGATTTTATTGCTTCATTTGTATATAATTTTCATCTAATTAAGTCAATAAAGAAGATATAAAGTATTTTAGAAAAAAAATTCCTCGTCTAATGTGTGAAATGCAAAAGTATCTACCTCCAGAATTTTTCAATGCACAAGAACACTACCTCATACACCAAGTCAAGGAGATTGAAAAGTGTGGACATGTACACACAAGATCAATGTGGATAGTTGAAAGGCACTTGAAACCACTAAAGGATTTGGTCAGAAAAGAGCACATCCCGAGGTTCTATCGTAGAGGGATATATGGTATATAAGGAAAAATTATTAATGTATTGGATCGCATTTGGGATGCCAACTCCGTGGATGATTTTGAATGGGAGCACCTATTGGGGAAGGTATAATGAGAAAAGTGAGATGTAAGTAGATAGTGAATATTTATAGCACATTTGACTTATTTTTATTTATTTATATTGTACTTATCTAATTTTTAGTCTTCCTGCATAATCCATTATTATGAAGGTATAACATGGTAACTATATATGTGTGTGTGTGTGTGTGTGTGAATTGTTTTATTTTAATATAGTTGGTCGAGAGTGGGATGCACTACATTTATACATTGAGAACAATAAAGATTGGATGAAGGTATGGATTTAACGATGTAAACAAGCTAATAATGGTAGGTTATCATTATGTATGGTGTGTCTTCATTGGTCAAAGAAGCTCAACATAGTGTATATACCAATATTACACAGAAGGAAATTAATTTAGCATATTGTTTAAAAAATTATCAGGCAAGCATGTTCAACCATACTACTTATTTTTTTTACAATTATACTAATGCAACATATGGCGTGTTATTTTCTTAATTTTCAATTTTTGCAAGTATAAATATGAATGCTTATCAATTGAAAATGCAATTTATATGTGTTTGATGTATTGCGGTTGAAACACCATAAAAAAATGTGGTGCAATGGCCACAAATTTCACATCAAAAGGTTGGATGAAAAGATGAAAACTTATGATACTGGGATAACTACAACATTTCAAGGATTCAATGTCTCCTCTATAGGTGAAAGACATTCAAAAATATATGAGAATCAATACTATGGGTATCTGCATGATATCCTTGATGTGACTTTGAATCCTTCAAAATATTTATGTTCTATGTCAAATGGTTTGGGTTACGAATGCATGAATGTGACCCTGATAGAATTGTTATTGAGCATGCTGATGGATTTACCATGGTTGATACAAGGAATCTTGAGCCAGGATCAAGGCGATATGTTCTTCCAAGACAATGTGAACATGTATTTTATGTAGATGTTTTAGGTAAAGTGGGTTGGTCATATGTTGTTAGATATGATCCCAGAGGAAGGACCATAAATTATAATGTAGCAGAAGAAGATCAAATTGAAGAAGATGATGTAGAGGAGCAAGGAGTTCATGCAGTGTCAAACGAAGAAGTCAAAGAAGTTCAAGGAATATATGTAAATCGAGATAATGTTAATTTGGATGAACTATATGATATTGACATTGTGTTGAACGAATAACTTGAAGAAGTTGAACCAAATGTAGAATAACATGTTCTAGATGATGATGATGACAATAATGATGATGATGATGATGATGATATGATGAATCCTTTGTACATGAATTCTAAAATGGATGATACATATGATGAGATGGACGAGGAAGAAGATTAATTAATGATATGAAAATTTTGAAAAGTATGAGGTATGTATTTACAAATTTGTCAGTTGGTTTTTTCTCTTTCATTCACCTTAAATTTTAATTTTCCTAGTTTTTATGTTTTAATGTTACTATATTTCTTTCAAATATATTATATTAGATATATTGCGTATGGGGAATTGAGAGTGATGTGAAGGGGGGCAGGGAGGTTCCATATGAGCTTCCATCTTCGCACGGTTGGCCTTGTTAAGTAGAGAATATATTATTCTTGAAACAAAGAAAAACTCATTTACCTTTATACCATAATTTCCAATTTTCACTTCAACGGCTCATTAAGCAGACATATAGGATGAGTTGGGAAACTCGTGAAATAGGCCCACATAGCTGTCGAGAAAACATGTGAAGTAAGGTCAGCCCATGACTGCCCATGAATTGAGTTCCCACCAGGGTGTATCATAATGATTTTTAGAAAATTGACTAAATTAATGTTTAAGTGTCAAAAGTGATTTTATAATTGATTGGTTATGCATCATGGACATACTAAAAAATTATAATATTTTGTTTTCATTGATGAGATAATGATTTTTGTTGAATGATTTACATAGTAGGTTAAACGTCAACACCCTAAACGCACCCACATAAAGGTGGAGCATCTAGGAACCCCTGGGGGCATCGCAAGCTGGGCACACTAGGATGTCTGACAGGTAGGGGTGCCCATGTGATGAGTTGGTGGGTCAACTTGACTTAGAAAAGGGCGTCTGCATAAAACAAGTAAGGTCGATCCATGACTGCCCCTGAATAGATTTTCCACCAAGGGGTCTCATAATGATTATCTTTAAAATCACTAAATTAATGTTTTGATGTTAAAAGCATGTTTATAATTGATTTATTATGTAACATGGTATTAAAAAATTATAATATTTTGTTTTCATTGATGAGTGAAAGAAGGCAAGGCGCACAGGCGCCCATGGGAGTGTCATATGCTAGGCACACTAGCCTTCCTGGCGCCCATGGGGCATCACGTATTGGGCATGACAGGGCACTTGACACCCATAAGGGCATCGTGCACTGGGCACACCAGGGCACCCGATGTCCATGGGGGTGTTGCATGTTAGGCACTCCAGGGCACTTGCCCGATAGGGGCGCCCATGCGACTTGTTGGACGGTCGGTCCGAATTGACAAGGCGTGCCCACAAAAAAGAAGTGTTGTCATCTCATGACTACCCATGAACAATTTTACCACAAAGGGGTATCATAATGACTTTTGGAAAATTAAGTAAATTAATGTTTAGGTGTTAAAAGTTGGTTTATAATTGAATATTGATCATGCAACATGGAAATAAAAAATGATAATATTTTTTTTCTTTGATGAGATAATGATTTGTGTTCACTGATTTGCATAGTAGGGTGAATTCCCATGCCCTAGGCATTCCCGCACGAAGGAAAGGCACCTGAACGCCCACACAAAATAAGTAATCTCGACCCATATCTTGAGAATGGGGCCCACATTCAAATTTTTTCAGTTTGTGCTCGTATGCATTGAAATTTGACATGGTTATGGTAGATGCATGCATTGATGATATGGGAGGATTTTGAGACTCAAATATGACTCACAGAAAGAATTTAAAAATCAAACGACAAAAAGTATAACATATATAAATGTTGAGGAGATGAAATAATTTATTACTATTTACGAGTTGCGGGCTTATTGGTGCTAATTGTCCTTCCTTCTCGTATGGAAATTCACAAGGCTAGTTAGTCCTAATCTGGTGGAAGTTTTGGTTTGATAATAAAAGCTCTAAGGCAAGGCTCTGATCTATGACCTACGAGCTCTATTTATCTCCTTAAGTCCAATAAAAATATCTAGTAGCAAGGCTCCTTAAGTTAAGCCCGCTATCTTGGGTTTAATATACCATTATAGAACATACCTATTAGGACTACCTCTAGTCCACAAAATATGAGTTTAAGTAGTAACTTGATCACCTTCACAGAATTACACATAACCTTATGATTTTCGTATCTTTGAAATGTGTTACAAGACCTTTGAATTTGAGCACAGGTATTCAATATTTCTCATAGTATTCTCAGACTCATAATGATTCGAACTCTCCAGGTTTGTGTTGCTTATAAGTTGTATTGAGCTCCTTACTGAATTTGAATATGACATATCTCTTGTGTGTCTGTTGTAGTCATCAATCCATATAGTCTGCTCAATGAATATTATTATTAAGAAATTTTAGTTCTAGTAAATTAAAATGGATTTTTTGTATAATTTTTTCATATACATCGTAGATAGTAGAGTGTATCTATGATATTCACGGTAAACCAAAGGGAAATTTCATAAGAAAGTTCTTGAAGCTTCATAGATTGTCCACCAACCAACCTTGTTTTTTTTATGTAAAGTGATTTAAGTTCTCTAGAGATTACATCAGCCTTGACCTATGGCTTGAGAAACTATGGCCCAAAATCATCTAAGCCATCAAAATAACCCAGGGATCACACCCAACCTAGGGCACAATGAACCTTAACATAACTCGATTATTTGCCACAAATTTTTGAACTGATGACCTTCACATCATGGAGTGACTTAACAGTACACCCAATCATCGTTTATTTTATGCCCCATGGGAAACCAACCTTGTGATTGATTGGGAAGTTCTCATACAAGGGAATTTCAAGGAGTTTTAGGATGACTGGAAAATGC